>OW028664.1:5017500-6267500 GCA_932294365.1 Diachrysia chrysitis
TGAATTCGCCAACCCGCAATGAGGAAGCGTGGTGATAATACTCGTTCATTCTCTAAATGAGAAGAGGCCTCTGCCCAGCAGTGGGACATTTATACGCTGGAATTATTTATTATTTTATTAACATGTAAAACATGTAAAGGCTTTATAAAAGAAACATATTTACTATGGATAGACTTAAGTATCATAATCATTTTTAAATAATTGAACTGCATTTAGAAAGTTCTTTTCTGGAGATAGGCAATTTGTCAATAAAGATTTATTTAGTAGTTCCACTATGAATACATTGTGTAAGTATTTAAGTATCAATTTATTCCTAATAACGTGGGTAGCTGTTTATTTGGGCTAAACATTCACAAAAAATTCGCCTTGAATATAATATATGTTAATTTACAACAGACTGGGTTACGATTACGAAATTTAAAGCATTTTCCGTTCTGTGGTTTGTGATAATCAGCTATCATTGGTGTCATTGTTTAAAAACCAAATAATTAAATGTTTCCGTAGTGTAGTCTTTTAGTTTATAGGTACATATAGATGCTCAGTATGTTGTATAAACTTAGCCAACACATGGTCATTTTGTAGTGTCTTTCTTATAATAACTCCTACTTTAATTTGATCATATTTCAATTTTGTTACTTACAAAAATCATAACAGTACTCATCAAAATAATGACCACGTTTTAAAAAATATTTTATATCGGTCTTACTTTAAAAATTAATTTAAAACCACTGAACCATGGACAGTTTCTGAATTATAATTAATGCATGCCTTTTACTAGTGATGCGAAACATTTGGTTATAATATTTTAACGAGTCACTAAAATGTCCAACGAAATAGTATAAATTGATGTCGAAACATCAGCTTCTCATTTATTATTTTTGAGCCTATTTTGCGAAACGACGGTCATATTTTGTAATTAAAAACAGTATTGCAATTTAAGGTTTAGTAATTAAAAGAGAGTTTTAATATAGAAATTTGTTGACTAAATTAACTATCGCAGATAAAAAATTAACACCTTTATTGTACATTTTCTGTCTAAATTATAAAGCATTTATGCCCATTATTTCCATTTGTTCCCATTGTTTATAAAACTATTATTATAAAATTTTGTATAATTAATTCAACTTGCAACAATCACTAGAACTTTAAAAAATTAGTAAAACTGTTATTTAAAAACATAAACTTTGTAAAATTTATAAAACTCTTCATTGTCAAGTTATTCAGTTGTTTCGCGTTCTATTCTTTAGTTTAAATTAACGTAAAACTTAAAAAAATATATTTCCTTTGCATTGACATGTGTTCTTTTTTAATAATATCTAATTAAATTAAAATTAAGTGTTTTAAAAGATTGGTCTAACAGAGCACACAATTAAGTACTACCTAATAATCTTTTCAAAAAATAATATTAAGTCATATAAAATGTATCGTAATCTGTATCAAAATTATCTTACATAAACCATCAATCTAGGAGCACGAATACAAGTTTAAATTGATGATTTAGTACAAAATTTCAAATACGTCATTCGCTACAAAGTAAGATTCTGATTTATATACGAGTAAGATACAGCAGATAGAGATCAAATCACGCAAAGATTTAGATCCTTCTGATTCCATAGAAATAGAAATAAATATAATTTTACTTCTTCTGAATACGTGTAATGTGATATTACTGAATTCCTCCTAAACGAATAGACCGATTTTGATATTTTTTTCTTTGAGTTCGAGTGAGGACCTGGTTGGTCTAGATTCTCGACTGGACATGGACGTGCAATAATACGTACGAGGATGAGAATATCCATACGGCTCCATAAACAAGTGACATTCCTACAAGCGTTACGCGTTAGAGACCATAGAAATCGCTCAAATGTATGGAAATGACATATCTATTCGATAAGTCACGTGACTTATGCTCGTGCTGTCTCTCTCACTTTAAGGTGCTAAGTAGCGACAAATAGACATTTATGAACGTCTTTAAGTAAATATTCGTTTCCGTATTCTGGGGTTAGACTTGTCACTTCCATACATTAGATAGATGAAGGTATGTTTACTTTCATCTCTCTCGAGAATACAAAGTTAATAAAGACGGTTAGCACTATTTCATATTCACAACGGAACTTTTAACACTCCATAATACGGACTGTTCAACTCTTTATTTAGCTATTAAGAGTAAACTGAGCTTCAATATAAACTTTATGATTGCAAGCTGTCCCCCGCGACTTTGTTCGCGTGTTTTAGTTTCAAGGGTTTTTATTTTTGTAACATTTTTCATTTATGCTCCGCTCCTATTGGTCGTAGCGTGATGTTATATAGCCTATAGCCTTCCTCAATAAACGGACTATCCAATACAAAAAGATTTTTTCAAATCGGACCAGTAGTTCCTGAGATTAGCGCGTTCAAACAAACAAACAAACAAACAAACAAACAAACTCTTCAGCTTTATAATATTAGTATAGATTAAACATAGACTTCTCGATCAGTTGGTCAGTGAGCGTACTCTGCCTACCCTTCCACCCGCGCTCTTCATTCCTCTGTATCCAGCTAAAAACAAAAACGTAATGATTACATAATGATTATTATATGGACTTAGTTTTTCGACCTTCGTAGTGTTTTTAATGCCAGCAAATTTAAGATATTCGACGCATTTTAGTGTAGGTACTGGTTTTATCAAAATTGATCAAAATAATAATACAATTTAGTTTTTGTTTATTTATAACAAAATATTTTTATGAATGGTAATTATTGTTGTTAACATTTTTTTTATTATTCTTATGTTTAACATGTAATAATGGTACAATATTATTTTCCCACTATATGTGGAAAATGTTTAGAAATGTTAAATTATGCTCTTTAAATTATAAAATCGACGCCCCAATCGAATAAAGACGTAAAAGCTTTAACATGAGTTTTAATTTTATTGCATATTTGCATTCTACGAGATAGGTTACATAACCTGAATTTTTATCATAATTTTACTGCTGTTATATTTTATGTTATCAAGGAAGACGTCTTTATACTTCCGAAATTCTGCACAAAATGTATGGCAGAATAAAGTCATTGTGACTTCTTAAGTTAAGTCTCTTGCCCTTGCGGTAGTAGAATAACACGGCTACCTTAAAAAACGTCTTTATTCGTCTAAATACATTGAGTAAGTTTATTTGTATTCAAGTCTTACGGCTTTATTCTTATAGTAAATCAAATATCTGCGTGACGTAAATATGATTACAAAATCATAATAGTATAACTTTCGACCACGTCGTTTGCTTACGTTTATTAAAGATTATTTTTTAAAACGTATTTTGAATTTATATTATTTAGAATTACTTATCACGGTTTATTTATATTTTACTACAACCATGATCTACAAATTTGTTTATCATTATTACGAGGTAAGCATTTGTTACGATGTATTTTGTTTGTGAATTATAAACGCAGGAGTATTTATTCGCCCTGTGAGCTCGTTTTGTTACTGCTCTGCCCGAGTGTAGCCCGTTCTCCACTGTCCGAAATAATGTAAATATTGCGCGCACGTCGCGTATACGACTTATTTCAAGCATTATATTAGTATCGATTTTTTTAAATATGGGTTCTATTAGCGATAAATGTTTGCGTAATTTACGTTTTAGGCGATTATTGATTCTATTAAATAGTGAGCTAAAGGCTATATATACAACTATGTATAATTTTATACGGTTGCATTATACTGATTACTTCCTACTTGACTACCTCGGTGGTGCACCGAGTAGTAGTGTAGTGAGTGCGACTTCTAGGCACAAGGTCTCTTCTGTTACAAAATCACTACAAACAAATAAAATTAAAACAAAGACTTTTCAATCTAATTACCCTGTATTAGCGGCATTAGCTCTTGGCTTAGTAGTGCAAAATCACGTTTAATGTCAGGTGTGAATTTTATTGCATACCCTTACAATAAAATGAAATATCGAATGTGTAAATCACCAGACCAGATGTATTCCATAATAAATAATACAAAAATTAATGAAGAAAAAATTAATTTAAAGGAGATGTAGCAAACAGATTTTTATGATTTTAAAAGCTTCATAACAGGTAAGATTAAGAATTGGTTTCAGGACGATAAGAGTGAAAAGATATATTGGACTAAAGTCAGAGAAGTCAAAATTGATTTTGTAACTCCCGATAAACTATACTTCAGGTACAACTTAGATGATGAGTATAGAACATTTAACATTAATCGCCAAATTTCTCATCGTCAAAAGAACCACACTAGTCCTGAAAACCAGTCTTTACAATCGGCTTACATAGAATTATTTTCTATAAACAGGCTCTCATACAATGATTCAATAAGTTTATGTGATTCATAGGCTATTCCGATCCAGTATCAGGAGATTTACAGAAGATTGGTACCCATTAAACACTCCTCAACTAATGTAGGCCTCGAGATAGATGACAAGGAAGAGGATAATGCCTGAATGATAATTTTAGTGGCGAAAATATATAATTGTTAGTTATGATAACTGCTTATTTCAATTGTTTATTATAATACGTAAATATCTTGTGGTTTTATTATTGTTTATTGTGATTATTTACAATTAGTTCCTAGATAAATAAGACTGATAGTATATTTCACTGTCTGTCATCTTTTTCGTATGACGCTTTATAATAATATCATTACTAAGAAGATTTTTTATGTAATTAGGTTTTCGTTAGTATAATTTAAAAGATTTTTGTTAAGATTAAGATTTAAGTGCAATTTTAAGTTGTTATTTATTGGTGAAAAAAATTCGTCTTAACCTGTTAATTTACTCGTGTAACTCTCTCAACAAATCTCTAATATATCATAAACGATTATTATTGTGAGACTTTTTGTGTATGTTCATTAAAGTCTGATACTTTACTTTTATAATTAGTGTGTTTTTGGAGTAGGAAGATTAATATTTTTTAAATAATATGCATATTCTTCAAATAATAGCCGGTTGTTACTTTAGAGTCTTGTTTTTCTTTTTATAGTGTCGTTAAGCATTTTATTTTTATTTTATAATGTTTTAGTTGTTTAATAAGTAATTCTATAAAAAAATATATCCCAATATTATTTGTTTTTTTATGTTTATGGTCAAATAAGTTCAAATTACATGACATTTTGATATCTTAAGTATTAAAAATATTAGGAAAGAAAAAAGACTTATTGCTAATGTACGAATATTGAAATATCAAGTATTTGAACGAATAAAGGCGTATAAGTATTATACAAAACTAGTAAATGCTTACAAAAGCATGCTCAGAGGTAGGTATGTATGTAATACAAATACACATTGGTAATAGTTTGAGACGAATAAGGACGTGAAAATTGATACAACAAAAAAATGCACGAACTGGTAGATGAATATAAATGTAAAATGGTTTTTAATTATTTATTCAAAACTTATGGATTTATTATATTGGCTTTTACATTCATCTGAAAGCTATTTTTTTACCGCATTTTACCATATATCATTTGTTGGTGTACTAGATTCGTACAAGAATTGAGAGCGTTTTTTACGTTTTTTAGCTCTCCTGTAAATTAGCAGTTTTCATATTACCGCTTTGTTCGTTTGGAGCGTCGAAATAATACTTTTTAATTAAATAAAAAAATACGTATATTAACATTAAAATTGTAACTGCTGATGAAAACGTTATATTAATAATATAAATATATTTTCTATATTTAAAATAAAAATTATTTTCAAAAAAGAATCCCCATTTAAATCGCTTCATAGATCATTTCAAAAATGTACTGAATGTTACGCTTGGTTTAATTTTTGAGCCTTAGACGAGATAGAGAACTGTATTAAGATTGATAAAATCGTTTAGTTTCAATAGACAAAAGACACTCGCTTATTGAACATAGGAGAGGCACCTCTTATGATAGATATGATCACAGACTATTTTAAAGGTAGACGGAGTCTATACGCGCTTTAGAAAAGCATTTGACAAAATAAAGCAGCTTTTTAAATACAATTCCGTTTTTTAGATAATTGGGCCATATAAATCGGTCTAGTGAACTTTGTATGTGCTTAGATTCTGCCAGTTTCGATAAGAGGATCGTACCAGTAAATATATAATAATAGGTGTTCATGAGACATGAGATCGTATACTTGCTTGAATGGGGTGCTGTCGTAAAACCTTAAGTGATGGAAAAATCAGTTGGGGTGGATTATATTTTGGCAGCAAAAATGATTATGAAAGCTAAAAATACTCATTTTTTTATTCGAAATATTTCAAACGATTAAAAAGCTGCCTCATAATATTTTGTTGCTAAAACTACCTAAATATTTTATCTAAATTAAAACAAATGAATACATGTTAAAAAATATTAAATTACGAATTTGGTGAAAAAACTGTTATTACAATTGAAAAAAGGAATATAAGAAGGACCGCGAGCAATCCGTCGAGTTTTTACTTCAAAATAAAAAATGGCTTTTATTTTTCCTTCTAAATTCGACTTGTCATGATAGATAAGTAAAATTGAATGCCAAAACTAATTTGACCGGATATTACGCAGCTCCAATATTTTTAACCGCCTTATTTTAGCAAGTTCATTTTTTTTTATTTCAGCGAGTGTCAAAACATTAGCGGGCTTCAAACGAGATGTCAAAACAATTTTATGTTTGAATTTTAGAATGTACCCTATTATTAGTTGGTTCGATGACGTCATTGTCGGCTATATCGGTTTGTTTTAGTAATTAGGAATGTTTTAGTCATGAAGAAGGCTAAATCATAATTAATTTCATCGAAATAAAATTAGATTTGTGGTTTCTCGGAGTGACTTCGTATTATGGCGTTTAAAGCTTGCTAGTGCACGTTAACGTGCTTTCCGAGGCACGAAGGGGTCTCGGTATGTTTACAAATGGTCACCCATCCACGGACCAACTGCGGCGAGCGCAGCTTAACCTGTATTATCGGTCAAACCGTACGGCTTAAGCCACGAGCCCCTCAATATTAAAAATTATTCAAAAATATATTATCATAACATTATCAAATACCAATATAATTAAGCTTCTCTCATTTGGCCTCATTTTACTGCTATACAAATACAGTGTTTAGAAATATTACGCTGAATATGAAAGATTAGTATATAATGGACAACCACTTTCATCCCAACCCATTATAGTAATCAAATTCCATATGACGCCACGGATTATGGCGGGTTACATAAATACTTTATTAGGTCATGAATATAAATTTATCTTTGTGTTTTAATTTTCACTTTAATTATGTACTTACAAAATTTTTTAAGGCAGCTCTTGAATTATTTCTGGCCAGTGAAACCGTGTTACTCCAGCAGGGATATTCGCTATGGCGGTTGTCAACTAAAGCGCAAATTTCTTTATAAAAAACACTGTGAAAACACAAATTTTGTATCGTCTATCGTCGATGACCAACTGGATCTACTACAACGTAGTTGGTCACCGACTTTAGCCGATACTAAATTTGCATATTTACCGCTATTTTTGTCTAGTAAACGTCGTTTGGGTTGGCAACTGGAGATAGCGAATAGGTAGGAGTACAGGAGTGCAGGGAGAAGAGAAAACTTTAATAATTACAATACTAGATATTTATGTACAGAGATGTCGATAACAGTAACGGTAACAGTGTCCCGAATTCAATTGTTTTTTCCCATCTCAAAAATTCCCAAGGCGCCTAAAGAACTTTTCACTTCAAAATAAACTTACAAATTAGTTATTATAATAGAACTATGTTTTTTTTTGGTATTTCCATTTACGTGACATCATAATAAAAAAAAGTAAGTACCTATAAACTAAAAAAGTAATTACAACATAAAGAATAGAATGTTTTAATGAAAACACGAACATATTTTATTTACGTTGAATGAAGTAGGTCACATGAATAAATTATTATGTTTCTAAACACTGTCTAGATAAGTATCGTACATCGATTCTAAATCACTTTTTATTAATGTTTCCGATATTAAAAACTAATGAATTTGTTTTTTGTAATATTTCATCCAGTTTTTATGCACAGAACACTTGTTATGTGTCTATGAATGTCATTTTTTATATACTACGGCTATTTATAGCTGTAAACATGTTTTTTTTATTTGACATCTAATTTAGCTGGTACCTATGCACGTATGTATGTGTGGTAAAGGCTGGCTTCGAGACCTTTAAAATTGATTGACCTTAGAATTGACCATACACCTGATGGTCGATTATATAATCGACTAGGTAGGTATGTATGGGAGATCATAACCCGCCGTTAGAACCGCTACTATACGGTCTTATTAAGTGATAGCTGTCCCCCGCGACTTTGTTCGCGTGTTTTAGTTTCAACGGTTTTTCATTTTTGCAACATTTTTCATTTATGCTCCGCTCCTATTGGTCGTAGCGTGATGTTATATAGCCTATAGCCTCCCTCAATAAACGGACTATCCAACACAAAAATAATTATTCAATTCGAACCAGTAGTTCCTGAGATTAGCGCGTTCAAACAAACAAACAAACAAACAAACAAACTCTTCAGCTTTATAATATTAGTATAGATTGGTTGAAACCTGACCAACACAGCTACATTACCAGTACAAAAGTAACTCTAAATTCAAAAAATATGCTAAATAGATACGAATCGAATATCCTTTGTTGAATTTTTTGTTCATGTTTATTTGCCTAATTTGTTTTAAGCTTAAGTTGTACTACTGCACGGCAAAAACTTACTTGTTCCTTATTTTTCAGTTACAAGCTGCCCGCTCCGGCTTTGCACGGGTTGTGCCTGTTTTGAGATTTTATTTTCTTTTCTAAAACCTTGTCCTTTCAGTAAGGAATACAACAGAAAAAGAATTATCCAATTTAGTGCAGTCGTTTGGATACTATGGCTAAACGAATAAAAATCGAGATTCGTTATTAGGTATATGGTAATAAAATAATTTATTGGACCTCTTTTTAATAGAAGCGTTCAATTCCTACATTTCCTCCTGAGCATACATTAGTTGAAAGTACATACATTTATGATACCTTGCTCGCTTTGACTATGGCTCTTATCGTAAAAAAATAATAATATAACAATTACCTATTGTAGGAACTAAATGTCAACAAGATAATAAGTAAATTTTCATGATCACTTCAGAATTCACATCTAATTTATCTAATTGGATGCAATACAAATAGTCTAGACTTGCTATCATTTTAATAGGAATAGCACCACTTCATTATACATTAATTCTTTATTGTACAGTAAAGCACACACCAGAAGTAATTGTTAAACCCTTATTTCAATGCAGTAAGATACATTTTAATAGTTATGGTTTGCCAAACATGTGTGGACCACCGTACAGACGCGATGTGTAATATCTAATTAATTCTTGGAGCCGTAGTTAAATATTTATAAAAATCATCATCATGTTTTGAACAATGTCATTTTATATTTCAGAAATTTCATAGATTAATTTTCTACAGCAAATAAATTAATATTTTGTTATAAATCCTTAAAAAACATACAATCTATGAAAATAATTGATAAATCTAATGAGACTTGAAACTGACCCCAACAAATCATGTGACAGACGAGCAGAAGATTATTGTAATATCATTTACTACCTTAATTACATTAATATCTATTAGAATACTGTACAACTCCGTTATATTAATCTTGTTTATTTCTCTATCTTTTCTCTTACCATATGTCCTGTTATGTTGAATAAATAAATATAATTTAAAAAATATTGGACACGTTTCTTTTCTCTTTACTTCGCTAATTACTAATCACTTACACTCACAATAATCAAAGTGGATAATAGTAGCCTTAAAAAAATCCCTAAAAGCAATCCTCAAATATCAAAGCACTGACAAATCAATTAGGGAAGTAAGTTGGTACATAATCTATCCCATGGGTATTTCGTGTTCGTTCCAGAGTGTTGTGTAACGTTCGTGTTTGAAAGTAATTGGCAACTTTGTTTGAGCAGTCTAGTAAACTGTTTCCTACATTGTTATAATATAAAGGCTGTGCTGAGTGCTTCGAAGACTCAAAGGGAATTAGACGCAGTCTACACTCTACAGTCTCAATTTGTGCTGTTTGTACACAGAATTTTGGTTTTTTGACAGTTAATTTTAGTTGGTTATATTTAAAATACTGCTTCTGCTTATAAAAAATGAACAACTTTCTTCAAGGAAATCTTAGTGAATTTACAAAAAATATGGACCTCATCGTACAAAATTAGTAGGGGAGCGCTGAGAATGCGCATGTGATCCCGTGGCTCTGGCTAAGGCAAGGACGGGGCCGGGATGGTTTTAGTCAGTGCGAGTCTGACATATCCCTACGCCGTGCCCTCGGCGTTGGTCGAAGTCAACAGCTTTTAACCCTGTAATAATAAAAAAAGGGGAGGTCTGCAATTTTTGTCAATTTGGTGCTTAGTAGATATTTAAATATTTTATTATTACTTCTATCGACATAACCTTTATCTAATTACATAAGTATTCCCCATCCCCCATCCATTTTATCGCATTTATTTCCTGTTTCTACTTTCTATAAAGTATTTCCAATAGTAAACACCTATTATGGACCATACCTAGTTACTTTACTTAACAAAAATAGAAACCAAATTTAGACTGTACTAACAACATTTTTAACAACAAGTTCTGCAGTAAATATTGTTATTTTTAACGTAACATAATTCAAGAAAAGTTTTACCTGACAAACAACAACATGAAATTTTATAATAAAAAAAGGAAACTCGTGTCAAACGAATGCCGTAAACCCGAGTTAAACTTTAGGGAAATCCCAAGGTCACAGCTGAACAAACATGATAATAAGTCAGATGAATTAACATTCAACATGATTTACATAATGGGCGGGTACTCAAACGCTACTCAATTTTTAGTCACCGTTAAGTCTCATGCTGTCTTTGTCATTTTAAGGTGTAAAAGAGCGACAGAAAGACATTTAAGAAAGTATTATAGTGCTTTTTTTTTAATGAGAAACCTGTTTTGAAAATCTTATCAACTTTATCTGTTGTCAAATCAGCTGGTTATGCTATGATTGGTTGACCCAAATACTATCGACCAATCACAGTACTTAACATGAAGTTTGACAGGTGATTAATAAATTTTTGTGTTGATCAGCCCTTCAAAAACCGGGGTTAAATCACACGTTGTTACATGGGATGGGACTGATTTTAGTTTGACTAATATTGCTTTTATATGTGATTATACCTACTTCATTATTTAAATATGTTGTTTTTTTAATTAAGAACATGTGTTTCGAATATTAATTATTGATATTTCAAGTTAAATCTTCATATTATTCTTCAAACTTTGTGAGTTATACAAATTATAGTAATGTAAATTTCAATTAAAATACAAGTGCAAACATTAAACCGATCAGTATGCAGCTTGATATTTTAATAGCAATAAAACCTCTAAGTTTAATACTCTTCTAATTATTTCCAACGTTGTGTTTAAAACAGCACAGCTCTCTACACTTTCATATATTAATGATTTAAAGTTTCGCTAACAGGCGACTACTAATGTAACTCACTTAAAATTAAAATAAATGCTTATTGCAGTAAATACTCAGCCTATTGCTGGCCTTAAAGTTCTTGTCCCATACAGATAATGAACTAGCGTCAATTATCATGCTTGCTTGTGATTTCAGATCCAATTTTAAATCCTGATTTCCTTTTTTGCCATGAGTTAGTGGCATCTTGTAACTTTAGAAAAGTCATATTTGATATACAAAAATTTGGACGAACTAACATAGCAGGTAAGTCTCTAAACCAGTCTGCTTGTAAACACGGCCAGTACAACTAAGTCTAAACGTCAAACAATATTGTAAGGTATTTTTGTAAGAATCATGAAAATTACTTAGAATATAATCAAAGAGAAATTAATAATCTTACGAGAGGTCATTAGAAAGTTTTAATATAGAACTAATTTAGTGTAATCATGAAAAAATCTGATAAGCCAATATATTTTTTTTATAATAATAATTATAATATCTTGGGACATCTCACACACGGTCATCTGATCCCAAACTAGGCAGAGCCTGTGCTATGGCAACCAGACAACTGATAAACATACTTCTATATTTCTAAATACATACATATTATAGATAAATTACACCCAGACACAGAACAAATGATCGTGCTCATCACACAAAGATTCGTCCTGGGTGGGAATCGAACCCACGACCTCCGGTTTAGCAGTCAGGGTCACTAACCACTAGACCAGCAGGCAATATATGTACCTACACACAAACTAATATTATTTTGTGAGTTCTAATCGAGTTACCCATACTATCGCCCTTCATTGCATGTAAGCTTGGTAATTTATAACAAAACTTCAGCTTTATTTGCCCTTCGTCGCCTCCGCTTGAAGATAACGTACCTAAATTTAAGTTGTGTGACGATTTTGTTTTCAATTTCAAACGCTTTGTTCTGTTTATGATCTTGCCTCCGTAGGCAAGTGACTGCGTTAACGATACTAGAAATCTCTTAAATGTATAGATATTATATTTCTTTTCGGTAAATCACGTAACTTAGACTTGAATGAAACCCATACATTGGACCAATTCGATCAGCGTTAACGCTTGTAAAGATGTCTTTTATCTTGAGGGCTGTTGCTAACAGTGAAAATAGTTAAATAAATGTAATATTATATTATTTAAAAGTGCATTTATTTGGTTACTGGCACGTCTATGAAACAACTGTCAAAATAAGTCTGTATAATATTGTTAGCACAGATGTTTATTGGTTATTACTTGGTAATTTAACAATTCTTAAACAATAGTTCTCGTTGATTAAGTTATAATATCCATATTATCATGGTGTAACACAATTGTAGCTCAACCTTTATGTGTATACAGTTTTGTTTAATATTTTTCTCTGAAAAAGGACTTAAATGCAAATAAAATTGATAATATAATATTTTTTTAACCACGGTTACAACTGAAATATACTCAACTTTACGATACAGAGCTACCAAACTCATTACCTCTTTTAAAACCTATTATAAATTCGTTAACATCGTTAGTTAAACGTTTTAATTGTTAAGTTAGTTTCAGTTACTAAACGTAGACCACATTTGTAGCAACATAACGTTTGCACACCTGTGCCTGTACTGCGATCTCTTAAAGGATAACGTGGGCTGTCGTAGAAGCGAGACGGCGCACTACACTGGATAGTGGCGTCTCGTTTCCACAGTGGACAAAGTCCTGCTTTAAAAGCTCGTAGTACAGCTGCTAAGGGGCGACGAACATTAAAGCTTACTTTAATATGAGTAACGAAGTGTTAGTTTACAACTATTTAGCTAGCAGCTTGTGGGTACTAGGATACGGTAAAGTTATGTTCATTTGCTATTAAGTGTTAGACATATACTATACTATATTAAAGATAGACATAGATTAAATTGGTAATGCAATGTTATTTCAAGTTTATTGTGCAGTAGACATACATACATTTAATATAGAAACTAGCCGTGTCTGCGGTATCATCCGCGTCTTTAGTTCCCGTTCCTGTAAGACATCATTTTTTTTCACGGCATTTTCCGTTTTTTTTTTTTCTGTTATTCGGGGTTGAGACGAATCCAACAAATCAAATATCGTCCTAATCAGGTGACTTGAGATATGAATGGTGTAACTAACCAGACTTTGTTGAATTTATATAGACATTATACGACAAGATCGACTTCCAATTTGTTTATTGTATTTACTATATCTTCTTTTTTTTTCTAGTACCTTTCTCACCTATATTTTTATAGGATGTGGGGTTCTAGGTATAAGAGAGATGTAATTGTGTATTGTATTGTACTTAATGAAATGGGGCAAATTCTATCCGATATACTTTCAATATATTTTTTTGTAGGTTATAAAGAATTACTTACTTAGAATACTGTCAATCATATTCTATGTAATTCTCTTTAAATTCATAACAATTACTGTAACAAAATAAGTTGAATTTTCAAGATTTTATAATATTATAAGATTTAGGAAATTCTAGTGTAATAGCCGAGAACATTAAACGAATACCTTTTAAGTGGATCATTTTGTACTAAAAATATCAAGGGTGGTTCTCAACTCAATTATGAACTTTATCATAAGTACGCAGAATTGAAATTGTGTTATCTGGTTTGCCTAAAAAGAATTTGTTTTTAAAGATTGCTTGTCAAATATTTTTACTAAGAGTCGAGGACTTCATTCTGGAGTAGGAGTTTTGTCCTGTATAAATAGGCAGAAGGGTTATAAGCAGAGGGAAAGGCAACCTATAACAACATTGCAATCTTTTTCTAATACGAGTTATTTCAACAAACCTTATAGAGTCTGCAAACAGTTATAAATTATTATTTCTTCTGTTATTTGTTCACGCTTCGTGAAAATACTTCGATTTGTGGTTTGTTTGCTCATCCAATCATGCTTCAAGTAAAAGTGTTGAGTGGGCGATAATTTTGTTGACTTCGTATGTCCATATTTGGTTAACTTTATCTTTTTGAATCGACTGCAAATATGTTTTTGTATGTTGAGTGTAGAATTGAAAAAGACGTTGTTTGCCTTTTGGTCAAATAGTAGTATAATCTTGGTATACATATGGAATTGTTAGTGTTGGGGACGGCTAGGCCGCATCCAGCACCCTCAATTGCCCTGAGACAATCTCCCATGTACACACGGCAAAATAGATAGGTTTGCAGGTCACACTAACATTTTATATTAAGCACTAACATTTTTATTACAATTATATTCCGCTTACTTAAGCTAAAAATTATATGTAATAAAAATTTTAGTGTAATATAATAGGAAATGTTAGTATGACCCGCAAACCTATGCCATGCATGCACCCCTAAATGCCTTTATTGTGATCCAGCCTAGGTACCACAACCGAGAAAAAGGACTAGAAGAGGCGAAAAATAACAGTTATTTTGGGCTCTGTGGCCCTAATCTAGATTTTACTGTTAATCTGGTTTTTTTAATGAATAATAGGTAGATATATGTCCATATATCCAGGAAATGGCTGGACTTATACACTGGACAATGACAGCGCAAATTCTTTTTACAAATTTATCAAACAACTAATTAAATTCGATCAATCACAAACTGTTGTTCTACAATTATGGGAACGCTTGTATATTGAACTTGAATCGTTTTGTTGATAGGTACATATTTTCTAGGCTTGAATTAAGAGAGAAGAGACATGTCTTGTTTTTCTTACTATATTTATATTCTACAAGTCAAGAAAATATGAAAATACCTACCAATGTTATGTAAATAGATTTCATGTAAATATTGTAGTACATCCAAGACTAAATAATTATCGTTCTTAATGTACATCTGCAAAGATAATGTGAGATGAATTGTTTCCTGTATCATTAAAACACGATTATTTCTCTCTTACAATGCAGACTACTTTTATGCAAATTGTTTTAATAATACACTCACTATTAAACTCATCATTTTTATACATTCTATTTATAATATTTACACAAAAAATAATGGAAAGTAAAAATGCCGTTTAAGTAGGGGTACTTAAACGGCATTTTTACTTTCCATTATTTTTTGTGTAAATATTATAGGTACGTAAATGGATGTAAGTAAATATATTATGAGCATTTTCAAGCTGGATTACCTAATCTAATTTGGTAAATACGTTGACATATATTTTGTATTTGTTTTCTATTAATCTTCTACATCTTCTCCTGTCTAACCTTTTGATTAACTGTTCTAGAATCGTCTGTGCACGTGTGTAGTCTACCGAATCTATCTATATATCGTATTTTGCGACAAGAGACTGCCTAACTAGCCTCTCAAATTAATTCACTGAGTAATACATTCTGTATCGCTTTCTGAATCAAACCCTCTAATCATTATTTTTATGTCTTTTTTCAACTTCAGATTCTTTAAAAGTAACTTACACACCACTGAGTAATTTATAATTAAAACTTAAGATCCAAGATCGTTTGCTTCTCTCGAAGACCATTAGCCTAACAATGGGTCGTGAAAACTTGGTAGAAACTTACACCAACCAACATTTAGCACTTTATGAACTTCAGTATTATAAAAGAAACTGGATAAAAGTAAAATACACATTAAAATTAATAATTAATTTATCTTTAGTGTTAAAGTCACTGAATCACAGTTTTTTTTTGTTCGGGGTGGAACGCTAATTTCTGCAACACACGCCGAGGGCACGATGCGGCGCAGGGATATGTGGGACTTTCACTGATAAAAAATATCCCAGTCGCCTTCTTCTGTCATGTCAGAATAGCAGGATCGCTGGCGCATTCTCTACGCGATTCTAACGGGCTACTTAATCAATACATACGATATAAAAACATGACTTACTTTTCAAAGGTTGTCGCAAATCTTTAAAAACCGGCCAAGTGCGAGTCAGACTCGCGCACCGAGGGTTCCGTACAAACCTGTAGGTATATAAGTAAAAGTTATGGTATTTTTATTGCTAAATGAAATCCATAATTAAAAATATTTTTATTATATGATGTAACTAAAAATTTATGCTTTTCGCAATTTTTCCTTTATCTGTGTTATAAGACGTTGCTTCGTACCAAATTTCAAGATTCTGAGTTCACGGGAAGTACCCTGTAGGTTTTGATTCCCTTGCGAGTGTCGAAAATTTGCGGCATAAACGGGAGTATCTTTTGATCGCGTTGACTTAGAAGTTTGATTTTTTCACAGCTCCAAGAGACCATAGACTTGAGTATTTGATATGAATTTCAGCTTGATACCTCCACGCGTTCCTGAGAAAAAAGGTCTTGACAGACAGACAGACAGACAGACAGACAGACAGACAGACGGACAACAAAGTGATCCTATAAGGGTTCCGTTTTTACCTTTTGAGGTACGGAACCCTAAAAATTGTAAAATAATGTTTATAATGTATCTTTTACTTATTATAATAAACATTTTTGAGCTCGCCGTTCTTACGCGACACAGAAATTTCTTTCGTTTTTTTGCGGTCCCAACTTACCAGTCAAAAATAAATATTTTTAAAAGAGAAATCTGGGACCGCGTTCCCGGTCCAAGATTGCCCTCGACCCGAATATCGATTAATATTGCTTCGCTTTTGTAGATTGAATAAATAGGAAAATTATATCTATTGCCATATTTTGTTTTTGTGGAATTTAAGATTTTTTGTGTATTATTGTCATAAATTATCCTACATCAGATTTTTTTCAGACATTTTTTTCCTTTTTATAAAGTTAATAATACTAGTTTGTATTTCTATTTTACCTATCAGTACCACATATAGAAAATTGTATTTGTGAAGGCCAGTTTTCTAAAAATAACTTCTAGGTTCATATTGCATTTAGTCCCACCGGAGCCCCGCCGAGCATGCGTGAGCGAACCCAGGACTCCGGCAAAGGCAAGGACGGGACCGAGGTGTTTTTAGTCGGTGAAAGTCCGACATATCCCCACGTCGTGCCCGCGGCGTGGGTCGAAACCATTAGATATTCAACCCGCAAAAAAAAAAAAAAAGAGGTTCATATTGCATGACACTAAAATCTAGACAGTTAAACGTTATAATAATAGAAACAACTATTATCAACAAAGTAATTTGACTGCAAATATTGGACGCAAAATGATCGCCATTAAAATTAATGTTGACTAAGACAAAATTATAATTATATTTAGTTAGTGTTGTGTCATGCTGATTACACATTAAACTACAGTTTTTTTTTTACTATATTTCTTCGAGTCATGGTTATTCAACAAATTTTAATAAGTAACAAACAATATTACTGACAGTGAAACTGTGGAGATGTCTTTTTTTGTCATGTTTACATGGTTACATAGGTCGTTCCTATGCGACAAAGTATAAAGGCATGACGACTGGGTATAAAAATATAAAATCTATTTAGTCCGTCAGTCAGATAATAAAAAAAACATTAAATACTTATTTTTACTTTTATCAAATTAATGAAAATTAACAAATTTAAAGCGCTTTAAACTTTAGGAGGGGGCTTGTGACGACACGGTAAGGTAAAAATTATACCAAACAACATTTCCATTATCGTTATCATTGTTTGTTTACGTGAAAAAATAAATTTATATATACATATCTAATAATATATTCTTAATCTAACTGACGGACATTAAACAAAATAGGCGTTATGCCTATTCTTGGTATTTGTAACCATTAATAAATTAAACTTATATCATCGATCGGTTAACTAAGGTTTTTCCGCACTTAGGGACGAATACTGAAACGTCAATCAGTTCCAAATCGCCGTTGACTCTCATGCGGTATCTGTCACTTTAAGGTATAAAGTAGCGGCAGATATTTAAGTACGTCTTAAAGTTAAATTGCGTTTCAGTATTCGGGGGTTAGCCTCTTCATTACACACCTACTAAACATAAACTTATTTTATACTACAAAAAAAATAGAATGATTTACACAGTTTTAATGTCTGGTCTATTGCGTATCCGATTTTTAAACCTCTAAGGCCCATTTGCATGAAAAACCTAACCTAAAATTAGTTGCTAACATGAGGTGAAATTGACAATATTGTGGCATTTAACTCTGAGTTAAAAAGATAACCCGGTCTGGTGCAAGCGGGCCTAAAAGAACATAGAAATTCACAAAGGTATTCCTCTCCTATTTATAATATTAGTTTATATTAAACCCACGAAATAATAACGTGATAATCACATCAAATTCATTAGAAGGCCGATACATTGCCAAAAGTGCGTCCTCTACAATAGGAAGTAATTTCTCAATGTACATACATACATACCTACATACAAATACACAAAAGCACCAGCAAATTTACGATATCACAAGATACTTACACTAAATTTATTGTATGCACCTGGACTCTACCAGAAATCCAGACATTTAATGGAGTATGAAACGTAAATGCGCATTAGATTATTCCATTTAAGTTTAGTGCAGTATTAGTGATCAGCAACATGTAAGCCCAACAATAAACAGTACTATTACGTGTAAATCCATAGCTCAATACAAATCTTATAAATTCAAAAGTATCTCTGTATGTCTGTAACACTTTCACGACTAAACCGCTGAACCGATTTAGATGAAACTTAGTACGGGGTAAGCTTGGATTCTAATAAAGCACGTGGGTTTTTTGCAGCCATAACCGACATTCACGCGGTGGTGCCGCGGGCAACAGCTAGTTTTAAATATAGATACCAAGTTTCATCCAAATTTGTTCTTAGATAGATGAAGTTACTTTCGCATTTATAATATTAAAGTAATAGCTGTCGCCTACAGCTCCGGCCGTGTGGGTGTTAGATATCGCGGCAAAAAGTTGTCTATATCTTTTTTGGGATCCGAGCTTATCCTTAAATCACCCTCAATCCCTTGTTATGTTAAATAATTTATATTAATATTAGTATGGTTATGGATTTTAATGTTCGTCTGTATTAAAGTAATTAGCTAACTAATCGATTGCCAAAACATCAACCAAAACAACAGGAGACAGTTTATTAATCACCACATGTTCCTATCATTGGTTTCGTACGAAATGTTATTTATCAATTTATATTCATTTGGTAACATTATAATAAAATAGGATTCGTTTGTATGTCACACGATGTTACTACACCTTAAAATTAATAATAATGTGATTAAATAAATTATTTTACTGCTCAACAATGACCTCTTCTAATTTTAATATCACAGACTATCGATCCCGGTTTCGCACGGGTAGAAAATATATTAAATAATTATACACACAAACCTTTATCTTGAATCACTCTATCCATTGGTAGAAACCATATGAAAATCCGTTCGGTAGTTTTTGTATTTATCGCGTTCAAACAGACAGATGCGACAGAGGACTTCGTTTTATAATATGTATAGATTTAGTTAAATAATTATTCTGCTGCTCGACCAAGGTCTATCCTAATTCTAGTAATATCACTAACTAGCTGTCCCCCGCGACTTTGTTCGCGTGTTTTAGGTTCAACGGTTTTTCATTTTTGCAACATTTTTCATTTATGCTCCGCTCCTATTGGTCGTAGCGTGATGTTATATATATATAGCCTATAGCCTTCCTCAATAAACGGACTATCCAATACAAAAAGAATTTTTCAATTCGAACCAGTAGTTCCTGAGATTAGCGCGTTCAAACAAACAAACAAACTCTTCAGCTTTATAATATTAGTATTGATATAAACCTGTATAAAATGACATAAATAAATACTCAATACAATGGATATTGTAAAAAAATGCATCCATTTAATAACTAGCACACGTCCTTTATTACAAATGCTATGCTTACAGTGCGATTACACGAGCAATTAAATGTGCGATTATTGGCAATTTTCGTTAAAAATGATATCCCGACTAAACCTAGTAATATATGAGATTATTATTATTGTATAGAAATTGCCATAAATTACCAATTTTAGTTAACCGTGTAAGCGCAACTTTATTCTAGTGACAGAGACGACAGATATCACCATCTCGTTTTCTCCGTAAGCTATCATTTGCAACAATCCTTATCTGAAACGAGACACTTAATTTCCCATAAAGTCAGACCACTTGATCCGGTACTAATATTGTCCATTCCAACGCAAGCAAAACCGCAACCAAACGCAAGTTTGTAATAAATCTTATTTGTGGCGACTTCCTACAATGTAAGCTGTTAAACAAACCATTATGTGCCTTAACTCGCTATAAATAAGGATCAATGATGCGGCGGTGTATTTTCGTACCGGGCTTCGAGCCAAAAGTGTAGGGAATGATTAATTTAGGATATAAACTATGACAATTTTACAAATACGTTGAAACCAACCGCTGGGAATATATCTTCCGTGTTATTTTTTTCGAATCATTTATTACCCTTGTTATCAAAAGAATTTAAATAAATATCGTTAACATTTTTTTATGTTCCGTTTTTAATTTTATATCTCTGTTCTACATGAAATTAAATCGTTATTACAGTAGTAACGTACATGCAAACTCTTTTTCTCTTCAAAGCCGGCTTCCTACGGTGCGCGATATCACGGATCACCCCACACAGCCGACGACCACGGATAGCCAACACCGCATAGTGAGTATTGAGAATCAAACCCTATTTTAACCGACTTAGGGTATAATTCGACTTGCATTGGATTGCGACAGACCGGGGCATACGCGTCTGCGCTATCACGGACGAGCATCTTTCACGGTCAGCAGTGCGGAGTGTAATAAAAAGAACATTTTGTATTAGAAATATACCGAGTTTCCATTTTATTGATTGTAGTCGACAGGTGGTCACAAAAAAGGTTCTTTAATAACCCGTCCTTGGCTGTCGGGTAAAAAAGTTTTAATCAAAATCTGTTAAATGTAATAGGTACCTATTACCTACTGAGCTATCCATCATTAAAATTGAGTTATATCCTTATACCATTAAATATTTATAAATAGAACACCTTTACCTATGTATTCTATTTATAAATCGAATCAGTCAGATCACGTTTAGTTTTTTATTGTAATGTAGTCTTATTTATATCAAAACCTATTTTTTAAATATGAATTTTTTCTTCTTTTTCTTTAGGCTATCCTTTTACATAAAATACTCGTCACTTCATTTCAACCTGTCATTTACCTAAATTGACTTATAATAGTGCAATTGCTCTACGATATGTGTAAATATCGTAGAGTAATTGTAATACATGTACCGAATCGAACTGATACTAGCCTAGCCGGGCGTTCCCGGGAATGCGCGTGTGTAAACCGTAAATATTCCTACGAAAGTTATCATACAAAATATAAAAACGAGTGAGCTTAGAGCATACGACTAAAGTAAAACTTCTTTATATACGAAACGTAACTTGACTGATTATGAGAGAAAGAGAGGAAGAAAATCTGTGCTCGCACCTCTCTCTCTTGCCCCTACAGTAATATGTAACTCGCTCTCTTTTTATCTTCACTAACTTATATCTCCCTCTCAACTTCCGATCACACTTTTTGTAACGCTCTCGTCACGCATTCACCAGCTTGCGCCCCAAGTCAAGCGTGCGTAAAAGTCGTCGTTAAAGTCAGTTTACGGTTGATAATTTTACGTGATCGTCACAAGCCGAACGCTTAGGCGGATCGTGCGTCTCTATCGCTTATTCCGCGCTCTGGCTTGCACGCTCGGCTCAGGCGGAACGTGACACTTTTTCGTGCGTGCAGCCGGTGTTCATTGACATATAAGACGTTATCAGGTCAATAAAACGTAGGTTTGTCTAGATGTTTATTGAAATTGATTCAAATTTAATTGAAATGCAAAAAATGTAGAAAACATACTTTTTTTAAAAAATTATTGCTAGAAAAATAGTCCCAAACTAACCCAACATTCGAGTTTCAACAGGGCGGCATGACATTTTACTACGAGAGTAGTTTTAGAATCGTTTGAATAGTCGCGCATTGAATAGGACAAAATCGGTTCCATTGCAACGTAGGAATCAAAGGGAGCCTGCGGGATATCGAAACGGTAAAATATATATACACTGCTTGATATATGTATACTTATGCTTTTTATTAGAATAGCAACTCGTTCGGTTTCTAAATGTTTTAATGGATAAAATTTGTGATAAATACTTACTTAATATTATTAATTCGAAAGAAACTCTGTCTGTCTGATACGGCTAAACCACTGAACCGATTATGATGAAACTTGGTGCGGTAAGCTTGGATCCTGAGAAAGGATATAAGCTTCTTTTTGCCGCGATAACCGACACCCACGCGGGTGAAGCCGCGGGTAATAACAGGACAAAGAGTCGCATTGAATATTATCTTCAGATTTTCAATCACAAAATATAATAGTAAATATAAACTTATTTTCAATAGCAATGTACAAGTTCCCTTTAACCGAAGATTTCATGCTTATTTCCTCGCCGTTCTCCGATGCATCCTGATAAGATTCAAGGAAATAGCCTATTGCTATGCACAAATGTAATTCAAGACTTTATGTTCTGTACTACATACATATTTCAAAAACTTGATTTCCTTTACAGCTACAATGTAGGAAATAAAATGAAATAGCCACAGAATACCTTTTGTTGTAAAACAATTAAGAGCGTTTATTCTTTACTAGCTGTCCCCCGCGACTTTGTTCGCGTGTTTTAGTTTCAACGGTTTTTCATTTTTGCAACATTTTTCACTTATGCTCCGCTCCTATTGGTCGTAGCGTGATGTTATATAGCCTATAGCCTTCTTCAATAAACGGACTATCCAATACAAAAAGAATTTTTCAATTCGAACCAGTAGTTCCTGAGATTAGCGCGTTCAAACAAACAAACAAACAAACATACAAACAAACAAACAAACTCTTCAGCTTTATAATATTAGTATAGATTTTGATAATTACTTAACTGAAACTTACACTGTTCCAAGTTGAAAACTAAATGAGCTAGGCTAGCAAAGACACAGTTAACTTAAATTATAATATCACATCTAAACGTATCCAAATAATAAATCCAATTTTTAAAACAATTTAGAAACGAGATAAACAACAAACGAGTAATTAATCACAAATTTTAATTAATCTACTTAACGCGTTATCACGTTAAAACTATAAACTTATCGTTAATCAAAACTGTTTACTTCAAGAGAACTGTTTAATAAAATATGATCGTTAGTCTGAACGTGCCAGAATTTCAGCTCATTACAGTTTGTTGAACAATCCTTAAGCGTCATTAAGCAAAAAACGCTTAAAATTCTACGTCCGCTGCGACTGAAAAATACTTTTAGAGACCTAACTTCCTTTTATTCGCAGATCGAGGTAGTAAAGTGGCTACAGCAGGAAGAAGTTGAGTTTTCTACCATTTACTTATTTTGTTTGAAGTGGAATCTAACTTAGTATAAACTTACAAATTCTACATAAGACCAATTGTAAAGAGAAAATTAAGACTGCATTTCTGTAGCATTTGAAGGCCATTGATGAGCTTCAATTGCAAGGAAAACACACAGAAAAATAATAAAAACCTTTTATTTATTTATGCAATTTGTGTGCTCGTTTAATACTATTTAGTGCACTGTATTAACAGATATTATCGGATATCTTCAAGGAATTAAATCCAATGTTACAAAGTATAATTATTTACTTAAAACAACCATAACATTGTTACGGTTTTTTTTTAGAACAGAATACTTATTCAACAACTTTAAATCACATACAGTTATGGTATTATTTTTTAAAACATAACATTTGTGAAAGACTTAGGGCTGGTTGCTTCAAAATACATTGACATGTCAGTTTACGTTAAATATGGCTGTTTTTTTATGAGAATTTCGTAGTGATTTAACGTGGTCGTACGGACTTACGATATTAGACGGTTTAAACCCACCCTTAATGAAGAACCACAGATTACATAATAGTTTCTGCGTAAGTAGGCCACATTACTTAGAATTATGTTTAAAATGGTTAATATTTAATCACATTGTCAGTTCCCTTACCCCCCCTACCCTTACCCCACCCTTACCCCACCCTTACCCCCTTAGTACTAATGAATGTGATTAAATATTGAAGAACATAACATTATCTGGTTTATTATCAATATATTACACTCTCTTACTTTGATTTATCAAGATTTTCCAGAATAACACTTAATATTAGCATAAAGATATTTTTTTGGTATTTATTTAGAAGAATTTCCTACAATTAGTAGGTTCTAATAAAAGGAGTACCTAGCATAAGATATCCGTAAATTAAGTACCGATTTTCAAAAATCCAGTCTGTGTTGATGTTTATTTATTGTACTCTATTTTTGAAAATCGGCGTAGAAGAAAAAAATATATATTTTTCCTAAAACGATTTATTATAATTATATTACAAAATGTTATAATAATCTATACTATATACTATATATACTATAATATTATAAAGCTGAAGAGTTTGTTTGTTTATTTGTTTGTTTGTTTGTTTGAACGCGCTAATCTCAGGAACTACTGGTTCGAATTGAAAAATTCTTTTTGTATTGGATAGTCCGTTTATTGAGGAAGGCTATAGGCTATATAACATCACGCTACGACCAATAGGAGCGGAGCATAAATGAAAAATGTTGCAAAAATGAAAAACCGTTGAAACTAAACGCGAACAAAGTCGCGGGGGACAGCTAGTACAATATATTACAATAACATTTGAGTTAAAATTTAAACATTTTATCTATGATGGTTAATCTAAAGGTTAACTGGCAGTGGGTGCATTCACTGTCAACGAGCTAAAATTGAATTTACAAAACTGTATCCTTAAGACATTCATGTAGTTTTAACTGGCTCCTACCACTATTCTCCAACACACAAATTGACAGCGCAAATGCTTTTACCATTTCACTTTAAACATACTTCTTAAACTGCTAATAAAACTGGCTTTAATAACACTGAACTGCCAACAAAATTGCAAATTTTAAACTGTTTTTAAACGAGGCATTCAGGGAAAAGTGGCAACGTCGCGCGACGCGGAGATCGAGGGAATTGCTTGCATTTCCTTGTATTCTTCAAGTTTACATCTCATTTTAGATTTCTATTTTATTCTGATTTCATTGTATTTAATGTAGTTGCGATGGTTTCATTGCAAGCTTATTGAATTCTCCTTTATTGTTTCTGGTAAGTTTTTAGTTCATCCTTCCAATAATGTCTTGTTGTTGTGGTGGCCTAGCGGTTCATCGAACGGATTGGTATGCATAAGGTTGCAGGTTCGAACCCACTACAGGCCTATGTGCCTTTTTCAAAGTCATACGTACTTTTTTAATCGTTATAAGACACCATTGTCGAACGGTGAAGGAACACATCGTGAGGAAACCTGGATTCCAGAAATTTAAATCTGAAATCGAAAACCCGCAAGAGAGCAAGCGTGGTGATCAATGTGCCTTCTTTACATGAGAAGAAATCCGTGCCCAGCAGTGGGACATTTATAGGCTGGCCTTATTATATGTGTAAGCAGTATTGTATATTTTTCAGCTCTCTGCACCCTACTGTCTATATAAAATATAGTATTTGAAAATTCGATATTTTTGGAACATAAGATTTAAATGTTGCTGAAACTCCCGCAACATTGAAATTAAATTTCCTAGTTTTTTTTTATAATTAGAAGTTTTTGTAAAATTCTATCATAACACAAAACAATTGTTAAACTGAGAATTGACATTTTAATCAAGAATGACTTGTTCCGTCTTGTATAAACTAGATACTAGGAAAATCTAGAGCCAGTTTTCCAGGAACTAGCTTTAGATATTTAAACAAAAGGAAAATTAACTTCTATTGTGACGTTGACACGTGTTATGAATAAAAGCCAATAGTCCATTGTTGTAGCCTAAGCTTGATATGATACATTGATTACTAGAGTCAGACATTGATTAATCTGGTTGTTTGCTGGGGAGTTGGTTACGCAGTTTCTCTTCCACAGGTAGAACACTTAGGAAGCGGTAAAGGGTGGGTGAATCTGGATACTTTCTCTTTCTAGGTACTTCGCTGACCTTCGAGAAGTGCAACTTAATAAGTCATTTTGGATAAACTTCTCTCTAACTGTTGTCACTCGCCTTTTACTTGGCTCCTAAAGGTTATAAAATGTAATGTAAACTTAACCTTTTTCAAGACGAAACGCAAATTACATTTAAGACGCTCTTAGATATCTATCTGTCGCTACTTTACGGCTCAAACTGACAGAAACAGCATGCGACTTAACGGCGACTTATAACTGATTGTTGTTTCAGTATTCGACCATTAAGCTATCGAAATGCATACAGCAAAGTGTGGATATATTCAGTGAATTCTCATCAAGTCCGTCAAGTCATCATAGAATTATTTATTCTTAAATTAAAGAAATATTTGTGCCAAATTTTAGACAAAAAAACAAGTCGACATTAATGTTTGCTCCAAATAATGCCATGGTTTTTAAAAAGCCCCAGTTTACCCTATTTAAGAAGATTTTGAAATTAGTTCTAAATACAGCATTCAAGAAAACTCTTCAGCTTTATTATTAGTAGACATTTATTCCGATCGTCATTTATTGTAAAAAAATATTGATAAATCTATTAAATATATTCTTATACGATAATAATCATTTATGGAAAGTAATAAAAGTATTATTTTATTGGCAAATAAAACGATTTCACTTGATCCACGAATTTACGTAAGCGTATTTTATTACGAAAATTATGTCTAGTACTAAATGTAGCATCGGGTCCACAAGTGCTATGAGGAAATAAAATGTATATAAAATTGTCTTACTAAAACTATAGTGAGATAGAGTCACATTAAATTTGTCTCTGATAGTAAATTCTAGGTTGCCATTAAAATGTCTTCACATAGAAAATTATATGGTACACGTAAAGTTTATTTTAAAGAAAATATGTTTTCTATTGCAAAACGCGGAAGGAGCTTTTTTTAAGTTTACGTAGGTAAGAAATTAAATGCCATTATTTTATAAAGGAAAGAAACGCAGTCCCGAAATTAAACCGTTTCATTTCTTCATACACATTCCACAAATATATCACGCAAGTAGTAAAAGATCACATTATTATAGCTGTAAACACGAAAATGTAACACCATCTACTTTATTGCAGTTTTCTTACAAAGAAATAAAGCACTTAAGTTGTTTTGTACGTGAATGTACTTGTGTGAGAGTTTTATGTCGCTTTGGGACTTGAAACCATTATGGTCGTGATTGTACCGGAGCAATATGTTTACGATTTCAATTGTTTTACCTTGCTAAAAATAGTATCCAAAATTCAGCCTTATTGCAAACAAGACTAGAGGCACTGAATATGTGTAACAATGCATGTATTGCCTATAATGTTTGATTATTAAAAAAAAAGGTTTAGCTTGTATGTGTATACGTCTGTGTCATCATAGCTTGTAAAGTGGTGGACCGATAATTATAGGTGTATTATATATATATTTTTAAGGGACCTGCCTTATTGCGAGACTGATCGTGTTCTTATATTTTTAGCGTTTAGCAATACGCAATTTTGTCCAATATTTAAATATTATGCAATTTATAGTTATGACGTCGATAGTTGCAACTGATACAGTCTATTTCATAATTATGATATTTCAGTCTAAAATTATTTGCGACTAATTTTGTATCTTAGATAATGATCACTAAAGCAATTAAGATGTTGCTATTAAAAACTATAGTATTTTTTTAATCAGAAAATATTTATATTTTAAGTGTTATTAAATTATTTAAATATGTGCGTTGGTTGTGGGTTATGTGGTTGATCTTGTCAAGGTACCTTAATTTAATGAGTTGTGTTTAACGTTTTAATACCGTTTCATTAACGCCCGATTTCAATATTTTGATGCCTCATAAAGGTAAATAGCCTTTTGAGGTAGGCTGGGATCTTGTATCATTATGAATACTAATTGTATAATGTGTTTATTCATAGATTATACAAAAAAGTATCGGAATTATGCATTAAATATTATTTTCTATTGCATTACTAATAAATCTTACCGGATTCAGCTGATTACCGTATTTAACATGGAGCGATTGCCTATCTGACCTTCACAACCTATATAGATGTTATTTGATATAAATAAATTGACTTAAAACGAATGGAGTTCACAAATATCCTCAAACATTGCTTCAAAAATCCTATTAATAATCTATAGATATGCTATTACACTATTCGTCTTCAAAAATAATAGATCAAGAATATGACAAAACATCCAGAAGCAATTCAAATATACACTCCATTTCAAAAACAAAGGAAATACAAATATATAAATATCGAAAAAATTCAATTTCGAATAAATAAAATGCTGTGAGAAATGTCGGTAGATAGAATAGGGATGTTTCCTGGGTATGAAAAGTTAAAATCTATTTAGTCCGTCAGTTAGATAATAAAAAAATATTAGACACGTATTTTTTCTTTTATCAAAACAATAAAAAAATACAAAGATACACCGCTTTAAAGTTTCGGAGTGGGGGCTTATGACGCTACGCCTCGCTAAAAATCGTAGCGAGGAGTGACGTCACGCGTAACTTCAGTTCTCTGTATTTTGATCATTTTTTGTTTGCAGGAAAAAAGAAAAAATACGTGTCCAATAAAATTCATTCATCTACAAGACGGACATTAAAAAAAAAATAGGAAACAGGCCCATTGTATTTCACATCAAAATACCCGTAGGTTTCTTCCCCGCAGTGTTTCAATTGTAACATATAATGCGGCTGTCGAAGTGTCCAACTGAAATTTGCGAGCGAATATCTACAAAAGCAAATAAAAATATATTTTTGTCTAAACAAATAATGGTTTTAACCTGCCGTTTCGAATTATTTCGAGGTTCAGATAATATACTATTATCTAAATAATACAATGACAACCGTTGGGGAAAAAGTGTTCTTGAATGGAGACCGCGTCTCGGCAAACGTAGTGTAGGACGACCGGGGGCTGGATCAGGGACAACATCCGCAAAGTGGCTGGCAGTAGTTGGAGACGAAGAGCTGAAGATCGAGCTCAGTGGCGTGCCATAGGAGAGGCCTATGTCCAGCAGTGGACGAAGATAGGCTGATGATGATGATGATGATGATGATGATGAAATAATACAATTTGGTCATTCAAAAAAAAACGCAAATTTTGCTAATGGATAATGCTCAGATTGGAGTGTTAAAGCTAATTTTATATATTTTCTACTTAACTCATTACTATTAAACTAAACGGGGAGACCCACGCTGAACGGATTTATACCTTGTGTTTCAGTTTTTACATTAAAATACTTTCTCTAGCGCTCATAACAATGAGAGCTCACGTTATGGCGCGTTAGCTGTCAAAGCCCAGCAACAAACTATGGAATTTGACATTTTCGGACTAGCGCTTCTTACGGTAATTGATAATGGTAGTGCTCATTTTGTTAAATTTAGAGACCAAGTCTGAGTAGTTCGGTAAAAACTCAAAATAAAGCCTCCGTCACTTCTAAAAATATAGGTAATATGTGCTGGAACCTATTGCAACATAAACTCAGTGCCGCTTTTATTAAAAACAACATTTTACATACAAAAACTTTAAAAAACATCTTCATTTTCTATTAAAACCGCCTCGTAAGCTACGTCGGCATCTTAACTTTAAAACTTCACTGAAACTTAAGTACAGGAAGTTTGGGCTTCATCGCACCTCAGGAAACTACTTCTACCTATCCTAAAGACGGCACTTTGATGAAGTTAGACCTTTGAGACTTAATAGAGCCAATATAGTACCGTCAGTCATGCATAGACATGCAGTTGTTTTAATGAGATTGTAATATATGTTGTATTTAAATTTGTATAGTAACTTTCGTGAGGAGTATTCATAAACTAAAACATGACGACTCGCGACACCACCGCCGCCGCGTCAGCTCATGATTAGGGACTCCTATTGAGTCTGAAACTAGTCGGGCGATCCCGAGAATATGCGTGAGTTTTTTATAATTTTTTATTATGTAGGTGTTTATTTGACTTTGAGTGAAGATGTAACCAAAAAGTGTGAAATCATAATAATATCTGGAGTGTCACTATAATAATAACTATTTATTATATTGGTACATTGATATTTTATTCTAGTGAAGAAGATAAGCACAAATTGTAGGCCATTATTGTCAAAATATATTTACAACGTGTCGTTTTACATTCTCGTCAAATTTCAGGAGGCTGTTATGAAAGATATAATTAATCAAATAAAATTTCGATATCTGCTCAATAATTAATACATAGGTACTTGTTTTTTTGGTATTTAAGTTTGACGGTATTTAAGAATACACCCCTTTAAAAACAGAATCGCGTTGCGTATGCGGTAGGCAGTGTTTTTATTTGTGTGTGTGCGTAAAAGAGCAGTTACAGTGCGGTATAATGCCGCGTTTTAAAATGCTTGTCCCAGACATCCGAAAATTTTGAAAAAAGAAAAAGAACCTACTTATTTTATTATTGATTCGCGTCGAGAATAATAAGCATAGTTACCTCTATGAATATTTGACGGGAATGCAAAACGACACGTTGTATATTTCATTATTATTGTCGTTATCAATATTTTATCCTAAAGCATTGGATCTGGGATAATTTAAAAGCGCACAAAAATAACCTAGATTAATTTCCTCTTTTTCAATTCGGACTCATTCGCAGAAATTTATTTCGCACTCACTCCATCTATGTTTTTTTTTACAGGTCTTCGGTTATTAGATTGTGGTATAATACAAGCAAATCATGTTACATAACGGGTCGTAATCATGTGTTGTGCGGTAAGCGACAGACATGGCAATCGTGTAATTAAGTTCAAACATTGAGGCCTAGTTTGCATTTGCTCCCGACAGAGTTAATCGTGTTATATGAAATACTGGCTGTAACGCCGCTGGAATATGTTGCGAGCTTAACTTACATTCTACTATTTATGTGTAAAATATTGTATGCGTATGCGGTAAAAACAGAAAATAAAATCTTTTATACATGTTTATAGAAAACACAAATAATGCCTAAATAAAAATATATCACAAGTAATAAAACTACTTTTTAAACGGATTTTAACGCGGTTTATTTTTAATTTTATTTCCCGACGTTTCCACGCCTTTGCAGGTGTCATGATCACGGGCAGACTGAGATGGAATTCGTCTTTACAGTAGATTTTACTCGTTCTACCTTCATATTTTAATTAATTATTTGTATTGTAAATATTGTAAAATATATACTGTAATATTAATATTATAAAGTTGAAGAGTTTGTTTGTTTGTTTGAACGCGCTAATCTCAGGAACTACTGGTTCGAATTGAAAAATTCTTTTTGTATTAGAGAAACACGCTAACGAAGTCGCGGGGGACAGCTAGTCTTAATATAAACCGCGATAATAGCCGTTCAAAAAGTAGTTTTATTTCAATGTCATTTGCGTAAACCTCATAAAGCAATATTCATCACAAGTTTCTCTGCGACAGTTTTCACTTACAATTTATTAATAAACCATAGCTAAAAAATCGTTTAAAAAAAACTCGGCGCAAAAACCATTTAAAAATATTTGTACCATTTTATATCTACAGATCGTTAAGATCTACCTTATTTTGAGTATAATTAAGAGTAACAATCTATGCTCGGTATAAAGTAAATGATCTGTAAGTAATTAAGCTTTGAATACCAGTCAAACACCTAGATTAAAAACTCAGGTGTCTGAAAACAAAGCTTTTTAAATCCCTTTGTATTTATACTTCCAATCTTTTATGAAGAAAACCTGTGATATTGAAGACAAAGCACTGAATAAGTCCTAGTTTTTAAAACTTCACCAACTTTTACATCGCAAACAAAAAACTTAAAAAGTATAAAGGAAACTTCATTTTGAATAAAAGAGGTTTCAATCGATTGCAAAAATTATTAACTATGACTAATAATAAATTAGAACATAGATTTAAGGTAACTATAAATTTGGAATAAAAGATACCCTCATTTTTTTAAATTGATGATAGCCTTTAAAATGCTCTTCAAATCTTCATAATTTATAGCTAATAACCATTTCCATCACGTCAGCTTTAAAACAAACAAAGCCGCATCATATTCGGCCCATTCTTTTAGGAGCTACGATATCACAGACTGACACACAGATACACTGACAGACACGTCAAACCTTAATAACACCCTTGCTTAAGGGTTCAAAGTTGTAATACAACTTTATACACACATACATATATGCCTACCAACTATTTAATAATAAAAAATACCTCAATACGCGTTTGAAATTTGAACAATATTGATTCAATCAAAATATATACGTAATTTAAATCTCATCGCCCACAACCTTATCGTTGATTTTAAATTAAGATTTTGTTTATTTTTCGTGCTATTTAAATACGCTTTCATTTATTTATATTAGTTTCAAGTCCATTAAAATCTGGTATTTTGGCATTAATTACGATATTAATTACTTTTATGTTCTATCATTTAGATTCGTAAATGCCTTCGTTTATAATCGGTATATCAACATCATTAACCATATTTTTTCCAATATGTATACTTAATACTTACTAGCTTGTATCCGCGACTTAGACAAGTAACAAAAAAAATTAAAATCACTTTTCACAACTTTTCAAAACTTTCATTAGAATATTTTTTACAGTTTTGGTCATTTTTCCAAACAGACATGCTTACATTATTAACCCACACCATTACTTGCTTAGTTTAACCTAGATACCTAGTCAGAATTTTGTATACCAACTAGCTTTAGGCCGCGACTTCGTCCGCGTAGAAGTCGAAAATGGTTTTTGACATTCCAATTTTAAAGAGTATTGCATTGCACTAACTTTTTATGTGAGTTCACCGTTTTTCGAATGAAATTTTGAAAAAAACTTTGGCGACTTTTGGAAGAATTTCGGAAAATCCTTTCTTATCGGGTGCCTAGGTCATACAAAGAACACACCCTTCAAGTTTCAGGACTCAACGATCAGCGGTTTAAGCTGTGCCTTGATCCATCAGTCAGTCATTCAGGACAAAGATTTTTATAATATATAGAAGATTACGTTTATATTCAATCATAAGGTTCAATAAAAAAGCGGTAATGAAATGCTCGAATGTAAGCCTAAACTGTAACAAAACATTGGTTTAGAATTAGATTATTAGATTGACTGCACGGATAGCCGAGTGGTATTAAATCACCACGCCAATATTACCAGTGTGCGCGACGTGCTGCGAATCGATCCCCGCATGGGACAAGCATTTGTGTGATCTACAAATGCTTGTTCCAAATCTGGGTGTTCTTTGTGCATGTGATTTGAATGTTTATAAAAACCCCGCAACACAAAAATAAAATTCCTTAGAGCGGGAGAGGTTTTATTAAAAACTTGTAAAATTATAAAAAGAAAGAAATAAAAACGTTTATTTGACACAAACAAAAGAAGTACAACTAATAAATTTCTACTTAAAATAACACAAATACAAAACCCTGTAAGATTAGCATTGACAAATATACCTTGAAACTAGTTTTAACATATTTAGTGATGCGCTTCGACCCCGGCGATACATTTCACTGCGCTAATCGGACAAGACAAGATTGATGGTTATATACCACGAAATTAAATTACGTGTTAGTGCTAATAATAAGATTTGGCGGAGACTACAACGATCAGGATAATGATTCTCGTAGAATCAAGTTCGCAGTTTTGTAATTCAATAGAGTTGTTTGAACGGTAATGGAGAATTTTTGACATTTGGTAGTCCAAAAAAGTCAAAACATCGACCATGCTAAAATGGGGTGAATAGAAATGCAGAATTGTGGTTTTTTACATTTTACTATTCAGGGTATCGATTATGAGGACTCTCAACAATAAAAAAAAAACGCTTTTTATGCAAAATTATGCATGCGACACAATAAAAGGCAGAAATCACTTTCCAAAGCTGTGTCTATTTACCCCCAAATAATTTATATTCGCCCCATTTGAATAGTTGTTGCCTTATAATAAAAAATACAGTCTGTAGCCTGGATTGGTCCAATGGAGCTAACAGTATCAACAAATGATTTCTATTTCCAGCAAGATCTTCTTTAAGACTATTTTGATTGTTGAAAAGCGAAACATTTAAATTAAGATTTATGCGATTTTGTTGAAGGTATATTTATATGTTGCGGTAAATTTATATTATTTAGACATTATTTTCTGTAAAATTCATTTAAAACAACAGGCCAGTAATTTAAAAAAAAATAAAAAATAGAAAAAATACAGATTTCAATCAACTCTATAATTAAATAAATAACAGTTTAATAAGACCGCGGTACATAATTCTGGTAACGATACATGTAGAATTATATATGTATTGTAATGAATTACACATAAATATAAAACATTTATTATCTTCAAAGTTGATGAAAAGTCTAATTGGAAAAATTACGTTTAAGTTTTCGTATATTTTGCCAACTTACAATATGTCCAATTCAAATTACAAGATAATCAATCAAAACCACCCATGAATCGCACAGAATAACCTTCTTGTTGATTTGGTTAAAAATGATATAATATACCATGGTGAAAGTAGTTTTGTCTACCTAGAAAAGTATAAAATATATTTATCCAATAGTTTTCCAGCCACATAACGCTAGAACGTATTTTGCCAAGTTTTTTTGTACATTAATCATTGTAGAATACATTTGTCATAGCTATTTGAGAATCGCTCTGAAATCAGGATGTAATAAATAGAACTAATGTAGTAGTAATCATTTATGTATGTTCGATAATGAGTTGTAGAAAGAAAATGTATAAAGATAAATGTATAATTTTAATTTTATCATATTATATTATCAAGATAAATTATTACATGTTATAATATTTAAATATTAACTTTACGGTTCGACCTGTGAGCCCAAAGATTAAATATAGGTCATTAAACTAGTTTTAAACTTATTTGGCTTTTTAAATGTTGGTCAAATAAAAATAAATCATAAAATATGGACAACAACCGAAACATTGCTCTGAACTTAAGTAAGTAGCAAAAGAACTTGTGTTATTGAATCAAAGACACCGATAGTACCTCAAAAACCCAGACCCAAGACAATATAGAAAAGTGGGTTTAAAAATTGACCCGTCCGGTGATCGAGCTCGTCGCCTCAGAGCGACACTTTTAAAAACCGGTGTGTCCGCCACTAGACAACGGTCCTCAAATAGATGTAACTATGGTATTGCTACCAACAACATAACAAAAATACTCTGTTGTAAAAAGCAGTTTTATAAAAAGCCTTACGACCTTAAGCCAAAATATTCCTAAGCTTTCAAATGACTATAAACAATATTGCTTGTTAATAGGCTTTTTCTTTACTTCAACAACTTTGTCCATGATTACATTAAAGTCTCTATTCCCTACCCGACAAGAATATACTAAAATCGTGAGAAAATACGAACAAAAACTAAACACGAAATTAACAAGTCGCCATTATAAAAGTTTTCAGCTGAAAAACATTTGCGTCAAAAATACACGTAATGTAAATCATTGCGAACACCCATTTGTCACCGCTATCTCTAACAGTGACACTGAAACGCGGCGCAAACACATTAGTTCACGTTAAATATTTATTTTAATATTTTTATTTATATTAAATTATATTTGTTATTTATTTTTTAATTTATATTTCCGGAATTATGTTGTTGAAGATAGCATAAAATATGTATGAAATGCATCACAACCGCTTCGAATAACGTGTTTGATTAGTTATCTATTACAAAGTCTACTAGCGACCCGCACGGATAGACAAAACATTAATAAATTATACACACAAACTATCCTCACTCTATCCATTGGGGTAAACCATATGAAAATCCGTTCAGTAGTTTTGAGTATCTTGCGTTCAAACAGACGCGGCGCGGACCTTGTTTTATAATATAAATATATGGATGTATAGATAGATGTACATATGATCAAATGATTTACTAATTCATACAACTTCAAAACCAGATCATTTAATATAATCAAGATAGGTTACTTATAAAATAAAGAGGAAAATATATTACATATCTCGTGAAAATTACGTCTATTTCCTCTATTTTTATTAATATATCATATTTTCCAGACATTTTTCAGAATATATTTTCATTTCTCGGAGTGCAATACCCAAGCTCCATTAATAATTCTAATTATAAGAGGTCAATGTCCCTATATATGAAATATTTACACAATGCGTTACTGTTTTGTTTGGTCTATCAAATATGCAATTAATACAATAATGTTAATAAATAATTATGGTAATTAGCACAAAACCAATACGTTTTCCAATACATATTACAAATTGAATTGTTCAAACTGCAATTAGTAGAATTGCATTTTTAATACAGTACCTACTTAGAATATAACTAATTTATTATCCTTACTTATATTATTACTAGCTGTTGCGCACTCATCTGCCCGCGTGGATGTCGGTTATGGTAGCCAAAAGTATCCTATGACCTTTCTTGGACTCTAGGCTATCTGTGTACCAAATTTCATTTAAATCGGTTTAGTAGTTTTGGTGTGAAAGCGCGACAGATAGACAAATACTTTCACCTTTATAATATTAGTAAGGATTAAAAAAATAGTTCTAATTTACATTACAAATTAAATAAAAGCTTGTAAAAACCGAAATGTTTAGTTAAATATCAAACATACAACAATAGAATCACAGCTACGAAGCTATCCAATCCGCAGATATTTTGACAAAACATTCCTTAGCTCACATTTTCATGGCTCCCTGAAAACGGGATTCAAAATAAGTAAGTACGCCTAATGAATTAAAAATAGGTTAAATATACGATGAGTTGAAATATGTAAATTCCATTTCGATATACCTTCAGGCTGTTTCTGGAAATACGGCCCCATTCCAGAGCTGGTTTAAATTGAATCGATATTATGTAAATAAGTAAGGAATTTCCATCTTAAAATATTTCTTTGTAATATGTATTCTGCTTGAGTGATGTCGAAGCTTTATTCAGAGTAAAAATGTGGGAGTTAAATAATGTGGTTTTGGTGTGGGCGTAAAATAAGGACAGGAAAGATATTTCTAATACAAAATTTTGAAACGTTTTTTTATATTACAGTAATATTTTTTCGATAACCAAAGCTATAGCGAACATATACTGAAATATATTACCACAAAATAAGAAATTTAATAATTTGATCCTTCTTAGTAAAGTAATAAGGTATATATTTAACGAAGCCTGTGCTAAAATAATTGGTAAATATAGATGTATGCCTATAGATTAAATAAGAAGGGATCGCAACACTACATATGCAGAGAGATAAAAAGCTAAACTAAAAATTGTAACGAGTCAGATAAAATTTGGAACATAATCAGCTAACTATTATCAGACCAACGTGTAAAGAGGTTAAATACAGTCAAAGGATAAAAAAAACAATGCTCCACAAACGAGACTTTGTCTAAAATATTCAGAAGAATAAATTAGTCAAAACGTGGAACTGTCAATATTCAATGATGTTGTGTGCTTTCAGGCGTGACTCTAAACTTCAGCATTTGAAACGATTTGACTAGAATTTTATACATCGGTTTCAGTTTAGTCCCCTTTGGTAGTAGCCAAGAAAATAATCGACCTCATTCTAGTTTTATCGTGACTTTTTTTATATCATTTTCAGTTTAATATTTTCTTTTCAAGAACTGCTAGGAAAGAAGATATTATTTCGATCGTGTTTTGTCTTTAATTTTGTCACTGATAAAATTAGTTGGACTGAAGACGGAGGCTCAATAGTCCAGGCACGTTGAATATGGAGAACAAAAAAATGTTATCCAGAAACTTACGTTTTTAAATGGTTAAGAGGGTTAAAGTCAACATGAGGAAAATGAGTTATGTACCCAAGAAAGTCAGGGGATGATTTTAGGGGTTGAAAAGGGGTGAAAATGGATACATCTCGTGTTTTTTGCAATTTCACGCGAAATTTGATGTCCTACTGAAAAATGTTAAATACAAAAGTTGTAGATCTTGGAAAAATCTACAACTTTTGTATAGGTCATTTTTTAATATAACCTCAAAATTTCAGAAAAAAATGCAAAAAATCAAAAAAATATATATTTTTTGTTTTTTACTTGTCAATTTCTCAAAAATAAATATTTTTTAACCAAACTTGCTGAAAGTACTCCTTTTTGTGTCCCAAATAACAAAAAGAAATTTTAGATTGAAATATTAAAAACTGATTGAAAGATTCATTTTTTTCGGTCCGAAACACGTTGTTTTCAAAGTTACTTTTTACTACAGACAATCATCGTAGAGAGGTCATACAGGGCTCATTTTTTTCGTTTTGACGTCTACTTTTCAATGAAATAATAAAACAATACAGCTTCTATTTAAAAACATGTCTAAAAATTGAAAAATATAAAAAAATAATTTTGCAAAAACAAATGTTTTGGTTATTGTTAAGAATTTGTTATAAATAAAAAAAAAATCAAAAACTAATAAGACCATTGAATTGTACGGAAAAAAGCACGAAGAAACATATGTTTTACTATTTAAATACATTTTTTATTTTTGTACAATACTGCTATAAACATTGTAATAGCATATTCCGTGTAGTTGAAAGATGTCAGGTAAGTACATACAATGCGATCGACTTTTACTTTAATAAAAAAAGTTTCTCATTTCTCGCGATGAAATTAATTAATTCAATTATTTTCTACATATTTTGATAAATAAATCGTCTTATAATTAATTTTTGTACAAAATTATTTAAAACATGCTTTTAAATAATTGAATGATTTTTTTTAAAATGAAATTAACATGATTAAACATTTCCTTTTATCAATAGAAATTTCAATATAAATCAAAGCCATATTCCTTCCAAAAACATATTCAACTATCTTTACTCCAAAACGTTTTATAAAATTTATTTTAAAACTTACCTAACTTTGTGTAATTTTAATATTTGGCTTTGATTTATATTGAAATTTCTATTGATAAAAGGAAATGTTTAATCATGTTAATTTCATTAAAAAAAAATCATTCAATTATTTAAAAGCATGTTTTAAATAATTTTGTACAAAAATTAATTATAAGACGATTTATTTATCAAAATATGTAGAAAATAATTGAATTAATTAATTTCATCGCGAGAAATGAGAAACTTTTTTTATTAAAGTAAAAGTCGATCGCATTGTATGTACTTACCTGACATCTTTCAACTACACGGAATATGCTATTACAATGTTTATAGCAGTATTGTACAAAAATAAAAAATGTATTTAAATAGTAAAACATATGTTTCTTCGTGCTTTTTCCCGTACAATTCAATGGTCTTATTAGTTTTTGATTTTTTTTTTATTTATAACAAATTCTTAACAATAACCAAAACATTTGTTTTTGCAAAATTATTTTTTTATATTTTTCAATTTTTAGAATGTTTTTAAATGGAAGCTGTATTGTTTTATTATTTCATTGAAAAGTAGACGTCAAAACGAAAAAAATGAGCCCTGTATGACCTCTCTACGATGATTGTCTGTAGTAAAAAGTAACTTTGAAAACAACGTGTTTCGGACCGAAAAAAATGAATCTTTCAATCAGTTTTTAATATTTCAATTTAAAATTTCTTTTTGTTATTTGGGACACAAAAAGGAGTATTTTCAGCAAGTTTGGTTAAAAAATATTTATTTTTGAGAAATTGACAAGTAAAAAACAAAAAATATATATTTTTTTGATTTTTTGCATTTTTTTCTGAAATTTTGAGGTTATATTAAAAAATGACCTATACAAAAGTTGTAGATTTTTCCAAGATCTACAACTTTTGTATTTAACATTTTTCAGTAGGACATCAAATTTCGCGTGAAATTGCAAAAAACACGAGATGTATCCATTTTCACCCCTTTTCAACCCCTAAAATCATCCCCTGACTTTCTTGGGTACATAACTCATTTTCCTCATGTTGACTTTAACCCTCTTAACCATTTAAAAACGTAAGTTTCTGGATAACATTTTTCTTTTTTTATCTCTGTAAATGAGTCAATTTGCCTGGACTACAAGTGTTATGCGTAACTTAGAAAAGACCTTCCAGCAGTAGACCAAATTACATTGACCCCCGGTTTCTAAAAGGGTGATCAATTGAATCTATTGTCAAGTCTACTGATCACGACTGATTGGTTTACCAAAAGACTAACAATCAATCCCTTTGCTTAACATGAGGTTTGACAGGTGATTTTAAAATGTTTGCGTTGATCGGCCTTCTATAAACAGGGGTGAGTTGATTGATTTTTTTATTATTATTATTTACATTATATACATACAAAAGGAATAATAAAATAAAGTAATCTAATTAAACATAAACGTAAAATATGGCATCAAAAAATTCGTCCACATCGCTGTCCCCTAGGAGTGTTTCCAAAATTGTTTTTTTATCCAAAGTGTCGACATCAAAACTATACATACATACATTATTACATTTGTCTTAAGTCTGGTAATGGGAAAATTAACCAATCACTTGACAATAAGCGGTTAGTATTCGATAACTTATCTAGATAACTATCATATCGTCCTAACAGGAATAATTGTAATATTTCAACGAAAATGGGTCAGAGAGAGATAGATGGCTTGTCAGAAACTATACTACATAGCCCTTCTCTGTTAACTTAAATCAAACCACAATGCAATGTCCGTTTTGCGCACCATCCTTCATGTCTACCCAACTAGCTGCAATGGTGTTATTATCACCAGAAACTCAACCTGTTCACCGTTGACAGTATAATATCCACGACTTAAATGCATACACAATCAAATTTAGACTCTACATATAAGTGAATAAGGTTGAAAATGTTCTGTTTTTTGGTTAGCCCTTTTAACTTTATAGCTTAGTTTGCGTTCCAGTATTGTAATAAATGTTGTCGTATTGTTTTAGTGGAGAATATGTTATTTATGGCCATGTCTTTATTATCCTTCTTGTTTAGGATATGATCTAATTGTGTTGTAAACAATGCCGTTACTATTAACCTAGACAATTCAATGGGTTATATTAGCAGTTGAGACGCAATATTCCAGATAAGATAATAATTTTATAATAATATCTTTTTTTTATATAATATCTTGGGACAACTCACATACGGCCATCTGATCCCAAACTAGGCAGTGAAGTAAACATACTTATATATTTCTAACTAAATTACACCCAGACACAGAACAAATGATCATGCTCATCACACAATTATTTGTCCTGGGTTAAAATCGATCTCACAACCTCCAGTTTAGCAGTCATAGACACTAACCACTAGACCAATTGCATTTTAGAAAAATATACCAACGTTTAAATAACGCTTTTAGAAGAATTTATCTTTAATGAAACTTTCAACCAAAGTGGTATCTAAATTTATATCTACCATATTGTAAAGTTTACAATAATTTATTACTCTGTAGCAACCACAATCAAAACTAGTGGGTATTGCTCTAGGCATTCTGTAAACTATCGCATTCCCCTAAGTGAAAACTTGTTTCTCTAAAGTTCGGTAAATCTAAGTAGCTACCGAAGTTTCTAAGAGGAACAGGTACAATGTAACTTGGACTTATTGACGTGGAAAAGAGATGGTGATATATGTCTTTATAGCGTCATCCCTACCTGACAAATTATGGTTCATAAGGCGTCTATTTTAGACGACCTCCGTGGTCGAGTGGCGTACACACCGGTTTTCAAGGTGTCGCCAGCTCTAAGGTCCCGGGTTCGATCCGGATCGTTCGATTGTCTCGGGTTTGGGTGTTTGTGGTATATTCGTTGTCTCTGAATTTCATATTAGCTACTTCCTTTGGGTTCAGAACAATGTATGTGATGTTGTCCACATTTATTATTATTTATTTATTACAACAAAAAAAAAAGAAAATAACTAAACTAAATTAAAAATTTGATTAAAGAAAAATCAATTTCTGTAGAAAAACTATACATATAAATTATTATATACCACTAGCAGACCCGAAATTCGTTGTTCTGCCACTATATACAAAAAGGCGATGCAACATTTTATTTTTCATTTACCGCGTTTTTTTCAGCAAATTTGCGTTCATACAAACCTTGTCCTAAAAAATACAAACACAACAAAAAAACAGCTAAATCGATTGAGCCTTTTGTCAGTGATACTCCGTCATACATGTGACATTTGATTTTTATATATTATGTAAGTATATAGATATATATATTTACTCCGTGGTATTGAAGTCGTTCATAATTTGATGTCTGTTTATAATATATCCCGTAGTTACGGTTATAATGTCACAACCGGCGTTCAAATGATGATGGGCCTGTTGGTCTAGTGGTTAGTGACCCTGACTGCTAAACCGGGGGTCGTGGGTTCGATTCCCACCCAGGACGAATCTTTGTGTGATAAGCACGATCATTTGTTCTGTGTCTGGGTGTAATTTATCTATAATATGTATGTATTTAAAAATATATAAGTATGTTTATCAGTTGTCTGGTTGCCATAGCACAGGTTCTGCCTAGTTTGGGATCAGATGACCGTGTGTGAGATGTCCCAAGATATTATATTATATATTATTATATTATATTATATAAATAGTTTCACATCTTTAAGTATGTAGTAAAAGAAATTTATTTATATATTTATTTATATATAATATTAATTAAATTTAATTTATTTAAATTTAATTTCGCCCTGTAAACATAAAAGGCATTTAAATTAAACTCAACACGCTGTGAGCAGGTAACATAAATTATATTATTTAGAAGCAAAATCTAACAAACTTCAACATGAAATGCAACGCTTCGCCAAGTAAACATTTGTGAAGAAAATAATGGGATGCGTTCGTGTTTGTGTACAAACTTCACACTCATTCGCAAGTTACTTCAAACATAAATTTAAAAACTGTTTTTGCTAGAAAATATTTTTTTGCGGTCGTTTATTAGAACTCAGAACTACATAAATAACATAATAATGAACAAATTCGTCGTCATTTGTTTTACTTTAAGAATTGGAATGTTCAAAAATCTATTTTTTTTGTTGTATAAGTAAATCCTAGAAAATATCTAGGAGCTAGCAGTCCGACGGTAGACAGCAAATCCGCCGCACGTATTTGCCTCGGCCACTCGGTGTGCGACTAGTTTTGGCGCCTGCGATTCTCAAAGTTTTTGTTGTCATTCGATATGTTTATTTGCAAGCGTTGCGAAGTTGAGTCCAGGGATGGTGCTAAATGTTCCGTATGTATGGGCGAGTTTGACTTCCCGTGCGCCGGTATTACTGAGATTGGATGGCGCAAGCTAGGGGATCGGAAGCGGGATACGTGGAAGTGCAGTAGTTGCAAGTCTACGCTAGCATCTAGTCCACGACCCACCACTCCAACTGTAGTTAATGCACCTGCGGACATGGACACCATCATGTCAGAACTTAAAGCGCTTTCGGCTCGTATGGATAATCTGCCGGAGTTAATGGAAAGCGTGAAGGCTATTCAATTGGAACTTGCGGAACTGAAGTCAATTAGAACCGAGTATTCAAGCTTGAAGACAGACGTCGAGTTTCTGGACCACACAGTGGAAACGTTAACTGCCAAGGTGTCACATTTAGAGAGCGAAGTGAATGGATTTCATAAGACAAACGATGCAATACACGAATTAAACGAGCGTTGTTCTAAGGTTGAAAATATGTATCGTGAGAGTGAACAAAGAGCAAGAATGAACAATATTGAAATTAAAGGCGTTCCAGCATCGAACACAGAAGACCTGTTCTCGATAGTGACAAAGATAGGTGATATTGTTGGTTGCCGCATCCCGAAGGAGCAAATAAATTTTGTGGTCAGAGTCCCTATGCGAAATAATGAACACAATAAAAATATAATCTGCTCTGTTAATAACAGATATTTAAAAAACAATTTCGTAGCTGCAGCTAAAAAGCTTAAATCAACAATATCTGCCAAAAAAATGGGATTACAGTCTGACAGCATAATCTACGTTAATGATCACCTGACGCTAGAGAACAAATTATTGCTGAATAAAACTAAAAACCTCGCAAAAGAAAAAGGATTCCAGTTTGTTTGGGTGGTCGGATGCAAGATCCTCATCAAGAAAAGTGGCACCTCACCAACTCATCACATCAAATCCGAAAGTGATTTAAAAAAGTTTTTTCATTAACTTCATTCTTTGCTCTTTTATATTTGCTTATTATAATGTACACTTAGTTAACAGTTTGAGAATCACAGGTACTCATTTTTTCTACGCATTCCATAGCTACTGTGCCTTTGTTTGCTTATCGCTCTGTGTCCAACGCTGCTACTATTTGAATGCACCTTATTTGTATGCCGCCAAAGCCTTAATTAGCTTGAACTTGCATACTCCTCTAAAAAATAATCTTGTTATTTTTTGCTTGCCGCTTAATGAGCCTCATAAAAGTGTTTCTATTCATTTACTAATTACCTCCTTTGTTTATAATGGCACCTAGCATTCAAATATATTATCAAAATGTTCGGGGACTGCGTACAAAAACATCATTATTCTATCGTAATGTGTGTGTTAATTCTTTTGATATTATTTGTCTAACTGAAACCTGGCTTATCGAAGGTATTAAAGATAATGAATTGTTTGACGACCGTTATCTTGTCTATAGGCGCGACCGAAATTATTCAAATACTAAGCAATCTTTAGGAGGAGGCGTACTTATTGCCGTACGGCGTGAACTTGTGGCTGAACTTAATTGTGAGTGGTACTCATCGGCTGAAGATTTGTGGGTTACTTTAATTCTTTACAAAAAGAAGCCGCGTGTGACGTATAAAATGCATATATGTGTAGTTTATGTCTGTAATCAGAATCTTGGACACTCTCAAGCAACCCAGTTAATTAATTTTAGTAATAATATGACTGATATCATCCAGAAATTACCCGCTGATAAGTTTTTAGTATTGGGCGATTTTAACTTACCAAACATTGAATGGCTTTTGGATTCAGATGGTTTAACTTTAAGTCCAAAAAATATTCAAGGACAAGTTCAAGTCAGTTTCTTCGATAATATCGTAATTGGCAATTTATCACAATACAATTCTTATCTGAATATGAAAAATAGGATCTTAGATTTAGTATTTTCTAATGACAATGTGTCGGTTTCATTGTGTACTGTTCCCTTGGTGCCTGAGGACTCCCACCACAAGGCTCTTTGTATTTCTACTGATTTTGTTAGCCATGCGCTTAATGTACTTCCTCGGCTCAAATATCTGTATCACTCAGCTGATTATAATGCTATTAATCAGGAGTTGAGGCAAATTAATTGGCAACTCGAGTTACAAGAAAGGACACTTGAAGACGGGGTGTCGTTTTTCTATGACACTATCAATCAATTACGGGATACCTACATACCTGTAAAAAAAGTCGCTCCTCGCAATAAGTATCCTCTCTGGTACAATGCGCCTTTAATTAAAATTCTAAAGGAAAAATCGAAGTTTCACTCAAAGTTTAAAAAATACGGCAACTTACACGACTACCATTCATTTGTTTTGCTGAGAGACCGTGCCAAACAAATTGAATGTGATTTGTTTAATAAGTACATTGCCGAAATTGAAATTAACATTTCAAAAAACCCAAAATCTTTCTGGACATATGTCAAATCTAAAAATCAAAATAATAGGTATCCATCTCTGTTGAAATATCGAAATTCTACTTCTAGTAACGGAGAGGATATTTGCAATATGTTTAGTGACTTTTTTTACTCAAACTTTCTTACTTCCTCAAACAGTCATGACGTGGGTTCTAGTCTGAGTACTCTGGTTTCTAGTACGGTATTATGTGACACGGTTTCTGACATAAGTTCTATTAATGTTGAGGAATCTGAAGTATTTAAATTGTTTAAGGGAGTTGATTTAACCAAATCTGCAGGACCGGATAATATTCCCCCAATATTTATTTTAAATTGCGCTAAAGGCTTGACGACACCGATATCACTATTATTTAGACTATCCCTTATTAGAGGTACTGTCCCGTTAATCTGGAAATCGGCGTACATTACTCCGATTCACAAAAAAGGACCAAGGGACATAGTTGAAAATTACAGACCCATTTCTAAATTAAGTTCTTAGAGAAAATAATATATAAGCAGCTTTATCCCACTCTTAAACTTAGTATTAGTGATCGGCAACACGGTTTCTTAAAAGGACGGTCTACAACTACAAATCTTGTCTTGTGTAGTGAATATTTATCTGACTGCATGTCTCAACGTACACAAGTAGATGTTATATACACTGACTATAGCAAAGCTTTTGATCGTTTGGACCATATTATACTTTTGCGCAAGCTTTTGGCCATCGGAATCCGCGGCAACCTTTTTAGGTGGTTTGTTTCTTATGTAGACAACAGATGTCAAACTGTTGTCCTCAACGGTTACACATCTAGAAAGTTATATATCCCTTCTGGAATACCTCAGGGTTAATTGTTGGGACCGCTTTTATTTAACATTTTCATCAATGACATTGCGACATGCTTTATAAATTCTAAAATTTTACTTTTTGCTGACGACATGAAAATTCTCTGTCAAATTAAAACAAACTCCGATGCTATTTTCCTGCAACATGATCTTGACCGTTTCTCAAATTACTGTGCCACTAACCACTTGGATCTAAATATCTCGAAATGTTACGTATGTACCTTCACTCGTAAACCTAATCCCATTCAGCATGGTTACAAATTAGCTGGCACTATAATTTCTAGGGTTAAATTTATTAGGGACCTAGGTGTCACTTTCGACTCAAAACTCCTCTTTGACATACACATTGATAATATTGTTAAAAAAGCTTCTCAAGCACTCGGATTCATTTTTAGAATTTCAGCAGATTTTAGAAACATTAAAACTATAAAAATATTATATTGTTCCTTTGTACGCAGTCATCTCGAATATTGCTCATCTATTTGGAATCCTAATTATAATGTTTATATTAATCGTATTGAAAACATACAGAAAAAATTTTTGAGGTTCGTCCAGTATAAGTCAAACTTGTATTTACCAAATTATTTTAGTCGCTGTAAGAAATTTCACATACTGCCTCTATCTGAACGTAGAAAGATAACTGATTTAATCATGCTATTCAAGGTGGCTAATGGCACAATTGATTGTCCCGAGCTCGTAAGCAAACTTGGGCTTCGAATACCTTCTACTCTGTTAAGAAATCACCAGTTGCTGAGTATTCCATCTGTGCACTGCACTTACAGACAAAATTCTTATATGATAAGAGCTTGTAGATCATATAATTCTATGGCTGTTAATGTAGATATTGATCTGTTTCACACCAGTATTTCTGTCTTAAGAAATTTGATTCTCAAACACTTCTTCACCTCGCTGTAAATACTTTTTACTAAGTTTCTATTTAACTGCCTGTCTACTGTCTATTTCTTTTATCATGCTACAGTGCTATCTGTGAAAACTTGTAATTGGCCTTCCTTTACTAATGTATACACTGTTCTTAAGTTAGCTGTAAGTTTTCCAAATAAAATAAAATAAAAATAAAATAAAAAATAAAATCACAATACCTAAAAGTAAAGGAAATTAAACGGGCCCAAACCCGATGGGATTGCGTCGTGACACAATTCTGAGCCATCATCAGATTGGCATGATAGCACAGAGAATACAATCACTATTACTTGATAGCACCTGTCATAATATTATTGCAAGTAACACTTTAACAAGATGCCAAGAAAAGGTCAAGGTCAAGGTTTTATTTAGTTTACAAGATTTGACACTAACAAACATTAAAAGCTTGTAAAATTAATTCTTCTTTCAATAATAATATGTATACTACTTGCAATACAGGTATGAAAAGTCAAAATCTAATTAGTCCGTCGGTTAGAAATTAAAAAAAAAAATGACACGTGTTCTTGCTTTTTCTTTAAACTTTGATTCGCTTTAATCAAAGTTCAGGAGTGCGGGCTAGTGACATCAGGCTTGTGCATCAAATTATGGTAATTGTGACGTCATGCGACATTCAAATCGATAAATATTCATGGTCAATTTGGTTACGTAAAATAAGACAAAATACCTGCCTAATAAAAAATAATATAATTCTTCATAATCTACCCGACGGACGTTAAAAAAATGTATCATCTGCCCCATTTGAGTTTTTTCTTTTATAATGTTCAGATTTTTTTTTTAAACTAACATTCTTTACAGTCATCCTTATATATTTTTTTGTTATATTTTCAACATTGTTAGCAAACCCTAAGGCATATAGAGTTATAAATAATCAAAAGCCCTTGTTTACTTTCATATCTACGCCTGTTAGCAAACTGCTACATCTTACGTTCACAAAAACCACTGAATATTTCATCTTCATTAGTGTATTATTAACCATTCCTTTAACAAGATCGTGTTCGGAGTATTTTTAATTGGTTATCTACATCAGCCATTTGCAAACTGTCTGATGCATACTGACGCAAATACATTGTGTTCTTCGTTAAATAATGAGATTTTTTTCCTCTAATTTATAGTCTATTGTGTAAAAGCTATTAATAAAATGTATAGATTGCAATTGTTTCATAAATATTTGTTTTTTGTCGAAATTTTGATACCAATTGTTTTTATAACGGATATAGGGGTCATTGGTTTTATTTGTACAATGATATTAAACTCATATAAAAAGAATACGAACTTATTATAATAATAATGTCTTGGGACAACTCTCATACGGCCATCTGATTCCAAACTAGGCAGTCTGTATTATGACAACCAGACAACTGATAAACATACTTATATATTTCTAAATATATACATATAAGGTAGATTACACCCAGACATAGAAAAAAATATCATGTTCATCACTCAATGATTTGTCCTGGGTGGGAATCGAACCCACGTCCTCCGATTTAGCTGTCAAGGTCTCCAACCACTAGACCAACAGGCCCGTATTCTGAAACTAATAAGAATTCTTAATTTGAAGTCTGTAAAAATGCATTCTGTGACACACAATGTAGACAAATGAATTAATTTAGATCTAAAAGGCCACGTCCTTAGAACTTTCAGCAATTCACTCAAGTCTATAAATATTCCTAAAATTTAGGTCGACTAACTGGAATCTTGCAGGGAATTCTGAATTAAATTTTGCGAAACATCCGTTGATCTGTGCATTTTAATAAAAGAAAACACCTGAACTTGATGTCATATACAAAATAATTAAATAGTTTATAATCATTATTTAATTTTCAAGTATTCCTTTGACATAAATGCTGAATGCTCATATTTAGTTTTCTAATCAAATAAAGTCGATCGCGGAATCTATCTGTAAGCATTTGCATGATCTACAAAGATTTTGAAGTATTTTAAAACATTTTTACAAATTCCCAGTAAATAATCATAATAAATAACAAAAAAAAATATTCATTACAACCACTAAATTCTTACGTTGTTAGAGGTTTTCCTTTTCTACTTTTAATACAATAGAATTTACACTAGAATATAAAAAAAACATAATATACAAACAAATAAATACCTAATAATGTATAATAATAAAATTAAAATAATGTCAAGATAGCCTTCACGATTTTTACTTTTTAAACTAGGTATACGAATATATTATAGTTTTTTGTACTATTATGATTCGCCAACCCGCAATGAGCAAGCGTGGTGATCAATGCTCGTTCTTTCTCTATACGAGTAGGTGCCTGTGACTAGCAGTGGAAGATTTATAGGCTGGTATTTTTATTATTATATTGGGATTCCGCACCCTGTAGGTCAAAATCTACAAACCTTTACGACCTTTCAATAAAAAAAAACCTCAACAAGTTTGTTATAATTATTAAAAAAAAAAGACCAACTTTTATCTAGAAAATATAACAATTTGGTCGTCCCTAACCAATCGTTTCAATTAAACAAATTACGAACGTTTTTCCGCGATCTTTACTCTGAAATCTAAAGGATCATGACCCAATTTCAGGTGACGTTTTGACAAGAAAATAAAGATGCGGTGTTTTGCGACCTTGCGTCAATTTTAGATGACATTTTAAGCCTATTTAAAATGTACCAGGAAATCATTAAAATGTAGGAAGAGAATAAGGTTTTATCATTTTATGACTAAAAAATTATTTGGTACTTAAAAAAATCTTATAGCTTTGCTTGAATTGGGTATTTGACTTTGGTTAGTAGATGACGCATGTTCTATATCTTTTTTCCAAAACAACAGCCCCAGATAAGTATGGAGAATTACCTAGGTGACGTCACCTAATTGTATAGCTCTCTCTGTCTAATTTGCAAAATTAAAAATACCAGGGGCTACCACAATGTTAGCATTGTCATACAAAAATCAAAGATCAAGTTGAATGTAATCTCTTTTAAATATTTTAGCAGAAATATTAAATAATTTTAGAATTCATGATTATATAATTGAATAATACAGAAAGTATTTATGTTTATATATTTATGAGTTATTGAAAGTTTATTAGTTTAAGTTATTGGTCTTTTAGTGGGGGTGGGTGACTTTTTTTACTTTATCAGAGCGAAAGGGGTGTTTTTATATTCAAATTCGTAATATTATTTTTTCACTGTTTGGGCAACTGGTATTTTGCTGGCTAATAACGTTACGTATATTTTAAGATATACTTATTATCTAGTCCTAAGGAAACAAAAACAATGGCACCCCGAATCCCAATTCGATGAAATTGAGAAAAATACGGCAAGGCTATAACTTTAAAGTAAGTGTCGTAAAAACCAAACTCATTAGGGAAACCATTTTCATATTCTTGATATAAATATATAGGTATATCAAACTGATAGAATCTGTAATACTAAATGTTGTAAACATTAAATGTAACTGTCAACTTATTAAACGGAGTGTGCTCCGTCGGGATGTGCCCCAAAAATGAAATTTACGATTTTGGCGATAAAAGCCATAAAAAATATTTTCCAAATCATTTTATAATATAATTTACATTTATACTTAACATTAAGTTCATCAACAAACATGTCATATTACCTTTAAATAAAATTTGAAGTCGGTATGAAATTATCACACATAGTTTGTCAGTATAATCATATTGTAAGCTATAGCACGCCACTTATTATCCAAAATATTCTTCGATGTGCACAACAAAAAAAGAAATATGTGAATGTCTGTTTCCAGTCTTACTAGGTTTCAGCTTAAGTAAAATGGGGATAATAGAAATGCTGGGGGTGAATAGAGAGTTTTTACATTTTATGTACAGACAAGCTGTCCCCCGCGACTTTGTTCGCGTGTTTTAGTTTCAACGGTTTTTTCATTTTTGCAACATTTTTCGTTTATGCTCCGCTCCGGTCGTAGCGTGATGTTAAATAGCATATAGCCTTCCTCAATAAACGGACTATCCAATACAAAAATAATTTTTCAATTCGAACCAGTAGTTCCTGAGATTAGCGCGTTCAAACAAACAAACAAACTCTTCAGCTTTATAATATTAGTATAGATTAAAGGTATTAAATAAGAATACCCTTATCAATAAAAATATATAAGAAAGCTAATTTTCCCGTCATTGACAACGATGACGATGAATTTTTTTATGCTTGTTAGTTATTTGGTTACTTATTTTACATACGTTATAAATTTTATTTTTAAAAGTTTTTGAGTTTGTATAAATTGTTAGTATTGCTGTTTACCAATAAAATAATGAGTAACCAGTAAGCTGATTTTGAGTAAAATTATATGCATTCGACACAATCAAAGAAATTATTTCCCAAAGTTGTGTCTATTCATCCCTTAATCATTTTTATTTACCCCATTTTACGGTACCAGTATTTTAGATAGAGCGACTGTCTAATGCTAATCTGACCTTGACAACCCATTTTTACTTGGTAACGCAGTACCAATTCTTTGATAAGAATCAATTACCCTACTTCTGCGGTTCACTGCGGTACCAAATTTCAGGATTTGAATTGCATAATGACTGACAAAGATCGACGTACGTCAACCGGGACGAACGGCTCAACGTGCTTTTTGAAGCACCAGGGGTCTCAATATATTTATGGATGGTCACGCAGCCATCAACAGCGCACTTTTACCTTAATTATTATTTTTTTATGTTAATTATTTGTTACGCATTAACGCATGCGGAGTGAATATATGTAATTAAATAAAAATGTATTTAACAAATACAAATGTATTTAACAAATACAAATGTATAAAATAAAATAAAATAAGCCTTTATTGCTGTTCTGCAAAGTTACATTACACATATTTTTATTATTAATAATAATAATATTCATTTATTAACAGATCAACTATACGGTCGGTTTCACTTCACAGCTTGTCTTCCGACAAAGGCCTCCTCTAAAGCTTTCCATTTCTGCCTGTCTCATGCTGTTCTCGAGCACTCTGGACCTGCTACCTATTGATGTCATCTTCCCATCTTCTTGTTTAACGCCCACATGAAACAAATACAAATGTATTTAATTACTTAATTACCAGTTGATCTATAGGGATTTTATTTACCCACAAGCTTTTCCAAACTTCTTCAATAAAAGTAAATATTATTTCATGAATTTAATATTAAATCTTCATCATTATACGTAGATAATCATCTATATCAAAACAAAAGTAATAAAACACTGGTCTTTCGAACTCGTAAACTAAAAACTGTCAGAGTTTACGCTCACCGAGATATGCCACTTGAGTAGTACCTTCTGTTTAACTTTATGATGGGTTCGCAATAAAGCCTTTTGCCATTAGCACTAAAAGCCTCGTAAATTATACGTTTTATCTATCTCCTTTACGACTCAACGGACTCGCCGGAATATTTTTTTGAAGTCCTCTTTAAATGTTTTGTGTATTGAATTCTTGTTTACTTAGGATGAATATTTCTTAAGATTCTGTTACGCTATACCTTATCCTTTATATTGGGGTTAGTGACTATTTAGTTATTTTTAAATGTCAATATATTAGAAAATATTACATCTAATAGTACACTTGTTACCCCCTTCTACCTCCTTTTTTCTATCTTTCGCGTCCATCCAAAGGTTGTCAGGAAGATATTGCTTTTAGCGATAAGACCTTCTGTTTTATTTTAATGATGTAATAACTTTGTGATAACTTTCATGGTGTACAATAAAGAATATTCTATTCTATTCCACATGAGTTTTTTTCTTACTTTACTTACGTAATATTGATTTGATTTGTCGAATAACCTCACAATTTAATGTATTTTATGCAGAAGCATGATGTCATTAGGCTTCACTTCTGATTGTGAACTTTGACTCGGTTTATCTACTTAGAGTTTGCTTACAGTGTAAAAGCAAAAATACGTGTTATAGATTTTATTGTTATTTAACTAAAGGACTAAATAGATGTTAGCTTTTTATAGTCGTAAATAATCGAATTTCGGAAAATCCTTTCTTATCGGATGCCTACGTCATACAAAGGACTCGCCCTCCAAGTTTCAGGCCTTTACGATCAGCAGTTTAAGCTATGCGTTGATCCGTCAGTCATTCAGGACAAAGCATTTTAAATACAGATTAATAACGTGTTTGCCAAAAAAGAAAAACTGTTGGTAAATGCACCGACTTTGTGTATAACTATAACTTTTCAAGCTGTTACTTCTTATCGTTTCTGTACTAGAAAGTTATGCTTCTTGACAAACGATCTATTCACGTTGCGAGGCACCAAGGGATTCCGTCGATTGTTCAAACTTTGACGCCAATATTTTATAGTGTACATGGCAGTTGGTATATTTCTCACTGCAGTATTTTCAGCCATTCGGATTCCTATGAGCAATTGTTATGTAGACTTAGGTAGTAGTGCTTGAAAATAATATTTTAAAATATTTTTCAACAAAATCTTAGTATCACAGACACATCGACGTCCAGAATCTGTACGTGATGATCTGAAAGTGATGTTTGTTCAAATTCAGAAAAATCTATAAAATGCCTAAATAATAATTGATAATTAATTTCGATAAAACTTTACAGAATTATGGAATTTCAATTATAAATTAGATTATTTATATTTTCTATTAAACATACATTTATACATTGTATCGTAATCATACCTAATAATTACGTATTAGATATAACCATTGAAAGTCTTGAAGAAACAAAAAACAATCGCACCCTGATTCCCAAATCTCTGAAATTAATAAAATACGGTAGGCTGTAACTTTAAAGTGTGTGTCGTAAAAACCAAACTCAGTAAGGAAACCATTTCCATATTCTTGATATAAGATATACATTAGTGTCTTCTTGTTTTTAACAATTTTAAAATTGTCGATAAAATATAATATTTTTAAATAAAAAAAAATTATATATCTTTGAAACTAAGTTTAAAAAATATAACTCATAATATTAATCATGTGGTGCTCTGAGTTCAGACTGATAAAATCAATGTTAATAGCCAAATATTTTTATCTAGATAAAACTTTTCTTCGTAATACTTTTTAGATTAAACAAAAGAAGTAGATCAGATTATAATTTAAAAGATATTTTACCGTCTAACGTGCAATGCGCTGACTTCAAGCAATTTCTATGAAAAATGTGTGCATTTAAATTGGTTTAATGCATATTTTCAAGAAAATGAATTTTCTGAATCTTTGAAATTGTTATTGAAAGTTTTTATGACGAGATTTATTATAAATTCTATTATCGTTTCAGTTCTCCTGGTTCTTAGATTCTTAGATTATTTGTTACTTTTCCACATATAACTTAGTAAACGCATTTTTACAGACTACTTTCATAACTTTACAGTATTAAAACTTGTGCATCAAAATGTCACATAGACAATAATTAATTATACTTAATGCATTATGTAGATGAATTCGAAGACGATTCGTGAGACAATCGATAAAATAACGTATATACATAAACAAAAGCTCTACGATTAAAATTGATACTGTCAATTTAAAATAAATAAATAAATCAATTTAAAAGTACATTAATTTTATATAATTTCGTGCATTGATTTTCATACTTTTTTTTGTATTAACGTTTTTGTTTTTCTTGATGATAAAAAAACAAAATTGTATATTTTTAGTATGTATTTGTCGCCGTGAAGTAATTTCTTCAAATAATTATTTTATTACTGCTGTTCCAAACACTTTTAGAGACTTTTTTTTTATTAAAATTGTCTTTACCTATGTAGCATATTAAACAAATATTTAATAAATATTTGTAAAAGTTTTTAAATAAATCCAGACTACATTTAAGGACCTGTTTCCATTACTTTTGTAGGTAAAGTAGACAAATCAAATTAGCTAGTAGTGTTTAGTAGAAAAAATCCATCAGCATTAAAAAGAAGGTAAAACATTAGAAGCAACCATCCATTACGAATAGTAGAAAAATAGGTATTAAGGGTTGCCAACTTGCCAAACATTTTAAATATTTAGTGTCACAGTTTATTATTTTTTATCTTAATATTATGTCTCCAAATAATACTGGTCGCAAAATTGGTAAGAAAAACAACACTACGCTAATATTATATTAATACTAAAACTATATTTTATGTATCCAAATAAATATGTCTTTAATCGCTTTTATTTCTGAAATCGCATGACCGTTAAGATATTTTATAACATGAGCAGAATCTAAAATCGAAGAAAGTGACAGTAGTATTACAAATTATGTAAATGTAGAAGGTAGGTATGCTGTTTTAAAAAAAGCAATTTAGTTTTATTTTTAAAACATTCGTATTTTTAAAGTTTGTCAACCCTTTTTTTTTTTTTTTTTTTTTTTTTTTGATTACGGGGTGAAAAGCTAATGACTTCGACCCACGCCAAGGGCACGGCGTGGGGATATGTCGGACTCGCACCGACTAAAAACACCCCGGTCCCGTCCTTGCCTTAGCCAGAGCCGCGGGATCGCTTGTGCATTCTCAGCGCAGCTCCAGCTACAGGGTCGCGAGAGATAGGTACGTTCAGCAGATTGCATCTCGCTCCTGTGTATTTGAATGCATAAAAATGCTGTTCACCGCAAGATTTTGGTAGAAAATAGTAGCATTACAAATCGAGTTCGCTATTTGAAAGATTTGTTGACTTTCCAAACCGAATCGTGAATTGTATTGTTTTGAATTTCGAAGGAAACGTGAACAGAAAGTTACATCGTTTTGAATTTCGAAATACAGATTTCATGACTATTTTTTTGTGCTATCAATTTTTTTTAGGTATTACTTTATTCTTCAAATTTAATGTATTTTGGTAACATTTGCCAAAGTAACTTGAAAACATATTAGGTACTAAGTCTATGCAATTCAATATAGTAGTATTTGTGAAGATTAACATTTCCACGTAAATTTTAAAAAGCATTTTTCTTTTGCCTGTTATCATTATTTAAAAGGCCAGATAAGTGCGAGACCTATTCAGGTCGGTGAACAATGCAGAAGACAGGTAATTAAGGTGATGAAGAAAGTCGCCTTAGCCTCAGGCGCCAAAACCTCAAACTTGACAGTGTGCTTACCGATGCGGCAAGATAAGACAACCGCCATCAAAGCCGCCATCTTGTATTAGGTACACGTTTTTGAAATTAGAATTAATAAAGCTCGAATGAATATTTTTTTTATTCGTTTATTGTGGCTCAAATTTTGCGTTCTAAATTCAAAATTAAAATTTAGAAAACTATGTAGAAATAGGAAAATATTTAAATTGTTTTTGGCACTAGCTTAAATTGATTAGCTTTTACTAATATCTTTTCATTTAATAACATTTTCATTAATAGCCTAATTATCTTTGTCTTAAATTAAATATTAAACTACAAATCAATTTAAATTCAAACACTTCAACAAACATTCCAAAGGAAAACACGACAATCGCATGTGATATCCGTAAACAACGATATTCCACCACTATCTTATTCACAGATTCAGAGCTATTCGCTACGAAACGCTTTAACAATTAGAATAGGCACACATTTAACGTAGATATGATCACATAGGTACGTAACAGATCATCGATAGTATTGTGAATACCCGACCCAGTTCACACCACTAGATCCAAGGGTTGTTCGTTGCAAACCTACTAAAATTAATGGAGTAGGTTTATTTATATTTTTTGAATCTGCAGATTAGATTTAAAATCATTTTTAAGTCTTTGGCCTAGTGTTGTATACATAGAAAAACGATTTATTTTTAAATAAGAGCTTTATAAAAATAAATAATTATTTTAGATACAAGCTGGACTTTTCCTTTTGTACATAGTACACTTTTTGTTTTGTCGAGGTGAAAAAGCAAATGACTTTAAACAAAGCCGAAGGCATAGCGTGAGGATATGTCGGACTTGCCTATGCCGCGAAGGCAAGTTCAGTGCTGCTTCAGCAGACTTCGGTCTTTACTGGATCACTTCCAGAAAGTGCCTGCCCCTCGTTATTTCCAAAGACGGAAGCGTGGGACTTCGCGTGCACATCCTTTGTGGGCAGTCAGCTTATCGGGTGACAGGGTGCCCTCCAGGTCACCCGCAGGCTCGACCTCAGGCCTGATGTCATTACATAAAAAATACAAATCTTTTGAGAAACTTATGAAATAGGTACAATTTTAAATTATTTAAATAATATATGTTACAAGCTCAAAAATAAAATTGCCTCTATTAAAAAAATACAAAACCTTACCAATTTACTATCGATATGATAGTACTCAAACTAAATCACAATCGGATAAACCATTTGGTAGCTACGATACTCCAGGATGTTAGTTCATACACACGTTAAACTTTTGACTATCTTTTTAGCATTAGCATTGAGGATATAAAAAAAACATGAATAACTAGGTCTAGGTACTTCTAAAATTCGTAGCTCGTTGAACCACGAAACATCGACATACAACACACCTCACATACCTGGATGTGTCGGCCATTCTGCTATCACAACTCCTCAGACACTTGGACATTCGACTGTGGGACAGTACTGGCTGCCAGTACTGGTGTCTAGTACTGTTATAAGCAAATTCAATGGAATGAACCACCATTGTGTAGGCTATCTTGTCTTTTGTTAGAATGAGTAATTTGTTATTGTAGTTCAACTATACTTTATAACTACCTGATATGTAGTTAGTTTAGACGACTTCCTATTTTCTTCTTTGTGACTTTTTACGGTTGTTCCTTCTTCTTATGTATGTAACTAGCTTTTGCCCGCGACTTCGTCTGCGTAGAAGTCGAAAAAGGTTTTTGACTTATAGTTCTAAAGAGTATTTGCATTGCACCAAGGTTTTATGTGAGTACAACGTTCTTTGAATAAAATCGAATGGAATTTTCAAACATGTGTCAATATAAAATGTAATTTAAATCCAAAGCACTGAGAAGTATTAATGTGAACTTCGATGCAAATCACTCCCAAAATAATTTTCTACCCCTTTTTAACCCCATTAGGCGAAGAGATTCAATAAAATAGAAAACACGTCTTTCATCAATTCTTTTAAAGAACGTTTATGCAAAATTTCAGGTCTTTACGATTAGTAGATTAGGCTGTTCATTGATCCGGCAGTCAGTCATTCAGGACAAAGCATTTTATATATGTATATAGATTGTGTTGTTTTTCTGTAATTGTTGTTTAGTATTATTTTAATCATCAATAATTAATTATGTAGTTATTTTAAACAAACACATTCCGCACATGAGATATTAAATGTGGATTATGGCTTCAAACATGCACAACCTACTACAAGTTTTAGAAACGTAAATTTAACTTGATTTTACCCTTTTGTATTGCATCGGACGTAAAGCAAACAGGAACATGAAACCGAATGAAACTGAGTAAACAGGCGTACAGCCACCCGTTACTAAGTTAAAAATAAACCCATATTAGCAAAATAGCTCGAAATGTCTACCGTCGTCGTCGTCGTGCTGTCAAAAAATGAGAACCTTCCTAATTTTTTGACAGCTAGACAGAATAGGCATGTGTGAATGCTGTACTTACAAAAAAAGTAAACTTTGTATAGCTAAATGCTGAATTAAAGATGCGTGATAAAACGTATAGTAATTTAAGCGGTGTGACTAACAGAAAAAAATATATATACGGAACGAGCGCAAACAAAACCGAGTGACGTGAAGACGCTGATAGAATTGCAAAACCGTAAAAAAGGAACACAAAAAAAGGATAACTTTCAATTAAAAAGAAAAAAATATTGTACCATACCGTGTGTGTGTAATGTGCAAATATCTATCTATTCTATATATTTAAACCTATTCTATTCTTTTGTTAGAATCCACACAGCATCCTGAGTGACACTGGCTATTATTTTTTTATACTATTTTTTTAGTTATTTTATTAAATTATGTCCTTGATTTCGTCCATTTTTTTTTCTTTGTTCTGTGTTCACATATTATTTTTCCAGTCTTTGGCTAAAAATGAAGGATTTTTTAAGTTTTTTTGTGAAACTAATTTGCATGTGAAGTTCGTTGAACATGTTTGCTTTGTCAGGGGAAAAATTAGATGCGGCAAAAAGAAATTCGTTGTTATAAATGTGGTTAATTTATGAAAGGAACTGCAGGTTTTATAAACAATGCGTATTTTTATTTTTATAAATATTTCTTACTTTCTACTTTTCTTTGTTTAAAACTATTAATTACTGGCTGATAATAGCAATACCTATATATTCTATTTTTAAAATCAGTATTTAAAAAGACTAATCAAAATGAATTCGTAAAACTGTATCATGATTAAATTGTATCAAAAATTTAATTGTGTTCCTGTTTTGAAATTTTCAACTGCTGAACGAAAGTGTTTGAAGTTCGCTTAAAATTATTCATTTTCTGTATTCAAAATGATTCATCAATTTTTCATTCATTCACTCGTTCGAACTGAACAAAAAGTCGACAGTCATTCAAGTTAAATGACTTATGATTGACGATACTTGGCTTCTAGCAATCTAATGATTTATATTCAGCATTTTATTTAATACAAAATCTTAAATATGAGTGATGGTGATTCGACGAAAATTCTTTTTTTCTTTAGGTTTTCATTTCCGTAGGTATCGAAATAATTTCCTTTCAGTTAAAGGTTAACTCGAAACTGAAAATACTTTTTCGTTCCCTAAGGATTAAATCAAGTAATTTCTTGTTATTTAATACTTTCTAAAATACAATAAAATTATGTTAGTAAGTAGAAGTAAGATTTTTCGCAATGCAACAAAAATTGTCAACAGCCCTTGTAGACAAGCGACATTCCTACAAGCGTTAACGATGATATAAATCGCTTAAATGACGTTAAAAGATGAAAATGACATTTCATTACGATAAGTCACGTGACTTAGACTTGTCACTTCCATACATTTGAGCAATTCGATTAGCGTTAGCGCTTGCAACTGTCACTTAGCTAGAGGGGCTGGACCTTCCCTATTTATCACTAAAATTATACGTTAGGTTAACACTACACACACAAACACACCCTTCACAGCTTTACCAAAAAGTACACAAAGTTATCAAACAGTTTACATAAATACGGCCTTAAATCTGATATTCAAAATTAATACTTAAAATATTCCCCAAAAAGTTCAAATTGTTATAACTCAGCTTCAAAATAAGGTGTTACTGTTGGTTACAGTGTGTATATAAAGTATTCAGTAGGGCAGTTGAATTGCCGACGCTTAGTAAGAACGTTTGTCAGACCAAACGAATCCATACTAATATATAAAGCTGAAGAGTTTGTTTGTTTGTTTATTTGTTTGTTTGTTTGAACGCGCTAATCTCAGGAACTACTGGTCCGATTTCTTTGAAAAATTCTTTAAGTGTTGGATAGCCCATTTATTGAGGAAGGCTATAAGCTATATATCATTACGCTGCTACCAAAAGGAAAAATGAAAAACCGTTCAAACTAAAATACGCGAACAAAGTCGCGAGGGACAGCTAGTAATTAATAAGTACGCACATTGAAAGTCGTTAGTTCTTTGAAGAAAACATTATTTTTGGTTCGCAATCGTTTCGGTAACGATGATGAGCTATAAACAGCCTCTTTGGAGACATTTTCGGGTAAATGAGGATAGAAGTTGTTGTTGAAATTATTCGGTTTCATTCGCTTTACTACGTCGAATGTCGATAATGCAAGGACCACCTCGTGGGATATACATGCCGACGAAAAAGTATCCTATAAAATAAAATTGCAAATTCAATCCCGAATCCCAAAATAACGAGATTGCATTGGACATTTTACAAAAAAGTTTACCTACTAACAATGAGAGTGGAATTCGCATTACTAGCGATCTTGTTAACCCTCCAACTAAGCTTGTAATATGCTTCTGTTTGGAGTGGGTTCACGGCAATAGTGCAATGGGCCCGAACCTGCGACCTCTCGATCACATGGCCGTCGCCCGCTATTGTCGCTTCAAAACTGTGTCAGAGTAGTTAATAAAATAATAATTATCTACAATAACATTAAATGTACAGGAACAAAAGTACACAGTTATAAACCGATTTATCTCTAAACGATTTTGGTAGAACGTTATTACCGGATTTAATCTGATTACTGATAATGAATTTATTGATGTCCATGAACTGCAGGTAATCAGTTTAATATTGTATCTCGATTAAATTATATTTTAAAGATATTTTATTTCAATTAAAAGAAAAATAATAATGTATAAAACTGAAATATTATAATTGCTCTACATTAATTTTTCAAAATAAAACGAAAATAATAAAAATAAAAATGTATTAGATCATTTATGCCATAATAATTATTAATTATTTTGACCTACATTTTGTTCGATATTATGTGAACCAATATGTTTTCAAGCAGAAATTGGTTTCAAAACTATTCTATAAAATAAATGTACCTACATTGAAAATAAATATTCATTTTTGTAAATTTTATTTAAATATTTTCTTTTACACGCGTTCTCTCTTATCTCTTCAACTATTGTATATTTCGTACGTGCGCACTTAATAGATTCAATGTAAATAAGCTTCTTTGAATTTTTATTTACGTACTTTCTTCTATTCTTTTTTAAAGGTAAGTATTTTGTTTAAAATAAAGTTTTTATTTGGTATGCGCTATAAATGTCTGATAGCTGTTAATGCATTTTAGAAGAAATCATAATGCTGTTGGATGCTCAAACAATAAAACTACCAATTATTTGTCTACAATATTTATATAAAAAAAACTAAATCTTTTTAGCGATTCCCTGCTTAATTTCTAAAGTTTCTACCTTTCATGTCTATTAAGGTGTTTGTTTATTTAACCTCCGACGCAAAAAGAGAGGTGTTGTAAGTTTAACACGTCGGTCTTTATCTGTGTCCGTCTGTATCATCGTAGCTCCTAAACAAATGGACCGATTACGAGCGGTTTCTTTTTCGTTTGAAAGCTGACGTGACAGAGATGGTTATTGGCTATATATAATTCATGAAAATCTGTTAAGCATTTTGGAAGTTATCAGAAATTTACTAAAATTTTCAGGGTTTCTTTAATTTATTAATTTAGGTATTGTTAATAAATAAAATAATTTCTTTTGTTTTATCATAGTCAGCACAGATCTTTATTACCATTAGGCTTATAATGATCTGTGCTGAGTATATTAGTTTTATACCTTTACAACAAATTCACACAAAATATCATAGACATATATGTTTTATATGTGTGCGTTAACAGTGTGTTGCAATGTTGTGGTAATCAGTTAACATATCAGTAGCGGTAATTAGATACCTAGCAATAATTAAATCAGTTATCCCTTTGACCTCAAGTTACAATCGATGTGCTTACCACACGAAAGCTATCAGCAATACATCAACATACTAATGAGGTAATAATCCATTAAATTGAATTGCATCAATTAAATTGTGAATCAATTAAATTAAATTATTTGTAGATTGGTTGTCAGCCGCAAATTACGTCTGGTTTTATCTTACTATATATTATATCGTTTTATTGATGAAAGTCGAACCATGTAAAATAAATTCGTCTAACATTTCATCATATTCGTAAGACTATCACGTACATTCTTGACGCGATCTATAATATTACGCGTTTAATATTATTTATTGGTATAAAAGTTATATTAAGATAAAAAAATATATATTGAAAAGGATTATGATAGTACCTTTATTGTACTTATATTAAAAACGATTGTGATTTTATTATAACGCAAATAATGCATAATATTTTATTTTTGTTTATAAAATTTAAGAACATTAATTAAACTTTATTTTCATTGGTATATCGCTCATTTTCTTTTAAAATAACATTAAAAGGCAAGATAATAACTAATTTACATTTATTTTATTTTAATGTTCGAATCTCATACGTCAAGGTTATGTGGATTCGTTATGTCGTCTTTACAAACTAACAACAAGGTTTTCAAACATAATTCCTACTTTGTTTTGTATTATTGTGAAACTATTTATTTAGCCTATAAAATATAATGTAGTTTGATTTGATATGCAAAATAAGATGTGTTAAATTTAATAATATTACTCACTCAATATAATATTTATGATATACTAAGTGGTCCGCCCGCGTGAATTTCGGTTATCGCGGAAAAAAGTAGTCTCTGTCCTTTCTCAGGCTCTAGACTATCTGTGTACCACATTTCATTTAAATCGGTTCAGTAGTTTTGGCGTAAAAGGGCGACAGATAAACAGACAGACAGAGTTACTTTCGAATTTATAACATTAGTTAGGATTATATTGGATACAGAACATAAACAAACAGGTACTACTTAAAACTAATATTCTTCTTAACAAACAATACTTTCTCTCAAACGTTTTGCAGAGAAACACTTAATCCAATCAGATTTAAACTCAAGCGAATACTTAGAACTTCCAACTTTATGTTTAAAGTTGCACTTATTAACTTTACGTCTCGCTCGACTCAAATCAAATAAACTAGACGTGTTGGCTCCTGCAAAATGCATGAACACATTATATCCGTCTGCATGCACGAAGAGTTATTCTGTAGGTACCAACGTTAAAACTAAAACTTGCAAAGTGTTTATAACATCAGACATTTTGAAACAGAACTATGTACAAGGACCTCTTTTGAATATTTTAGTTTAGATGAAGACTTTGGGTCTTTTCAAAAATCTAAATAATTACTTACATTTCCGTATTTGGAATGAACAATGTTCTAATTTTAAACCTATCTTTTTTTATCGATTCTTAATTTAAAACCTTGTTCTTTGACGGTTTTTTCTATGAACCATTGTACCTACTTACTAAAAGGAATAAACAAAATAAATAATTCTTTAACAAGTTCTCAGTAGAGGTTTTTCTGTCACACGTCGTTTATAACTAGCACTTAGTTACAAAAACATTATCTTATAATAGCACTAAATAAACAATTATCTCTAACTTCCCGTATTGATTTATTAATATTTACCTTATCTAATAAATCAGAGCAAAAACAAATGTTTTTATTGTACTATAATTTGAAGTAGGGACACCCGATTACGGGATGTCAGACCCTAAAGTTTATTGAGCATTTGAATTCAGTTAGTCATGGAAAACGCAGATAAGAAAGTTGAAGTGGCATCGAGAGGTCACAGTGACCTACAGAGTTTGTAGATAAAGGTATTATTCGAACCTAGATGTTCATAAATCATGCTTGCCTAAAAGGACGAAAAGTTAGGGTGCACGATTTCTCTCGGGTCGGGTAAAATTGTCGTCTCATGGGACCCTTAGAGTCGGCAAATAGATGTCTTTTGTACCTACAGGTCTGCAGCAGTTAGCCTAAGCGCGGTATCTGTCAGCTTCACCGAACTATATAGATAGATAAATGCTTTTTTTTGGGATAATTGACGGAGACCTGATTCGAAGATACGATGTTTTCCCGGAGCATTTTTTTTTTTAATTTTACATTTCTCATTGAAATAAGATGGATTTTACATCCATGAAGAACAATTATCGAAAGCTGATTAGCTAAATTTAGATCTAAAAACTGCTTTGATTCTTTTCGTCAATAAACAAACACAACAACTCCAAAATCACTTCATAATTACAAAATACTCATTTACATTTACGTTCCATAACTAATTGCTTTCTATTTACTCACACACCGCTCATAATTGGGTGCAGCGAAGTAAATAACATTCGCACATGTTCCCAAGTTGTAGACAAATGTTAGTTTAGGCCCGCACTATTTGCCCACCCAGTTGTCCGTTTTGTTAGCACTTATGCTCATGTAAACAACAACATTGAACTACGGACCTCAATTCACACAATTTGAACAGTTGTCATTTTTGACAGCTGTCAATTTTGAAATGTCAGTCAGCGTGTTTGTATTTAGTGACTTAGATTCAAAGAAGGTCCTAAAGTAATTTAGAAATACTACTTAACCATTTTTTATTACATTCAATTTTCTTTCCTTGATATATTTAAATAATACAAAAATATATATATTTTATCAAAACTTTAAATGTATAAACAAAATTATCATTTAACTTTGAACTAAGACTACAGCTAAGCGTTCTGTTTTGCGGCATCCAATCTGCTTTCTGATAGAGGAGGCCTTAGCTTATGAATATAAATCGACACAGGTAACGAATTACAGAGGCCGTATAATGACGTTTTAGAATTTTGAACGTTTTAGTGAAAAAGATGATGAATTGGGAATATACAGACTATTAGCACTATCTCTTTTTTACGATGAAAAAATAAATTACTTTTCATGAATTTTCGTAATACCTAGGTTAATTCAATTTATGGCCATTAGATCGCCATATACAAGAAGAACCATATTAGTTAGTTTTTTTTTTATTAGCTTTGCTTGTAGTCGGACAGCCACCCATAGGTGATACCTATTCTATAAACAAGCTTCTAATAAAATAGAAATAGTAATATACCTACGAATTAAATTCAATTATTTCGTTAACACGCTAAAAATAATAATAACTAAATAATGTTTATACTAAAATACAATCTGCGATAGTCTGATTTTCACTGTAATAATTGATACGTTAAATAAACGTAATAATACAATCTCCATTCTGTCCGTCCATTGTTTTTCTTTCTCATCCATCCAAAGAGATCTAATAACGATAAGCGAGTATCCGTTGCTTTTATTTTTGTTCGTAATTCAAAATGGTTCTTTTTTGTTCTTAATTTACAATTAACATTCGTATTATAAATTCAAATATTATTTCCACAAGGACTGTTCTATTCTCGAATATTAATTCTTCTAGGAATGTCAGATTCGTAATAAATGACCTATGTAATAACTGTCAAGAATATGTCATACGTATATCGTTTAGGAGCCTATTTATATCCAGTCTAGACTAAGACCTAAGATATGGACCTAAGTTATGTTATCCGAGACACCTGTCACTTTGGGCAGAGACAAATCGCTTAACGGCCAGGGAAATAACTTACGATTTGTGGGAAAAATATGTCATTACACTTTTTGATCCCGAAATGTGATGTTGGGTGTCTTGTAATGTGATACATTATGACATTGGTTTAGTTACGTGCGTTTGAGTAAAAATGGCTTTGACGATACAATATCTCATGTTACTGTATTGTTGTCTTGAAAACATCGTGACATGAAATCGTTTAGGTACACACAGCCAACTAGATAGGTTTGCAGGCCAAAATAATATTTTGTATTATACACTAACATTTTTGTATCATATTATATTCAGCTTATGTAAGCCGATAATGTAATAAAGTGTTAGTTTTTAATATAATATAAAATGTTAGTATGACCTGTAAACCTATCTAGTTTGCCGTGTGTACCTACCTATTATTTTTCTTGCATTAATCGTTGATTTATTACTTAAATTTGTTTATGAACTTTACAGCGTAAGCGCTTAAAATCACTTATGAACCATTGGAAAAGTTATATGAATAAGGTTTTGAAACTAATCTTTTACATAATTATAACATGTGACTTAACTCTCGAATTTTGTTTTACAAACCTAAAACCTTTTATTAACAAAAACAAAAACCCATCTATAAAATATTTCACGACAATAATTTCTGAGTACGTCACGCCTTTCCTATTAGCATTCTCGGTATATACAAGTACAGTTGGCGCACGTTGGCAGCACATCAAAGATCCGCACATGCGGCGTATGCGTGCATTGACGCGTGCAGCGTGACTGACAGATTTACCCGTTCACTGCTGATTGAAAAGGAAACGCACGCGATAAAAAAATAAATGTTTTTCTTTTATTATTTCATAGCTTTTTTATTATGTCCAGTATTTTGTACAATAATAAGAGTTGTTGGGCATAGAATCACAGATCTAATCTATCTAATCTAATCTAATAAGCCCGTTTTGTCCCACTGCGGGGCAAAGGCCTCCCTCTCCCTTTTCCACGCACTTCTGTCCTGAGCTAGGATGGGCCAGTCCTTTCGGTAGGAGTCAAGTTGGTCTCTCCACCGCTTTTTCGGTCTGCCGCGATGTCGTCCAGCGTTATGTGGGATCCATTCTGTAGTTTTTTTTAGCCCACAGCTCATCTGACATGCGACAGACATGACCGGCCCAATCCCATTTAAGTTTGGCAGCTTTCTGAGTAATGTCAGTGATTTTGGTTTTGGTGCGTAGAAAAGTGTTTCTAATCCGGTCCGAAATTCGTACGCCTAAGATGCTGCGCTCCATGGCCCGCTGGCAAACCTCGAGCTTAGCTCCACACTAACATATTTCAACAGAATCACAGATCATATTTATTTCATACTAGCTGATTTCGTCTTCGCTCGCGCGTCGTTATAAGTAAAGGATAAATGGTTATACAACCATTTATCCTTTAGAAATACTTTCCGGTAGAAATACTTTTACAAATTAAGAAGCATACAATTTAATTTTGGTTAAAAAATAAGATATTATGGCGTTTCCTTTTTACAATTTTAGATTAATCATCACGCGTGAGTCTGTCTATGGAATTGTAGTGTTCAAACAAATAGACTGATTTGATTTCTTTTTTGTATGGATGGTTCTTTGTAATAAGAATTTGCTATTTATTGGTTTCTTAAAATTACAATGTTTTTTTTTAATTTATAATTTAAATCAATTTGGAAAAAATGTACAAAAAATGTTATAGTAACCATCAGTAATATAATAGTTAAGATAGTCAAGTGTAGTGACCAAACAAAAGAAAAATCATAGGTATAAGGTATACCAGCTCACACTCACCAAACCTCGCTGCCACAGGGTTTATTGTGCATATTTTCTGTCTGAACGGGCGTTAAATTATTGCCGGTCCAGTGTCTGATATTAAAAATGGCCGCAGATCGCTGATCCGTATAGGAAGGCAAGGATCGACCGCAATGCATTGTATGTATCGTAATATTGAAATTTAAACCCTATTTATATTTTGATCGTTTATATTTTTCAACAATCTATTGACAATTGTGATATACTATGTTTATTTAAAGTGTAATCAATGCGTAACTTTAACGTTTTTTTTTAGGCGCCTTTTGAGGTTTATGAGAAATAAATTGATATTTGGATGTATTTTATTTGTATGTTATTTTTGTAGATGAAAAGAATCGTTTGCGTGAAGTCGGACAGTATAGCCATTTGTAACATATCGACACCTACAAGGAATAACATCGTAACTTGGTTTTAGGCAATTTTGAGTAACAGTCATATTCGTGCTGTACTAAAAATACAGATATTTGTTGGCACCTTTGCGGGTAAATTCCTTTACGTAAAGATTTGTATAGTGTAAAAACATTGTGAGTGAAAGTCAACTGTAGTTAATCGGGTATATTTGTCACATTATCATCATCATTGTTTATGCTCAAAATTATTAATATAACATTGTAATTCAAGACAATAATAACATAACTATAATATATATTTCGGCATCATTTTTAAACCTAGTTACTAGTACAGCTTAATTAATAAAGCTTATTTTAACAAAAACGTCTATAACGAGAACATTTTTTATATTCGTCGGACAAAATAAACGAAATCCAAAACATAGTTGAATAACTTCCTTCTATTAAACGGTTTAAAACGGAAACACGGCTTTGGAACGCATCCGTGACGCGCCCGACACGCCTTTGTCAAGCAAACAATTGAAAGTCTGCAAAAACAAATGAAATACATTTTGTAATATTTTTCCTTTGAAGTTTTTTTTGAAGTGAAACTTCTTTAGGCGCATGAGGGTAAAATTTTTACAGATGAAACGTCACGCCGGTATGCAACGGAAGTGTCGGAAAAGAGAGAGAGAGTGATCGAGACCGATTGAGAGAGAGTAAGACAGGGCGAACGTAGCATGAGCAACTAGCCGTGGAGTGAGAGTAGGGAGCAAGCGAGTGAGAAAGATTGAGAGAAAAAGTGAGACAGAGCGAACGTCGTATCACGCATAGTGCTATGGAGTGTGAGGTGGGAGAGAGCTATAGTGAGAAAGATTGAACAAGAGAGAGAGAGAATACGGGATATCGAGAAAGAATACACGCCCTATTGGTTGTGTATTCGTTTACTAGTTAATTATTAGAACTTTAGATGGCATTTCTGTCGCATAGCGTAATATTTACAATATCATTAGGCACTTCTACAGTGAATAAACAGTAAGTGAATTTTATAAATAAAAACTTTGTGAAAAACTTTGTGAAAAAACTTTGTGAATAAATTTGTAAGTTGTCCTGTATCAAGCAATTATTCGAAGTAAGTAATATATCTGTTATCTTTTTGTTTATTTACAATTTTTTATGATAATTGGTTTGAAGGTTAGGTAGTTTTAATATTTACAAATAACATGTGGTATTTCAACTTGCCACTCGTCATTTGATAATTTAATAAATCATTTACCATAAAATAAAAATATTTCATAAATTCGCTTTTCTAAATTTTGAATTCAAAAACAAAACTTAATTAATAATTTCTAATATTGACAAAAAACACGTGGCATTTTTATTTACAATTCGTCATTTGAGATTTCAATAAATCATTGTGCATAAAATACTAATAACAATATTTCATAAATTCTTTTGACGAAATTTTAATTTAAAAATTGGAATTTCTAGAGTTATCATTAATTTACAAAAATTTTGTATATATTTAAATTGGATTAGGTATTTTTAATATTTACAAAAAATCACGAGGAATTTTAATTTAATATTCAACATCTGAGATTTGACTATATTATTTTTCAAACAATATAAAATAAATTTATTTTAATAATTCTCTTTAATTATTTTTATTATTAAATATTAATTTCAAATAACTTTTCATTTTCAGATTACAATGCCAAAAAGAAGTTTCACTTCTGACATGTGTACTTTGTACGCACGCATGTGTTTTTTTTTTTATTTAAAACAAAACGGTTTACTCACGCATATTGTCGGGATTTTTAACACATGAGCTTAGAGAATAGGTGACATGACTAATCGAATTAAATTTCTATCTCGGTACAATGTGTGTTTTAATTAAATAGAATTTCTCGTTGGAAAATCGGCTAACAACAAATGTCTGTGCACTATTGGCTGGAATAATTCCCGTGGTCAGTGGTTTTACCCGCTGTCAATTACAGATACGTACTACGGAATAATTTATTCCAGCCTATCGCATGACTCGTGTCAGGATTCAATAAATTTAGCGTCAAACAAAGCGATTTGTTGTTGTTTATTATTATTTACTAGCTGTCCCCCGCGACTTTGTCCGCGTGTTTTAGTTTCAACGGTTTTTCATTTTTGCGACATTTTTCATTTATGCTCCGCTCCTATTGGTCGTAGCGTGATGTTATATAACCTATAGCCTTCCTCAAAAAATGAGCTATCCAACACTGAAAGAATTTTTCAAATCGGACTAGTAGTTCCTGAGATTAGCGCGTTCAAACAAACAAACAAACAAACAAACAAACAAACAAACAAACAAACTCTTCAGCTTTATAATATTAGTATAGATTATAACGATTTAATGTTAAGTTTAAGTTTAGTTATTGTAGGCAGTGTTTATGCTTTGGTTGGAGTTTTATTCGATCCTAGCTTTTACCCGCAGATCCGCCCGCGTGTATGTAGGTTATCACATCAAAAAGAAACATATTTCGTTTCTTGGGCTCCAAGATTACCTGCTAAACCAATTTTTACCAAAATAGGTTCGGTGGTTTAGCCTTGAAATTAACAGACAGACAGAGTTACTTACGCATTTATAATATTAGTACCGATAGTATGGAAGCATTTGACGTTTCGACATATTTAAATGTGACAGACAAAAATTTAAAAACAAAATAGTGAAAGCCTGCTTATAAATTACATTTGATATATTTTATTTACCTATGAAGAGGCGTGCATGATAACAAAATGCTTTTACTCATTCTATTTTTGTTACACTAACAATATTGCCATACCTTTAAGGTTCGACGTTCGCTTCCGAAATGTCTCGGGTTTATTTCCGACAGTTATATTGTTTCTTACTTCGTTTTGTTTCTAAAATATGATATTTATTTAGTACTTTTGTGTAGTTTCGAATACTTACCAACGAAAATTACTTTTTATATTTTTGTTTAAATGTCTGTATGCTATTTTTAGGATTCCGTACCCGAATAGTGCCAACGGGACCCGTGGTCCGTCCGTCCGTCCGAACGTCCGTCTGTCCGTTAGCGGTCTGAATCTCATGAACCGTAATAGCTAGAGATTGAAGAGAATTGGTAGAAATAAAAGAAGAGAAATAAATAAATAAATAAATGTAAACAACATCACATACATTGCTCTGAACCCAAAGTAAGTAGCTAAAGCACTTGTGTTATGGAATTCAAAGACAACGAAGGTACCACAAACACCAAGACCCGAGACAATGTAGAAAAGTTGTTTTCTACATTGACCCGGCCGGGGATCGAACCCGGGACCTCAGAGCTGGCGACACCTTGAAACCGGTGTGTACGCCACTCGACCACGGAGGTCGTCATGTCGAAATGTTACATAACCCTTCATGCGCGGGTCCGACTCGCACTTAGAATTCTATTCTAAATTTGTCCCTTAAAGACAATGTTCTTTAAAAAATAAAATAACAAAATTTTAAATACGAACTTTTCATAAACCAAAAACAATTTTCAGAAGGCTAAATTATTTAACCAAGATGTATGTAATGTATATTGTAAGGTACAAGACGTGTTCTGACTTTAACGTGACAATTTCGCTTAATCACCGCTTTCATGTTTCGTGACAATGTAGTCTAGCGTGCAGGGGTGGGTGCCGCGTGACGTCACGTCATTCTGACGTCACATTACTGCAGACATCAGACGATCCTACTGTGTTAAATTTAACATATTTCTTATGTCATGAGAAATGAAATTACTTTATTGAGTAACTAGTGGCTAAGTGTAAGCCCTACAGTTTGCTTTTTTATTATTACGAGAAAAAACCAAAGGGTTTGTTAAAGGGGAATTTATTGTTAATTACTTAAGTAGAGAGTGTAATACATTTCAAATACTACGAATAATTAATGAACACAAGTTTATAAAATATAGTAATTGAAAATTGGACAAGTCGTAATCATTTCAGGCGCGCTCGCCACGGTTGGTCCGAGGAAAGGTGACCTTTTACAAACATACCGAGATCCCCGTGCGTCGAAAAGCACGTTAAACCGTTGGTCCCTACTGTCATACTTTGATGTGTATATTTTGTGTTCATACTGTTGATCTTTGACAGTCGTTAAGTCGTTACAATATCTGACAATCAGTCTACCCATGAGATACTGTGTTACCTAGTAAAATTGGTTGTGGAGGTCAGATAGGCAGTCGCTCCATGTAAAATACGGTATTTAGGTAAATTTAGTGTGACTGGAAGTCGACCCCAAAATAGCTTGGAAAAAGGCTAGGATAGGATAAGAATTTTTTTATACACATAAAACAATTTCATTAATTCCATCTTACCTCCACATTCCATTTTCTTGTCCAATAATTAATAAATACAATATCCCTTACTAATCCTGATTTTCATGTTATCTATTAAGTATTCTGTGATGTTGTTTAACTTCCAAAACTGTTTTCAAAACACAGTCATAACATTCCACAAGGTTAAACTGCCCAAGTAACACGAACGAAATAATTATCTATGAATAATGTGGAAAATTCTAGACTAGAACAAATGAGTGCCTGATTAATGTCCGGCTAACGAGGCGGACTGAGGAAGGGAGGGAGGGGGGGCAGGAACCGCGAGTCGCAAACGGACACTTCATTTGGGATACTGATTTACATAAAAACAGTAATTAAAAAGTATTTAAAACCGCATATGACAAGATTAGAGTATAGGAAAATATACTGAAATCCTCAGAAATAAAGACGTTTATAATAAAGTGTTAGCACCTGATGTGTGGTTCGATGTATTTATGATCGTATACTCTAAGGCAACTCAATTTTAAATCGCCTTTAATTCTTTTGATGTCCCTGTCACTTTAAGGTGTAAAGAAGCGACAAATTATTTATCAATGAAGAACGTTTTAAAGTTAAGTAACAGTTTTTTTTTATTGTTAAACTCGCAATATTTATTATTTATCTATACTTATAATAAATTTGTAGAGAGGTCAATTCTGTACATCAAATATATTTTCAAAAAAACTATCAGGGGGTGATTAGTGATCGATACTGATGGCAAAAATGCAATCAGTAAATTTTTTGTCTGTCTCTCTGTCTGTCTGTCTGTCTGTCTGTCTGTATGTTCCTTATAGAAACAAAAACTACTTGACGGATTTTAACGAAACTTGGTACAATTATTCTTCGTAATCCTGGGCAGGTTATAGTATACTTTTCATCACGCTACAATCAATAGGAGCAGAGCAGTGAAGGGAAATGTTGGGAAAACGGGAGAAGTTACTCCATTTTTTAAGCTTCCGTCGCGTATGCAGCCTTAATGGTTAAAGCTACATAGAAATCATGTATGGCGGAAATGTTCTACAAAAAATTATCTAAAAAATATCCTACAACAGCATATGTCTATCTTTTATGGTTGACTTACAATAACACGTGTAACTCCCGATAGCTTAGCAGTTCGGAGCTTTCTGATTATATTTGTTTACTCTTACGTTTATAATACTCTCACTCATCCCTAATTAAAAAAAAGTTAACATTATTACCTATTCAATAAAAAAAGAATCATAGAAATCGTTATAGAAACACCAAACTTATACATGAAATACGATAATAAGCCATCGCGCCGTCGCGCGTGAATACTGAATCATGCTATAAGGATTATTTTCGTGCAAAGTGACATATTATATTTCCCTACTAAACTACGAAAGTTAATCTGTCTGTTACATCAAAACCACTGAACATTGAGGAAAGACATATGCTACTTTTTTACGAAAAACGACGGAAACGCGGACGAAGTCGCTGGCAAAAGCTAGTTTCAAATAAACTTAACTATAAATACATACACAAAAGAAATAATAAAATAAACTAATAACAGTTGTGTTTAAGTGCTAGGAGGTAAATGGTTTAGTTCAACAAGTTTTTAAACAAACAATGATAAATGCCGTGTTATATTTTTGATGCTACGGAACTCTTTTGTATGCAAATCTGACTCGCACTTGACCAGTTTCTATTCTCCACTACTATCTCATTTCTTTTATTTGAAGTTTTAAAAGATTTTTTTTCCTGACAGTACTCTAATGGACGGTTTAGTGCTGGTACGTGCTTTTAATAATGAACTTAAGATTTTTATCATTAACTAGCATTTGCAGAAAAATATTCGCCTTCGTCATAGATTTTTTGTACCAAAGTAATATTAAAGAAATAGGTACTTAAATACCGAGTAAAGTTTAGCTGGAAAAACAAAAAAAATATATAAGTCATACTAAAGAAAATATATCCATATAGGTACGTACGGTAGGTAGGTAAAATACATGATATTTTTTATTGTTAAGAAAATACTTTAAATGAAAATGACCATGAGTTTGTTTCGGCGTTTCTTCCCAAGCGGTCATTTAGCTAGGAAATGCCGGAAACGTCTGGAATAGTACCTGTGTTGCTGAAAATGTAAAAGTGTTAGTTTAAACTTACTTACATTAAACATTTTGAGTTTGAGTTTGATGGCGCTACTGGGTTTAATTATCGTATTTCTAATGTCAAACACACTGTTGCGTCATTGTAGTGCGAGTGTAACATCTGGATATTTATAAACTTAGGTAAGAATATAATGTTTTTAGATGGCGTCCTTATAATTGTTTAATAGGACGATTTTAATGTTATCATAATGATAGTTCTATTTTACGCCTCACGATTCTCTTTGCGCACAAACTCAAGTACCTATAAACTTCGATACACTTAAACCTATTTCAAGTCCTAACTTTAAACTTAGTTACCTTGAGACTCAAATACAATAAAAAAGGGTGAGCATAACATGTGTCCAGATTGTCAACGAGTGCTATTTCTATTTTTGTTTCTAAAAAGTTTTAAAGGAGAAGTATTTATTCCATTTTTCTTTTAGCAATTTATGTTGCACTATTGAATTTGCATCTATAACTTGCTTAAATTTATTTTAAGATACAATTTATTGAACATTGTTAGACGGACTGTCTAGGTACCTATATTTAGTATAAGTACCTAATAATTTTCTTTTGTAGGTAATAGGTCTTGTTTTTTGTTAAAACATTTTTGAAAGTCACTAAAAGATCCACGATGTAAATGATTGAAGTAAGAATATAAAAATTATTGAATAAAATTTTCGACTCGAAAAATTGGGAATTATAAATAATAATAATAATGTTTTATTATTAAAAGAACAGTAACAATAGGATTACAAATTAAACAATTCGTATCTGGTGACAACCACCATGTCAGCCGAAAGACGTCAACTGCTGAATATAGGCCTCCGCCAAGGATCGCCGCAACTCACGGCTCTGAGCCGTCCGCATCCAGCGGTTCCTGGCGACCTTCAGCAGGTCGTCGGTCCATCTTAAAAAAAAAAAAATGTAAATAGAATCCCTACATATATTTTAATGACTGTTTTATTCAAAAATCTTAGATATATTAGTATCTAATTACCCATTAACCGACGCACGGCTTGCTGTCGTCACAACACACAACCGACAACGTCTGCCAACTTGGAATTGTTCCATAAATAACGCTTTTGAGCCAAACTCGCGTCTATAACGGATCATTACATACCTACTAGGGATGCTATCGCTCCGTAACTGTAACCGAAACTTTTCATATACGAAATAAAAATCACAAATATCTTAATTTAACTAAGATTTTTTCAGGCAAGCTGACACGATATATTTTACTTTCATTTAACATCTATTATAAAAATAAAATGCCACATTTATTACGGAAGATTACTTAAAAAGGCTCGACCGATTTAACAGTTTTTTTTTTTTTTTTGTAATAGGACTGCGGGAAAGTAGAACATTTTAAATTCTATTTTTATATGAAAAAACTGATTCACATTTGTAATTGTACCTATAAATTGACAGAAAAACAACTGTCGAGTTAGTTAGATTTAAATAAATGTAGGAATATCATTTGCAATTCAGTACACAGCTGAATCAATCCGAAATCCGAAGATCCAGTTGGGATTTTGGAATCAACCTCAACATATTATAGCAGGCTAAAGAAGATTCCATTTGCAATTCCAAAAAATATGTAACATGCGTATCTGAAACATCTAAAATTATTGAATAATCTGAAACAATTTCAAACAATATCCACAATCAAATCCGATTATAAATTACTCATATTCCAATCCATATCCGAATCATATCTGTACCATCCCTATTAGATAGCATTGATAGCTTGGAGGTCGACACCCTGCTATTGTTCGAGCTTAAAACGAAGGCCTTTCGGAGCCTGATCGAGGGTAGTTAGGAGTTTCGAGAATAGAATTTTCCTTAATCCAGTATATGCGATGCGACCTTAACTTACGACCTTCGAAGGTGTCAAGATGACTTGCGGAACTAGAAAGATATTTATAAAATTGGTTATCGTGTATAAAGAAAGTTTGGGTAGTTTTTCGACAAAATGTATATCATAAATGCATTCCCATGGTATTTAGAATATTATAAAGTTTTTAAACAAACTAAAGCTGCTAAAACCAGAGGATGTGGGTTCGATTCCCACCCAGGACAAATCTTTGTGTGATGAACATGGCCATTTGTTCTGATTCTCGGTGTAATTTATATGTAATGTGTTATTTTTTATGTAATTTAGAAATATATAAGTATGTTTATCAGTAGTCTGGTTGCCATAATACAGGCTGTGACTAGTTTGGGTTAAGATGGCCGTGTGTAAAAGAAAAAAGAACTATTGTTTTCTTAGATTTTTTGAAAGTGATTGCATTCAATTTACTCTGACATCATTGGCAGTCAACTATTTCAACACTTTCATGTGAACTTTTAAAATATCTCATTAACATAGCAACTCACTTTTGGCAATAGAAAATAGTAGGTACTTTGAGTTGGAGTTATTAACTACGAAATTTGAACTGTTCTTCTTACAGTGTTGATAACCTATATATTAGAGCTAATATTTAAATAAATAATAATATTTAATATATTATACGTGTTTAATTATAATACATTATGTGAACCCTGAATCGCTTGACGTTTCTCTGGAACTGCAATTAACACTAGAGACGTGCCAGTAATTTGAGAGGTAATTAACATATCAAATACACTGAAAATGGTTCGTAGTACTTACACACACTTACACACTTAACAGCACCTGTTAGTATAATGTGAATTGATCGATAGATTACTGTTGATTGTTTAGTAATTAACGTATAATCTCAGTTTCGACACGTCGTCCAGACTTTGAAATATATGATGTTACTGGCTGTGACTGGATTGTGACCATTGTAAGGTTATAATCAATACGACGTCACCGTGTTATAAAAATGTCGACAAAATGTGATCAGAATAATTAACATGGGAGGACTAGCCAGGAAACTAACATGAAAGGGATCCCTATAAGATTGGATAATAATACAAAAAAATATAAAATCCGTTATATTGTGTAAAATAATTTTAAACGGATCAGTGCGAATAATTATTTAAATCTATCACCCAATATTTTAATTCGAGTAAAGAGATTACCGACCGGGAAGATTATGTAATAATTAACGATAGAATCCTTTGGTAGCTTGGTAGAGTACCTTTAATAGCTTTAGTTTAACAGCTTGTTTATTAGTAGATTTCCCATGAACTAGTACAAACTCTTAGCCAACATTAACCAAGTGATGCCTTAAAATAATCGTAGTCTGATCTCGTTCCCACGAAGCGGAAGAAACTAAAACCTTAGTAAAGAATAATTAAAATAAATTCAACTTTAAATTATCTTATTTCAGGCTTAAAATTTAAACCTTTTTTCCTTAGGGCTCCGAAACCAACTTTTAGAATTAAAAGTTGTTTGATTTTTGGTTTACTTTTTATGCAGGTTTTGCCGAAATTCGAGATTGGCCTTAGAATTTTTGCGAGGGCGTTTTTTTATTTTTTGCTTTCTCTTCTCTTTTAAATTTGTATGGAGTAATATATAACTTTAAAATAAAAGTACTTTTAAACGGATTCTATCGCGGTTTATTTTGATTTTAGTTCCCGACGTTTCGATGCCTTTGCAGGTGGCATGGTCAAGTTGAAAGTTCAAGTTGACAGTAGATGTTGCTCGTTCTAACTTCATATTTTAATTATTTTTTTGTATGCGTACGCGTATACTTTGGAAATAATAAATATATAGCTGTTAGTTGGACGGCTTCTTAATGAATTGGGTCGACGTTAATACCTAACTAATATGTTCCTACCGAATGTATAGATCACTAATAAGTATCTGTAATTGAAATGTAACTTGTTATAGGTACCGAAAGCCAGTATTAATATAGTTGAGTAAACGCCAGGTCCGAAGTATACGAATACCGTTGCTATGGAAACGAAACAGTAGAAAAATAACACCACGTTTCTCTGTACACAGAGGGCTTACATTTTGCGTTTTCATTTGTTACATAAATCTTTGTGGGTAAACTGTAGCTCATAGCTCCATTCTTCAAGATACGGTCGAATAATATTAGAATTTGAATTTGAAAAGGTATCGAGTTGTCTGAAATTCAAATGGGCAACAAAGAACGTTTTTACATGTCAATCTTTTACAACTGGGGCGGAATTATTCTTTGAAAAGTATTTTTTTGTTGACCGACAACTTTTTCTGTGAACTTTGTTAGATATTATGACGAAAATACATTTCCTTGAATTTTAAAATGTAGTCATGTACTACTAATTACTATAATTTACTACGTTTTTCACTGCTGGTTAGTCGATGTGACTTCAGTGATAGGTAACTTGTATGTCTTTTTCAGCAACTAAGTGCTGAAAACAACACTTAAACTAACATAAAAGGAAGATGTCTAAACAGATATTATCGAACCTTTTTCTAGTCCAGGCAGACGGACAGACAGATTTACTTTCGAATTTATATATTAGTATGGATTTTGATATATGTTGATGTTCCCATAAGGGTACCTACCTGTTAAACAGAACGGAAATATCAAAAAACAGATGAAATTTCACCGTTTTTTGTTTGTTTAACAAGTGAAGTCTTATCAGCACCTCGCTAAAGGAAGAAAAACAAACCAACGTATCATATTCCTGTCTGTAATTAAATATATTTTGTATCTCATAATTTATTTATTTAGGTATTTATTTACATGCAAATATTAAACAGCTCTGATTTCGTCTAAAAATTAAATTATGTAACTTCAGACTTTGGACTTGTTAAAAACGTTCAGGTCCATAGTCTGAAGTAACTTTTTTTGTATACCTAATAACTTTCGTGAGGAGTATTCATAATTATTTAGGAATATAACGGTTTACTCACGCACATTTTCGGGATCGCTCGACTAGTTTCAAACTCAATAGGAGTCCGCGGCGGCGGCGACGGTGTCGCGAATCGAAATAGTCAGTTCGACTTACAACTTACTTTACTTTTACTTAACATAGCCTACTGTAATAGTAGGCTAAGTAAAAGCAAAGCTAAGTAAAAGTAGCTAAAAGCAAAACAAGTGAAATCTATACAACTTTATCCCATAATGTTTAGGCATTGGACTTCAACAGGTCTGTTTGACGATACAAGACTTTATTTTAGAGACACAAATCTCGGATCTTGACTGCCCTAACTCTAAATACATAACTTTAAAACTCAGACAGTTGAAATCCTCGTACAGTTGAAAATATTCTCTAAAACTTGAAATGTTTAGTTCTTTCTACGTAGAATAAAATATGCTTTATATGGTACAAACAACATTGTCGGTTATAAATACTTTTGAGTTATGTTAGAGAAATATCCCAAACATTTCGCTTGTTTTGTATATTTTACGAGAGCAACATTTACGCGGTATGCGGTAACTGTTAGTTACTTGATACAGGTCTATAAAAAAAAATACTTTAAAAACATTTCAACTATGTACTTCGACGGGTATGTAAAACATATTATCCTCAATTAATATTTTAAATGCGAAAGTAACTCTGTCTGTCTGTCTGTCGCGCTGTCTCACCATACTACTGAACCGATTTAAATGAAATTTGGTACACAGACAGTCTAGAGCCTGAGTGCCCCCGCCGCGCTGTTGTTCTGTTTGAACACCATAAACTTAAGAAGATAAACTACAGAATGGATTTTCATATTTTTGTCTACTCATGCGGAGCTGTGGGGGATCACTAGTATTGTATAAACCAAATCATCGGCTTTAATAGCGATTGAATTCGCAATAACCCTGGACGGTGTGTATTGTGGAATATTTTTTGGCAAGTTTACCGTACCTATCAATTTATTTATTAACCTAAAAAAAAGTGACTAAGTATATGGTTTTGTACCAAGTTTTCTTATCTTATTACCTCTAAAATAGCTCGAAAAAGTTACTTGTCTTCTCACATTTATAATCTAGTCACTATAGCTTAAGAAATCCATTTCTAAACTTAAGCGTCGTAACATCCTTAAAAAGTTTTATAACATCGACGCACTTACCTACCGGTCTCTATTATACTGAACTAAAACTTTTATTATACAAGTTCGTAAACACGGTTCGTGTTTTAACGACTTATGATGTAAAAATATGAAGACTTAAAGGTATGTGGTTTTAAACCGTATTAGATATAGTTGTCCCCCGCGACTTTGTTCGCGTGTTTTAGTTTCAACGGTTTTTCATTTTTGCAACATTTTTCATTTATGCTCCGGTCCTATTCGTCGTAGCGTGATGTTATATAGCCTATAGCCTTCCTCAATAAACGAACTATCCAATACAAAAAGATTTTTTCAATTCGAACCAGTAGTTTCTGAGATTAGCGCGTTCAAACAAACACACAAACAAACAAACTCTTCAGCTTTATAATATTAGTAAGTATAAATGAGGCACGAAGAATAATGATATATTCGGTATCTCAACCACCTTTGCATGTGTTGTTACCTTATCCTTACTTATATTATAAATGCGAAAGTAACTCTGTCTGTCTGTCGGTCTGTCTGTCGCGCTTTCACGCCAAAACTACTAAACCGATTTAAATGAAATTTGGTACACAGATAGTCTAGAGCCTGAAAAAGGACGTAGGCTATTTTTTGCCGCGATAACTGACATCCGCGTAGGCGCAGCTGCGGGAAACAGCTAGTTTTAATATATATTTTTTTAACCTTCATGTGTGGGAATTGTACCGACCCTTCTTCTTAAATTGGAATACCTATCTTATACCCCAGTCTCCGCGTAATAACCGCCTTAGGTCAAAATAAATTGCTGGAACTTGATATTTAGGTATGTTGTTGGGTCATATTGGAGTTGTATTAAACCATTTTGCAATTTGCAACTGCGAAATATTACAGAAATGGTTTTCGAAGCCAAACATCCTCTAAATTCTCGGTCTTGTTTTAGATTTTTACTCATAACTCGTTAAAAGTTTTTTTTTATAAAACCCTATCAATTAATTGGACTTTAAATATGCGGCGAATGCCCTATTTTAAGTACCGATCATGGCCGATTTCTTAAACAAAATTATGAATATTATATCAAAGAATGTAGATAATTGCTACCAATCTCAGCACTTAACATAAGGTTTGACAGCTGATTAGTTTACTGAAACCCTGAAGCGTGTTGCATGTTACTATATGCATTAAATTTTAGTACTTGTGGCGATGTAGTTGGGTATCCAGGATTTGACCTAATCTCAGCTCGGTAGACGATGTTTTAAGGGGCAGACAAGATTTATAGTTCAAGTGTAGATAATTTTATAAAGTTATAGTATTTTTCTTATTATTTACTTTAAATGGGTTTAAAAGGCGCCATTTAATTTAGATTTTAGAGTACTAAATGAAATGGCGCCTTTAGAGAAGTTTTTTTTTCTATATGTAATAAGGTGTGCTCATTTTTAATTGCCCTGCATATAAGGTCGTCAACCAATTCTTTTGGGTAACAATTTTTAAATCTTTATTCGAAGTTGGAATTATCGACAAAATCCCTGAAAAACAAAATATGCAGAGAGATTATTCCAATAAATAAAAAACTATACCTCATTTATTATTAATCGTACTTTAATTTAACATAAAAATGTAATTTTTAAGTAGTAAAACAACATATAAATCAATAAAACAACAACAGAACCTCGAAGCATCTCGTTAAGCACCTTGTACACCGTAGTTAAGTAACTTTTTTCTTTTCTTTGTACTCATTACCTAACCCCTTAATGCTACATAATCTAGATAGAAGTTCGTTCATTATAAACTGAGATGGTTAGGTCGTTAGTACCGCGATCCATTCACAACTTCAAGACCAGACTTGTTCCATTCCCAAGATAAACAGCAAAGATATTTGTGTGTGAATAATTTTTAATTGCTCTAATAGAGACCCGCGGTTTCCTTTACATTATTGCTAGGGTCCTAGCGTGGTTTTACAAGCCTATAACCTTTATTAGTAATTGGACTAGTAAAAATTGTTTTTAATGCAGATATTTAATCCAAATTAATCTTTCAGATTCGTTTTATTATTTAATGTTTTCCTTGTATTATAGTAAAATTACATGTGTTTTACCATATCGCCAACCCGCAAAAAAACGCAGCGATTTATTTTCGGATCCAGTTTTGTCTCGAAATGGCTATAAATTCAACAATACATGGAGCTTGTAATGAGGCTACAATCCTTACTAATATTAAAATGCGAAAGTAACTCTGTCTGTCTGTCTGTCGCGCTTTCACGCCAAAACTACTGAACCGATTTAAATGAAATTTGGTAGACATATAGTCTAGAGCCTGAGAAAGGCTACTTTTTACCACGATAACCGACATCCACGCGGGTGGAGCCGCGGGAAACAGCTAGTAAAATATAATGTAGTAGGTAATTGTACCACAAATACCATTTAACTTCATTCAGACCTCATCCTTTGTCTCCAAGCTTCATTCACTCAGTAATGTCCAATTTACCAGGATCAATACCCAAATCAGTTCGTTCTACCTTGAAGACTTTACTTAGCAACAGTTTTCTTGTAACTTTACCAGAATTCAAACCTCCGGGCTTTGTCTAAAACAGACTTCGAATGTCAATCGTAGGTAACTGATCGGCACAACTTAAGCGCTCTCAGAATTGAATAATGAACAACGCTGAAGGCAACTTGACATCTGAAATCGGTTACAAATCGATTTTACTGTTCCAATAGTAGTTCGACATCACGACTGTGGTTATACTTTGTCGTTGACGGCAGATTTTATTGTTAGTACCTACTAAAGCTGATTTCTTGTATAATTGACACTGTAAATGGTCCACTCCTCGAATGCACGAGGCAAGCAACAGTACACAGAGGAATGGCGACGAATTGTGAAGCTCGCTAACACCCCTGTCATGACGACCACGACCACTCTGCCAAGAGTGTCACGCCAGAGAAGAAGTACAGTCAAGTGGTAAAGGTAAAATAGATATTTTTATATTTTATACCTGAGTTTTGATCGAGATTGTCCGGAAGTCCAAACAAGAGATTTTAAAAGCTATTCTCCGGTATTGGAAATTTTCGTAAGCAGCGGTAAAACGCGGTCTTGTTTGCGTTGGAACAAACAAAAATACAAACGCGTGCGTTTTAGATTTGCTATAAAATACTTTTGGGTTTTAAAGTACATTCTTCTTCTCAAATATTTTCCCAATTTTAATATCTGGCTTTTAACTCAATAGCTAACAGGGCATGTATCTTCTACCTATCTATCTTCTATATCTATTCTATATTCTATACATATTATAAAACAAAGTCCTCGCCGCGTCTGTCTGTCTGAACGCAATTAACTCAAAAATTACAACAGATTTTCATAATTAAGGTTTTCGCCGATGGATAGAGTGATTCAAGAGGAATGTTTGTGTGTATAGTTCGTTAATGTTTTGCCTACCCATGCGGAGCCGGGGCGAGTAGCTAGTAAGATACATATAGTTCTTAACAGAATAAAACAATATATTGGATTCAGAGGCTCGCTTCAATAAAGTTGGATAGAAAAACAAATTGTTATTTTACAGTTCCTATAAGCGATGAAATGAGATCGCGATAGTGTAGCAATAACCATATTTTTACGCTTCAGCGATCTCGGCTTTTTCCGTTCTTCCCTTTCCACCCAAAACATTATCAATAACACTTAAATATATTTTTGTGATATTTACGAAATGGTTCGAAGTTAAAACATTTTTTATTTTTATTTCTTGTTTATAAACAAGATTAAATTAATTTGCAGTGCATAGTATCATAATATCTATATATATGTAAATTAGTGTTTGTATGTTTGTCCTCTATGAATACCTAAACCAATGATCAGATTGTGATGAAACTTCGGTGGGGTCTTTAAACGACGCATGAGAGGGTTTCTGAACCCGAAAAGAAAACACATAATATACAACTAAACCAATAAACCAGTAGTTGCACATTCGAGACCTGCCTGAGGTTTAAATTTTTCCTTTCTACTATTTGTATTTAATTAAATATATATATATCCTTTTGTGGTAATACAGATAAAATTAGCAGTCTGTATATTATAGTCTGTAAGTATTCGTCATTACCGCAATAAATCTAAAAAAAAATACTAATTCGCTGTGGCCGAATACGGTCAGGATACTTACTATTATTATTAGTAGGTCTCATAATTTTAGAGAATCCTTAAGAACTTTTTCTTAGGTATGTAAACAAACTAGAAAAGAGTATAAAGAGAAAAGTTTTAACCTAGAACTTTAAAAATACGATGGAAAAAATAGTTAAACTTTGTGTACACTGTACAAGTATAAAAACTTACTAAATGTTCTAAACAAGCCCGTAGTAGGATATTTTGTAGAACGCAAAATGCAGAGCTGACTGGTAACCTTTGCTAGTCGGAAAGGCAAGTAGAAAAAAAAATAATTTTATTAGACAAGAATTGTATTTTTATTAGACAATAAAATCAAAAATTTTAGACAATTTTAATAAGAGCTAAGTTTTGAATGTGCTCAAAACTTGGCCTTAATGTAATATAGAGTAGAACCGTCGGGTGACCATCGCTACTAACTTGAGTTACTGTTACTAAGTGCTCTCTCCACACATTCATTCACACTATAGGTACTTTATACCTACATATGCTCCTTAATTGCACTTAGGAATCCGGGCAAAATTAAAGATAAAAAAAATACAGAGCTAAAACGAATGAGCAGGAATTTAAATTGAAGGCCGAGCTTTAAATATTTTTCAGCCATGTTCATATTTAAATAGTTGAAAATAGGTTATATTACAAATTATGTCTAATTTTAAATTATTTTTAATTGTTTAATTTGATTAATTGTTTGCAAATATTTTCTATGAAAATCACCACCAAAGTTTAAATAATACGAATAAAAAATCCGCCAAAACGCCATATTGTGATGTCATGACGTTTTACTACTTGTAACCCCCCGTTCACACTAGTCGAAGTCGCATACGACTAAAAGTCGAAAGTCTGATTTTATATGTAAATCGCGTCTCATCCAATGTGAACAGCTCCATATAAAGTGTATGGTGACCAGAGCATTCGACTTTTAGTCGTATGCGACTTACGACTAGTGTGAACGGGGGGTAAGCAAACTATCGTACCTATATATTTTGTATATTAGGTATTATGTTTGCTGTTTTTTTAATTTGCGTTGTACCTGTCAGTTGCTACACGTCATTCTTTTGTTTACGTATTTTCCGTATTTTTTTTTCTAGTCTGTTGTTCAAATCTGAATTGGCATTAAAAATATATTTATATAATAGTAGGTATATTATGTCGTTTAGAATAGTAATCTTGTTCTCTGTCAAGTAACAATACGTATGATATAATTAAGCATGTCTGAAAAAAACTGCAAGATATCAAAGCCACACATCCAAGACATTCTAGTGGTCGTGAATAACGCTCGAAATATCTTAATATTGCTTTACAATGTTAAAAATATGCGGCCATTTGGAAATCCACCTCATTCTTATATCGGCTTTAAATTAAACCACAACGATACTCCATAATTAAAACGTATCGATACTTAATTTAAATTATTTCCAACTTTAAACCTATCTACGAACATAAAAATGCAATTACTTAAGCACTACTTGATTCAGTAAGTTAGGCTAGAAATGCAATAACGTTCTCTTTGAGCGGGAAATACGTTTTACGTGAGGTGTTTATCTGGGGAGTGTGGAACTAATGTCTTCCTACAACATTTATTCTACCAAGTCTATATTATTGTAGTAAATTGTAAAAGATTTATCTATTAATATTATGAGGGATAGTAAAATATTAGGCGGCATATAAATATGTATAGAAGAAGTAGAAGTAATTTCAATGATTTGATTACAAAATTATTTTATAAATTTAAAAAAAGGTTATGATGTTCTTGCTCTAGCTAAATATTTATAAACCTTAGTCACTGTAAAATAAATGCTTTGATATCGCCAATTAATAACAACCGGTATTTTATACAATGCCTGAGCTTGAGAAGGAATCTTTACATATTATAAAACAAAGTCGCTCCCTCTATTTGTACGCTTAGATCGTTTAAACTACGCAACGGATTTTAATGCAGTTTTCAGCAATAGAAAGAGTGACTTAAGAGGAAAGTTTTTATATGCATGTATAATACATTGCACCTTAGCTAAGCCGGGGCGGCTCGCTAGTAAGAAATACAATAAAATAAAATTATTTATTCTGTACTTAACTAGGACAGCTATCATGACATTTACACGTGTTTTTATAAACTCGTTGGGATCGAGGTTTGCCACGATATAGGTATTTATTTAAACACTAGGCAGGACATAATAAAATCAGTTAGTTTTCTATACAATGTGAATGATATGTTGCCTGTAATCTAGGAATGTACGCCACAGAATTTTTGTCGCTTGTTGGCATCTCAACATTTTCTCGTACGTTAAAATCCGTATCTACCATCAGGCGCGAAGCCATCCTATTTGGACAGAACCTCGTTGTAAAAGTAAAATCTAAATACACGCTTCGTTTTACACGGGCTACTACTTCTTTTAGAAAAAGTGTATACATAAATACGCGCATATCTAATCTATTAAAAAGAATAGAAAACAAAATAGTATCGATTTAAAACATAAAGTAAATATGTACAATAAGTACATATTTATACATAAGCGTTAATAAATACATCACATAAGTTTGTCTATACCTGTAGGTATCTTCACAGAGTTTTGTGGAATATGATTGCGAATAAATTATGCTAACGAGGGCGTTTCTACAAAGATTATTCTCAAATACTAAACGAAATCCAATTAGGCATAGAAACAGATGTGTACAGATTACATTATCTACCTTTCTGTCCAAGATTAATATTTAATTTATTATCGAATCGACGTATTTTAAGTACAACAGAAAACATTTGAAGTTCGATCTCGTTACAAAGGAATTAAATTATAGGTACTTTCCCTAATTCACAATAATATTATTTTAATCATTTGAAAAGGGTAGCTAGTGTTTTCGTTAATTCAGTGGTATAAATTTCCTCTTAATTTTCGTTTAATTATACGAAATATTGGTGCTTGTTTAAAATGTTTCCAGTAAGTTGTGCAGAATGCATGTGTAACGTTGTCATTGATTATAATAAGTAACTGTTTGCCTTGTTGAATGGGTGCAATTTAAGATACTGGATGTTTGTACATTATACATATATTATTCAGGTTTAATAACCATATAGGCGAATTTCCATTTGCGACATTGCCTCATAAGCTTGTACATGATTAAGTATAATTCTAGCAATTAAATAAAAAAACCAATTTCTGGAATTATCGTACAACAGACACAAATATTACAGCCAAATTTTAAAATATTTTTTGACTTGCGCATCATCATAATAATATAAAATAATACAATCTGTATCTGCCTAAATTAGTGCAGTCCATGTTAATTTCATCAAATTAGTCGCATCTGTCCATAGTGTCCATAATCCGCACTGCAAACTGTCTTGTTAATCAAACAAAGCCTTAATGTCACTCAAAGGGACTACAGTTTGTATGTGATCTTACCTAGGATATAGATAGGTAGGTAGGTACATGTCATAGACCTTATTTCAGGTCAGATAAGTCTTTAATCCTCTAAGTGCCTTTCTGCGTGATCCAGTTTTTAAGGCTTGGCAACGAGGAACCAAGTCTTATTGAAGAAATAAATAAATGTGTACAACATCACATACATTGCTCTACTCCTAAAGTAAGTAGCTACAGCACTTGTATTATAGAATCAGAGACAATGGTCGCACAAACACCCAGACCCGTGGCAATATAGAAAAGTGGTTTTTCTACATTGACCCGTACGGGTTTCGAACTGGAGACATCAGAGCTGGTGACACCTTGAAATCCTGTGTGTACGCCACTTAACCACGGAGGTCGTTAGGCAAATAGCCTATCATAGAAGTAAAAAATCTCGTATTTTCTATATTACCTATTCAAACTTTTCGACATGACTTCCATGAACAAAATGTAAACAATTAAACTTAAACTAACTAATCCACGACCCTTCGACGTTTTGAGGAGATAAGAGTAGGAGAGAGGAAGGGAATGGTGGAGGAGAAGGAGGAGGTGGTGGGAGGAGGAAGAGGGAGGAGAGGAGGAGGAGGAGAATATATATGTTAGTGAAGATAGAAAGAGACAGAGCTACGTGGTCATACCAGTGCCAACAGATCGATTTGCGCACTCTATAGATTACTTATTTATTCCTATAAAGTTTAAACCATAAAACCTTTTTTTTCGAAATTAATAATATATTAATATTTTAACAATTATTTTAAAGCATCATTTAAGTTCGGCAATTTTACTTTAATATGTTCAAGAATGTGGAAAGGAAGACAATTGCATACAAAAACGAATGTTTACATTGTTGGCACTTGAACTTGGCATTGGCAGGTTGCCAGGATTTTCTTAGGATATTTGGCAAAGTGAGATATGAGAGTACCATGTTACCTTGACCTCTAACTTAAATGTTTATTGCTTGCTTTCTCTTTTAAGACCACAACGTATCCTAATGGTAATGACTGGCATTATGTGGTTGAACTAAAATGGTTTCTGAGGAGAGCATTAAGTTTGAGTGTTCTTTAATTTATTACTGTGCTTTTGTACTTGTAAGCTGTCTTTTTGGACTATACACAATACTTTTTGGGTGTTCTCGCAATTTAATCCTATACTAATAGTGATGTAACCAGGTCTCCTCTGTTATCTACAGCTGATACAGACGTGACTTTATTAGATTTTTACGGTAATCTGAAAAGGTAAAAATATCTAAGACAGCCTCGATGTCCTTCTTAAATGATATTGTACTAAAACGGTATATTAAGTCTGATCTTCAAAATTCTGTTTATTGTTTTCAAACTGTATAAATAAATTATTAACTAATTTTATTTATTAAAATATACGCATTACCTACCGCTCTTTATTAGACCAGAGGTCTTTATATATTGGTTAATGATTTAAATTTATCTAAGGCAATTAAACTACTCATTTTAAGTTTACCGATATAAAAAGTGCCGATTAATAAAAATAGTTTAGACGTGAAATAATACCTCACAATGCTGGAGTGTTAACGCGTAGACGTAACACGTTGCTAATGATACTGGTGCAGGCGTTTTGCATAAATATATAGCACGGTACCTACGTCCCAATAGCTCGATGTAACTAGCTAGCTTAACTAAGACATAAATAATTAACAATTTAAATTAATACAAACAATTGTTTGTATTACATTTATGTGAATTTCCATGCAACGACAGACGTTTATGCGAATTTATCGACGGTTCCGATATTATTAGGATAATATTAAGTTTTGAGAGTGTTTTAATAAAACGGTGCAGTCTGTTTTGACTCTAATTTAACAATTTCCCATCTTAATACTAGTGCCAACATTTCATACTCGAACTGCGCGCTTTATAGTACTTATTTATTCCTCTAAGCCCTGTAACCTGCAGTATGTTTTTCACTCGCACTCAGTGTGTTTTTTAATATAAACACCATCAGCACTCTATTAGGTAGAATGTCGTCTGAAACACGACAATGAGTAGAAATTATACACTCACTCACTACATTGATACTTTATAGTGCTAGAATATTGTAGGAAGCTCATAAAGTAGGAAGGTAAGTAGTGCCCCTTAAAACAATGTTTGTATGTCAGCATTATAGTAGAAGGCACATTGCAACTATACTTTGTATCAACGTTACACTATTGCGGACTTAAACTGTAATGGTGATATTTTCTGAGAGCTATAAACTTAACATTAACTCCCGAATACTGAAATGCAACTTAACTTTAAGAAGTTCTTAAATAACTATCTGTCGCTACTTTACACCTGAAAGTGACAGAGACAGTATAATACATAACGGCGTCTTAAACTGATTGACGTGTGGTGCGGTTAACCGCCAGTGCGTAAGACAGATATAAAATAAACACTAAAATTTAATTTATAAGTTAAACGACTCTGTCAAAATAAGAAATTGACTTTAACAGGACCTTAATTGCGTGCATTGTTTCAAAATCCTCACAAAACCTTTCAGTCAAATACAAAGAGAGACAGATTGTTATGACAAAACTAAATTGTTTGACAAAATTCTGTAAACAACGATAAATATTAACGATTTTCTTCCTCCCATCCCACCTCAACCAAACACAACGTGAATCTGAAACCCTACTTAATCAGGATAACAGTACAAACTTAGTAATAAATATGGATCCACTGCGATTGACTGAAATGAAAGAACATTTCAGTTACAAATAATATAAATCGGTTGCGGATCTTGACAGCTACAACTCATGGCTAACTAGCAGTTTGAAATGACCAACGTAACAAGACCGCCAGTCTTACCTCTATATCTTTAGCCCTATAGTTGATTTTCCCTTGTGCTTGGGGTTTGTGTTGTGGATTTTCGATTTGCAAAGATAATAACGGTGAAAGGCTACGTTTAAATTGATACAGAGGAAGGGATGACCTTAGTGATTATATTGTTATAGCCGTTTCAAATTAACCTTTATTCCTTTTTTGTTTCGTTCTGATTTTGTTTATCATCGTGTGAAACAATGCGTTACCTGTGTTCTGGAATAACATTGACATCTGACATATTTTGTATGGAAGAATTCTCAAACAGTCAAAATAAATCGTTGGATAAACAATGCGGCATTAGAAAAATCCGCCCTTAGCCACTTATAATTTTAACTGCATTAACTTTAAAGCAATTTCGTTTTAATTTTATTACATGTCGGATATCGACCTTCGTTTTAATATCCTTGAACATCGTTTATCAGAAAACTGTATGTTTTTAATGAGTTATATGCTCCTAAAACTGTTTAGGGGCATGTATGTACAACAAGTAGATGACTTTTTATCTTAAAAAGGAAGCAAAAAATATGTATGAAATACAGCATGAAAATGAGCAATATCTAGAAAGAACAACCAGTTTTTCAAAGGTCAGAATACAGGATCATCAGAATTCAGCTGAATACCTGTATTACATGGTGAGAACAATTATTCTGTATTAAGACTATTTATCTGCCCTCCACAACCCGTTCAATGTATTAATCTTTATCTCCTTTGCATGACTAACATAATATACATAACGACAGCCTATTTAAAGTCTTGTGTCAATTGGTGTTATTTCTACTTAAACAAACATAAATTTTAAGCAAAACTAGCTGTTACCCGCGGCTCGTATCGTGGCAATAAGTAGCCTGTGTTCTTTTTTAGGATCCAACCTTACCACATATCAATTTTAATCCAGATCGGTTCAGCGGTTTAGTTGTGAAAACGTAACAGTCAGACCGAAAGACAGGCAGACAAACGGACAGAGCTATTTTGCATTTATAATATTATCATAGGTAACGAGTTCGTGAAGAGTAATAACTAGTTTGTAATACCTATTAATTTGTTCGATTCGATACAAACTTTGTTATTGTGGTTCGATTTCTAAGTGCAAACAATTTGGTTATGTGCGCTAGAGCGATTCTAGCGCACATAACCAAATTGTGGAACTTTATCGAATATGCTAACGAGGTTGCTTTTACGAATGTTATAAAATAAAATACACTAAGTACATTGTACAAAAAGATGACGGAGGGATTGAATACCCAATGGTTGGCATGGATTAAAAAATAGCGCTCTTTTAATGCGAATCCAATGGCACAATGCGGTCCTCTGATTACAATCACACTGTATGTAATTGTGACATTTGATAGATAGCTTAATGTATGACTCATTTTACAAAGAATAAATCGCATGAAAATTTCAAAGCAATAAATGCGATAGATTTTGTATTATGCTTAGATTGACACATAGGCGGGCAACTAAAAACTGAAAAAAAAGTTACTTCGATTACAATTTTTATCATATTGTAAGTAGGTAGATTCATATAAATATATAAAATCTATAGATATAGGTCACGACTTAGGTGAACCGAAACCCTGCAAGTACGAGACAATCAACAATTACCTCACTCAGTTAGCATCGTTTTTCACGAAGACCGCTCGTCTTGCCCTATGTCCAGTGAATGTGTTGCAAAGAGGTTTTATCATATATTTTTGGTTTGAGTTCTCCAAATGACAGAAATCTGTCAAAATGTGCAGTGTTCCGCCATCATGAGGTCGATAAAAATAAAATTTTTCGTTCTAACTTTCTCTTTATTGATGGTTTACTTATTTCTGTTCTATTTCTTTCTGGAAAAATGGTTTAATCGGAAAACTGTGATGGTGGTCCAGTCCTCAGTGGTTTTGAAGTACGTTGTGGTGCATTTGGATCTGAAAGGATCGCCACCCAAGTTGAAGTATCTAGAGTCTCTTCTGCCAGTCTTCAGGGATTATGGAGTGAATGGCCTCCTTATGGAATACGAGGATATGTTTCCTTATGAAGGAAAACTTGTCAATATAAGCTCAAAAAACTGTTACGACAGAAATGAGGTAAGTTTGTTCTTGTTTCAACAATATTTCTTACTAATTGTGTGAAGTATATTCTTAGTTGTTTGGTAGACATGAAAACGGCTGCAAAATTACGTACGTAAATAAGATATGAATAAGATAACAGCAAATTTTGTCTTTTATTCAATAACACAAGTGCTTTAGCTGCTAACTTTGGGTTCAGAGCAATGTATGTGATGGTAACCACATTTATTTATTTTAATTTTTCATATATTTATTGTCAAAGACAACTACAACAAAAGACAAATCCAGATCCAACTAATAGACAAGTGTTTCGTAATTTTTTTAATTAAATTTAACATTTTATTTTAAAAAACTTAAAAATCTATTCTTGTACAGTTAACTCATAAAATGGAGTATTACACAGATCACTTTCTCACATTTTGTTTCGGATCGGTCAATCTAATAGTACGAGAGCTGACGACCAAAACCATGTCTCATAGCAATACGGCAAAAACCCTATAAAATCGTTAGATTGTATGATTCTGAACCCGACTAGGTGTGTAGTAACGGTCGAAAGTGTAGCAACTGCGTGGGAGGCCATTTCTGCTGTGTCAAAAAAAAGACAGTCGGTATTATAGCAATACGTCTGATAGTGAAAATGTACATAGATTTTATAATTGTATTACGAAAAAGTTTGTTTTCAGACATTTTGCGCGTAGCATATAGCCTGAGCGCATTTTTGAAAATGTCAACAAATTTAGCCGACCTGTATCATAGCAATACGGATAATTTTTTTTTTCAACTTTTCGTATTGCTGCCATGATTACCAAAAACCTGTTTTCAGACACTTTAAGTGTAGCATATACTCAAAAAAACGAAAATAAATTGTGCGATTTATTTCAGTCATTCAACTTCAATGTTACGGTTTCGGGTAAATTCTTTGTTAATTATCATCTATTAAATTCAGGGTCGCAACGTATTCATGGTTTGTAACAGAAAATTCAAGATGCCTCAATACGATTTTTAAATGATATCTGAGTATCGAAAAGTTGTCTGATAGAGAAGGTGCTACACTTAATTTGTCTGATATAAATTTTTTGCACATGTGGACCACTTATTTTGTCATGTCCAACAATTTTCAGACATATTGCTATGATACCGATCGGTAAAATTTGTTAACATTTTCAAAACGGTCTCAAAATTTAATGCGTTCACATTTCCGTCTGAAAATTGTTTTGTTCGCATCAAATAACCAAAATTTACTAATAAAAAAGATTTTCAGACGTATTGCTATGAGACATTTTTTTTGTCTCATTTTTTATTTTTTTAAGTGATTTTACGGGTTTGCGCTACACCACTAACGTCTGAAAAATATGTTTCCGGTATCTCAGAACTATCATTCAACTACAGTCTGCAAATCAGACATATTGCTATGATGCAGTTCGGTAAAATTCTTTGACAATTTTGAAAATTCGGTCAGATCAAATGCTACGCGGAAAATGTCTGATATTCGTATTTTCGAGTTCAGGATAATCGTATCTATCGATTTGATGCGGTTTTGGCCGTATTGCTATGAGACAAAAATTTTGGTCGTCAGCTCTCGTACTATAACCAAAGTCCTGAAATCTTTAAGCTAACGCGGCGGTGTCGCTATGCTGCGTGTTGTACGAATATATACAATTAAAAAACATTTCTTTATTACAGCTGAAAAAATTCTTGAACAAATCCGTGCATTTAGGTATCGAGATCATACCTTTAGTACAAACATTCGGTCACATGGAGCATGCACTGAAGTTGCAAGAGTTCAGACATCTGAGGGAATCTGACAAGTTCCCAGATTCGATTTGTCCCAGTAAGGCTGAGAGTATACATTTGATCAAAAATATGTTGACACAGGTCAGTTATATATAAAAATATTAACTAAAAAAAAAATACCAAAGTCCGGTGAAACAGTCAAAGCCTGCGCTCAGGCTAACTACGTAAATCTCTTCCAAAAAAAAAATACTATTCAAATTAACTGTTTACATTTAATTATTAGTAAAATGACAAAGCACAACGGCGTGATAATTAAGCAAAAATTTTAACTGTAATTAATATTTACGTTGTTTACAGGTTATAAATTTCCATACAAGTATAATACCATTAAAACATTTTCATATTGGTTGTGACGAAGTTTATCATATCAACAAATGCGATCAATGTCGTCACAAAAATATAACAAACATGTAAGTAGTTACATGATATCTATAGTACTGTTATATTAAACTAGAAGAATCTATATATATATATATTAAGCAAAGGCGAAGCCGGAACCGGGGTGTTTTTAGTCGGTAGGTACAAGTCCGACATATCCCCACGTCGTTCCCTCGGTTTGGGTTGAAGGTTACATTTTCACCCCGTAACAAAAAGGTAGTAAGGTAGTTATACCATTACAACTCAAGAACGGCTGGACCGATAGTCATGATCTTGGTTTGTTGGATTCATCTTTACCCCGAACAGCAGAATATAAGACGGTCGGAAAAAATGTCTTACGGGAATGGGGACAACAAACGCGGGTGAAACCGCGGGCCATCGATTGTCTTATAATATTGTGTTCTTATAACATAGTGGACCACGAGTTCAATAATATGAATATGAAATTATCAAACACGAGTATCCGAGTGTAGGTCATTTTTATTGAGAATTGCAGATACTTAGGCCGTTAGAACACGAGGCGACGCCAGTCTCTGATACCCCACCATTTCAGTGTCCAAGCGTAGATAGAGTTTCTGTAAGCAGATACTTTTGGCGTAGGTTACGAATTGCTTTCAAGATCTTTCGAAAGGTACTTACGTGTTTGTGTTTATGTTTTCAGAGACCTGTTTTTCAAGCACATCCATGCAGTGGACAGTACGATAAAACAGCTGAGTCCGCACACAACAGTTCTAATCTGGGACGACATGCTTCGAGGAAAGAAAGGCTTGCAACCGAGTATTGTAGACATCTCTAACCTCGAACCAGTTTATTGGGACTACAAAGAACATTTGAGCGTCACACATGAAAACCTCTTGAATTACCACAAAAAATTTAAAAATATCTGGATAGCCTCAGCTTTTAAAGGCGCCGACGGTCGTTCCGCTACGACGCCTAATTTCAAAAACCGTTTCATGAATCATCTTGCTTGGCTAAATTTGATCCTTGACTACAAATTCGGCGGAGAAAACCAAGTTTACAATTTTAAAGGGATCATTCTTACTGGCTGGTCGAGATACAGTCACATGGATCCCTTGGTTGAGCTACTACCCGCCGCCATGCCGAGTCTTATAATCAATTTGATACTACTCCAAACATTGAAGAGAGGCGTAGTAATTAATGAAGCTGAAACCTTGGATTCCGACGATTTCTACTCGAAATACTTACAAGCTGAATTTAACAAAGTATTCAAATGTCAAAATATGATATACGTTGATGATTTCGATAACGCTGTATGTTCGTTTGAAAATGATGAAATCTACAATGAACTTAAACTGTACAATAAAATAAAAAACAAGATTAAGGAGCGATTTACAAATGATGATACAATACTCACGTCAATTAGATATTATTCTCAAATTGGCAATATAAATATGAACACCGCGCAAATTTTCATGAGATGGTGTAACGATAATTTGAAAAGATTGTCTGATTTTGGAGAAAAATTCAGGTATCTCATGTCGGAATATTATGAAAAGGACGTAATTGATGAATACGTAACATACCTAACCTATGATACTGCCAGGAAACTGTGGGATACCTGGAAAATATTAAAACAACATTTGGAAACTAGGGCTTGGGAGAGACGACCGGGTCAGAGTAATATTACCATGATCTTAAACTATGTTTAATTACTTTGTCAGCAACTTGGAGAACAGCCGACAGAAAATAATATAATCATTAGATAGCAAATGTGCTTTTATTTAAAAAGATTTTTTTCTTCTCCTATCAGCCAAGGTCTTCTTATGTCAGTTTAAATAGATCTATCGTTCTTCGAGTTAAAATACGATAGAAATATTTAAGGTTAGTTACTGATACTAATTAATGTATTTTTCATTTGCTAAACTACGTCGAGCCTTCTCGTCACCTATACCGCAGAGTTTGCTAACAGTGTTTGTTGTCTGTCATGACTTAAGGTGCAGAAAATTGGAATCTAAGGTAACACACAACAAAGCTAGCCCATAATCTAATGCCCCTCAATAATCCTTCAAGGAGCATAGGAAAACTATGCTCCTTGAAGGATTTTTGAGTTAGAAATAGAGAATAGAGATAAGATCAGGAATCGTTAAACTAGATCGTTGTAGGACACAAGTCTTTAAGTGGACATCGCAAATCCGTATGGACCGGACATGAAAAAGGTAGCTGGGTAGGACTGGATGCGGAAGGCGGAGGACCGGGTATTGTGGCGCAACTTGGAAGAGGCTATCTTTATAAAACCGTATTTAATAAAAATTGTTCTAACACAATTTTAAAATAACAGAACTGCAACTTAAATTCTCAATACATCGTTTCATTACAGTCGTTGTTATTTTTATGTTGTCTCTTTTTTTCGTGTTTGTCCTTACACCTGTTATTTATTACACATTTTATACCACAGATGCAACCTTAAATTACTTGTCAGGTGAATTTTACACACAGTTCAGAATATGAATCACCTTCACAAGGGCTCAAAAGTGACCTTTTTAGTTCCTCTGGACGTAGAAAATGCTGATAACACAAGATATTATTATGTTATTATAGACTAGCTGTCCCCCGCGACTTTGTTCGCGTGTTTTACTTTCAACGGTTTTTCATTTTTGCAACATTTTTCATTTATGCTCCGCTCCTATTGGTCGTAGCGTGATGTTATATAGCCTATAGCCTTCCTCAATAAACGGTCTATCCATTTCATTTTTATTTCTGACAGATGTCAATTTGTTTTTTATTTACTATATATCTGATTATTATATTTTCAATATTTATCTTATTATTTTATACTCGGCATTTTTTCTGTTCCCCTATTTCTGCCGGAGTGTATATCAAGGCATATTATATGTTGAGTTATCGCAACGCTATTCAGAATGCAATGAAATTGGATAATTTAAAATTTATGTTTACTAATTATGAAAAATATAATTAGGTACTTTTATTGTGGTGTAGTAATTCACACATGTTAGAACACAAAGATCGCGTATACAAAATGTGCTCCTATAACATTATTACTATTTTTAAAATTTGTTTAGTTTTATCTGTGCCTTGTAAGTGTTATTGTTTTATTATATTTAACCTACCTGCGGCGGGTCGCAGTTTAGTATAATAAACTTAAACCGCAACATATATTATTTCCGTGTGCTGTATAATAGTTATATATTTTTTTAATATATCAAGATAATTGACAAAGCTATATGCTTGCTGCCGTTTTGTCTGCATATTCATTTGTTCACTAGTTACGATGCTAACTAATTTAAACAATATTTTAAATATGCAGTATTAATATGTCACAGACAAATTACTAATGAATCGAGAGTCGACAAGCGCGCTGCGGTAAGCTATGATAACTTTATAATTATTTACATTCAGTATAATTTTTCACCATTTTCTTGTATGGAATGATGAGAATATATTTTATAATGTATGCTGTTAATTGTTTCATGTTACCTAACAAGATGCTCATTAGATTCTTTGCTACTGCCATAATTATTAACTTTCTCTTTATTGATGATTATTTCTGTTGTGTTTCTATCTTGAAAAATGGGTTAATTGGAAAACTGTGATGATGGTCTAGTCTTCGGTGGATTTGAAGTACGTTGTAGTGCATTTGGACCTGAAGGGATCGCCACCCAAGTTGGAGTACCTAGAGTCTCTTCTGCCAGTCTTGAGAGATTATGGAGTGAATGGTCTTCTTATGGAATACGAGGATATGTTTCCATATGAAGGAAAAATTGTCAATATAAGCTCAAGAAACTGTTACGAAAGAAATGAGGTAAATTTATTCTTGTTCCATAAACAATTATATTTTTTGTGTAAAGTATAAAAAAGGCATAATTAAATAAGAAATCTAAGTAATATAAGCAATTATTTTATCCAGTGAACATGGCTTGGAGACAGTAAATTAACCTACTGAAGCTTATGTTTGAAATTTCATGCTTCTAACTTTAAAAATGATGGAATTCCCTTATAGACTTACAACTACTTTAATGACACATCCCTAGTTTATTTCAGCCAAACTTCTCAAAACCAAATAATAAAAAAAAAGTTATCGTGTATCATATTAAAAAAAAAAATAACCATGTTTTCGTTACGTTTATTAACATTAAAATCTGTTTCAAAAAAATCTATTCTTGTATAGTATCTTTCCTAAACTGAATTCATGATTCTATATTTTCTTTAACGGTTTTTTGGATCGGACAACTAGTTTTTGAATCGATTAGAGTCCTTAATTATGAGATGACGCAAATTGAAAAACTGGTTTTTGTTACAGCTGAAAAATTTCTTGCAAAAATCCGTGCATTTAGGTATCGAGATCATACCTTTAATACAAACATTCGGTCACATGGAACATGCACTGAAGTTGAAAGAGTTTAGAAATCTAAGGGAATCTGTCAAGTTCCCAGATTCCATTTGTCCCAGTAAGGCGGGGAGTATTCGGTTAATCAAAGAGATGTTGACACAGGTCAGTTACAAAAATATTAACAAAAAGACCCTGGATATACCATGTCCACTTTTCACAGTACTACTTTGGATTTCATCTACTAACGTGAATCATAGCAAACGAAACAATTATTTTAAGATTTATATATTTTTCATACACTGTAGTGGTGTAACCTTATATTTAAAGCCTATATAAAAATGTGACGGCAAAATCGATCAAGCTTCTTTAATAAACGATACAACCTTCGAGAAATGCACAACTCCTCATTTTAAACTGTGTGTTTGTAAATCCCACTGATACAGTGATTTGATTTACTAGTGCGGGAGTCGTTTAAAAAAAAAAGAAAAGAGTATTTAGTTCATTTCATTATCAGTAAAATTTAAACCAAAACTTGAGAGTTTATTAAAATTTTAATACTTCTTTATGTGTTTGTTTACAGGTGATAAAATTCCACACAAACATAATACCATTAAAACACATCCACGTTGGTTGTGACGAAGTTTACCATATAAACAAATGCAGTCAATGTCAACGTAAAAATATAACGATAATGTAAGGTCATGAAAAATAGCAGCTACTACTATTATTATCTTATATATAATTTTGTGTATCTTCATTGTCTAAACTTTTCTTAACGATTGTCAAAGATAATGGTATGACAGTCGGGGCCAACGGCTTAATTTATTTTCTGACACCCGAAGGGCGCAGTAGAGTGAAAAATGTGCGATCACCTTAAGTTTATAAAATAGATAAAAGAACTTATCCGATCCTAATTTGATTTGTACTAACAGATAGCTACGTCATGACCGCAAAACAGTCAGAATGTGGCATGAAGGTCATGCATTTGCATAGGTCACAAATAACTATGAAGGTTGTCGTTCTCTAAGTAACTTATGAACTGTTTTTTTCAGGGATCTCTTTTATAAACATATCCATACAGTGGGCAGTACGATAAAAAAGCTGAGTCCACAAACAACAGTTCTATTCTGGGACGACATGCTTCGAAAAAGTCAAGATTTACAACCGAGTAGTGTAGACATCGCTAACTTCGAACCAGTTTATTGGGACTACAAAGAACATTTGAGCGTCACACATGAAAACCTCTTGAATTACCACAAAAAATTTAAAAATATCTGGATAGCCTCCGCTTTCAAAGGCGCCGACGGTCTGGCCGCTACAACGCCTATTATAAAAAAACGCTTCATGAATCATCTTGCTTGGCTAAATTTTATACTCGACTACAAATTCGAGGGTGAAAACCAAGTTTATGGTTTTACGGGGATTATTCTTACTGGCTGGTCAAGATACAGTCATATGGATCCCATGTGTGAACTACTACCCGCCGCCATACCGAGTCTTATTATCAATTTGTTACTCATACAAACATTGAAAAACGGGGTGGTATTGAATGACGCTGAAACTTTGGATTCCAACGAATTCTTTTCAAAATACCTACAAGCTGAATTCAACAAAGTATTCAAATGTCAAAATATGACAAACTTCGACGATATCGATACCGCTGTGTGTTCGTTTGAAAATGATGAAATCTACAAAAAACTTAAACTGTATGATAAAATGGATAACAAAATTAAGACCCAATTAACAAATAATAAGACAATGGTCACATCAATTAAATATTATTCAGAAATTGGCTTTATAAATATAAACAACGTGAAACCATTCACGAAGTGGTGTAATGATAATTTGAAATCATTATACAATTTTGAAGCAAAATTTAGAAACGTTATGTCGAAATTTTACGATAACTACGTAGTGGATGAATACATGGCATCCAAAACATATGACACTGTGACGAATCTGCGGAACACAATCAAAATGTTGAAACCGTACTTACAAACTCGGACTTGGGAGAGACGATCGGCTCAAAATATTATACCTATGACAGAAGTAGAAAAAGAGATACTCAACAAAAAATATAAGGATTAGAAATTTAATGTCTTTAATTAATAATAAAAACTCCTTTTCTGTTCATCTAGATGGCACAATGATAAAAATGCGGAAATGAGAAATCTTTCGAAGATAATTTGCAAGGCAACTGCTGGTTGAAATGATAAGAGTCCAATAATGATTTGGTTAAACACACTAATTTTAGGTTATCAGTATCTTTTTCTTTACACAATTAGAAAAGGACAGACGCAAATTAGAACTATCAAATTAAGTAAGAACTAACGACACGCAGAAACGTGTGCACCTAAATCATACCGTTGTTTAAGGCTCAATTCATACTCGTCCAGGGTCAATATAGCAAATTTACCCTTAACTATATAAGGCTCATATTTCTTCTAAGATATAAAAAAAAAACGTGCGAATTCGCGCGCATTCGTTTTTAATTGATTGCGAATTTGACGCTTTAATACGCTTCATTTTGTATTTAGTTTGATTGGTTTTGTACGTAATGTTACAATCGGAGTTTGAATACTTGGCAATGATTATGACCACAAGTTTAGTAAGTTATTTAAATAATAATAGAATATAATGTTTTGGGACAACTCACACACGGCCATCTGATCCCAAACTAGGCAGAGCTTGTATCATGGCAACCAGATAACTGATAAACATATTTAAATACTTCTAAATACATACCTACATATTAAAGATAAATTACACTCAGACACAGAATAAAATATGATCGTGCTCATAACACAAATATTTCTCCTGGGTGGGAATTGAACCTCCGACCTCCGGTTTAACAGTCAGGGTCACTAACCACCAGACCAACAGGCCCGTCAAAATATATATTTAGTTAGGTACATCTCGTAGTGGAACTATATTCTTATGTAATGAATTTATTAGGACAACAGACGTACGTACTTAGGATACACGTATATTAATTACCACTCAAAAACCATCTATATTCATGAAAACCTTCTAAACCAAATCAGTTTGAAACATATCGGTCGATATAACAGAATAGAAAATACTTTTTATTGTACACCCCGTAAAGTTGTGGCATTAAATAATACAGAATATTGAAAGAGTACAATGATCGATCTTCGATTTGAAACACAATAGAAAGATTGCAGGTTAGTAAATAATGCCTAAGGTCTAGGCCGCCTGCGATATTACACAGCGCGATTTTTATCCTAGCGTTTTTTATGCCGTAATCGGAATGAAATCTAGTACGCACTGCGAATAAATTTTTTTACATATTTTGTCAGTTCAGTGCAGTTCCGGGCTGAGACGAACGTCTAAACTGGACATGTTTTTTTTTACCTGATTCTAAGGCGGCGGCTTAACGGACGTATCAAAAGATGTTGTGAACATTGAATTCACTCATTTACGGCGCGATTTTTTCCGCAGTGTCGGCCGTAGTCCTACTACTGACTTTTGTACAATACATTCGCGCGGGAATAAATCACGTTCAATTTGCGTTCTCATCAAATCACAGATTTTTTTCGCGCGAATTTTATAACGTCAGTGCGGCTACTCCTATAGTATTGAACGTGTTACAGAGAGAGAGAGATTACTAGAAAAAAATCGCGCGAAAAATACTGAAATATCTCAGTGCGGTCTAGGCCTAAGTGCTCACGACGTCGCCGCCGCACCACCACCGCGACGCAATGCTGACAAGGGACATCCGCGCCATCCTGCCTTCGTTTGTTTTTTATTTCTACATTACCAAAATACTACGATGGAAATTTATTTGAAATGACGTCACGATTTTGTACAATATGTGGAAAAGCATGTCGTCATTAACCCTCTTTAACTTCTAAACTTTGATTTGCTTTATCTAAGCACTTAGTTTTTTTTCTTATTTTGGAAACGCAAAAATTCGTGACCAATATTTTTTTGTTATCTTAACTGACGGACTAAATAGATTTTGTCGTTTCATCCCCAGTCATGTACCCATGTTCCCTATTGCGACATATTGAGTAACGTAAAGCTTTTACAAATTACAGAAAGTATTTCGTACGAATCAAATCACAGTCGTTGTTATTTTAATGTAGTCTCTTTTGTTCTTCCATACGTATCTGTTTAATATTAATGTGTACATAGAATGCCATACTCACTGCTCTGAAGATATATTTAATTCATTTTCGTTAAAGAATAATGTTGGGATATTTTCATATTTCATATTAAATGAAGGGATTGTTATTGTACACATTGAAGATTATCTTTGTCCACAATGAAATAAATTAATCATTTTGGGCCAGTATAAACATTCACTATTTCAGTTTAAATTGTTACCAAAACATTTATATCAATAGAAAACAAATGAAGCAATATAAGAAACAGAATAAGTTAGAAAATATTTACCCCCGGTTTTTTAAAAGCTGATCAACACAAAAATTTGTTAATCACCTGTCAAACCTTTATGTTAAGCGCTGTGATTGGTTGTTTGTTTTTTGGTCAACCAATCACAATCGTGATCAGTTGATTTGACAACAGATTAAGTTGATCAGGCTTTCAAAAACCGGATGTTTGTTTTGCTTCCAAACTTACGATCGAACGTACGGATGCGATAGTGACTCTGTCTGTCTGTCGCGCTTTCACGCCAAAACTACTGAACCGATTTAAATGAAATTCGGTACACACATCAGGCTTTCAAAAACCGGAGGTTAGTTTTGCTTCCAAACTTACGATCGAACGTACGAACGCGATAGTGACTCTGTCTGTCTGTCTGTCGCGCTTTCACGACAAAACTACTGAACCGATTAAAATGAAATTTGGTACACAGATAGTCTTGAGCCTGAGAAAGGACATAGGCTACTTTTGGCCGCGATTACCGATATCCACGCGGGCGGAACCGCGGGAAACAACTAGTTTTCAATAAACACTAAAATACCTGTACAACAAAAACAAACTGTCTACAAAGATTTATCCCCAATATCTTTGGGACGTCACGCAGCTAAAATTATTATTCTATAGGTATATATATATATACATTTTACTTTAAAACCAAAATTCTCTAAGTGACATACCGTGTTTTCGACGCTTCACTCTACAGAGCTTTACTCAATATAGTAGCATAATCAATCAAAGTATAATGCTTTCCATCGGGACGCGGGCACGTTGCCTCTTACAAAAAGATAAATTAACAGAAGCAACTGATGTCTATAAAACCGGTTCATGAATCTATATTGACGGAATATTGGATAAGAAATAGTTTATTCTTGAAACTTTTGATCTAATACTCAGCTGTTTTTAAAAGTTTTAAGTAAGTACTTTGAATGAAGCAGGAAAAGTAAAAACAATTTTAGTATATACGTTTGGGTTCTTTTTTATTTAATTATTATTTTTGTGTTTATAACCTACTAGCGAGGTCCCGCGGTTTCACTCGCAAAATTAGTCCCCGTTCATAACCTTTTCCGATGTTTTAGTAGTTATTCTGCTATTCGGGGTGGAGACGAATCCAACAAATTAAAGATCATGAAAATCTGTTCACTAGTTTTGAGTTATGAATTGTGTAACTAATCCGACTTTGTTTTATATAGATAATACATAGGTAGTAGATAAACTTCAATAAATTAATCTAGATTTATTATTATTTTTTTACTAGCCTAGACAGACACTTCCGTAGATTTATCTTATTCGTATTTGATTAACTAATCAAATTAAAAAGTTAATTATGAACAAAAATACATTAACAATTACTGTGACATATTTTATTGCAACATGACGTTTCTAAGTCACGGTTATAAGACTTGAATCTTCTTTTACATTATTTTAAACTCTTATTATTTTTAAACCGCATCCATATTAAATAATTCTAAGTATTTCTCATCCGTTTTCAATGCAGCTCATCGTCTGGATTACGTGCGGTCATAATTAAATTCTTGAAAACCTTTTCAGACGATGGTCGATGTCGCTTCCATTTCGTATGACAATAGCGGGAAATGTCGAGTTTAATTCGTATGCGTTTAATGTACGTTGCTAGAGGCTAATTATACTTTTGATTTTCTTTGCAAAATTGTGTAATTGTGTCTTGAATTTAGATTTCTGTTTATTTTAGATTTTGTTTTTTTGCTTGCAAGGTTTACAGAAATTAATTATGCAATTTATTGACTATCCATACTAATTATTATAAATTAAAAAGTAACTCTGTCTGTTGGTCTGTCTGTTACTTTCACGGCTAAACCACTGAATCGATTTGGATGAAACTTGGTATGGGGTAAGCTTAGATCCCACGAGCGGATGCGGTCGGAGCCGCGGGCAAAAGCTAGTAGAGTACAAAATTGGGCCTACATTCTGTTGCTTGAGTAACCATAACAAATCATTAAAATAAAATAAATTAACCACTTGACAGATTGATATAAATTAAAGCCAACAAAACATGTAAAAAATCTTTATTTACACACACAGCAACAAACACGTTAAGACAAATTTTAATAAACTTGTAATTATATTATTAGTATCGATATCACTTAACATGCTTACAGCAAATATGTCCTATAGCACCACGGTCTCGTTTAAAAATACACATTTATTATCACGAAGTATTTTATCTTGAATGGGAATCAAATCTTAATTAATTGACTGTGATTAATTGTAGCGCCCTTTCAACCGTCAGACTTTAAATTTAAATATTATACTATCAACACTTTTAGCGAATGGTTAATAACTATTTATCTGTTTTTAGTATCATTGTCATCTGGCTCTTTACTTTTGCTATCATCTATTTCTGACTTTGTTTTATGCACTGGAACTATTTCAGTTGCCGGTGGAGTAATAGGCACAAGGCTACCATCCTCTTCAGCAACTTTCAAGCCAATCGTAGCTCCTAGTTTAGCACTCGCTTGTTTAAATGTATTAGACAACTTCAGTTGAACTACGTTGATGAACATAGATGTGAGCGCAAACCCAAACACTAAGTAAAGTATCGATGCCATCATAAACATTGGATGATCAGGTACTAGATCACCAAGTCCAATTGTAGATATTGATATGAAGATGAAGTAAAAGGACTCGAAGAAGTTCCATTTTTCCCATAAACTGTATACAAATGCTCCAATGATTATGTATACAAGGAGAATGAATACGGCAACGGAAATTGGTAGATTGAACTCGTCATCTATTTCGAAGACGGATGGTGCTGGTGTATCAATGTCGGTATCAACTTCGAGGTCCCTTGGTAATGTACCAGGTTTTGGAGGCAGGGGGGGAGGTACATCACTAGATTTCCTCTCGATAGGTGGCGGCTGAACACCATCAGGACTCTCTTCAATATCTTCCTCGGAGAATATCTGTGATGGCCGACGGACAACGTCGTACACGATGTTCAATCCCTTCATTACCTCCTGTAATCCCAAAAAAAACCTTATATGTATTTTCTTTAATTTAATTCTAAAACATTCACCTTGTTTGAACAGAAAACAAAAGGTCCAGAGGAATGTAACAACATATTGCCTGGAGCGTAATCATTACTCATTTCTGTATAAAAGGAAAACATTAGCTTTGTTTCTATACAGCGGCAATTTGAACATCGTTTTCAAGAAAAACAGCTCTCAAAAGATAACTTTTTGTTTATGTAAGATTTTGGTTTATTTTTCTGGTAAACATTTAAATCGCTACTGCTTTACGTTAGGGTTGGTTAATAGGAATTTTGTTTGATAACTTTGCAAAAATATGATTGAATTATTTTCCATTGAAATACTTAAATTGTTATTCCAATAAATATTTTGTTAATATGTTCTCATTCCCGATCAATAAATCTCTGTCGTCAACACTGTTGACAATCGTTTCTTTAATAATATAGTTATAATATTATTAAATCATTTCCAATACGAGTTATTAAAAATACTGCGCCTCTAATGACTTTTTTGATTTCATTAAGCATAGTAATTTTAAACGATTTGCCTTTATCATAACGGTTCTCATGATTTTCATGTGTTTCCTCGGTAACATCGTTTATTAGACATTATGCCGCTAAAACGCTATAATGCATAGTGCACGTCAGCCTGCGGTAAACCGCGTCATTACGCCAAAACCGAGTATTGCATGGACCAACGTAATGCAATTCGCGGAGCTTTCTTGTTATTCCACTTTAAATCATGTTATCGTACTATGTACCTAAAATTATCTTTAAATAGTATTTGCTATCATAATTATAGTTATTATATCGTTAGCATTGTATTTATGACTGATTTTTTATAGTAGGTAAAACGTACCAACGTTCATTGTATTAAATAATATATTACTACACACAAATGCCTGATATAAAATATTTAATGTAAACTATGTAAGTATGGAATAGGCGTACGTTAGTAATAACAATAAATAGCATTATAGGTACTGTGCAAAAATTATAAAACTTATAAGTCATAATGTGTGTTGTGAAGTCAGGTTTAGTTAAAAATGTGCTCGTATTATTAAATTACCTGAACAGGCCCTGTTCTCCTGACCTTCCTACAGCTTCTCGTGTAGTAAAACCTCCTGATGTACGCCCAAAAGAACTTAATGATCCGCGTGAACAGTTTACCGAAGTCAGCGAGCAGGATCAAGAACAATGGGATCCCGATTGTGGCGTACACTATCGTTGCCACGCGCCCATACGTTGTCTTTGGAGCTATGTGACCATAACCTGAAATTCACATTACTAAAATTAGAATTACTTCCAAACAAGATAAAAAAATGTCCAGATACTAAAATACAGTGTGCATGAAACACGCGCAATGAAAAAAAAAAAGAATGCATTTTCATTTGTTTTATTGCCATGAGTCAGCAGATATAAATATGAAACGATACAGTGCGATGGAACTTCTAAAAACTTAAACAGAATCTTTGTGTAAATGAAATGTATAATTATCTTACCGACAGTTGTAACTAACGTCAGGCAATAGACGAAAGAATTCATGAAGTTCCAAGAACGTTGACCGCTGTACGATGTGACACCGGCCTCGTGAGCAGTGTGCAACTGATCTTCAAACTCAAATAACTTCTTTCTGGCCATTGACTTCCAATCTTCTTCCCGTAAATTATGACTTCCTCGCCAAAGATTCTCAATAAAATCTCTTTTCACGTTCCTTGTACTACATTTATATGCGTTTTCGAAAGAACCCTCTAAAGTTTTAAACATCATTCCTCCTAGGCCGCACATTATAACTAAAAACAGTAAATCGCAAATGCATTTGTTTCTTAAATTTCTTATTTGTTCGCAATGGGTACTCTGTTCTTGCTTAAACTGCTGCCAATTAGCAATCAACTTCCATCGTGACCGCACAACTTTTTTATTTCTTTCCTCAAGAGACTTTCTCTTTACCCTTTTTTCTGATGAACGTTCTTTATTGTCTTTCTTTGCTACGGTTTTAGGATCAATAATAGATCTTTTTCTTAAGACTGACTTTGGTTCACCTCGCTCGATTTGTGGGGTGGCGTTGTCCTCCGGTGCTAAAATTATACCTGTCATCATCTCACGCCTATCATTTTCTTGGCTTAAAACATTAAGTTTATGCGTCAACTCTGCTGTTCGCACTGATAGATCAAAGTCATACTCGTTCTCGCTAGGTGACGATGAATAACAACTGGAAGTGTACTCAGATTGACTTGCGTCTATATATCCCGAGCTTTGTCTACTCTGCTTTTCCAAGTTTGTTTTCTGATTTTTAATTAACCCGGCCAATATTTCTTTTTCACTAATAATCTGAATAGTTTTCGGACAGGACATGCCTCTAGACTGCCTTAGTGTAGTCGGAGTTTTATTAGGAGTCTTTAAAACTTTGTGGGCAGGTTTGTACTCGGGTGGAGTTCGAGGATCATCTTTAGGTATAGACAAGCTTCGCGCTCGTGCTTTTTGCATCAACTCAATGATCTCTCGACTGGTTTGGCTCATACCTGTACCTGTTTTATCTACCGGTCTTGCTTCTTCGTGTCGATTTACTGACTGTGAGCGGTTCACTTTTGGTGAAATTTTATTCTTCGTGTATCGTCGTGGTGCAGGCGCAATTCTCCGTTTCGTAACTGCTACTTTGGCATTCTGTTGATCCTCACTCATCTCACTTTCACTAGTTTTATTCTGTAAATGTTATTATGGATAAATTATTAGCTGCTCTTCTCATTCTACAAAATCATGGCAAACTATTTACATGGCGATCATTTATTGCATGGCTTGGGATTATGTCAATTGGAAATAAAGTGCTATTAACAAAGCGATTAGGAGAATAAAAAATACTTTCATATAAAAACTGACCCCAAATCTAGAAGCGGATTTGCTGCGAGCCGGTTTAATAGGTGGCGCACGACTTTGAGTTTCCTCTTTTGCTGCTGGTTTGGATGGTGGTGGTTTTACAATAATGGGTTTAATATCTGTAGACATCTTCCTACTAGGAGTTCTAACAATCCTTTCTCTTACTTCTACATTTGGTTTCTTTTCTGGTATAATTTTTTTGCTAGGTGTTCTTTCAATTTGAATCACCTTTGTCACTAGTTCAGCAGGTGACGCAGGTGTTTCTGATTTAGGTGTAGTAGTTTTTACAGTTTGTTTAATATCTTTATCCTCAAACGTAAAAACGCTTTCATTTTTAACTGGAGTTTTTGGTTTTTTGGCTACTTCTTCCGGTTTCTTATCGTCAGGATAGACGACTTCTTCTAACTTTTTAGGCGTGGTAGACAAGGCCATGGGGGAGTTGCTTTCTTTTGGTGAAGGAGAGGGAGTGGCAAGCGTATGTTTAGCATCTTTCGGGGGTTCAATAGTTAATGAATTACGTCTAGAAGATTCTTCGTCTTTTGGGGTGAGGGCGTAATTAGTTGACAATAGTTTATTAGTTGGATCTATAAAGCTTCCTTTGCGTTCTAAAAGACATGCAAGCTCTTCTTTATCAGGTATGGCAAACGGTGAAATACTTCTACGCCTACGCTCAATAGCCGCCATTGCTCTTTGCTCTAGAAGTTGATCAGTGTCTAGGTCATACACTGGATCTTTGACATTTGCTTGTTCTTGCACTAAACGTTTCATCTCTTGGTATGTGTTATCTGCTTCTATTTCTCTTGAGTTACGTTGTGGCTTAAAGAAGTCTTCATCATCTGAGGTCGGAGTGTCTTCGTGTGGCTTTAGAGTTCTGCCAGGTTCGGGTGTCTTTTCCCTCTGTCTCGCGGCTTGGCCTCTGTTCTTCGACAAGTTTCTTCTTTTCCTCAAGGACATGCCCTGCTTGTCTTCAGCGGTGTCCATATCGTCACACTGTATTTTGGGTGATGTCGATACTAATTTACCTACTGTTTGCGATTCACATTCAGCTGTTATCGTCGGGATTTTCAATGACAACTTAACTTCCTTGTCTTCGTTGTTGTCGCTATCACTCATCACCACAAACTTTCACACTCACACCGGATCTGCAAAAAATAAGTTGTGATATCACAACCGCTCACAATAGACTAAGGGAATTGAACTCGATTAAAAGAGTCAGAGCATATCAAGCTTGGCAGTGAATTATAAATCTCCTGCCAATAATACTGTCACAAATAAAATCAAACAAGCCAACAACGACGAGAATTCAATAAGTGTAAACTTACCTCTCGTTTATGATCCCCACAGCAAAAATTCTTTATTACAACAGCGAAGCAGATTTCTAATAAAAGAATCTATTTTCGCCGTCCCGAAGTTTCGGACGTAAACAAACGTCCGATGATAAGGAATTGCAATCCATCTTGGTTAAACTTTTATCACAGTTAGGGCGGCGTTGTTTCAGAGGTAAGTCGACCGGATTTCACTACTTTTATAGAATGTTCTATGGTGAATGTTGTCACAGTTTTCTTTATACACGTTGTGCGTTTGTGACGCGGGAGAACTGAGCGTTAAAGCGCCAAGCCCGCCGGGCGGCGTTCCAAATTTAAAACAACTACACCTAAATTCAGTCGAGTTCGTGTTTGCAATCGTACAGTAGAAAATGTTCTCGACAAGCGACCATTATTATTTGATACGTCGTGTAGACAATGTGTCTTAAAAGTTGTATGGAAATGTGAATTTTTAAAAGTTCCACTGAAAATGGTCATTTGATGTATGGCTTATGTCTGTTTCAACCAGGTTTTCAACACTTAAGTGACGTATAAATAGATATCTGTATTAATATTTACAACGTATTGTATTTATGTAAAGTACCTACTTTAAAACGATTACGTAAATAAAATGTTCCATGTTCCAGATAATAAAAGCAATTATGACTAATTTATAAACTTGTTTAAAGGGGTTTAATAACAAAATCTAGATGTACGAAGTGATAAACCTACTTTTAAAATCTGAGTAATTTGCAAACTACTGAAACTGATTCATAGAAAACTAAACAAACAAGACGCTTGCAATTAAAATGCTCTGGAGCTGAAATAAACAACGTTTCTATTACTTTAAATGAAGATAAATAAAATAGAAGCTAGCTTAAATGAATAAAATTAAAGAATTCTAGACGCATACTGTTTTAGATAGAAATAAACTTTATTTCCTAATGTGCTAAAGCCGCTTTGTGTAATCTTGCATGGAGAGACATAAAAAGAATATTGTTGACGACGTGTTTCTCTTTACCTTCATAAGAGAAAAATATGTTTTCATTTTAACGCTTTGAAAACGAATGCAGAAAGACAAAAAGGTCGTTACTTCGATTATTTTAATCTTAAATTGTAATAACACTGTTCGGATGAATCTATTTTGTCACATTTTTTCTGTTAACGCCTTGCAAATTTGTTGCTGAACGCAGTACTGAAAGCTGTTGCTAACATTAATTTGAAAGGAGCTTACGGACAAGCCATACTGTTCTCTAAACATTAAACATCAAGCGCTGAAACTAAGCGCTGAATACAATGTCGAAATGTCAAAAATTATATGATAGTTGGATATTTGACATGGTTTTGACGTTGGAAATGCCCTTAGGCATGTCCTCCGGCATGCTCTTAGATAAAGATGAGCGACGCTGGGCTGGGATGCGATGCTCGACACTGAAATTTCGGAGAACAGCACCTCTCATCTTCGAAATACTTGTAAAGAATGCTCATCACGCAAAATAAACCAACGATGCCACTACCAATTAAACAAATATAAAAGAGTAGAGTTAGAGCAGCTGATCTCCACAATAGGTACTCCACATTCCTTAGCATTTACTGGGTAGTATTGTAACTCTTAGTCAAATACATTTTTTTAGTTACCTATAGTTGTGTAAATAGTTCCAGAGTAGAACATCGAGTTCCAGAAGGTCCAGGTCTTCTTCTTGGTATCGTTGACATGCTTCCTGCACTCCGTGTAGTTGGCCTCGTACTCTTCTAAATACTGTTCTATGTAGACCAGCAAGTCGAAATTGGAGTCCTGGTGACAAAGATACGACATTAATTACATATACTAATATTATAAAGCTGAAGAGTTTGTTTGTTTGTTTGAACGCGCTAATCTCGGGAACTACTGGTTCGAATTGAAAAATTATTTTTGTATTGGATAGTCCGTTTATTGAGGAAGGCTATAGGCGGAGCATAAATGAAAAATGATGCAAAAATGAAAAACCTTTGAAACTAAAACACGCGGACAAAGTCGCGGGGGACAGCTAGTAAATAATAATTAAAATATATTTCCCAGTTGGTCATATGGTCATGAGATCAAGATCTGAAGATGGGTACCCAGAAATCTATGGCAACGCATAATTATTATAATAAGTATTAACACACGTATTAACTACGTGTTTTTATTTGATTTCTTCTAATTCAAGCTTATTTTGAAGCCGGCTTTTTCCTAATTGTAATCAATTATGTTTATTTTTTTACTAGCTGTCCCCCGCGACTTTGTTCGCGTGTTTTAGTTTCAACGGTTTTTCACTTTTGCAACATTTTTCATTTATGCTCCGCTCCTATTGGTCGTAGCGTGATGTTATATAGCCTATAGCCTTCCTCAATAAACGGACTATCCAATACAAAAAGAATTTTTCAATTCAAACCAGTAGTTCCTGAGATTAGCGCGTTCAAACAAACAAACAAACTCTTCAGCTTTATAATATTAGTATAGACTAGCCGTCCCCCGCGACTCTGTCCGCGTGTTTTAGTTTCAACGGTTTTTCATTTTTGCAACATTTTTAGTTTATGCTCCGCTCCTATTGGTCGTAGCGTGATGTTATATAGCCTATAACCTTCCTCAATAAATGGGTTATCCAACACTGAAAGAATTTTTCAAATCGGACCAGTAGTTCCTGAGATTAGCGCGTTCAAACAAACAAACAAACAAACAAACTCTTCAGCTTTATAATATTATAGTATAGATTAACGTTATGAAGATGATATTTTACTGCAGCCTACTACACTAACCTATATGATACGATCTAAGCACGTGATAAACACTAGACTATATGCTTGTGAGTATGGCAGAGTGCCTAATGCTCTACAGAACATTATATATGTTGTTACTACACGTCATAATCTTAGTTATTAATAGAATACTAGCGTGTTTCCTCTAAACTTTATACCTACTGCCTCGCTCATATTAAAACGAAAGTAAGTCAATAGAAATGGGTCCCAATTTATCGTTTTAGTTACTTAACAAACCAAAAACCGGTTCCCCACTCGTATGAATTTTAGTTTATTATAACACTATTTATCGAAATCAAAAGTAGCCTATATCCACGCAAAGGGTTAAAGCCTACTCCATACAAAACTTCATCAAAATCTTTTTACTGGTTTAGCCGTAAAAATGAGACAAACCAAGCTCATGCGCATATTATTAGTTAGAATCTGAGATTAACGTTTATACTGCACGGATAGTTGAGTGGTATAGGTCATTACGCCAATTAATACTGTGCGCGACGGCGACGTGCCGCGGGTTTTATCCCATGGGAGAAGCATTTGTGTGATCCACAAATGCTTGTTCTAAGTCTGGGTGTTCTTTCTGCGTGTAGTTTCGAGTCTGTTTCTTAAGCAATCATTTACACAGTTTTATTATTTTGTTTAATAACTCGTCAGGAGTATTCATCATTATATAAAACGAAATGGTCTACTCACGCATATTCTCGGAATCGCCCGACTAGTTTCAGACTCAATAGGAGTCCCTAATCATGAGCTAACGCATCGGCGGTGGTGTGGAGTTCGACTCGCGACACCACCGCCCAGACACTAAGTCTGAAACTAGTCGGGCGATCCCGAGAATATGCTTGAGTAAACCGTTTTGTTTTAAATAATTACAGTTTTATTATTACTTACTATTGGCGTGTGATTGGTTGCGTTGGGTTGGATAAATACGTTACGTATCCTATCCGCAACATCCCTCCGTACATCTTTCAACTCTCTTACAATCTTGTTCTCGTGAGGACCTGAAACAGAATATAAATCATATTAGATAGATTACAGTTACTGATTGATAATTCCCTATCTTTCACAACCGACGCATAAATAAGGGTTTTATAAGATCCATTTCTGGTCTGTGAAATCATGAGTGGATGAATTAATTATTTTTCTTTAAATGTGTTGATTAAATGTTTTAGCTACATTCATGAAACAGATAGTTCTGATGTGGGCTGTACCGGGTGGATAACGATAATAAAAATATGAACTGGATTTAGGTACAATGTTATGTCTATGCTCTTTTAAAAAACTTTAAACAGTCGGAAGCCGGATCGCAACTACGCCCTATATATGTATACAATACGCCTTTTGATTCTAATAAAAAAAAATAAACACAGAATATGGGGAACGGGCTATTGTTTTTATATTTACACATCACAAAGACATCAAAAAATATTTGGCATGTATTTTTCTTTTCAAATTAAACACACGATGAGGAAGATACAGTAAATGGAAATGTCGCGTGACGTCACTTGTGGCTGCAATTTTTACCCACAAGTGACGTCACAAGCCCTCATTCCAGAACTTTAAAGCTTTAACTTTGGCATTTTTTATGGATTTGATAAAATAAAAAATACGAGTTTTTTTTTCTTTTTTTATGTGTGGTGGACTAATTAGATATTTCCTTTTCATAACCAGTCCGCTCCCCTATTTTCGAACCACAAATTGTATCTCAACTCAATAAAAAATACCTCATATAGCTACTAGCAGCGCCAAGAATAATGACACTCTACATGATAGTAGTTCTGCAAGTTTTAACGGTTCTCTAGGGAAGTTGGTAGTGATAAATAGTCTCTAAGGTCTACTCTTTGCCAAGACTACATAACATGCTCCTATAGTCCATCGGACGCCTTTTCAAATACCACCTGATTTGTTTAAAATCTTACTTCATGCTTGATATTATAAATACGAAAGTATTTATTTTGGTCTGTCTGTCTGTTACGCTTTTACCGCTAAACTGCTAAACCTATTTGGATTAAACTTGGTAGGAGGTAAACTTGGATCCCAAGAATGGACATAGGCTACTTTATGCCGCCGCGGGCATAAAGCTAGAAGATTATACATTATACAAGGCATTCTTTGCGATTTATTACTTATATTTAAAATGTAGTGTTGTCTTTTATTTAAATTTAATGTTATTTTTTAGGGTTCCGTACCTCAAAAGGTAAAAACGGAACCCTTATAGGATCACTTTGTTGTCCGTCTGTCTGTCTGTCTGTCTGTCTGTCTGTCTGTCTGTCAAGACCTTTTTTCTCAGGAACGCGTGGAGGTATCAAGCTGAAATTCATATCAAATACTCAAGTCTATGGTCTCTTGGAGCTGTGAAAAAATCAAACTTCTAAGTCAACGCGATCAAAAGATACTCCCGTTTATGCCGCAAATTTTCGACACTCGCAAGGGAATCAAAACCTACAGGGTACTTCCCGTGAACTCAGAATCTTGAAATTTGGTACGAAGCAACGTCTTATAACACAGATAAAGGAAAAATTGCGAAAAGCATAAATTTTTAGTTACATCATATAATAAAAATATTTTTAATAATTTTAAACTTATTACCCCTTTACTCATGAACGCGTAGTGGTATTATATTGAAATTCTTAACAAATACTCAAGTCTATAATATCTTTAAGCTGTAACAAAATCAAACTTCTACGTCAACGCAATCAAAAGATACAGCAATTAAAGCCGCATATTTTGAAACTCGCAACTACTCGCAAGGGAATCAAAACCTAAAGGATACTTCCAGACGACCTGGAATCTTGAAATTTGGCATGAAGCAACGTTATAAAGTACACATATAGGAAAAATTCCGAAAATCTTAAATTTTTAGTTACATCACATAGTATATTTTTTTTAATAATCATAAACTTACTAGCTGACCCAGCAAACGTTGTTCAGCGATTAAAAAAAAAAACAGATGTTGGCCGATTCTCAGACCTACCCGATATGCACACAAAATTTCATGCAAATCGGTTCAGCCGTTTCGGAGGAGTTTGGAAACAAACACCGCAACACGAGAATTTTATATATTAGACTTGCTGACCCAGCAAACGTTGTTATGCGATTAACAAAAAAAAATAAGCAATAAAAATACCATAACTTTTACTTATATACCTACAGGTTTGTACGGAACCCTCGGTGCGCGAGTCTGACTCGCACTTGGCCGGTTTTTTTTATAAGTTTTTAGACCAACACAAAAGTCATGAGGACTGCCGTTATTACGCTCAGCAGTTGGCGCCACTGGCGCGTCAGCTGTCAAAACCCACTAACAAACTATGGAATTTTCTATTTCGGACCTCAAGTTAGACTAGCGTCCCTGGCGGCAAAATCCTTAACGGTAACCTTCATACGTCTGTGTGCGACCTCTATACTAATATAATAAAGAGGAAAGATTTGATTGTTTGTTTGTTTAAATTGAATAGGCTCCGAAACTACTAAACAGATTTGAAAAATTCTTTTACTGATGGGAAGCTACACTATCCCCGGGTGAATTAGGCAATATTATCTTTTTTAATTTATTGTTAGATACCCGTGTGAAACCGGGGCGGGCTGCTAGTCTACTATAAAGACATGTTAGATAGTCTAACATGTCTTGAGATGAGACGAATTTCAGATGGTACTGATAATATCATAGCACGTTCGTAGTGTTTACTAAATCCTCCATTTCTTGACCGATTTACCAAACATTTTCCTACCACACGTGAATAGGGACTTATAATGTACCGCGCGACAAAGAATGCGCTCAAAATATAAAAGGTTCGACCCACTGACCTATATGAATGCTCTTGAAATAACACGGAAAATTCGTTAAATATTAATGGTTACTCGTCTTGCAGGTAGAATGTGACAGATAGACAGAGTTTGTGACAAGTTTGATAGTACTATATTGACGTGACTTCACTATCCAGTTTTATAAGTTGATAGTGTCATTGTTTATTATTTAATAGTTCGGTGAAGGATAAATCGTGAGGAAACCTGGATTCCAAGAATTGGAATCTGTAGCCAACTCGATGTGCAAGCGTGGTGATCAGTGATCGTTCCGTCTCTACATGAGAAGAGGCCTTTGCCTGATATTTATACGCTGGTATTATTTATTATTATATAGGGAATAGTTGCATAGCTTGAAAATAGATGTATGTTTGATTGAGCGAAAGTCGGTGATAACAAATTAGTAAATGATCCTTATTGCTATATCTTTTAGGCACTTTTAATGTCAATGTGAGTTGAAACTCATGTGCTGTGGACAGTACAAAAAATTGTGTGGAAACCAAAATTAACTACAGTAAAATCTGAATATCGGGCCATAATTTTAAACCATTGCAAAATAAAATTCTCGTTTCACAGTGTTTGTAACCAAACTCCTCGGAACAAGCTTGACCGATTTTTATGAAATTTTTCTTGTATTATTTGCTAGGTCTGAGAATAGGTCGTAAACTATATTTTATACCCCTACCCTTATCACCCCAAAATTGTTTTTTTTTATTTATACGGCAATAAAAAGTTTGTGGGGTTAGCTAGTAATATTATACAAAATAATCTAAGTGCCGTAACAGCAAAAAAAAACAATCAAATAGCTTGCATCTAAATCTTTAAAAGTCTGGTGAAGCAGTCAAAGCCCGCGCTCAGACTAACAGCGATAGAACTCTTTCAAAAGAAAATCATTTCAACCTGAAATCTACATCTTACAATACGTATATCAAACATATTGTATTGTACGTAAGAATCATGAATCGAGAATAAATCTTCCTTACCGTTGTCTATCAAGTAAGACGGCCAACAATATCGGTCGGCCATTCAAGAAACATCTAACTGTTAACTGACTCAACAATGGACTATTGTAAGCTTCGAAACATTATACGTATAAGAAAATGCTATTTATAGGCGATCCTTACATTCGGACGCGTTAATGGAACTTTGGTTTTTATAACAGACTATGTCAAAAAGTTAGACAAACCCTCCAACTTAAAATGACGCTAAGAAATTGTCCAAAATCGAACACAATAAGTTATGGCCAACAATAGTAGCCACAGTTATTTATCATGCTGTCTCTATCACTCAAAGGTGTAAATTAGCGACAAATGACACGATACTAGTTTTTGCCGCGATTTTATATTACCGAGTAAACGTATGTAGGTACTAGAGGATTATAAATATGTCTAGATGTGTCAAATATGTAGACGCATCGAAAAAAATAGTCGCCAACTGTTGGCGACTATTTTTTAGAAACTGGTATCATTTACAATGACGTTTGACGAGTATAATACGTAGCTGTCACGCACACTAAACTGTTGCTCGTTTGTTTTAATTCTTTTGTACAGCTATACTATGTTTAGACATTTTTATAATTCTAAGAGTATGTAATTAAAACGTTAGCTATGTCTGCTCTGTATTTTTCTGATCTGTTCCTGTAATGTGTTTAGGGATAGTTCTGTGGTTAAGTGCAGAGGTATTAGTTACACTAAGCGTTTTGTTACGAGCTGTGTAAGAAGAAACAATATGAGAACAAAATAGGTAGAAATAAATATTTATACATGTAGTTACCTATTGGTACTACAGTAGTACTGGTCTTGCAGTACCTATCTAAGAAGTAATGACTAGCACTTTGCACATGCTATGCTGGAGTCGGCTTCCGAAATTAAATAACTTTATCATTAGGTACTCTTTTTTTACTTGTTAACTCGTGATTTAATATACCTTCAGGAAACGAAATATTGCTCTCTAATTTGATAGATACCACAGGCTAAATTAAATATTTGTAGGTACTGTCACATTAGATAATAGGCAATAAAGATATAGGATAATACATTAAGGAACTGAAGGGAAAAAAATGTTTTATTTTTTTAAACTTTACCGGTATTTCGTGTACACGGACTGTAGAAATACTGACTCATCTCACTGGAACATATCACTGGGATAGTTATTAATCTACATAGTAATATGACAATTGAACTGTAAACTAAATTTTATCAAAATGTATTAAGTTGGTTTAGAGAAAATAGAAAACAAACATAGGTACTTATTGTTAGAACTAGAAAGAAGTACATACTTATATTATAACTCCACAAAATAAAATACCTTACAAAAGCAATATCCATTTAAAGAATAAAGAGCCAGAACTCGGTGAGCTTTCAATGTTCATTTTATAAAATCCATTCAATTTTCGAGAAAGTATAATTCGACAGTATTTTATCGGTTATGATTCTAATCTTTACAAAACTCATTCGGCTACAAGACTCGTCCATTTCGAATAAAAGAAAAATCCCTTTTGTACCTTTTAATGGATTCTTTGAGATAATTTAAAATTTGTTTCAAATAATCTTATGATAATGATATTGCCTATTTCAGTGTTATTCAAAATAAATTATACGTTTCATTCAAGTCTGATTGCCACTACATTGTTGTTATCCGACTGCTAACGAAGGGTTATGTTTTTCGTGCGTATCAAGGTTTAGTATTACCTCGTATCTTCCAAACGGCCGGATGGATTTCGACAGTAATATCGTTTAGATAGGTTTTCAGTTCCAGTTAATTTTTCATTTTTTTGTGGTTTTAAGAACGTAAAAAATTATCCCAAACTGAAATCAAAATATTTTTATTTCAAGTATTCCTTTTCGGGCACTTTCAAAACCTTGATTAACCTTACATACATTTCACGTTATTCTTACATGTTTTTACAGACCAACGAAGATACAGCGCAATGTAGGATGCACAATTTAAATCTACCTCACGTGGGCTGTGATAATAAATGAAGCAATACATAACTAACGGCGAGTGTACGCGTTGTATGTTGGCGAGCGAGGAAGTAAGGGGGAGGTTACAATGGTGGGAGATAGATGTAAAAAATAAAATAGGTTAGGATAGTGCTAAAAAATAAAACGAATTAGATTAAAGTTGCTGTTTGCAAAAAAACCAGCCAAATGCCAGTCGGTCTTGCTCATAAAGGGTTCCGTACCATTTTTTACAGCCCCTTTAAATCTATACTAATATTGTAAAGCTGAAGAGTTTGTTTGTTTGTTTGAACGCGCTAATCTCAGGAATTACTGGTTCGAATTGAAAAATTCTTTTTGTATTGGATAGTCCGTTTATTGAGAAAGGCTATAGGCTATATAACATCACGCTACGACCAATAGGAGCGGAGCATAAATGAAAAATGTTGCAAAAATGAAAAACCGTTGAAACTAAAACACGCGAACAAAGTCGCGGGGTCAGCTAGTTTTTATTATATGTTATTATAGCGGCAACAGAAATACATACTCTGTGGAAATTTCAACTCCCTAGTAATTACGGTTCATGAGAGAGCTCAGAGAGAGAGATCAGAGCCCACTGATAGACGGACGGACGGACATCGAAGGCTTAGTAATAGGGTCTCGTGGGCACCCTTCGGAAACGGAACCTCGGGCTTCAAATTGAAATCAGAAAGCATCAACCAGTTAAAGAAGGAGCGCGATATAAACTGAAACATAATTTTGTTTTTTAATCAATGAATGGTAAGAATATACAAAAAAGTCAAGATACTATTATCGCTTGGTACCTTTTACTATATTTATCAAATTTAATTAAAGCAGCAAAGGTATAATTACAATTTATTCAAACGAGAACAGACTAGACTACATAAAAGAAATTCCATGACACTTTCTTTTCAGTAAAAATAAAATATTTATAAAATGTTAATTTTACAACATAAATACAGCATGTATGAGTTCAGCCTTACCGTAGCCTCAGTTGGCCCAGATGTAGGCTTCCTGCGTGCGCCGGAAACATTCGCAGCAGGTATTAATGCATATGCAGCCGTAATAACTAGGGAATACCATATACTTCCACCACTCCGCTCCTATGACCTTTATTTGAATCAAAACTTTGATTATGAACACGTAATGTACCTATCTATACTTATTTTGTGAAGGTTTAAATGAAATGTGTTTTTAAGTTTGCATGTGAAAGGTACATAAAAAAACTAGCTTTTGCCCGCGGCTTCACCCGCGTGGATGTCTGTTATAGCAGCCAAAAAGAGCCCATGTCCTTTCTTGGGATCCAACCTTGCCCCATAACAAATTTCAAATTTTAAATGATAAAATTAAAATTATTTAAGATAATAGGTAACTAATACAAAATCATAGTTGTATATCAGAGAAATGAATTGGGCCAAACAAACATATTACGTAGCTACGAATATAAGAGGTCTAGATGACGAGCTTTATTTAAATACTTTAACAAAATTAGTACTTAGCCTTTTCCTCTAAAAATAAATAAATAGACTGAATTACGTAACATCGTAATCGCATAGCATGGTATGGGCATGTATTGAGGAGGGTTGAAATGCATGTGAAAAAATAAGAAATGAATTTAGATATGGATGGCTGGAGAGACAGAAGAAGGCCGAAAAAAGGGTAGATCGATTGCGTGAGAGATAATATTATTATTTGACGACCTCCGTGGTCGAGTGGCGTACGCACCGGTTTTCAAGGTGTCGCCAGCTCTGAGGTCCCGGGTTCGATCCCCGGTCCGGACAATGTAGAAACCCCCTTTTCTACATTGTCTCGGGGTTAGGTGTTTGTGGTACCTTCGTTGTCTCTTAATTCCACAACACAAGTGCTTTAGCTACTTACTTTGGGTTCAGAGCAATGTATGTGATGTTGTCCACATTTATTTATTTAATATGAAAAAGAACTCAGTGATTGACAGTATGACGGCTAATAGAGTGGCATGGAAGAAGAAAAAATTGTGTGGCTACCCTAAATAAATTAGGAAAAGGACAGAAAGAAGAACACTGAGTTACGAAACAAAATGTAGCATCATCTACTATAGAACATTTTCCACTCAGAAAATTGCATCAACCTTTTTTCTACAAAAAAAAAACTGTAATTTTGTCTTCTATTTCATACTCAACATACTGCTTAACGTAGTAAGTATAACCACGTATGAAACGCGTTAATGTACTCAAATTGCATGTTCTAACGAAAGCCCTAGTAAAATGAGAGGTCTCTCAACATGACATGAATAACTTATGTTGAATGTTACTTCCAGTTAATTATTTAATAAAAAAAAGTAAAAATACTTTTTTTAACATAAAGCATTCATAATTATTTTAATTAAATTATATAGAATTAAGATTATTGAAGTGACATTTTTATGAAACAGCTTGCAATATTTATTTGTTTATACTTGAATGCCAAATTAGTCAGATAGATTTGAAATTTAGATTTATTCACCGTGGCATAGGTAAATTCGATATTATTCGAGAATATAATAATTTATTTTGTTTAAATTTATTTTTCTTTTATTTTATATTTTATTTTATGTTTTTGTCTGAGTTTTTATTTTTATTCTTATAAGTTGTGGCAATAAATGTTTTTTTTTCTCTTTCTTTCTTTCTTTCAGTTATATCATTATTCTGGGCTGATTATGTTGCCATATCATAGGAACTCATCGGGTTTTGAACATTTTTTTATTTAAAACATTTCTTGATTACAAGATGATTAAAATAATGCAATATAGTTGGAACATCCTGATTACTTAATCTTTCATTCCCCTCAGTAATTGAGAGACCGAATTATATATTTACAGTGAATCTTTAATCATTTGCTGTTATCGTCATTATATTATTCAGAACACCGATCCTTCCTTCGAAATTAATTATTGACGAACAGAAGTGGTGGAAACTTACTCGACCCTTGTTTGGACATGTTATGCCAAAGCTATAACTTTAAATAGATACTTCGTACTCTGAAGATTCGAATCCAAATTAGTGGTTCTCAGTAAAGCTTTGATAGGTACCTATATTTTGTAGTAATTATTAAGAATTATGATTTTAGCTTGCTTCTGATCTTGGTCTCGATTCTGTCAAACCCACACTAAACTTATTTTAAAACATCGGTATCTTTTTCACTTTTACACAATTAGAGAAGGACAGACGAAAATTAGAGCTGTTAAATTTAGTTTCGATTAAAATTCTCATAAAAATCTACTGACACGCAGAAATGTGTGCACTTAAACACAGTGATGTTCAAGGCAAAAACTAGTTTAACATTTCTAAGTTAGTTGTTATCTGTTGCCGTCCTTTTCTCACGCTGTAAGTTAGTAAAAGATAGCAATGGTTTAATTTTGGTTTAGTTAGCGTACAAAGGAATCGGCGCCATTGTATTGTGGGCTGGTATTATCATACTTTCTCAATTCATTCATCGAAAGTGAAAAGAGTGAATTCATAAGAAAATAAAAACGACAAATATTTTTATTAATGTTGTTTGATGATGACTGCTTAGTTAAAACTATGTCATTCTTTCATTTTAGTAGGAAACTCAAAACGGAAACTTACATTAACATACAATAACAATTTGTTTTTACAGCAAATAGTTTATTCTGTCACGGTTGTATGACAAAAGTGTTGACAATAACTTTCGGTAAAGTATTATTCGGTAACCCAGATTTATGGGTTATCACGCTAAATCAGATTTAGATGATCAGTTAATAATAATAATAATGTTTCCTTTTTTACAATTTAAATGTAGACAAAAAAAACTGATAATTTTATACACAGAATCTGATGCAAATAAACCAAATGAAAGAGGTATTTTGAGAATGTAAGTGAAAACCTTTGTTCCCTGTCTACCCCTTGGGGAACCCCTATCCTGTATGTAGATACATACATGTATGTAGGTATATTCACTTACACCTTTAAACAATAGAGACACTTTCACATGAGTATAAACATCGGTGTTCGTATTTTTGAAAGAGACTTAGGGCCAGCCTTTATTTTTGATAAAGGTAGGTTCACCACAACCCTAAATAGAGAGAGATGATGGAAATAGAGTAGAGAGGTCTCTACCCTGCAGTGAGACAGATGCCTTATACATAATAATAATTATGGACAGCGGTGCGTTTAAGTTTTTTTTTACGGTAAAAACAAAAGGCTATACATTGATTTTTTAATGACGAATGTCACAGTTTCGTGCGTTTTGTAGATCATTAGCCTAAACTCTGATTCTGATTTATTTTGAAAAAGCAAAATATATGCGTCTAGTAATTTTTTATTATCTACCTGACGAAAACTAGATTTAGACTTTTAATACACCCAGTCATCTAATCTATTAAGTTTTTATTTAAATTGCGATGGATGTATGTTAGTTTGTTTATGTCAAAATCTGAAGTAAAATGTTCCCGGAGTATGCTTAAGCAAAAATTTTGCATGATGTAAATTCGATGACATAGTACTAAAATGATTTAGAGGTGGTCTGATGATGGAAAAAAGAGGTGACAGTTAGCAGTGATTAACCACTGAATGTAGGTAAGTATTTATGTAAGTACTTTATAGATTTCCCATTAAATTAAAACGTAAAATCAATGAGATTTAAAAGTCTTTGAGATATAAGTATAAGTGGATATTTATTGTGTATAAAACAGATTGTAGTACATATTACATTTGTTTCCGTAAAAATAATTTTGCAATAAACATCTCCAATCAAGTGGGTGAAATACTGTTCTCCTAGCTAGGCTACGGTATAGCCTGTGTTAAGGAGTAACAGTCCCGATCCCCTCTTATAATATTGTTGTTAATATTACAAAAAAAAAATATTTATATTTATATTATAAAAAAAAAGATATAGACTTCATATTAATAATTGGTCGTTATTATAGACAAAGTTTTATAATTAATGTAAGCACTAAGCTGAAATAATTACTTCGATAATGTAATTAATATCTAAGTGTCCTCGTTAGAAATAATTAGAGTATAGGTATATTTTCTCGCGAATTTTACGTACTTTTTAGTTGTACTTTTAGTAAACATAATAGGGAAGCGGACTGGGTAGGAAAAGGAAATATCTATTTAGTCCACCAGATAGATAAAAAAGAAAAAAGATCTCGGATTTTTTCTTTTATCAAATTAATGAAAAATTACAAAGTTAAAGCACTTTAAATTTCTGGATTGGGGGCTTGTTTCATGCGACATTTCCATCTTATCTTCCTCGTCGTTTAGAAAAAATATGTGTCTAATATTTTTTAATATCTATGTGAAATATAATGAAAAAAAAATAGTCCAATCCCCTAAACTTGAAATATGACAAACCAGTTTGCATAAATATAATATAATAATATTCGATAAATCCCATATGTTGGACTGTTGGTAAATAGCTTTTTCTGAGATTCATGTCTTACGACCGCAGTTTCTTGTATTAATCATAAAACCAAACGTAAAATAGTTTTACTGGTATTCTGTATTACTGTTCGTTTTATTTATTTTAAAACTAATTACGTAATAGCTTACACAGCATGCAACAAAAACCCTGTGCGATCCTTATGAGTATTATCGGCATTGTACTGCGTACACATATACGTAACTATTGAATAAATTTGAGATTATTATATTTCCCCGGTGAATGTAATTAAATTAAAATAAAACTGATCAAAGGCAACACTGACCGCTCGACAAAGTTCACGTGTACTACGTACAGTTTTGTATCAAAGAAGCCGCCTGAGCAAAACATTTTTTTCTAGTACGTATGTTGAACGTACAGGAATACGCCTTTATTAGATCGGACAGGGTTTTTGTTACATACTGTATACTCCAAACGGTCATATAAGTTACTATGATTACTTTAATAATAAATAAATAAAAATATATAATAAACAAAAATGTCTTATCCTGAATTAAGGATCCTAAATGAAATCGTTTAAATTTAGGAAAGTGTAATCGCATTCAGTCTTCCTGAATGCAAACAGAAGAATTGCTTAGACATTTAGGCTTCCTAATTCAGTGACTGAATTAGGATGAAATTCATGATACTGTAATAATCGCTAGAATTGATTTTGATCAGATTTTGAGTTTGAATATAAACTATGTATGTATCTCAGTCGGTAGCCACTACACGATCAACTAAAATTTGATTTACATCCGTCGGGATGTAAATTAAATCTATACTAATATTATAAAGCTGAAGAGTTTGTTTGTTTGTTTGTTTGAACGCGCTAATCTCAGGAACTACTGGTTCGAATTGAAAAATTATTTTTGTATTAGATAGTCCGTTTATTGAGGAAGGCTATAGGCTATATAACATCACGCTACGACCAATAGGAGCGGAGCATAAATGAAAAATGTTGCAAAAATGAAAAACCGTTGAAACTAAAACACGCGAACGAAGTCACGGGGGACAGCTAGTTATATATAAAAGAACCGTTTTATGTGTCGACATAAAACGGTTCTTTTTTGTTTTTGCGCCCAAAGTTTGCAAAATAGGAGTTAAATAACGCTTTACATTAATATGCTTCTAGATTTTCATGATTAAGGCGCGGAATCTGATAAAGCCTAGATTCCTCTTTTAGTATGTAAATCGTTAATGTTAATGTTCAAGTATTATATATTTTGATACTACACTTCAGTCGAATTGACTTGGCAAGAATTTATCGTTGCGTATATTCGCTGGGTAGGTTCTTAATACTATGTTTAGCCCTCGTTTTTCCCCGCCGTGGCTTTTATTTTTAACATAATAATTATCAAATTTAAGATGAATATTTTGATGAATTATGAATGAATAAATTGATGAATATCAATAACATAGCTATCCGTCAGTGCAAGAATTTTTAAGTCGGAATAGTAGTTTCGAAAATTACCTTCAATTAATTTACAATTATGTAAACTTAACTTAAAAATGGCAGATTTTTTACTATAAAATATGAATTATGGTTTTTTTACACGTAAAAGTAAGCGATGACAAAGGGACCGTAAATTAAAAAGTCTGTTTTTTTAATATTTCACGGAGTTCAAACTTGCGCGTCACAAATCAAAACTTGGACAACGCTACAAAAGACGAAACAAAAATTAATAAGAACGTTATTTTAAAAAAATTCTTCGGTGTTTAAATTGTCTTAAACATAGATAGGCGGTAGGCCAAAAACTCGATACATTGATTTGAAATGTCGCATGTCGTCATGATTTTTCGTACGTTTTGTGTAAGCTCGTGACGACGTTAGCCTCCGCTTAGATTCGCTTTATCTACTTATTTTTTGCTTATCTTGAGAAAGCAAAAAATACATAGAAATCATTTTTTATAATTTACTTACAGACTAAATCGATTCTTATTTTTCATACCCAGTCAACTACTCAAATTTTTAGAACCCGGCAAAATAGATGGAGATTTGCGCTTTTTTTTTTTAATTAGATATGCATAATTCTTGTTTTAAATAGTGTTGGGAATGTGCGCATAATATTGTTTTTTCTTTTTAAAAGCAATTCTGTTACGGCCTAACGTCTCGCTTTTGTTAGCCTAGGTACCTACACTACTTTATTTTTATTTGTATTAATGGTAATATGGCAAGCGGCTCGATCTTGTATGCCATACAAAAGATGGCGTACGCATAAAACGCAGAACATAACAGCATACAGGTTATTTATTAAATGCACCCACATTTAACAATCAGTTAACGCCGCTCTAGAAATAGTTGAGTATGTGAGATGTGTACGCATTCTTAAAGAGTTATTAGGTTAGATCTAAATCAGTCCTTCTTTACTCCATTACATAAATCTTGGAGAAACATTAAATTGTTAGAGGAGTGTAAAAGTTTTGTTTTGTCTATAAATTAATCAGTTCGAAAAGTATCTAGCTCTGTTTTATGCCTGCCCCCCTAGACAAGTGGCATTTTGACAAGCGTTTGCGATGATAGAAATCGCTAAATGACATTAAATGTATGGAAATGACATTTCGTTTCGATAAGTCACGTGACTTGGAGTTGTCACTTCCATACATTTGAACGATTCCATCAGCGATATCGCTTGTCGAAATGTCACTTGTCTAGGGGCTCTGGTTCCTATATTCAAAAACGATTCTTTTCTTCGCTTTACTTAGAAAATTCTACCGTCCGTGAAAAATATTGGCCTTATTTATAAAAATCTCGACGGTAGCAATTTTGAAGCTAAATTCAAATCTCTTTAGGAAAATTGAAATAAGATTCTGCTAATCTGTTGCTAAACACCGTTGAGATTTTTATAAATAAAGCACTCTAGTAAAATAAATATTGAAATATAAGTACGTTGTAGGTGGTGTGGGGTGGGCAAATCGGGAGCTGTCTATTTTATTACTTTGACGTTTAAAAATTGATTTTTTATTGATTTTTATTACATGTTTTTTTTTTTTAAATAAAATCTAGTTAACATTTACATGTTTATTTAAATAAACACTTCAATCTAATAAATATTAACTATGTTCTAAATTTATGAATTTCAAATCAGCTCTTCCATTCAAATGCTTATTTTTTTTCTTATTCAGCCAGCAATTTTGTATGCCATAAAACACACCTGCAATTTGAAGTAATTGATCTAGTAAACCAAATATTTTAACTCTGAATTCAGATAAGTCATAAAACGGTAAACTGAACAGCAATCTGTGTATCAATCGTAAACGAGAATCTCAGGAGTTTGAAACTCAATTTGGTTCGCTCAGTGAAAATTCTCATAACCTCGTACCTAAACGTTAACGACATAATGAAAAAAGTTAGTTCCCGGTTTATAGATGTTTTACTGAAATGCCATCAGTATTATCAGCTTGTGATGTCTTACTGAAATATTAGGAAGTAAATACTTTTTGATTCTGGTTTCTCCAAGTCATTTGAATAGACTTTTCAGACTCCGATCTGCAAATTTTGTACGTAACCCTCAGTGCCTGAGTCAGACTCGCACTTGCTCTATTTATTATTCACAGTAATTTACTTACACTGGTTTTAATATAAAGAAAATATAAGTATAAAGATCGACGACCATAATATTTGTTTAAATCGATCTTCAATTGTCGGAGACAGCAGAAATATTAAAAAAACCCTCGATTTGAGAAACTTCTCCTTCCAAATATCTACATACCCATATCTACATACAAATATAACATGCTAAATGCATCTTAAACGAATAAAATTCTATTCCTATAAGGGTCAATAATATTACATAACTAGCTGTCCCCCGCAACTTTGTCCGCGTGTTTTAGTCTCAACGGTTTTTCATTTTTGCAACTTTTTTCATTTATGCTCCGCTCCTTTTGGTCGCAGCGTAATGTCATATAGCTTATAGCCTTCCGCAATAAATAGGCTATCCAATACTGAAAGAATTTTTCAAATCGTTCAAGTAGTTCCTGAGATTAGCGCGTTCAAACAAACAAACAAACAAACAAACTCTTCAGCTTTATAATATTAGTATAGATATATAGATTAGTTATATAGATTACATTCGCAACGAAATTGAATCCTCCTTTTTGAATTCGGTAGAAACTGAATCCAAATATAAGTTTTGAGTATCTATTATTATAATTCAAATATTTTCATTTAGTTCACACGGATGAAAACGATGCTCATTTACCAGTTATGATGTGTTCCGATAAATATTTGGATTAGCTGAGCAAACCCAGCAATCGGAGGGTTTGCGTAAACATTAACATTATAGTAAGAGCTTTCATCTAACATATATTTATAAAATGAATGTGGGGAGTTCAAAGTAGGAAACTTGCTAATTAGTTTAAAAATAGGTGGTAAATGGCTATCATAAGAAATAAATATATCTCCTAAAAAATATGCAAGCCAATCGATTTTAATGATTTTCTGACTTTGATCATTTATTTAAATAACAACTCGGTAAGTTTAGTATAAACTGCTGGCTCCTTCTCTGTATGGAAAGAGGCAGGGATACTATAATTTATAGCCAGAGCCCCTAGACAAGTGGCATTTCGACAAGCGTTAACGATGATAGAAATCGCTTAAATGACATTAAATGTATGGAAATGACATTTCATTTCGATAAGTCACGTGACTTGGACTTGTCACTTCCATACATTTGAACGATTCGATCAGCGTTATCGCTTGTCGAAATGTCACTTGTCTAGGGGGGCTGGTATTACAATAAGTAAGCTGGAAAAGTTGTGCCTATTTCTTAAAGCAATCGTAAGCTTTTTTAAATACGAAAATTACTACTCAACTTAGGTAAATATAAACACCCTACCATAAGCATTAACTACGACCAATTAGACGCACTCTTTAGAATAATCTATACTTAATATTATAAAGCTGCAGAGTTTGTTTGAACGCGCTAATCTCAGGAACTACTGCTTCGAATTTAAAAATTCTTTTTGTTTTGGATAGTCCGTTTATTGAGGAAGGCTATAGGCTATATAACATCACGCTACGACCAATAGGAGCGGAGCATAAATGAAAAATGTTGAAAAACCGTTGAAACTCAAACACGCGAACAAAGTCGCGGGGGACAGCTAGTATTTAATAAATTTAAATACCATTATTTTATATGTATGTAATATTACTATGTAATATTAATCTCACAGTCAAACGGTCTGTACTGTTTTGTGAGAGACTGTTTAGTTCATATATTTATTATGTATCTTTTAAAACATAAATAATATTCTTCTTCTTCTTCCTGCCCTTTTCCCAATTTATTTGGGGTTGACGCACAATGTTTTCTCCTTTCATTCTACTCTACTGTCATATTGTCATTTACTGATTTTTCCTTTTTTCGGTCTTCTTCTTCCACTCCAGCCCTCCACATCCAAATTCATCACTCTTTTATTCACATGCGTTTCATCCCTCCTAATTACATTCCCATACCATCCTGAGCGATTAAAACATGAATAAATAAATCAAAAATGTAGCAATTTTCGCCACTTATTGAAATGGACGTCTTAAAAATATCTGTTCTATTTAACGCTTGATTTACATCTATCTATTGAGTGTAGTCTTACCTATTTCTATAGTTTATCTGTTTTGTTTGGCGTTCGCTTTCCGATTGCTGTTATTCAATATAACTGATCGTTTCCTGAACAAACAAGCCAGTTATAACTTAAGGCCAAGCTTAAGGTTGAACAAGAATTTGAAATGTGTTTGGTAGGAATAAACTTTTGCATCATGTGATCTTTCGACGAAAGAAAAACAAATTTAAAAAAAAAAACGATTGTGCTTTTTGACCACACGACTGAAGTAAAACTTCTTTATATACGAAACATAAGTAGCTTTGTGAAAAAGAGAGAAAAAAATGTGTGCTCGCCTCTCTCTTGCCCCTACAGTAATATACGAAACCTAATTTTCTTTTAATTTTATTCACTTTAAACGTAGAATAAATAATCTATTGAACAAAACATAAATTTGCTACAACGTCCGTGCGCCTCGCTCGATCACACTTTTCCTAACGCTCTCGTCATGCATTCACCAGTTTACCCCCAAAGTCAAGCATGCGTAAAGAACTTTAATTCAAAAACTATAAATTTCGTTGTCATCTTTTAGTATTAGAAATCAACACCATAAAAAGGAAAAATGACATAATTACCGTATACCGTTTTACTTAAGGCCGGATCCTATATTCAAAACGATTAATTTGTGTAGACGATAGAATTTTTATCGTTTTGCTTAAAAAAATCTACCGTAAGTAAGCAAAACTAATCATTTCTTGAATATAGGATCCATTATTGATCCCAACAGGCAAAAAGGTTGCAGACCAGTCTACACATCCATATTCCGCCCCCTGTCATAGGTGCTTAATTACCTAGCTCCCAAACTAAGCATCGAAACGATCGGTAAAAAAGCTCCAGTCGTCAACACTGAACGAACGGAACTTTTGTCAACATGTTGACGAAAGCGTGTTACATCGGGAATAACCCTTGATTGAGACTACGAGTTCATCGTTCCCTACGGTAAATTCACGAAAAGAAAATCTTCAGTTCAGTTCAGTTCTTGTTTTATATGGCTCCGTCGTCGGAAGGGCAAAGAAAATCTTATAATACATGACTGGTATAAGACAGATACTGCTTAGTAAGACAATTTAAAGGCATGACTATATCGTTATCGGCGTATCTACGATCTGTCGCGACCTTCCCGATATTCCACCCTTGCGATACTCCTGACAGTGATCAATGCCAATGCCAACCAAGTTCACGAACATGTCTGCTGCCCATAAATCATGACAGAACAAACATTTTTGTTGCTTCCTCCTTTTGATCGATACGTTTTGCTTCTACCAAGACATTTAATACTTTGTCGCTCGATCTAACTTTCTTGAGTTATACCCTTGAGGAAATTTGGAAGGCAATGAAGTTAGCGGTTCGCGTGTCATCATTTTTTTTGTTTTGGATGATGTAGTGGATAAAATAACCTCTAGCCAAAGTTCTAAAAGAACAATAACATCATTGTGTACTGAGGATAATAAAGGCAACAAAATGAAAAATATTTAGAAGCAGAATAATTTAATGAGTTACTATATTTTCAGAAACATACTGCTTTTAAATTAACGGATTAAAGTAAATGCTACATTTTTTTGCAAACGATAACAAAGTATCTTTTCATAGTAGGACTTCACAGTTACATAAGTTCTCCTGCTTGCACCATTCAAGTATGAAAGTAGATTTACTCATATTGACGATTTTTCTTCGAGAAAAAAATCATCTTAAGCCAAATTTAACTTTTCTCATGAGTAAACGTAAGTCGTACAGTACTTTCATACTAACGAAGATGCTGTGAACGTTCATTGTTCATGAGCAGAAGATGAAGCAGCACGAGCTCTGGCAGACCAAGTAGAACAGGCCCAGACTGAAGTAGCACAGCAATGGGATAGTCCTAGCTATGCAGATCAGGATGTATGCCAAGAAGAAATCTACGTACTCCTTGATGGAGAATGACTTTTGTGCTCGACGACCTTCGCAGAAATCGTATTCCTTGTATTCTGCAAAATTGAAAAAATATTGATCATTCAACATTATGTAGAACTAGCTAGTAGCCCGCGGTTCCGAACGCGTGGAAGTCTGTTATTGCGGCAATAGGTAGCTGTATGCCCTTTTTTAAGATCCAAGCTTACCCCATACCATGTTTCATCTACATCGGTTCAGCAGCATAGCCGTGAAACCGTAAAAGACACGACAGACAGCGAGCTACTTTCGCATAATATTGGCCTTTATTAGTACTGCAAAATAGGATATATAACAAAATAAATGGGGGTTCTGGATTGAATTGAATACTAAATGATACCCTTAGAGTAAGGTAGAAGTAAGTAAGAGTAAAACATGCCTAATATAGCAACATTGCGACGGCCCCTATTAATAAAGTCGAATGTACGTTTTTGGCGATTTCGACTTTTTTGCATATTTGTGTACAATTTTAATTAATCTTTATGATGCACGAATCAAAACTTAATAATATTGTATAATTACACAGTTTTCAATTGAAATATTGTAGGTATTACTCCACTTACCGCGCAAAAATGTCGGTAGTTCTATTACTACTTTGTTAAAGGGGGGTGCGGGGCACGAAAGCCGTCGGTTCGGGCAGTATCGCTCTTGTTAACGGTAAAAACGCACGTTTGAGTGGCTTGAAATTTTTCGCGATAAATATTAGTAGTTTTAATTTATTGTGTGTTTTTTAATTTAAAATATAATATAAATGTCAGACCGATCGAGGCGTATATTAGGCCTTATTCAAAATTCGCCTTCCAGGTTCCCTAAAAAAAGGAAGCTTCACCTAGATTGCATCAGTAAAGAAGATAATACAGGTAAAAAGTAAAAATAAAATATTTTATATCTTTCAATGTTCTGTTATTATACATAGAGTATTATTTTTAGTTAAATCATTGGCTATATGGCTTTTTATTCATTAAAATATATTGTTCCTATTAATAAAGTCGATTAAGGTACTTACGACATAGTTAAATGAACATAACATAGTTCGTTTGGTCGGTTCCGTTACTATCGACATTATTAAATGTAATTTGTATCGTTAAATTCGTCGGTTATGACACAACCTACTATATTAAATTGATCTTTACTTGATTATTTTGTCTTAAGTGTCATAATCGACAATCTTTACTGTAGTAATTATTTTGTTTTTCCCAAATTTACTCATAACCGACATTTATTATTTAATTTCTTAGCTGAAAAGTCACGGTTTTTTGTAAGAATTATTGATCTAAGTATATGCAATTAATAATATCTAAGTATGTTTGTTTTTATTTTTATTTAAGTACTTATTTAAAAATTTAAATTATATTTTAATAATTTATTTTTTATGTAGGTACGCTTGTTTTATTTTTTATTGCTTATTTATTGATTAATATTATTTATTTGTTTATTGCGAATTTAGATTTTTTTTTTAATTTTACCTATAAATACATGCAAACTAGGCCAATTTGATATTTGACACAAAGTTTGTTTTTCAGAGAGAGAGTCACCATTACCTGAAGGTTTCGAAAGAGAGCTAATAAAGGGACTAGCCCACCACACATGCCCATCATTGCAACTCCTGTAAGCCAGGATCTACAATGATAACCAATGAATACCACCGAAACAGTTAAGCTCGGTGCGTCCCAGGGAAACGATTGACTGTCTTGGAACCCGCAACGAAATTAATCAGAAGTAGTAAATAGGAGGAGTAGGAAAAAAATTGTTTCCACTTCCCTCCATTGCAAGCGGGAGACAAAAAGAAAAGATAGGCCATAGGCAAAGAAAAGATAAGACAACTGAGTTAGGCTCAGCTGCCAAGCACCACGGATAAAATTTTAACATGAATGGGTCCTAAAATTCATTTATTTAGGAGCTGTTATTTTGATTCCAATATGTATGGCAAAAACGTCTGAAAGCACGGAAATTTGCTCTGGTAGCAACAAGGTCCTCATAATAAACAACACCGGACGTCGCATGTAAAGTGTCTAATAAAGCGTTACGTTCATTTTGCCAAAGACTACACTCCCACAGTATATGATGCGCAGTTTGCTCAAACTCACTATTTACGGATGAACACTGACACAATGGTGAAACGACAAGCTTAAATGAAAATAACTTGCTTAAAATTGCCATGACCCGTAAGAAACTCGGCTACACAATGATCAACCTCTGTCCAAGTCTTCTCCAGCCGCTCACAAACGGACGAAAAAAAACTGGTAAAGGTGACGGCCCTTAATAGACGTTTCCCACCTAAGATGCCATTCCACCATCAGTTCATTATAGACATCGGTCTGTGGTTTAAATAATCGATCGATCTTTATACGTTCGCGTTGAGTCAAAAAGTCGTTATACAAACCATCTCTAGTTGAATAGTACATAGCCGCGCGACGTTGTATCTCTAGATCTACCGGTAGAACGCCTGCTAAAACGGGCAGGGCTTCAGTACTGACAGTCCGATAGGCCTTACACAAGAAGATCAACGCCAATCGTTGACTTTGGAGCAATTTATGTCGCGCCGCGCCTATAGTGGCCCTATCAGCCCAAACAGGTGACAAATACATCCCAAGTATGTAGCCCCGTAGATGATTTTTAAAGTGTTAAATGAAAGGCCCCAGGTTGTCGTTGAAATTCTTGTCAAGGCATAAAAGTTCTTTTTCGCTTTCTCTCCGATTGTTTTAATATGTTCGACGAAGGTAAAATTTCTTTCCAATACAAGAACAAGATAACAAACGGTGTCTCGTTTTTTGCCCCCAAAAAAACTATTACATTATGTGAGTTATAATGCACATACGTCCCAAAATAATACTGGAATCTTCATTTAAAAATGTAGAAAGCGTCATATCCAACATCGGCCGACAAAAAAAATCCAAATAAAATTGTCGAATGTGTCACTACCGACACGGAAGCATAAATCGGCACTATTAAAAATAGACAGTTGTGACTTTTCTTTAAACGTATGATATATTCAGAATTATGACATAAGTATAATTATTAAGCATTAGCAATTAAAAATGTATTCCAAATTTCAGATCTCTGAGTCACTTACTTTTCAAGATATAATTAAATTAAACTTTAAAACGCTCTACTCAAAAGTTTCAAAAATGTAGATCCTACTTTATTAATAGGGGCCGTCGATTGTATTGTCTTTATTTAAATAGTACTACGTATAACACTCGAAGAATCGCGCGGGACCGGCCGGCTTGGAGAAAACTTGTTGGGGCCCTCTGCACCAGCGGGGTGCCTTAGGATAACAACAACAACGTATTACACTTTAAACGAAGTATTTAGGGTGCAAAATCACGCGTAAAGCTATTTATGACTTTAAATCATTTGAGTCTCAGAGCTCGACTCAACAGCATACATACATATTTAATTAGATTCACAAAAAAACCACATAGCGTAAAGAAAATTACATAGGTCGATCAAAAAATACCATATAAGATTTAACCTATACATGCAAGCTAGTTCTAGGCACTAAGAATCTGCTATAGAACCCGGAAACCAGCTTATCTATTTCCAATGACATTTACAGCACCCAGGTACCCAGTGGACCCAGGAACCTATAGTAGTTACCTTAAAATCTTTAAAATAAAAGATAAATTCAACTTACTTGGCATAATTTAAAAAAAAACGGGATGTTTAAATCTTGTTGTGAAAATGTTGTCCTGCTATTGTTCTATTAAACTGAGTTAATTTGAGTCCATGTTTTGTTACTTGGGCTATGGATTTTGTTGCTATTTCTATTGTTTGTAAAACTTGATGTTTCTATGGCGAGATGGGAAGATGATGTTTGACAAGGTGTTTTGTTTCCTCTTAGGAAAATTTTCTTAGCTGCCAGTGAAATTTTAATTATGAAATATTTACAGAGCGTGTCCTCTTTACTTCAAAGTAGGTCAGTATATAACGACAATTAAATATTTTATAAAAATAAGCATAGCAGATAAATATTGATGTACTTACCCAGATCAATTTAATTTTGTTTGACAAAGTTATACCTACTTGTAATGCTGGTATATCCATTCCAAGTAAAACTGTTTGGTTTGATTTTTTGCGTTGTCCACATTTATTATTTATTTATTACTAGCTGTCCCCCGCGACTATGTCCGCGTGTTTTAGTTTCAATGGTTTTTCATTTATGCTCCGCTCCTTTTAGTCGCAGCGTAATGCTATATAGCTTATAGCCTTCCTCAATAAATGGGCTATCCAACACTGAAAGAACTTTTAAAATCGGACCAGTAAGTTCCTGAGATTAGCGCGTTCAAACAAACTCTTCAGCTTTAATTATTAAAAGTATAGATATAGATTATTATAATTTCAAATCCCATTCAATGTCAATGCAATATTAATTGAGAAGACATGTGATTCAGTATTCTTGAAAAACATTATATACATATTTGGACACAGTTTATTTTTAAAAAGTTCGCGCTAGTGAGTAGTTAGTTCAAGAAAACGATGGTCGGTAGGAATTAAATTCAAGATTATCTCAACAGTAAAATAACTTATCTTCAAGTTATCATAATTCTGATACCATAAACAGTTTAATTTTCATCATTATTATATTTTGTAATTAATGTGTTTCAAGATAATACGAACCAAGTTTCACGATGTCTCGACGGATAAAAAGTTTTATAACAAACTTCATATCAAAGTATTGGTTTTACTTAGAACTTGACTCAAAACAATTAAAGTTAAACTTTAATGGTTTTAAGTTATCTAAAGCTATTTTAATAGTATAAGTATTTTATTTTTTCACATCCAATATTTTTTATTGTGTTATGTTCTGTGTCTGCTGAGCTTCACGACTAAGCCAGCCACTCAATCGATTTTAATTATAATTATGGTTATAATGATTTATGGTTACAAATAAGTGAAAGCTACATATAAAAAATATATATATATAGAATTAATGTAATATAATGCAGTTCCTATAATATTATTAGAATTTAGAAGCTCCTTTTTATAGTTCGTTTAAAAATAATTCGTCTCCCACGGGATTTAAAAATAAATATGATATTCTGACACAAACTTACTTCGACAAGCCTTTGGCCCGTCGTGATACTTTTATAGAAATCGGAAAAGTAAATTTAGTATACATTAGGTCTATCGAAAAATAGTAGTACCCATAATCAAACTTTACCTCTAATAAGATGTTGCCCAAGATATAGCATTTTTACAGACACTGTATAATTCGTAATTAATTAATTATTTTTAAAGAATCAAAACCAATTTTGTTCAGACCATAAACTTTTTATTAACTTTACTTTCTGTATCTTTCATTTAATTATATTGGAATTATTTAGACACTCGAATCTACAGACCTAATAATATAATTAGAACCACCATAATACTATGTTTATAGTTTTTATTGATAATTTATGCTATTCAAAAGTCTACTTTATTCATAAACATTCTATTACCATTCGCAGTTCGTAAACTAACGAGAGTGCAAACAAATCTGTGTCGATAAATCAAATGACACCATTTAGAACAAGTTTAGTAGAATTCGAGTTCACAAACATTTGCGTAGGAAACATAAATCAGGCTCCGAAATAAATGTATAGACAAGGTCTATCGGTTCTCCTGCTTTACTGCTAAAGTACTTGTTCCACAGCTAGCTATCATTGCTAGCTGCTAGCTAACAAAAACCACAGATTAATTAATCCTTACGAATATTACATATGCGAAAGTAACTCTGTCTGTCTGTCGCGAATGTGTAATGTCTAACCGAATTAAATTTAATTTAATACACAGATAGTCTAAAGCCTGATAAATGACATAGGCTTTTTGTTGCGATAACCGACATCCACGCGGGCGGAGCCGCGGGAAACAGCTAGTAGTAGGTACATACTACAAACTGCCTCTCTAACTAAGTGACATTTCTACAAGCAATAACAATGATAAAAATCGCTTAAATGACATTAAATGTATGGAAATGACATTTAATTTCGGTAGGTCACGTGAGTTAAACTTGTCACTTCGGTAGATTGTAAAGCTTCGATTAGCGTCAACGCTTGTAGACATGTCACTTGGCTAGAGAGGCTGTTTAAACTGCGATATTTTTGTCTGGTGTTTCAATGAATCTCCAACACTCATATACTTTTTTTCACACGACACTCGTTTTTACGATAACTAACGAAATGATTAATTTGGAAACAGTTTTTGGCATAAATGTCAATCTTAGAAGGCAAAATAAAGATGAAGCAGATGTATCTTTATATTTAACTAGCTGTCCCCCGCGACTTTGTCCGCGTGTTTTAGTTTCAACGCTTTTTCATTTTTGCAACATTTTTCATTTATGCTCCGCTCCTATTGGTCGTAGCGTGATGTTATATAGCCTATAGCCTTCCTCAATAAATGAGCTATCCAACACTGAAAGACTTTTTCAAATCGGACCAGTAGTTCCTGAAATTAGCGCGTTCAAACAAACAAACAAACAAACAAACAAACAAACAAACTCTTCAGCTTTATAATATTAGTATAGATTAAATCCCAATTTCTATTTTATTTTATTAATAATAATAACAAATTAATGTTTCTCATGTTGAGGTCTGTCTGTTGTAGGAAACTACTTGCTATACTTCGCCAGCTAAGTTTATTCGCTTCGCGCTAGCGATGGATTATGTGCATCAGAACAATCCCAAATTATTTTCATGTATTTTCATGGAAGTGATAATGTAAAAACATTAACTTCAGTACTTCATATTAGAGTAATGTTCTCGACGTGATGAACTCACAAATTAATAAAATTTATAGAGCGCACTTCAGTCTTCAGATTCTTGTAGGTATGTATTTACTATTTTATTATTGCCGCTTACAACCTAGAAAATTTGTAGTTTATTATATAGATACAGTAGTCTTTTGTAAATATAAGAGTTGAAGTTTTTGTTCCAATGGTCCCGGTCTTACTCGAGTCAAAATCCACTAGGGTCGTTAGTGTCGAGTGAGGTCTATCTGCCAATTTCCACCAATCACAGGCGAGTAACTTCTCTCTCTTTCTTTTTTAAACGACTGCAGCACTATGTATTTAAATCCTTGTACCTCGGGAGTCCACATGCACAAAGAACACCCAGAATGAGAACAAGCATTAGTGAAACACACAAATGCTTGTCCCATGCGGGGATCAAACTCGCAGCTCGTCGCGCACAGTGGTAATTACCGTGGTGACCTATACCACTCAACTATCCGTGCAGTAATTGGTGGAGAAAGACAGATAGACCTCATGCGATACTAGCAATAGCAACCATAGCAGATTTTTGACCCACGATACCCATTGCGATCAACAAACTCAATGACAAAGACAAAGACAAAGACATTTATTTTGTAAAACATGAGTACCTATACAATACAGGATTTTTTACAATATGTCATAGAAGTTCATAGTTATTTACTAATATTATAAATGTGAAAGTAACTCTGTCTGTCTGTCTGTCGAGCTTTCACGCCAAAACTACTAAACCGATTTAAATAAAATTTGGTACACAGATAGTCTAGAGCCTGAGAAAGGACATAGACTACTTTTTACCGCGAAAACCGACATCCACGAGGGTGTAGCCGCGGGAAACAGCTAGTCTTTCATAATTTATGAATCCAATTTGTTTTAAACGGTAACATTCCTCAGTCAATGTCGTTTCTCCTACACTTCAGTTATTTTTTACTGCGACATTGAGTTATCTATAAGTAGTTCAAGGGAAATGTTTAGTCTTGTTATAATAGTTAGATTACGATTCAATCATAATGATAATCCTCGTCGCAGTTTTCACTAGCCACAGAAAATTGACAACCATTATTTATCTCGTGAAATATACGAAACTCTTGATACCACATCTTATTGCTATACGAAAAGCAATCGTATTGAAAATTAGTAATGGTGTTTCCCGTCGTATAAAAATGGCAAGTTTTAATATTATAAATGCGAAATTAACTCTGTCTGTCTGTATGTTGCGCTCTCACGCTAAAACTACTAAACCGATTTAAATGAAATATGATAAACAGATATTCTAGAGCCTGAGAAAGGACATAGTCTACTTTTTACACGCGGGCGAAACGGCGGGTAATAGCTAGTATGTTATGCTTCTCTTTAAACAAAAGTAGCATCTCTAGGATCACACTAAGGGTCTTTACACTTTAAATTTTATTCTCTTAATCAGCACCCAGAACTGTTTATTTAATTTTATTCTTCTACACGCCCCCGACTTCAAAGGCTCAACTTTACAAACTCAAGAAACTTAATTAAAGTTTATGACTTTTAAGCACTCTTCCCATGTCTCCCAATCTATCATTTATTTAGTCACATAAAACATTGGTTTTGAATTTTTTCTTAACACATTAAAAAAGCCCCCGTAACACGTCACAATACTTTAATAGACTTGTCACATAGGACACTGACCGATGCTTCACTTTTCTCCTAAATGATGAATGGGTATTTTCTTTGATCATCATAATGGTTTTTTGTAAATAATGATGGATTGTAATGGTGAATCATGAACATGTTCGATATTGTTTGATATTTTTATCTGTGATAGAATAGCAAATAGATAAGAACGGTTACTATACAAATCGAATAATATCGGTAAGTAGGCCCCAAATTTACTACCGTAACCAAAAAGTTAGAATAAAACGTATTGTATTGTATTGTTCACAGTAGTAGTTCTAGTAAGTCTCGATATGTTTGTTTTTTAACTGAATCGAATGTTTAGCAACCGCCTGTGATCAATGCTTACGCCTGTGATTATTGCGACAGTCTTTTGTTTTTAATAAAAAAATAATTACGTATTCATATTATGATAGGTACCTATATGCTTTACAATTTTTGTTGTGCGATGAAAAGAGGTCATGAAAGTCAAAAAGAAAAAGACCTATTATCCCTATATGCCTGGTTCCGACCTGTCCCTGTATGTCATAATCAAAAAGTCAATCTATGGTACTATATCATGAGTTACATGTATTATTTTATTGTATGTAATTAAAAAAGTTAGTTGTACAGAATTTCAGTTGCACTTGAACGGTTTTCAAATCATTTTATGAATCATTGCTCGGTCAATGAGATAGTGTCGTGGAATTTGGTCGTCTTGGCATCGTCTGCACTTCTGATGTCACAATCAGCTCAAACATATGTTTTCTAATCCGTATATTTCTCGTTGCAACTGCTTTTGACATAGCAATCTGGATGATAAACTACTAAAATACCTTCCTTCTGACTAGCCTTTTTTAAATTCATGTTGGGGTCGGCTTCCAGTCTTACCGGATTTTACATGGAGCGACTGCCTATCTGACTTCCACAACCCATTTCACGGGGAGTCCCAGTAAAAAGTCTGACAGAATTATGAACTAACGAAGTCCCGACTGTCAGATTAACGTATGACAGTCGGGACTTCGTTGGCTTAAAGTGCTTTCCTCGGTATGTCTACAAAGTATGGTCATCTTTATTATCAGTCAAACCGTACGGCTAACAATAAGGCAAGACTTTACCGACGATAACTAGTCACTTTAACACTGTGTATAGGTATCTAATTTAGGAAAAACAGTTAGTAAATAAATAAAAATAAATAAAGTAACATTTTAATGGTAAACATAACAAAAACCATTAAAATACCACAACGATAGACATTAAAAAGGTAACGACATCGTTAACAGTTTTTTATATGATTAAACGTGAAAAATGTTCGCAACGGAAATATTAGACGTCTTTGCAATGTTGAAATTTAATTAAACATAATATTAAAACACTATATTATTTTATTTATCAACAAATTGTCAATCTACCTGGATAATATAAAATCAAATAGCTATTATTTCTAATTTATAGCTCTTAACAGATTTTGTAATACCTAATTTGGTAATACTATACCAAAGTTATGATTTTGTAGATGTAGGTACTCATTGATATAAAACGGATACGATAGAATCCGATTTTAGTTTCGACGTTTCAAAATACGAGTATAAAAAAGTAGTTTTATTTCAATATCCAGCATTTGCGTAAAACTCAAAAGCATTAGGTACCCATTAAGTATTAAAATATGTTTTGGTTTTGGTAAGATAACATTTATTTTTTAATAACCTAAACTCACTCGAATTTGTATTAATTTAGAAAAGTTCTTAGTTTTGTTCCAAATTTGAAATGTCAAAGAGTATCATAATATCACAATTAATTTAATTCAAAATCCAAAAAAGTTTTATTTAGTTTAAAAAGTTCAAATGTCAAACGATAAAAAAAATACTAATGGCTGTTAGAATGTTGCCATTATATTTCATAAACAAAATTAAATCATCAAAGCTCTGATTCATTTCAATTTACAGAACTAAATGAGGCATATTCATAATGAGATAAATTATGTGAATAAATCTCTTATGTTTCGTAGAAAAAAGTTTTTAACCAACTTGGACGGCCGTGATTCGCCCACGTTAAATAAAACTGTATTGGCGTTAGAAACTGTTTAAAGATAGTGTCGTATGTTTATATATAACTTCTTATTAATAGTAATAATATTCATTGCCGAGTCACGGTGTATGACTAATACTGGCGAGTGAAAAATCATTTTTTGAATGAAATTTATTTATTATGGAACGCCATTAGAAATAAAACATTAAAAAAAGAAAAAATACATAATAATGCGGTATAGGTTAATTTAAGGTTATCATGTAGGTATTTTCATTGTTAAAATTTTATTGATTTAATATAATAATTATATTACGATATTAGACCTTTCAGCTGGCTAAGAAATATTTGAAGTGGAAATATATTTTTCTGCTCATAATTTCCAATTGTAAATTTAAATTTTGTTAGAAATTATATTACAAAATGAAGATTGCTAATCTAAAAAATTATAATGTATTATTGCATCCTTGACACCTGTTTAAGAATATCTTATAATTCAATTTCATCCAAAGAGGTCATTCGCACTTGCGTAATATTAACAATCAAATTTTATTGCGCCTTAGTGTAGAAAATTTGATAAAATAAATCTTTAATAAGTACATAATAAATATAAAGAGGAGAGAATTTATATTTTTTGTATGTTTGTTACGAAAATCTCAAAACCCGATTTCAAAAATTATTTAGCTTTGGTATGCTACATTATCCCTGAGTAACACATTGATGTGCTACCCGTGCGAAACCGGGTCGGTCACTAGTTCTGAATAAATTGGAAAATATGATGGAATTACACAGCATTTAAAATAAAATATAATCAATCCTTTTTGCTTAAAAATAACTAAGTAGGTACCTACCTAAGCATATCCACAAAAATAATGGCGTGAATGATTCAACTTTGCTCGAAATCTAGAATCAACATGAAAAATACTTTTTATGACGGATAAAAGCATTCACTGGTAAGTTAGCGTAACCTTCAATATTTTATCGATGAACTAATGCTGGGCAATTATCGAAAGCTTTTAGGTACAACGTTTACAGATAAAACAGCTTTTAGACGTAGAGTAACAGGAAAACAGGAAAATCTTTTTGTATTATATTATTTAAACTAGCTTTTTCCAGCGACTTCGTCCAATGGGTAAGGAATTGTTTTGAGAAATCTAGCGGATTTTCGCGAACGCTCATTGAACATACAACTAGGATAATTACTTATAATATATTGCCGGCGTGTGAATGTCCCACTGATCTGTTGTTAGAAGTGTCTAAGGGCTGGTTTTACCATCGCAAGATAAATTTATTCGTAAAATAAAATTGACGTCTGACAGATGAAAAAATGTCTAAAATTTAAATTTATGCCTCAGATAAAATTATCTAGAGTTGGTATAATCAGCCCTCACAATAATTAGGTACGTATAGGCATTTTAACATAAAAAAAGTCACAATCGTACTGGCTTGGATTCGAACCTGTATACGATTCCGGTCATAAAAAGTATAATGTTATAATTATACTAAACTAGACTATCTACAACAGAACATCTGTTACCTGGTTTGTACTTGGTGTGCAAAGTTTTAGCAAAATCTTTTCAGGCGTTTTTGCGTAAAGAAGTAACAGACTTACTGACATTCACAATTATAATTGTTATATGAAATAATTATATCTGTTACAGGTATCGATAATTCTTTATTGAAGAGATATTATTGTGTATCAATACAGTCTGAACCCATATTTTTACATAACCTTAGCATGTTATTATAATTCGTAACACCTCTTGACAACTATTTGACTAAGTATCAAGGATAGACATAATATCATGACTCAAGTAAAAAGCTTACAAAATATACAAAAATAACAACTAAGCAACAGTGAAGTCATGTAACTCAAACTTTCAATATTAGTCAAAGGGAAGAGTAATTTACTATTGCCAGAAACAAAAATTTTGTCATCCGTGTATTTTTAAACGAAGCTACTAAAAGAATCTTGGAAACTATAAATATCTTTAAAACTAAACACAGGTAGGTACGATAGAATGTTTGTTTATAAGAGTTGAACTAAATACTTTTACAAAACCGTGGACTAAATATATTTTGAGTTAATATTTTTTTTTAATAATAAACGTTATGTTTTATGTTACATAACCATTGCATCTAAGCAATGCATTTTATAACCTTTAAATTCATGCAAAGATTTTAAAACATTGCCTTATTCAAAAATTCCTAAAAAAACCCTTTAGAATTGCCAGTATTTACGAAAATAACATGGCCGGAAAGAAAAAAATATCATGACATTTTGCTTTCCCGCGCGAATTTACGATGACATTTCAGAAAATTCGTCATTCTTTCCGTAATACAAGCTCGAGTAAGCAGTTATAATGAATATTTTTATGACTGTCAACACGACGATACTTTTCCTTGACGATTTTTCTTAAAGGGCCTTTTAGGGTTCCGTATCCAAAGGGTGCCGAGGGGACCCTATTACTATGCCTCCACTGTCCTTCCGTCTGACCGGCTGTCTGTCTGTCAGATTTTCACAAAGTGTGTAAGTATTTCTGTTTTCTCTATAACACCAGATAAAAAAATAAATAAAGGAGGTCTCCATACAAGGAACGTGATCTTTTTATTTCATTTTTACGTTATTTTGCTTGATTTTAACGGCATTCTTGCGCGAGACCGATTCGCACTTGGCCATACTTTTTTATAAATTTTTTGCATATTTGAAGCGCCGTGGATGAAAGATGTTTGGATTCTCCAATCACAAAGCTTATGGCGCGCTTAATGCTTTGAAAAGAAAGTAAAATATTGATATATAACAAAGTCTAACCTAAGAATATTTTATTACCCAGAAATGTGTAGTGGAAATCGGTCCATAATAATCACTTTACGTAAAGTACTTATCGCCTAAAAGCAGACCACATCATTTTTAACGAAAAGATTGGACAGACGAGACAGTTATTCTTTTGTTTGCTTTTACCTTCGAATTGAATCATAAACTACAGCAATTTCAGAATTCTATTTTAGACAACAAAGTTTAAAAGTAAAAAGACCTATAGAACCTATTTACACAATATTAATAAAACGATTGTGAACTTCTCCGACCCCGTTAACACATTGAATAGACGTAAGCCGCTTACGTTATTAAGAATTAACTTTATTCATAACAAATGGCGCGAACGATTTAAACTTTTGACTTAACTTTGAAGTGTTCGTTTCGTGTTAATTTGAGAGAGAGTTATTACAATCGTAGACAAAGATTTAATATCGTAGGTACAAGATATGAAGATGGCAAGACTTAATGCTAGACCGAGATACCACAGACCAGAGGGATCAAATAAATGCTTACCGAAAAGACTGTCCCATCTTAGCACAAGACATAAGCCTTATAGTTGGAAAATACAATTTAATTATTAGATTTGACTTCCAAAAACAAGAGTCAGTGATGTAATAAAAGATTTCAATAAAAAGAAGCAGTTTATCCGAGGTTCAAATATTATTTTCCGTTTTTAAAATATGATAAGCAGGAAGAGTAAAATAATCTATCTATACTTATAATAAATCTGTAGAGAGGTCAATTCTGTACATCAAATATATTTTCAAAATAACTATCAGGGGGTGATTAGTGATCGATACTGATGCCAAAAATGCAATCAGTAAAATTTTTGTCTGTCTGTCTGTCTGTCTGTCTGTCTGTCTGTATGTTCCTTATAGAAACGAAAACTACTCGACGGAATTTAACGAAAATTGGTACATTTATTCTTCATACTCCTGGGCAGGTTATAGTATACTTTTCATCACGCTACAATCAATAGGAGCAGAGCAGTGTAGGGAAATGTTGGGAAAACAGTATTTTTTAAGCTTCCGTCGCGTATGCAGCCTTAATGGTTAAAGCTACATAGAAATCATGTATGACGGAAATGTTCTACATAAAATTATCTAAAAAATATCCCACAACAGCATATGTCTATCTTTTATGGTTGATACAATAACACGTGTAACTCCCGATAGCTTAGCAGTTCGGAGATTTCTGATTATATTTGTTTACTCTTACGTTTATTATACTCTCACTCATCCCTAATTAAAAAAAGTTTACATTATTACCTATTCAATAAAAAAAGAATCATAGAAATCGGTATAGAAACACCAAACTTATACATGAAATACGATAATAAGCCATCGCGCCGTCGCGCGTGAATACTGAATCATGCTATAAGGATTATTTTTGTGTAACGTGATATATTATATTTCCCTACTAAAATACGAAAGTTAATCTGTCTGTTACATCAAAACCACTGAACAGTGAGGAAGGACATATGCTACTTTTTTACGAAAAACGACGGAAACGCGGACGAAGTCGCTGGCAAAAGCTAGTTACTTATAGTATTTTTATTTGGTATTACTTTTTCAGATTTCTAGATGCATGGGGCTTCGTCCAACTTTTTATCAAGTCTAACATTTAATACACAATCATAATCAAAACATTTATACAGGTAGCAAAAACTCAATTTCGTTCATAATTTATACACACTGCAGCTTTCATAAACTGTGAAAAGAAATATAATTATACAAAATTTACGATGAGCTGTGGCTTGCTACTGTTCGTTTTCTTTTTAGCCAGACCTAACAATACAATCCACACTTAAGAAAAGCATTAAAAAAAGGGATTTTTAACGTCTTGATCAAGGTGCAATTTGTAACAGATAAACTATTTATTATATATCGTTTTAAAACGTGTGGTCGTGGTGACGACCTCCGTGGTCGAGTGGCGTACACACCGGTTTTCAAGGTGTCGTCAGCTCTGAGGTCCCGGATTCGATCCCCGGCCGGGTCAATGTGGAAATACCACTTTTCTACATTGTCTCGGGTCTGGGTGTTTGTGGTACCTTCGTTGCCTCTGAATTCCATAACACAAGTGCTTTAGCTACTTTCTTTGGGTTCAGAGCAATGTATGTGATGTTGTCCACATTTATTATTATTTTATAAAACAGTTATATAGACCGTCGTAAAACACATGTTGTTGCTTTAGCATTTTCTTATAAAGCTACGGTTTCCACAGCACCCAAACAAGGGGCTTGGAATAATCTAAATAAGTTTTAATGCCCCTGTTTTTGTGGCCACACTTTAACGAGCTAAGTCCAAGTCACTTTTGTATCATATGGTTAGGTTATAAAAACTTTTCGAATATCAACCCGGATAAAATGCTTAAGTGAATTATTTGAAACTTTACACAGGATATTTAAACTTACCTACTTGTCTATATAGTCAAGTAGTAGCTTGGCTAATAGCTAGGTAGTCGTAATTCCACTTAAAAGTGATATGCGGAGCTTATTGCGCTCCGTTTTTGGATAGGTACCCGAGTTAACACATTGATATCCTTTGTATTTCAATGCACTAAAACATGAAACTAGGAAACAAACCAAATATTCTCAGCATCCAAAACGAGATATACGCAAGTAAAAGGTGTAGAAAATTAAAAGGTAAAGAAGATTCATGAAGAAGGAACTGTGGTATATCGCAAACGCATGTCCGTCTGGACCTAGGCTGTACCATGAACTTTTAAAGCAGTAGTACAAGTACAAGTAGTACTGTTGCCGTGGTGGAAGCGAGATAGTGCACTGCACTGCACGTATCAGAGTCTCGCTTGTGCGACGGTAACTGTCTTGCTTTAAGAGTTCAGAGTAAGCGCACTGGTCTCTGGCAAAAATAAAGGTGAATGGTCCCTGATGATTTGATTTGGTAAAGATCCGGCACTAACCTTTCCGTGTCTCCCTAGCAGACCGAAAAAAAATAAACTGATTTTACACATACGATCTTTTTGGATGGCTCTCACTTAGGCATAGCACAATATACAAATATCAAAACATAATTTTTTCGCATGATTAAGTTGAATATAAGAATCACACAGCTCCTCAGAATTTGTTTCAAAATAAAATTTTCAGAAACAGCATTCGTAAACATAATCCGAATTTTATTTCCAAAATGAAGTCAGCGTTGTAAAAACGAACTTCGGAGATCGCATTAAAGTATATGTTTTCCTTGAATTGGTGCTAACTTTAATGTCCTGTACACAATGGCCCATGCTGGACGAGATACAATAGACAGCTGGACTACGGAGCCCGTTTTAGGTACTGGACAATACAGAACGAAGTACTTTTATGGACTAAGGTCCAAGCTGGGACTTACCGTAGTACTACTACATGTTTATTATTCTGTACTTTTACAGAGCCAATAAAACAGATTTTGTTCGGAAAAGTCCTTAATTATATTGATTCATATGACTGCACGGATAGCCGAGTGGTATATGTCACTACGCCAATTACAACTGTGCGCGACGTGGGTGCGCACAAGGGACAAGCATTTGTGTGATCCACAAATGGTAGTTCTAAGTCTGGGTGTTATTTGTGCATATGATTTTAATATTTGTAAAACCCCCTGAGAAACAAGGATTAAATACCTTAGTGCGGGAGTAGTTTTTTATAAAAAATATATATATATATGATTTCACCGTTATTTTTTACGTTAATGAGCAATATAGCAATCGATTATGCCTAAATGTGCTTATCACTTAAATACTTATCATAATTACAATTAATAATAAAGTCCAAAATTATGTTAAATCAAGTATTAAATTTTATTAAACATTGAACTAACAACTTTGGACTAAAAACGTATATCACAGAGGAAAACTTTTTTTTTAATAGATTTTTGTATAAAAATATTTACCATATATGTATTACCTTGTCTTTAAATAAGCAATACATAATATGTTCTCATAATCTTACAGGCGTATTGTATTGAGCTTTATTTATTTCAAAAATATAAAACTGTCTCTCTCTCTCTCTCTCGTTTTAGAGATCAACATAAAAATAGAAACAAGTGTAAGCTGAATCACGCCAACTTAATCCTCCAATGTTAAAATCGAAATCCTGACAGTACTGCGGTTTATAATCCGAGTCCTATCGAGGGAGCGAATTCAGCTCGATAAAGCTTTTACAAAGCTTTAGAATCTAAACCTAAAAAAACCGGCCAAGTGCGAGTCGGACTCGCGCACCGAGGGTTCCGTACACACCTGTAGGTATATAAGTAAAAGTTCACCCATCACTACGATCGAGTCATAGTTATGGTATGATAATTGCAAAATGAAAAAAAAAAAAATCTGAAATATTTTTTTTATATGATGTAACTAAAAATTTACGGTTTTCGCAATTTTTCCTTTATCTGTACTATAAGACGTTACTTCGTACCAAATTTCAAGATTCTGAGTTCACGGGAAGTACCCTGTAGGTTTTGATTCCCGTGCGAGTTTCGAAAATTTGCGGAATTTTGCGGCATAAACGGGAGTATCTTTTGATCGCGTTGACTTAGAAGTTTGATTTTTTCACAGCTCCAAGAGACCATAGACTTGAGTATTTGATATGAATTTCAGCTTGATACCTCCACGCGTTCCTGAGAAAAAAGGTCTTGACAGACAGACAGACAGACAGACAGACAGACAGACGGAAAACTTAATTCTATATGGGTTCAGCATAAGCCCTAATAAAGTTCTATTTTACGGATTAAATATGAAAATCCCTTGACCTTTTATTTATTTTATTATAAAAGGTTTCGATTTTATAAATAAAATCGTATTCTCTAAAACGCCTGTGCCTTAAATTAGTAAATTTTGAAACTATTTTTCATTGCTTTTTTTTTTCTACTGACTAGTACGGTAAAGCTTTTTGTACAAAACTTACCAGTTCTGTCTTAAATTCCCGGTCACGCATGTAACCCATAATATCTTGTAGGAGACAACTTACTACTATTTAACAGACGCTAATTGGTCAACAGTATCTTAGAATAACTAAGAAATAAACTTTACATGACAATTATATTTTAATGACGATAAATTATTGCAGTGGTTATTTAGTTTGTAAATTCTACATTATTTGTAGATGCAAATTATTGTACCACGCTAATTAAGTTATGCAATAATATCATTTTCCGACCACAAAAACAGCGCCGACTCCAAAGAAAATAGGGTAATCGTGTTAACTATATTATTATTAATTTAAGAAGTTGTCAACTTACCTTCCAACGCCATAAATGTAGCAGCACCAATAAAACTGTATACAATTAAACACAAACTCAAAAACAAATGAGTGAACCACTTTCTTGAAAGCAACTTTAATCTATTGTAAAACCAGAAAGCCGACTTTTCACCGGCACTTAAACCACTCTTCGCTGTGTTCATGGTAAAGTCTTTAAAACCTTCAAACTGCTTGAACATAAACTCCGAAGCTTTATTGTGGTACATGTGCATGAAGGGGTTGAAATATGGGTTTCCGTGAGGATCTGAGATGTGGGAGGCCGGCGTGCCTGGTGGTTTCCCGTGGTACCTCGGCTGGCCCCAGTACACTGAGGCCCCGGTGGCAGGGCCTCTAGGAGTCACCATCACGTCTGGTATCTGCAGGGTAATCTTCGGCCTCACCGGCCTCTTTGGCGGAGGCGGCGGCGGGTATCTAGGCGGTACGTCCAGACTATCCATTTTTATGGCACTGTTTATAAAACTACACTGTTTATCGACTCGAGTGCAAGCGCGCACAGATAATGTTTGTGTTAGCGCCGGCGTCGAAATACCTTGCGAGCCGTACTAATTGTTACATTGACATCACTGAATATTTTTCGCGGCAAGTTTTATGGCAGACGTGCGTGTGCCCGAACTGGCTGGACTTGATTATATAAATAAAACGGGAGTTAGCGAGTGCTTCCCGTTGTGTCATCGGCTCTCGTTGGTTATCTCAGCCTAATCATTGCCAATACGATTGGGTTCCGTGAAAATTTCGTGCGTAACGCACTGATTCTACTTTCGTTGAACATGGGCTCATTAACATGAAGTGAGATTCAAATGAACTTGTCTTCTTTGCTCTTGATCGCTTACTGGAAGCAACATTTGTAACCAATTCAGTGCAAACCAAATTTAACGAATTTATTCACGTTTTCTGATATTTAGATAACATGGGAATTCTAACAAGAATATTAATTATGCGTTTTAAAAATAATTAACGTTTAAATTACTTCTTAGATTTATTAGCCTGGGCATAAATCTCACATGAAATATATGTGTGCCTATAAAACGAATAATTGCTAACTAATCTTAATCACTTTTCAGACATCCCCAAGCTAAAGCCAATCAAAAAACTTTACCCCAAAAACTATGTTATATAATTGTACCAAAATCATCTTTTCTTATAAAAAAATTAGAAATGAGCATTTGAGACAGTTAGATAGATTTCGGTATACATATAGATACAGTTAGAATTTGTTGTTTTGTGGAGACAGTATTTATTGTTAAAGTGAAAAACTACATTATATACTTTAGGTCAGTCTTTGTGTCCTGGCCTTTAAGACCAGTTTACTCGTAGATAACCTCCACAGCTATGACTATAAGAAATAGATACCTTTCTAGTGGCTATAACTTACCTATATTTTTATTTTTAAGCCGTCTTGTGGTTTTAATTTTTGCTACGAAACATCGATTAGCGAAGTGTAACTGAAGGCATGTATAATTCTCGGTAAATAAACTTCTTAATTTTTTAAATATTGTTATTCTGAATCGTACTTTGATCAAAATTTTGGTAAATGATTTTCAGTCCATTGTTTTACACACTTTAAAGAATACGATAAGAATACTTTATATATACAATTTATATATTTATTTATTTACATGGAGACGTAATTGGGCATTCAAAAGATTTTAGAATCGCTTTATTTTTGAGATTATTTGCCTTATAGAGTTCCTCAAATAGTGTACGAGACTTGCTATTTCAAACCATTCAAAGAAAATTATTGACAATTATAATTTGTTGTTTTTTTTTTATTATTTGATATGAGTACGCACACATACACGGTATGTTCAAAATACAATAGGATCGACAATATAATAATATCTAAGTTCATATATATGATACAGACAAAGAGAGGATCAGAAGATAATATTATATTTTCCAGACACAAAATATTTAGGATGACATCGACGTGGGTTAGTCACTGGAACTGAAACATTATGTTATTTTTATTTTCGGCGTCAGATTTTGGAATTCATTGCTTTTTCGTCGTAGCCATAGTAATAAAAAATTATTGTTTTGTATATTTTAAACTTTTTATAAAACAAAATTATATTGAACTTATTCCATATAAATCTGTGTGGAAAATTAGTCGCCTTAAATGGCTGGAATCTACATTAATACTTATATATATTTTAATTTACAATATCTGAACCCCTTTTCAAAGAAAACCCTTATTCTGTGAATCATTTTTCCTAATTTTTCAAGAAGACACTTATTTTTAGGTGTTTGTCATCAGTTTGGATGACAAAATCGTTGTATTATTTTTGGCGTGGCGCCTGCATTTTATCACGTTTATACACGAATTTCTGAATAACAAACAGTCAATTTTCATAATTCAATACTCATAATGTAAAAAAATACTTCTAGGTTACTAAATTCCTATAATCAATTCAAATTAAAGTGAAGATTTCTTGGTAACATACCTGTAATGGTATGTTTCCGAGGTAGTCCCATATAAACAAAAACAGCATAAATAATTTATGAAATCGGTTCACAATTTATGGCCAGAGATATCGCTTAACAAACATACAAAAAAAACATACAGACGAATTGAAAACTTCCTCCTTCATCCTTTTGATGTCGGTTATAAAAGAAAAGAAGAACTTGTTCTAAGTATCTAATGTTAGAGTACCTTAAATAAGTTCTTAAATAAGTTATCCAAATGTTTGGATATTTGTAAACTCACACTAAGATTTTTTATGATATTCGGCGAAAGTAGGGTAGATATTAATTATTATATGAATAAGCGGCCACTTAATCATCATTAAAACCATGAGAAATGTTATAATGCACGCTTCAACACCCTTTTAAAATCATTTCAAATTTTTGAATTTCAACGGGCATCCCTAAAATGGCCACAGATAATACAGACAGTCCCGCCAATCAACTGTCATGCATGTTCATTATGATCCTTGTCACACTACGGTTCTCACCCACGCCATTCATCGCTTTCAACGAATATCCCAACGAGACCCGGTTTAATAGCCACGAACTAGACAATAGCCTTGATTCTATACATCGCTTTAAACCAATTTTATCGCTGCATATCGCTTTCAAAAAGGACAAGCTTGCAGAATAGATTTTCGCTTTTGTTTTTAGACCAAAATGTATTTATTATTAATATTTATTTATTTAATCATTTTACAATTAATCAGAGACTATCAGTGTTAGGTAGAAACTATTATAAACCTCTGTAAAATTGTCTTAATGTATGGCAGAATGTAAATTAAATTATGAGTTGTCCACAAAGAGGCTCAAATGAGGCTCATACTGTTTATATAAAACATCTGTCAATTTCATTACAGTTTTCCGGAATATCAAAATTTTTGGGACCTATTCTGAGCTTCTAAATGAGAATGAAATGCGTGCACATAATTCGCTCTATATCGACAGCCATCCATACTAAATGAGTCTTTATTTCATTGATATTATTTATCAATGAAATAATCTATTTAAGTAATGAGCTATTATGATTTATTCAGCAGCATTACATCAATGAACAATTACATCGTTTTTAAGAGCACGTTGTCATGCCAAACAAAAGTCCATATCAATTAAACGTTACTTTGCCAACAGCATTCGTGATTGGGCCAAGAATCAAAGTCGAGAACGATTAATGTAATTTTTTTATAACTGTGAACTGTTAACAGTCAGTGTTTCTATGTATTTTCAAATCCTTGCTAATATTATAATTGCGAAAGTAACTCTGTCTGTCTGTCGCGCTTTCACGCCAAAACTACTGAAAAGATTTTAATGAAATTGGGTACACAGATAATCTAGAGCCTGAAAAAGGACATAGGCTACTTTTTGCCGCGGTAACCGACAACTACGCGGGCAGAATGCGGGAAACAGCTATTAAGTAATAAAAATGTGTAATTGGTCTTTTTTTGACAGGGGTTAATCTTCTTCGATATTCTTATTGTCCTAGGAGAGACAGACGGGACTTTATACAACAACCCATGTTTTGACTGTTATGCGGCTACTTGCATTTGAGACAGTTATAGATATTTTGGTGATTGGGCATCACAATCTACACTACCTTTGTAAAAGACCTAGCAAAGTAAAAATAAACGGAGGCTTCGAATCTCCACAAAATAAAACATAATATTATGAAAATCGCAATAAAAACCATCGTCACCAGTCTAGGAATCCCCTAAACATACACATTGCCAGTCATCATTAAAGTCAAGAAATTATTATCTGAAAAAAAAAACTATAAAAAAAATACGAAGTCACACACTGAAAGCGTGCAAAGTGTCTTAAGAAGTGTGACTCATACGCACTCATTGACTAGTAAACATTTAGTTATGAAAACTACTTAAATATCTCTTAACCCGCCATAAAAAAGGCTTAGAACTGTTCCAAATATATAAGCGTGTTCGAAAATAATGGAAACCCGCAGAAGAAACATTTTGTTTTCGCTTAGAAACTTAAAGCTATAAATCTTAACACTTAGGGCGGGGTAAAGAAGTGTCTTTAGCAGACTGAAAAATCACAGGCAAAAAAAACAGTGTAGGTACCTAAAATGGCTACAAAAACATTGTTATTTACGTACAAAATAAGAACAGAAATTATCTGAAATATCGCAATATTTTTTTGCTAGTATTCCGACATTTTCTCTTCGGCAAGTTCCGCTTGTCACATTACTACACTGCCACGGAAATCCGTGTGCCAGTCATTTTTATCATTTTTAGCTAGACACAAAACTTCACGGGACATCCGTACAAGCTTACGGAGGTCTAACTTATACGAAAACTTGTGAGAAAAGGGTAGACAGATCTGAATTATAAGGTGACTCAGTATCTCAAACAATGGATAAGCAAGCAGTTCCCAAATTAGTGGACGCTACTATCCATGAACGAATACCTATTAGATACTTCTGAAGATCCTGGAACTACGCTGTGTTTAATGGGTTCAATTCTCGGGATCTTCGAAAAAATCTAAAGACATTACTTTAACAAAAAGTGTATGATAATGGAGGATAGCACTTTCTTAGTAGCCTGCTACATGGCACTACTTCATTTACATATTTTATGTAAACATAATGATAAATTTTCAACACACATTACCAGATTAACTAATAAAATTATAACGTTTAAAAAAACCTTTTAAGGTGTCGTAGCAGAAGCATTAAGGTAAGTTCACACTTTATGTGCCCAGAGACAATCTAAAGATTTCTAGAATCTAAATGAAATGAGAGCGTGACTGTTATCTTTTCTATATAACAGTGTTCATGATCAAATTGATAATTCACAATCGATGATTTAACATTAAAACCAATACTGAAACTTTAGTCCATTTCAATCTCATCAATGATATAATAATGGCTAGACATTACGACTTCCGTAGGAATTAATAATGACCATCTTTTTCATAGTCAGTTTTGAAAAACTCCGTTGCTTAGAGGAATAATTAAGTAAACTATAGTGCGCATATCGAGAATGAACTGTTGGCACTAGTATGAACATGTAAAATCGTAAAATTTATGTCAAAACAGAGCGCACCGTTTTATTAAAACTATCTCAATACCTAATATTACTCTAGTGATATCTGAACCGTCGATATTTTCGCATAAACGTCTGTCGTCGCACGGAAAATCACATAAATTAGTAAACGAGCGCAGTACTCAGCTGAAAATTTCTTTACGCTTGACATAAGGGTCTGCTAGCGCTGCGCACGCTCTATGCTTCTCTGTTTCCTCTATGGTTCGTTGTCTCCGGGGACGACATCGTCAGGACTGGTCATAGGTACTCTTGACGAAACTCGCATAAATAAAAATGCGATAAAAAAAGACCGGCGGTAAATAGTTTTAAAGATGACTCCTTACCCATGAAAAATGCTAAAGTATTAACTGTAAAACTGCATTTAAACTATCCCGGTCCCTTTTAATCTCATTAGTTGGACGATTGCCTTTGCAAGTCCGTCTTCCGTCTGCTAAAAGTGGCACTTCGCCAGAAATATTGACATCGATCTACCTTAAAATATGTCGGAATTTGAACGTGTGAAAGTATTTTGGAATCCGTCTATGAATTTTGTTGTTTTAGCATAATTTTAGTGATAATCAGTTATTTTTATGACCATCTTGTTTAAAATTGTCATGTATAAAATGTATTTCAAGTAATTCCGTGGTTATTCATCGTTTGTGAAAGTTGGAAATGTATTTTAGAGTGTTCATGAAAACCTTTCAAGTGCAAGTCGGATTCGTATGAAGGCTTCCGTACCATCGTATATAAAACTAGCTGACCCGTGCCCACTTCGTTGGGCATAATGTTAGTAATCCTTTTCTAGTACATATGACCAAACGATTTAAATTATTTTATTAATATTAAAAATTAAATTATCTATACTAATATTAAAAAACTACTTTTTGTAACTTAAATATAAAAGTTAGACATATGCTGTTGTTGACTTTTTTGTAGGCATTTTCAAGCTCCACATCTTTTCTCTAGAACTCAAAAATATATCTTTCATAGTTAAGGCAGCGTTCGTAAGAAACGCTTTCACTCGACCGTTTTTTCTCCGATTCACTTTGCAAAACGGACTACCACGTAAAATCTTTTTATTTTTCAGTTTTTTATATAACCTATGATACTCAACAATGATGTGGCTTTCTATTGGTGAAAGAATTTTTAAAATCGGTTCAGTAGATCCCGAGATTACCCCTTACAATTTAACAAACACAGAAACTTTACTTCTTTATAATATTAGTATAGAAGTATAGAAGTATAAAAGTATAGATATAGATTAGTATAGAAGTATAGATATAAGCCGTCAAAATCGAGCCAAATCACTCCAATAAACAAGTACCTATAGGTACCCTTTTAATTTTTAATTAAGTATATTGTTACTTTAGTTTTATTAAATTAGTTTTTTTTTATTTAATTATTCTGAATGCAAACAACCCTTTGACATTTAGGCTTCCTAATTAAGTGTCTGAAATAGGAAGACATTTAAATTAGGATAGTGTAATAAGCGTATTAGGAACAGACTACTACGAACAGAAAACAATTGAATAGGCTAAAAGCTGCATTTAATTTTTTTTACCACTGGGTTGCGTTTCATATAATAAGTGTTACCGTAAGCAATGTCGCCGCCAGAGGCGTTAGTGGCAAACTCGCACCTGTAAAATTTCATAGTTAATTGGTGGGCTTTGTCATTTGTTTTTTTTACTAGTCTTGTGCCAGTGATTTTTTTACATCCAACACGGGTGTCGGTTCTTTATTGCGTAATCTGGCCTCTGGGTTTACAAAAGATGTTCCATTATTAAAAATATTTCGAACTATAAATAAGTTTGTACACACACAAAAAGAAAACAGTACGCGAAATGCTAAATTGATGACGGTTCGATTCCCGCAATGGACAAAAAGTAGGGTCCACAAATTGTTACGTTGAAAAGATTGGATTATAAATTACTATCTGTTTCCCGCAGCTCCACCCGCGTGGATGTTGGTTATCGCGGTAAAAAGTAGCCTATGTCCTTTCTCAGGCTCTAGACTACCTGTGTACCAAATTTCATTTAAATCAGAGACAGGCAGAGTTACTTTCGCATTTATAATATTAGTAAGGACTTGTACCCCGGGTTTGCTTTTAACAAATGGGTACCTTTAATAGAGTGATGGTTGGGTGCCAATTAGACGAATACCAATGAATATTGTAATAAAAAAGCAGACTTCAGAACCTAGTAGTTAGTGTACATACATAAATCTAAAATAATTTCATTAACGTTGCCAATTTACGCAAACTCTTTGATTTTAGTATCGTATTATGATCATTATAATTTATTTCAACTATTAAAGTAACTTGCCAGACTGTGATACCTGAAAATACCACATTTTCAAATAGTTTGCCAGTCGGACGCATTGCGAATTGTTATTACATAAAAACTATTTAGCATAATGTTATCTTGACTGTCACGAAATCAATGATATTAACAAAGACCTAGCGAACGATACGTAGACATTTGTTTTACTTGTAAAGGCAATATAGGTACCTACATTTGGATATACTTATATCCAAATGTAGTAGTAATATATAAACTGGGAACAGAGGAAAGTTTTAGGGAGACATTTGCCTAGCTCTAGTTCAGTACTGATTTTTACAGTATAAAGTTAATAGGTACCTAATTGTTTATAGGTTATTTCTGACTATGAAAGATAATTTGGAACTAGACCGTGAAAGTTTATAAGAATTGGTTTTCCTCTTAGAGCAGCCTTTCCCAAAGTGGGCGATAACGCCCCCTTGTGGGCGCTGCAGGCCTAAAGGGGGCGGTAAGAGACTCAGAAAAAAAATCAAATCTCCGCTAATATAGCTCAAAATAATTAATTTAATTCGAAGTTATAGTGGTTTTTAAGTTGGTGAAAATATGGGGGAGCTAAAGAATAATTTATTCTTAAAGTGGGCAGTAGACAAAATAAGTTTGGGAACCCCTGTCTTAGAGTAAACAAAGGCAAGCATGGAGCGTGCGCATCGCTAGTAGCCCCTTATGTCTAGCGAAAGCACATTTTTAGCTAAATGTAAGTATGTGTGTTTTGATACTAGAATAATTTTATGATTTAACATGTTCCTACTAGTACCCGTTCATACTCCTTGTGCGCGCTCTATAGTTTACTCATTTATTCCTGAGGTTTGTCTACTCAAATTAGGCTGACAGCCGAACTATTTATATGTTGGTATGAATTCGTATACCTATTTTAAATGTAGGTGATACATATATTTTTGTATTTGACACGATGTGTAATGTCTGTTTCATATCGTTATAAATATGCAAATAACTAAAAGACATAAATTACATAATTAAAAACAAATAACCACACCATTTGATTGATTGATTGACAGAGTTTAAATATTTATTACATTTAAATAAATCATTATATTCGTGCTAATTTTGTATTGAGGTCAAAAAACTACGTCAATGCTTGAGTAACATTAAATAAATTTCTGTATCCCGAAAATTGTTTTCCAATCATTATAATCGAAGCTCTCAGAACCAAAATGAAGTTTGAAGAACAACCTAAATATTTTGTGGGTACTTACAGAATTAAAAATTTAATAATAAAACGTCGACGTGTTATACCTCTATTTTTAAATGAACGTCATTGAATTGTTTGATTTTAAATCGAAGTAATAAAGTTACAATACCTAAAGGCTGTCTAAGTAATAGAAATAGTATTGCTACTACACCACTAAACAAATAAAAAAAGGCTGTTATGATCTAATACTATTTACATCCTGAAAACGCGTCCGAAACCTCGCTTCGTCACTGATAGATAGTGTTACTAAATTCTTACTTTCATTTCACTCTAACAAAAGACGACGTAACTACGGTTACAAAATATCCAGTATCACTAAACTGAAACTCCGATTATCTCTTAAGTGCATTTCAATACACAATAATGACACAGCCAGTCCGTGCACTCGTCTTTAAAGAATACCCGATACTAGGTACGTTATTTACAAGTAAGTAAATAGATTCTCATTACAGAGCCTAACAATACCATTAGGTACTATAATAGGATTACATTATATTGGCGATACCGATAATGCAACGGTCATACCACATCTTACAACTGATTTTATATATACGTATTTAAAATGAATAAATGAATCTCTATTTCCTTTGGTCATCGCATCACACGTGAACGGATGGAACAATTTTGGTATATTTTTTTATTGTAATTTAATTGTATTTATTATTGTCAAGATAAGCATTTTATAAAAAAAAAAAAAAAACAAAGTTTTGAAATTTCACACCCATTCGAAGCCGGGGCGGGCAGCTAGGTATATATACTTAGGTAGGTAGGTACATAATGCTGGTTAGTCCGGTAAAGAAGTGAAACTGCGGCTGACCTCTTCTAAAAAAAAAGAAATACTTAATGCTGAGTTTACAATATTTTATGACACTTTAACTACATACATTCATTGTAACAATTTAACATGCTGTCCAAGGCACGCACAACGGTTATCTCAGTCGTTATCTAATATAAAAATCTCGAGAGACAGTGTTTGTTATCGAACTCCTCCGAAATGACTTAACCGATTTTTATGAAATTTTTGTGTATTTGGTCTGAGAATAGGTCGTAGGCTATTTTTTATACTCCTTGGTGATAAGGGTGGCCCTGGCAAAACAACGTTTACCGGATCAGCAAGCATCCTTAGAAGTACTTAGTTGGAATGTTACCCATCAGTAGACCAACCTAGGTAAACGTTTCTTAACCTTGATTGATCGTCAAACAATTACGACGACTAATTCCAAAATCCTGGCCCAATTTCAATGATTACCTCGTAACATAATGAGTGTCGCATCCTACCGACAAAATAGATCAAAGATCGCAAGATGACGTGTTTTATTATAGCCATCTGCCATTTAGCGAGCTATCAATCCGCTAACTGGATCTTTATGGTACTATTAATAAATTATTACCTTGAGTGTGATACAAGCAAACTCTTTTACCTACCTAAAATACATTGTTTTTGTCAATCAAGTGAGGTATAACTATCTAATTAATTAAGTATTTTGTCTCAGATGGTCTTGGAAAAGTCCTACGAGCCTCAAATTGTCAGATCAGATCAGACCAAATGATATGTATCTTCGTTATGTAGCACTACCAGAGTATAATTTATAAATTATATTTATATTTATATATTTTATAATTTATAAAACTATAAAAATTATTGATTAGAATAGTATTGAATAAAGATATTCTAATGTGTTGCATATTCTAGGTTTTTTTAAGCAATGAATTAAGTTAAAATAAAACTTTAGGTATTTGTGAAAACATGATGTGTAGTTAACATGGTGTAAATATAATAATTTATTTTAACATGCTCTGCCTATTGGCGCACAAAACAAACAGTTAACGTAAGTAAAACCAGCTAATGCAAGTCGTTTGTCATCTAAAGAAGAAACAGGCCATTATCACCTTTTCTAACACTACCTATACATATTTCTACGTCGCTCTGACTATTCTTGTATTTGGAGTCCATTTTGGACTACGGGTAAAACTTTAGAAACAAAAATCTGTTTTTATTTCATCTTTATTAAATAGAGCAGAGGAGGAGAGGTATCCTACGTGAATTTCGTGCCCGTCCTGAACCCTACAAGACGTGATGGAGGCCAATGACCCGGCCATCCAGGTTTGAGTTTGAGGGTCATTTGACACGAGAAGAAGAAGAAAAAACTTTATTAAACTCTTTTAGGCGATTATGACATTCTTCTTTTATAATCTGTGTGTGCCCAATATTTTGTTTTTCTGACTTGACAGCTGTTGTCATTGTCAACATGTCAACCAACTTGTCAATGTCATTTCGTGGATTGCCTTCAAGAATTTAACACAACAGTGCAGTCCATTTATTATTTAATAATAAATAAGTAAAATCACGTTAAATAAACGTAACAAAGGCAAGCACTCCTATTATGAAACGTGTGAACGTTTACAGAAATAAAGACGACAAAAATGGAACACTTATGGCTGTGGAAGACGATGATATATTACTTTTTAAATCAAAAATAGAAGTGCATTTTCGAATAGACGTAGACAGCATAAGCTTGTTTTCCTCAAATGGCTCAGAAATAAATGATGTTAAAGTGCTTAGGGATAACGAGAATATTTATTTGTGTAATAACGGTTTGGGAGATTTAAAAAGTTGTGATAGTTTAGAGAATTCAATGCAAGAATTAGGTTTAAGTAATCAGGTAAAACCAGGCAAGTCTGTAGATGATTGGATAACATTGAATGTTGGTGGCAAACACTTTACGACATCCCGAGCTACGCTAACGGCTAAGGAACCTTTATCGATGTTAGCAAGAATGTTTGCAGAGGATAAAAATGTGTACTTAATGAATCCGAGTGCCACAGATTCCATTGGAGCTTACTTGATAGATAGAAGCCCAGAGTATTTTGAACCTATATTAAATTATTTGAGGCACGGTGCTGTGATATTAGATAAGCATGTTAACCCCAGAGGTGTGATGGAAGAAGCAGTATTTTATGGTCAGTATTTTTTTATTTTAATTTTATTTTGCTATTATTCTAGTTAGTAGTTATTTACCCATGACCAACCAAAAGAACAATGTTTGTCATATGTTTTAAGCACAAGTTTTCCTTAACAGCTGCTCTCAGTTGTTCATTTTACAATTCATATTGTTTTTGTCATATTATTCACTCGCACAACAAAAATTACATTGCCATGATGTGAGACTTACATTTATCTATCTGATATATTATAGTATGAAAATAAATTGAATGTATAGTCTATTTAAATTCTTGTGACAATTGATGTTATATCCACTTAAACAAAACATCAATTTTATGCTAGTGTAAATAAAGTTTATTTTAGAATGACAAATACTTTTAAAAGTCTTAAAAATATTATGTTGTATTGAAAACTGAACCTTATATGTAAGAGTTACAGTTGTTTTTCCTAAAACTCATGTTTGACACAAAATTGTGAACGCAGTATATGTAGTTTTGTCCTCTATTCTTCCCTTAACCATTGACCACATTGTGATGAAACTTTTTGGTACGGTCTAAGAACACCAGCAATGGTAGCTGGCAATGTACAACTACAATAAACACTTTTTTTATATAAGACAACATTAAAACTATTGCTGGGTGCCACTATTTTATTTGTGGTCTAGAATGATGAGTAGGACAGATGTTAGTATGAGTAGGGTATTAAGGGTATTTTCCAATGACTTTATATTTCTCGCCATAGTATTCACGTCAGAGAAGAAATAAATTATGTCTTTTCAATCACAGAAGTATACAGAAAAGTATAAAGGAATGTTTTGTTTAAAAATGTCCCGCATTACAGTGTAACAGCTCGAAAAGTCTGTCTACTGATTTGTTTTATAAACATCTCTTAATTCTAATTACAGGTATAGACTCAATGATACCACAATTAAATCTTTTGATAGAGGAATCACGGAGTAGTTGTGGTATTAACCAAGCGTTAACACGTATGGATGTTGTGCGGTCCATTATTATGACACCAACTTCATCAGAGCTTAGGTTTCAAGGCGTCAACTTAAGTGGAGCAGACCTTAATAGACTGGATTTAAGATATATTAATTTTAAGGTAAGTTTAATAAAATGATTGAAATGTTTTAAATTTTTTGATTTGATTTAAATTTAAATTATTTTTCTAGTAAACTAATGATTAAAATAAATTCATTTACTAGAAAACATAAGACTAACATAACCACTAGACCAACAGGCCAGTCAAACAGGCCATAATAAGATCCTTTTAACATAATACTGGCTATAATAAAATTTGGTTGTTAAATAAGACATTCCTTATTATCTATTTCAGTATGCTTGCTTGTCCCGATGCAACTTAAGCGGAGCTAACTTGTCACATTGCTGCTTGGAGCGCGCGGACCTCTCACATGCCAACCTGGAAGGCGCGCAACTGTTGGGTCTGAAGGCATTATGTGCTAATATGGAAGGTGTGTGTTTTTGATTCATTTACATTATATCAAAAATATCAGCCTGTGGCTGTCCAACTGCTGGGCAAAGACCTCTTCTGAAATAGAGAAGGAACAAGCATTTAAAACACAAATAAAAGTTTCTTCGTCTTTGTCTTCGAGTTTTTGATTAAGTTTAGTAAGAAAAAATATGTGTTAATTTTTTTTAATAATCTAACGCAAATAAATATTATCGCATAAATTCTAAGCATTTGTGATCGGGACAGTCATTTCAATTGAATGTATTTATTTCAGGTGCTAACTTAAAAGGTTGTAATATGGAAGATCCAGCGGGATCAAGGGCTGTGATGGAAGGAGTTAATTTGAAAGGTAAATATTTTCATTAATATCGTCCATTGCCAAATATTGAAACATTAATTTTAACTTTATAATTAAGTCTTATTAAAAAAAAGTGCTTATTAATAATGTATCTCACTTCAATCAATCAATAAAAATCACTCTAAAAAAGTGATGACCCATTGAATTTATAAGTTTAGTTTTTATGGTTTTTCTTTTATTTAATTTACTATCCATTAAATTAGAGAAATTTAACCCTTCCATTAGTGCCATAAAAGTACAGAACGTTATTTTTTTCGATTTTAGTCCGTTCAATACCAGGGTGTACCAAGCGTTTTATCAATGCAACTGGTGAATTATGTTATATTTATTTTTGAAAATAAAAGAAGAATATTTCATTTGAGAATAATTTGCTATCTCCAGTATTTAGAGTACTTTCCCTTCATATGGCATAGCCGTGGGTGTGGGACGCCAAGAGTATAAGTAAATAATTGTTCCAGTGCTGCTCCAAGCCCTCATCTCATTGAAAAGAGACGAGCACTTGATGATCACCCTTGCCACTTGCAGAATAGCGATTTCAGATTCATTTTATTTTTATATTCCTTGAATGGTTTATATTCTTCCAGGTGCTAATTTAGAAGGTAGCAACATGGCTGGCGTTAATTTACGAGTGGCAACACTGAAGAATGCAAACCTACAAAACTGTGATCTTAGGGCCGCTGTGCTAGCCGGGGCTGATTTGGAGGTACTTCATATACCTACTGTTGATAATATAAATGTCAAAGTTTGCGGTTGTATGGATGTAGCTACTGGTTTAGCCAAAACTAGCTAAACGGAATTTGTTGGAACTTTACAGCTGTAATAGATCAGAATAATGAAAAATTATGTATGTTGTTAAATAATACAAAACTCGGATAAAGCCAACATAGGGAATGTTAAGTCCTGTCAATAAAGACGTACATATTTATTATAATAGTCGGTCCAAGTCCGACTAAAAAAAACCCGGTTTTTTGACGAAACGAGAGACGTAAGATTTTAACCCCTTAAACAAAACAAAAAAAAATAGGATATCATGATAGAGTATAAACCAGTAACTTGGATGTAAAAGTAGGCACTTTGTTCATGTCAATACCGGTATTTCGTTTATCCAATGAATCTGGACGCCAATCTTCTTGGTTTAAAGCCCAACCAAATTCCGACTAATACCGAAAATGAAATACAGACCATATTGCTTTGCGTTAAAATCAAACTGATATGATACCGATACAATGCCGCCTAAACGTTTACTAATTAACGGTTACACACAATTCGCGCCATCAAAAATAAGATTTCCACGCAGGTACATCAGAGTAAACGTGGTATCTACTATTAAACATAAATGTATTTGATGTTATAATAGACTGACTGAATCTAATAGTATGAGGAAATGAGCCCGTATTTATATCCTGCGGGGCAAACCGACAACCTCCGTGGTCGAGTGGCGTACGCACCGGTTTTCGCCGTCCGGGGCCCCGGTTCGATCCTCGGACGGGTCAATGACGGGCCTTTTGTTCTAGTGGTTAGTGACCCTGACTGCTAAACCGGAGGTCGTGGGTTCGATTTCCACCCAGGACAAATCTTTGTGTAATGAGCACGATGATTGGTTCTGTGTCTGAGTGTAATTTATCTATAATAAGTATGTATTTAGCAATATATAAGTATGTTTATCAGTTGTCTGGTTGCAATAATACAGGCTCTGCCTAGTTTGGGATCAGATGACCGTGTGTTAGTTGTCCCAAGATATTATTTATTTATTTATTTAATGACCCAAACCACTTTTATACATTGTCTCGCTCGGGTCTGGGTGTTTGTGATACCTTCGTTGTCTCTGATTCCATAACACAAGTTCTTTAGCTACTTACTCTGGCTTCAGAGCAATGTATGTGATGTTGTCCACATTTATTTACTTTTGCCTCACTCCCTATTTTCCACGAATACTTGTTTTTGACTTACTAGCTCCAACGCTTTTTCCTAGGCATTGATATTTAAACCACCCTGTTTTGTATCTGATTCAGTTTTTGAACAATAAATTGTATTTTTTTTTCTTTTTAGTGTTGTGACTTATCAGGCAGTGATCTTCATGAAGCAAATCTTCGCGGGGCCAATCTGAAAGATGCGGCTTTCGAACTCATGCTCACACCGCTTCACATGTCGCAAACCATCAGATAATAGATATTTACACGCTTTTAATAAATGTTTACGTTGGCGCTATTAGCAGTTTTATTTGTAATCGACTAAATCACTAAACGTAAATAAAAATAATGGTTATTTTGTATGAGACGGGAAATTAGGGCAACAGCTGTTGCTTGTCGTTTCTCATAAATTATGTGAATTATCACAGAAAAATAAAATCTAGTTGTGTATGCTATTTTTCGCGCGAGGTTATTAACCTCTCGTTGACGATGGTGTGTAAAGGATTGCGCACATTACAGCCGCGGCGGACTGCACTGCATCGTAAAAATGCGTCTACGCACATAGGAGCCGTGGATGGGCGTAGATTTCAGTTATTCAGCCGTTGGCCCACAGAGTACTTTTATATATATTGCGTTGGCCGTCCAAGGCGACGGATGGTTCTTTGAGCTTCTTTATTTAAAATACACGTCTTGGATAATTATAAAACAAAAATAATTCATGGTCTATCTAAATACTTACTTGTTATAATTGATTTAGTGATGACGCAAAGATAATAAAATAAAAATCAAATTTGTAATAAATACCTTATGTAATTGAAAAAATAATAATAAATAAAATTGTAGGTTAACCATCGAAATTAGGTCGGTACAAAGTCAAGCTTTTTTAAAGGTCAGTGATTTTAGAGATTTGTGGATTACCTATATCATAAGTAGGTACATCTAGCTTCTAAATTTTAAAGAAATTTATATTATATTTGTTATAAGGCTTGGATACATAGCTTAAAAGATTGTATCTAGTTTTGATTTCGTTTTTATTTTGCATGAATTCGTAAACTACTATAATTTTCCTACACCTCAATGAGGTGGCTCGAGAACTAAGTACCTACTTATTTTAGTACTTAATAGTTTTGTAACATAAATAAATTATCTTTATAATACTTGTTAACGCGGACTGAGGCTTGCCGCTTGCCACACAGCAACGCTAAACATCGCCGCAAAACTAAGATTCGCCAGTGCATAAAAAATGTAGGTAGGTACGAAAGATATTCAGGAACAGTTTTGTTTTGCGTGGCGGTGCGCTTTGGACCGTCGAGGTATGCAATCGACGTACCTCCATGAGTAAACGGTTTGTTATTAAATACGGTGTTCGGACTGTGATTTTGTGATTGAACCTTGATCCAAAGAATATCGCGGATAGAAAGAATAGAGCGCACCGTGTTAATAAGACTATGTCAAAACCTAATATTACCGTAATAAAATAAATGTGCTTACGCTTGGCATAAGGGGCTACTAACGATGTGCACGCGGTGCACGCTCTATGCTTTTCTATGATAAGGTACTCTAAGGTATCTAATAATATATTTTTGGCTAAATACTTTTTGCTAGGTACTATTAAGTACCTACATAAACGTAAGAGATAGCTAGTTACCCAATTATTATGTTTTCTAGATTTCCTCATTTTCTTTTATCCTTACGATTCATACAGTTCCGGTAATTCTGGCTTTGTTTGTTTCCCAAATAAAAATAAAATTATTGTAATAAGTTCTCTTTTACCAATAAATTATTTATTTTCATTATTTTTGTCAAAGAAAACGTACTGAAGTATTTATTCTAATGTTGGATCCTCTGCGAATAGTGATGCTACTACTGAACGTTATTAAATATTGTCAAATTTTAAACAAACACGATTTTCGTATTTAATGTTACAAACTGAGCTTTCGCAAATTTATATTATGTAAAGATTTAGAAACTTTACTTTACTATTTGATTTTAAAAGTACCAAGTTGAAGTAAGACTAGTGTAATAGATCAGAATAATGAAAAATTATGTATGTTGTTAAATAATACAAAACTCGGATAAAGCCAACATAGGGAATGTTAAGTCCTGTCAATAAAGACGTACATATTTATTATAATAGTCGGTCCAAGTCCGACTAAAAAAAACCCGGTTTTTTGACGAAACGAGAGACGTAAGATTTTAACCCCTTAAACAAAACAAAAAAAAATAGGATATCATGATAGAGTATAAACCAGTAACTTGGATGTAAAAGTAGGCACTTTGTTCATGTCAATACCGGTATTTCGTTTATCCAATGAATCTGGACGCCAATCTTCTTGGTTTAAAGCCCAACCAAATTCCGACTAATACCGAAAATGAAATACAGACCATATTGCTTTGCGTTAAAATCAAACTGATATGATACCGATACAATGCCGCCTAAACGTTTACTAATTAACGGTTACACACAATTCGCGCCATCAAAAATAAGATTTCCACGCAGGTACATCAGAGTAAACGTGGTATCTACTATTAAACATAAATGTATTTGATGTTATAATAGACTGACTGAATCTAATAGTATGAGGAAATGAGCCCGTATTTATATCCTGCGGGGCAAACCGACAACCTCCGTGGTCGAGTGGCGTACGCACCGGTTTTCGCCGTCCGGGGCCCCGGTTCGATCCTCGGACGGGTCAATGACGGGCCTTTTGTTCTAGTGGTTAGTGACCCTGACTGCTAAACCGGAGGTCGTGGGTTCGATTTCCACCCAGGACAAATCTTTGTGTAATGAGCACGATGATTGGTTCTGTGTCTGAGTGTAATTTATCTATAATAAGTATGTATTTAGCAATATATAAGTATGTTTATCAGTTGTCTGGTTGCAATAATACAGGCTCTGCCTAGTTTGGGATCAGATGACCGTGTGTTAGTTGTCCCAAGATATTATTTATTTATTTATTTAATGACCCAAACCACTTTTATACATTGTCTCGCTCGGGTCTGGGTGTTTGTGATACCTTCGTTGTCTCTGATTCCATAACACAAGTTCTTTAGCTACTTACTCTGGCTTCAGAGCAATGTATGTGATGTTGTCCACATTTATTTACTTTTGCCTCACTCCCTATTTTCCACGAATACTTGTTTTTGACTTACTAGCTCCAACGCTTTTTCCTAGGCATTGATATTTAAACCACCCTGTTTTGTATCTGATTCAGTTTTTGAACAATAAATTGTATTTTTTTTTCTTTTTAGTGTTGTGACTTATCAGGCAGTGATCTTCATGAAGCAAATCTTCGCGGGGCCAATCTGAAAGATGCGGCTTTCGAACTCATGCTCACACCGCTTCACATGTCGCAAACCATCAGATAATAGATATTTACACGCTTTTAATAAATGTTTACGTTGGCGCTATTAGCAGTTTTATTTGTAATCGACTAAATCACTAAACGTAAATAAAAATAATGGTTATTTTGTATGAGACGGGAAATTAGGGCAACAGCTGTTGCTTGTCGTTTCTCATAAATTATGTGAATTATCACAGAAAAATAAAATCTAGTTGTGTATGCTATTTTTCGCGCGAGGTTATTAACCTCTCGTTGACGATGGTGTGTAAAGGATTGCGCACATTACAGCCGCGGCGGACTGCACTGCATCGTAAAAATGCGTCTACGCACATAGGAGCCGTGGATGGGCGTAGATTTCAGTTATTCAGCCGTTGGCCCACAGAGTACTTTTATATATATTGCGTTGGCCGTCCAAGGCGACGGATGGTTCTTTGAGCTTCTTTATTTAAAATACACGTCTTGGATAATTATAAAACAAAAATAATTCATGGTCTATCTAAATACTTACTTGTTATAATTGATTTAGTGATGACGCAAAGATAATAAAATAAAAATCAAATTTGTAATAAATACCTTATGTAATTGAAAAAATAATAATAAATAAAATTGTAGGTTAACCATCGAAATTAGGTCGGTACAAAGTCAAGCTTTTTTAAAGGTCAGTGATTTTAGAGATTTGTGGATTACCTATATCATAAGTAGGTACATCTAGCTTCTAAATTTTAAAGAAATTTATATTATATTTGTTATAAGGCTTGGATACATAGCTTAAAAGATTGTATCTAGTTTTGATTTCGTTTTTATTTTGCATGAATTCGTAAACTACTATAATTTTCCTACACCTCAATGAGGTGGCTCGAGAACTAAGTACCTACTTATTTTAGTACTTAATAGTTTTGTAACATAAATAAATTATCTTTATAATACTTGTTAACGCGGACTGAGGCTTGCCGCTTGCCACACAGCAACGCTAAACATCGCCGCAAAACTAAGATTCGCCAGTGCATAAAAAATGTAGGTAGGTACGAAAGATATTCAGGAACAGTTTTGTTTTGCGTGGCGGTGCGCTTTGGACCGTCGAGGTATGCAATCGACGTACCTCCATGAGTAAACGGTTTGTTATTAAATACGGTGTTCGGACTGTGATTTTGTGATTGAACCTTGATCCAAAGAATATCGCGGATAGAAAGAATAGAGCGCACCGTGTTAATAAGACTATGTCAAAACCTAATATTACCGTAATAAAATAAATGTGCTTACGCTTGGCATAAGGGGCTACTAACGATGTGCACGCGGTGCACGCTCTATGCTTTTCTATGATAAGGTACTCTAAGGTATCTAATAATATATTTTTGGCTAAATACTTTTTGCTAGGTACTATTAAGTACCTACATAAACGTAAGAGATAGCTAGTTACCCAATTATTATGTTTTCTAGATTTCCTCATTTTCTTTTATCCTTACGATTCATACAGTTCCGGTAATTCTGGCTTTGTTTGTTTCCCAAATAAAAATAAAATTATTGTAATAAGTTCTCTTTTACCAATAAATTATTTATTTTCATTATTTTTGTCAAAGAAAACGTACTGAAGTATTTATTCTAATGTTGGATCCTCTGCGAATAGTGATGCTACTACTGAACGTTATTAAATATTGTCAAATTTTAAACAAACACGATTTTCGTATTTAATGTTACAAACTGAGCTTTCGCAAATTTATATTATGTAAAGATTTAGAAACTTTACTTTACTATTTGATTTTAAAAGTACCAAGTTGAAGTAAGACTAGTGTACTGTTTAGTAAATTAAAATTAGTCGATTATTTATCAAAAGAAAATGTTAGCTTTAGTTTTGACATTTGTACAGCTCTAATCGTTTTTTGTTGGCAGGTTGGTTGCATTTGTTTTTTATTCGCGACTTCGCGTTCTATTTTTGTGTGTGACGGTTCCGTCCGGCGGAGAAGGATTTTATTTTGCAAATAATAATTTTGATGGTTTTCATTTAGATCATCAGAATCCCTGCAGAAGAGCTCCCGATTGCGGTAAAATATCAAAATGCAGAACGGAGACGGCACGCCGACAGCGGCGGATAACAGTAAGTTTCACATTTGTTGTTGAAAATAATGGAATAACAATCATTATTCCACTGTTTTATTTACTATTTTAGAGAAAATTTTAGTCGTAAATCATGTAAAAACGCATAAAATTAGGTTTTTTGGATGTGAACCACGTGTATTTTGATATACCCGCATATAATCGATTATGAAAACTGCGAAGTTTCTTCTATCTATGTAAAAAAATAATGTAGAATCGGATTGCAGTAGTAATTTCACTTGCGTTTAAATGTTTCGTGCATCGATTATCGCAATTTGGGTTGTTTCCTCGGTTTGCAATTATTGATACTGTGGGTAGCTTAATTGGAGTGTGAAGCATGACTCACATTCTAGTGTTCTGCCCACCTCTTTTGTAAAAATGCAACTGATTTATTAGGCAATTGAATTGCAGCGAGTACATCGTACTCTCAATTCGCCGCGGTATCTTGTCACACGAAAAAATGCAAGGAAGTTGGTTCGCTGCACTTGTATAAAAATCAATCTACCTCCGTTGTGTGCATGTGTGAGGTCATTTTAGATTTTCTATTTGCATTGAATCATTGGTTTGAAGGTCTACTTGTGCATAATATTACCACATCTATCTATATAGATGATTCTATAATAAGATTAAATCATTCAGTATTTTGTACATTATTTTTCTACCTACCTACATTTTAATGATTAGCAAGCCATTTTATGTAAGTGTGGGTTGCATAGGTCATGGTTGAATAATTTATCAGCTTCTTAGCTTTCCTGATTATTTACATGTTGGTGTGTGTTTGTATTTCTTTATCTCTGCATTAATTATATCACTGCAAACATGGTAAATTTGTTTTTCTTGTATGAATGATTAAATTCAACGAACACTGCAAGTTACAGTTGTTTTAATATCAATTAACTTAAAGTATACTTATGTAATCTTTGTCAAATATTTTGTAATGTCGTATATTTACAATAATAAAAAATTAAATAAAATTAAGTAAAACAATTTATTCAAAATTTCTTTAATTTTGTGGACTGCAGTTTTATGGCTTTGTATGTTTTGATTTTATCAATTAGATAATATAAACAAAAAAAACAACTTTCTCATAATCACTTTGATAATTGAGTAGGTAGATAACATGTTACTCTATATTAATCATAATATGCTTAAATTAAATTATGTTTATTGTTGTATTCACACCTAGTACAAATTTAATTTGATAAATCTAGCTGGCCCGACTATTGTCCTGCAAATTTTCTACATTTTCTGAAGATTTTTCCCAAATTCGAATTCAAATTCGCAAGGTCGAGCTGTTCATAACCGATGCTTTGTCATATTTGTGGCAATTGATTAATATTAATCAAAATAAAAAATATATAGGCCATACTGTTAGGCTAGCTGTCATGAAAATTGTGACCCCTATTTAAAATATGTATCAATTCATCTCTAAAGTTCAACATACAACCAGTTCTTCCAAAGAGTATTGCAATAACAACCCCAAAGGCCACTCAGATCAGCCCTTTGCATCTACATGCCAAAATCATGCCATCTATTGCCCAAACCGACTGTGGTCATACAACAACAATGGCAACAGTAATCATCTGGTCATCATGCCAAAGGTCTGCCAGCTATAATGTCCTATTACTTTCCAGTACTTGCTTGTAAATAAATTTTGTTCAATAAAAAAAATACTTACAGCAAATATGTTTTAAATAACGTAAACAAATATAGAGTAGTAATAATTTTGAGGCAACACCAACTGTCATAAAATTTTGCCAAGTTTCCTGCTGAACTGTATTTGAGTTTAACAATAATTATGTTCTCCAAGACTTGTTATGAGCAATATCAAAAGCAGTCTTTATTCATAATCCTTTTTTTTTAAATTTTAATTGAACTCAATATACAACCTTAACTGTTTGTTTGTACTTTTATGATCACAGGTGTGGGGTTACATCAACATGTGGTCACCTTGGCCAGAACTAAGTTTCTAAATACACAATACATTATAATAAGAAACATTCATACTGTAATCAAGGTGTTTGTTTAACTAACTAGATTCGAAATGTAACATTTTCTTATATTATTTTTACTGTAGTATAAAGGCAACTTATCATAGTCAAAACACTGTTGTTCTAATATTATATTTCCAAATATTAAATACTTGTAACTTTGTAATGATAATCTCTTACTTATTTTAAAAAGATATTTGTATAGCACAACATTTCAATTCCATGGCCCGAGTGAGAATGCTCATGTTAAAACAATGTCAACAACAATTACTTGCTTGGCAGCAAGTGATTCTGTTTTCTACTGACTAATATCAATTTTGCATTGGAATTGTATTGGACATAAAATTTATTGAAGAGTAAGGGGCATTGCATTGACCAAATTCTTATGAGGTTATTATAAAGTTTTCAGTTATGTAAATGTTTATTATTATAAACTGTAAACTGTGAATCTAAAAACTGCCTTATTACTGTAGGTAGCCAGGTACAGTAGACCGCGTTTCAGTGCTATCACGTGGACCTTAACAGCACCTGTATGGCAAGGCATTAAGGTCGCGTTTAGTTGAGCGTTACGACTGGCATGCGTCTCGACCGTACTTCCCTACTTTGGGAATATTATGCAAAATTAAATTGCACGTTTACTTACATAGGCTCTGTAACAATATTTATAGCCAAAATTCCGCCATTTTATTTTTGTATTCGACGCTAAGGGTATGTTTGCGCGTATTTTGTATATTATTTCTATATTAAAATGCCTGTTTTTAAGTTCTTTTATTAAGTACTTATCTCGTATCTTCCAAACGACTATATATATTTTGACAGAATTACTATTATATAATTATCAACAGCTATTCAAAATTGGTACGGCAGTAATTTTTTTTTAAGGAATATTTTCTTGGGATCGTTGTTCTCTTTTTTGGGCTGAAGCAGTATTACAAATATGACCGGCTATTTCCGTAGCAACCCTGTATAAAACTGCGGGACTTAAGTACACAATATTTTATATTCTTACTATTCTATTGGTTTAAACGTTACGTATTAGAAGACGCTGCAAGCAAACGTTCACTAGTCAATTTAATGACTACAGGTCGGATGCGTAAACTAGCTAGCACACGAACGTAACATTTTCTAATTACTTGTAGCATAGACTGGTATGTAAGGAATTTGGGTTCTGCACATTGTACATACAAGGCGTTAGCATATTTGAGTCTCATAACACTAAAATAAATTATGATTATTAACATGTAGTGTATACTATTTAGTATTAACTATTTTTTTTGGTTTGTAAATTTTCCCGCATAAAAACTTTTTGATGCTAGCTAGATACTTGAAAGAATAACATACTTTATCATTCTACTGTTACTTTATTCAGTTCTGTTAATTTTTCAAAGATTCAATAAAAATATGACGCGTGCTAGATTTTATCATTTACTAGCTTTGCCCGAGCTTTCACCCTTGTAAGTGGTTCCCGTTTCGGTAATGCATCATTTCTTTTTACTTAGATCTTTTCATAGTTACTCTGCTATTTAAGGCAGAGACAAATCAAACAAAATAATGATCATGAAAATCTGTTTATCCGTTCTTTACTTATAAATGGTGTAACCGGTGTAACTAACCCTACTTTTTACATAAAGAGATCTAATAGACGTTGTATAAAGAAAATCCAATAAAAATTGGTGTGGTAATAAATCAAAGGAGAATTCTCTGCCCACTAACTTAAGTAGATTTTACCCAACACGTTAGTTTTCACGGTAGCTACTACGCGATACACTACACGTAACTTTAGTCATGGCATGCCGATAATGTATAAAAATTAACACAAGGAATTCTTGTGCATACAAAAGGTTGAATTTAAATAAATAAATTTTGATATTGGTTTAGTTGGGTCGTGAAGGTCAGAATTGTGCATTACTCTCAAATTCATTTCAATTCCAATACAATGCCAATGCAAAATTTAAGCGGACACGTGATTCAAGATTTCTTAAAAAAAACTGTCAATGAAGAATTAAATAATTGGCAGTGTTTAGTATATTGGCTATATTTATCATAATATAGTTTTATTGGGAGTAAGCAGAAATACGGAACTCTCATAAAATATATGGGCCAGACGGACAGTCACTTACATCCGTACTAAACTATGTAACACATTTTAGACCATGATTCATACAGAAAAAAAAACGACGTACAAAATAGGTATCAGGGTCACCTTTTTTTGGCAACGACAAATATAGAATATTTTGTATTAGAGGTGTTAAAACCTCTCTCACGGTGACAGCCTTTTCGTTACATGTGATTTGAAAGAGCATTTGTCTCTCTGGTGGTAATAAATGCGATATTCTAGTGCGAAAAACTTTCGTACACTTCATGAAAGTTTGCACGCATGAGACGTCACACTCATTCACACTGCTAGGAAAATGAATGCGAAATCCTAGGGATGTTGATTTTGTTTAGATAAAGAAATAACATTAGACACGTAGTTTTTTCCCTTACAAAAACAATAAAAAAGTTTTTTCCCTTACCAAAACAATAAAATTGACAAAGATAAAGAAAGAGCTTGTAACTTTTTAGGGTCTTGTGACGTCAAAATTAGATAAAATCGTGGCGTTACATGACGTGACGTGAAGTTTCCATTCACTGTATCTTCGTATTTTTTTGTTTACGAGACAATTGAGATAAAAGAAGAAGAAGAAATAAATAATGTCTAATATCTATATATACATTTCAATAACATTAAAGTGTCTGTTTGTAATATTAAAATAACCGCTTTTTACTACATGCATATGAATGTATACAATACGGTGCATATACCAAAATATATTTTTTTACAATTTTTGCCTGTCTGTCTGTTTGTTCCGGCTAATCTCTGGAACGGCTGAACCGATTTTGACGGGATTTTCACTGGCAGATAGCTGATGTAGTTAGAAAACGAAACGAACTTTTTGTTAAATTCCACGCGGACGAAGTCGCGGGCACGGTTATTTTTTTTTTTAATATCTAAAACATTGCCATTAAAAAAAATTTGTTAACATCCCCATTCTTGCAAAGAACCAGTCTTTGAACCTTGCATTTATCTCTGAACTAGACTTAGTTGACTTGTGTTATGAGAATGCACCAATAATCCTCACTTTAATATTTTAGTTATATAAAGCTATGCTTCGAATAAATTGATATCTAGTTAATTAGCATATCTCACCGGTAGACGGCTACTTCTAAATATGGGCTTCCTCATCGTCCTACAATGAATAATTACGTTTTAATAATAGATTGTTGAACTCTGTATGACGTTTGAACTGTCAAACTGCATACTGTCCTGATGAAGAAGTGGTACCTATAGGCTTTAATGCCAACTGCCGCTGTCCTGTGAGTTCAAATCCCAAAAGCAACAAAATATTGATATAAAATTATCAAAAGTATTTGTTCTAAGTATTAATTTGTGTTTGTGATTATGTATCTGGCGATATGGAGGATATTGCAGAGTATATAGTATTTTCAAACTTAAAGATAAAACATATATACCTATTATGTTATATAATCCTAGTGTCCATTACATAATTCCTCTGTAATTTCAATTAAACATATTTATTGCACCCATTGTAGACTGCAATTGGAACTTGCTTGAAGAGTTGAAGTAAATCACATCAGTTTATTAAGTATGTCGCCCATAAAACTTATCTACTAGCACAATATAGGTAGGTAATGGACGGTTTAATATGCTACAAAACGCGTCTAAGCAATTTATGGCTTTACAACTCGCTACTCACTATATAAACTACTGAGTGTTGTTGAACTCGAAATTGTACGGTCATTTAGTTTATTCCAGTTTTCTTTCATTCATTGTAGTACGGTAACCTTATTTGAAATTTTACTTGTGCAAGAAATAAACCTATCTGGCCGGCTTTCTGTGGTCATAATGTCTTGATTTTTTTTACATTTCGTATGTAACAAAGTCGTATTATCAGTCCCTGTTTGAATCTATCTTATCGAACCTCTGGCTTAAAATGTAGTTTGCTAACCAAGTAACAGAAAGTTTAAATTAAAAAAATATGTATATTGTATATTGATCATGTCGTCATTACATTTCATTAGCTTGTGTCATCATTTCGACAGGACAATTCGACGCCTCTAATTACAAGAGACCACCCAAACTAGATAGATCTCGTTTGTCCGAATGCGTAGGTAGATACTATCTACTACACTGCAATGTATAATGTTCGCAGATTTGATGCATCCTTTATGATTAGTGTGTTTTAAAAACCTTCCTGCTAATAAGATGCGCCTTGCGTTGCTCATTTCGCAGTCAGTGTATTGGCTATTAATAGGAACGTTTGTCTATGCGATCCCTTATCATCTTCAAACTGATTAAAACTTACCTAAATCGTAATATCGAAATATTTTTAGCAGTTTATTGTAAAGTAGAATTTCTTCGTTTCTGTGTTTTACTGCCTTGAAATATAAACATACACAGCGCAGCATCGTAATCAATCGGATCACAAGTCACGTGCTGCACGTGTTGGCCAAAAATCTAGTGCAAAGGATCAAATATTTGCCAAACACTTATTATGTACTCCTAAATAAAATTATTGTCACCCAATTTCCAGCCAAGAAGACTGTGCCGGAAGAGATCACGAAGCATTCGTTCCGGCTGAAGGTATGGCGCCACCTGGAGACGAACGGGCTGGCCATGTTCCCGCGCCCCGTGTACAACCGGATCCCGAACTTCAAGGGCGCTCCCGAAGCCGCGGCCAAGCTCGCTGAGCTCGATGTCTTCAAGAATGCCACCACCGTGAAGGTTAACCCTGATAAGCCGCAGGAGGCTGTGAGGTTAGTAGCTTTAATTTTATAGATTCTTCTGTACCGTAAACTGCAAGCACAACAATGGCACAGATAAAAAAAAAGCGGAGCATACGCAAACGAATGCTGACGCTCTTATCACTGTGTGAAGCGGCGATAAGAATATAAACTAAAAATAATAGGGATGTTGACTAATTTTTCATTAATTAAAAAATACCGGACAATTGCGAGTCTGACTCGCGCACAGGGTTCCGTACAAAGTATGCTGATCGTCACTGTTAATTCTGCTTTAACGTTTCCGTTTCTTTCCTTTTGAGGTACGAAACCCTAATCAGACACGTACCTATTTTTCCGTAACCAAAAATTTACGACGATACATTGATTTGACATGTCGCATGACGTCACGATGTTGTCCGTTTTATGTAACTCATCTTGATCTTTGATTCGCTTTATCTCCTTAGCTTTAAGTTATTATGAAAATGTAAAAAATACGTCGTCTGAAATTTTTTTCAGCCTACATCCCTATTTATAGACCTCGGTGATCCGTCTTTATATTTTTTTTCTGGTCATTGACAACACTGATTAATTAAAATGGAGTGTAAAAGTAGCGTTAATTTTTGTACAACGTTGATACCACTGAAGTGAGATAATATGTAGCGGAAGACCTGATTTTGTAACTCGAGTTTGTTATGTTGGTGGATAAATGATAAATTTTATTTTAGAATTTGTTATGTAAGTATTACGGATAAACTATCAGACTTGTTAAGGTTCCATTACAGCAAGTTTCTAGTACTTTCTTTTAGTTCCGCCCTCGTGGATGTTGGTTTCCGCGGTATAAAGTATCCTATGTCCTTTCTCAGGCTCTAGACTATCTGTGTACCAAATTTAATTTATATCGGTTCAGCAGTTTTAGCGTGAAAGCGGGACAGACAGAGTTACTTTCGCATTAATAATATTAGTATGGATTTATAACATAAAGGGAACCTGAAAGGGAACTGGCCTTAAAAATTTACATTTATAATAATTGACAAACACTACTTGTAATTTTTATTAAGTCTTTTCTAGATCAACTTATCATTTTATATCAAGAAAATGGTTGTAATTATTAGGTTCGTAACACCTGACACCACTAGCCGATCGATTTGTTTTCAATATGTTTAATCATTGTTGAAACAATAAACTCTACATTACACCTTAAAATGACTGAGACAGCATGACTAAACGTCGACTTGAATCGAGTTGCGTTTAAGTATTCGGCCGCACCTAAGTAATTTAAAGTGATATATCATAGAAAGTTAAGCACGACACAAGCTGTGTACATAACTATTGTATTTTATACCTCTTATATCATTATTTCGTGCAGTACGTTCCGCGCCGGTAACTGATTGACGGCGTCTGTAGTGAAGGAAACCACGAGACTGTTTGGCGCGAAATGCAATCCATTTCACATAGTAAAATGCTATCTACAATATTAAACTTATGAATATCTTTAGTAAACTGTATTATTGTTCTTCAAACCCCCTCAAAGGAGTGTAATATTTAAGTTCCTGTTTGTATGTTTGTGATTTTTCTTTATCTTCGAATATATAAAAATCTCATGTCATTGTTTTTTATCAAAGTACTCCGAAACGGTTTAAAAGATTTTAATGATTATTTTTGTGTCTATTTAGTAGGTCTGAGAATAGGTCGTAAGCTATTTTTTATACCTTTAAGTGGTGGGTGGCCCTCCAGATTTTTTAATTTTTTTTTGGAAAAATTTATATGGCAGAGCAACGTTTACATGGTCGGCTAGTTTTACTATAATTTACAAATGCCTGAACAAAGTTGTTTGTATGAGTAAAAATCCATAAATCGTCCTGAGTGACAGCCTGATTTTTTTTTGTTAAATATATTTTTTTATCGACTTGGTGTTATTTCACAAACTTTGTGGGGGTGTGAGCGGAGTCTAGTTTTTATATACATATTTAAATAATAATTGTGCTTGTTTTAAAATAATTTTTTGATTAGTAAACCACTGGCAAAATCAGTTTGTGTGAGTTGATGATTTGTGATGCTTATTAAAGAATCGTCAACGTAATATTTATTTATAAGTTTTCGTTTTTCTTGTCAAACCTAGTCTATTTTTTTTTACACGTGATTATAATTTAAGTCGCTTTGTTATATCGCGAAGTCAGCCGCGCGATTTTTCGCAACGGGTAAACAACCGTGCCGGTTGATATCGCACCAGCCTCGCGAATTTATAAAGATACTTTTATCGCGCGTCGTACAGTTGATTTGAGTTAGACGGCGAGCACGGGACACATTCCAGAACCCGTATAATACAGCGCTAATTTTAGACTACAGCTTAGAGGTGTCTCACCGAACCAAATAGTCCAACTGAAAGAATTAGATCCGATTTTCAGCGGAATTAATTTATGCTTTCAGATGACGGAAAGTAATAAAAAAAAAACGTTTTTTTTTTATGTAAATAATGTTGTAAGTTTTGAAATTTCATGACAAGCTGTTATTATTAAATTCAACAAGTTTGTTTCAGTTTCTTTAAACTTTTTCGTTGTATCTGAATTTTCATATTAATTACTATAAGTTTTCTTAACATGAGTAGTGTCATGAATTCTTTGTTTTGAGACTTGTAATAAATAACTAGTATTAGAAAAGCCTTAGGCGATAGAGAAAACATAGCATTGATTTAGTGTGAAGAATGTGTTTGGAATGCAATTAAAGTTGTACGGCTGAGTTGTATGTCCACCATTTTCTGTATGGCACTCGGTTTAACACAGAAAATAACTAACAGTTTGCCATACAATTTGTATTTAAAACATTTTATTGCCTTGTTCTATTGCCGTTATTTTTAATGAAACATAAAATGCCACATCATCATATTTTTCGTGTCTACCATATAGGTATAATTTATGTCTAGCTACTTTAGCATGGGACGGGGAATATAATTTTGCACCCATTTTGATCTTTCGATACCTTTTTTATAGTATATTTTAAAATATGTGTATTGTAAACATGGTATATACGTTTTTTAAAAAGAGCGACCTATGGAGTTTCTTGCGGGTTCTTCTCCATAGGAGTAATATTTTGGAACCGCGCAACTAAAGTCATTTTACGTTTTAAAAGTGCCCGAAAAGGCCTACTTGAAATAAGAATATTTTGATATTGACATTAAATACTTCCACGTTGTTTTCCACCTGGGCAAGTCTTCCCAATAATCTCTTTCATGCATCCTTCACTTTGAGCCATCTGTCTTTAGCGACTCAAATATTTTGATCATCAAATTGTTTGGATCAATCGGCTTTAAAATATAGTTATATCTTGTTAAGGACGCACGGAAAGAGAAACTCGCTTCGTTATTGTGCGCTGCTCATTGCTGTATTATCGTGCTATGCAATAGGTATGTAACTTGGAGGCGGGAAGGGGAAGAAGCGCCAACGTTAACAGAGGCAGGCTGCATAACAGACGATCAACATTACTGGTCGATAATAGCTATAACAAGTAATCAAGTTGACCACTATACCTAGGGTTGCCAGACGTCCGGATAAAGCCGGACCACCAATGACATGTCCGGCTTTTAAGTTTGATTATTTGTTGTTGTTTTCTCAAATTTTAATTTCCTCAAGTTTTTATGGTAAACGATAATAAGTTTTGTTTTATTTAAAAATATGGTCGTGTTATGTAACTAATATAACAAAAAAAATTAAGCATGCCTGGCTTTTTCACCCAAATGTCTGGCAAAACTGGCTGGTCTGTCCGGCTTCTCGATTTCAAGATCTGGCAACCCTAACCATTAGGGTGGTCCTTATTCCTAAGAAAAAAATTTTTTTTCTTTAATTTTGCGGGGCTCCATGTTATTTGATTATATACCATAAGAAAGTATTTCAGTATTTTTTTTTAATTTTTGAAATGACATTTAGAGGTCGCTACCAAGGTTTGAATTTTAAATAAAAACTCGAAATCTGTATTTTTATTTTTTTTTTATTTTTATAGCTAGGACATAAAAAATATTACAAAATTATTGTATTTTCTGAGTCTGCTACTTGTAGACGCCATCGCAAGTTGAAACACGTTACTATGATTTTTACAAATAAAACACGGGCGCTCTCGTTAATGACTTATCTTTTTGATTGTATGAACGGTCTAAATTTCACGCGTCGATACAGAAGAGAGGTTCGAGGGGAGGAAGGGATAAAAAGCGATTGTCTATGCGAGTTTTACTTGCACATGAAACATTAATGAAACCATCAATTAAGCTGTTTTTTAAAGTTTTTTGTAAAAAATTTGACAGCTGGTAGCGACCTCTAAATCTTAACAAAAATAAAAAACAAAACAGACTTATTTCATATTTAGAGGTTTATAATCAAATGAGAAAGTGCCCGGGGATAATTTAAAAGTCGAAAAATAAGGACCACCCTACTAACCATACTACAATTTCGCTTATACTGTCTTACAAATATGGAGTCTATAATAAGTTTAGTTTCAAAAACATCTAAAAATAAACAGATAAATCAGTTAACCTATGATGGTAATACTCCCAGACTGTTCCATAATTATTCCTCACTAAATATGGATATTGTTTTTCTTTTTATACTAACTAGGTACAATGTATGTTAGTCGAGTAGTATTTTTGTGCATCGAAGTGCAATACATTGATTACTTATGCAACCCGTGACCGATATCTTGGGTAACGCATTCCTCGTTCAATGTTTTATAACTGTATTACATAAATAACCAACACCTGAAAATGTATGCGTTCCGACCGTATTCGATATGATTATAATTATAGTTTGTTGCGAGACGGGTACTTTACATTAGTTTTGATGATGGATATAAGTAAATAATTATGTACTTAAACAGCTAAAAGACACTGACCTTACTTGATAATAATAATGACCCTGATTCTGTCAAACCCACAGCCACACTAAACTTATTTTAGGCTAATCGGTACATTTTTCACTTGTACACAATCAGAAAAGGACAGACGAAAATGAGATTTCAAATTTAGTTTTGACTGAAATTCTCATATAAATCTACCGACACGCAAAAACGAGTGCACTAAAACAAAGTAATGTTCAAGGCAAAAACTGTTTTCTAAGTTTCTTGTTATCTGTGGCCGTTCTTTTTTCACGCTGTATTTTGAAAATAGCAAAAGATGGTTTAATTTTTATTTAGTTTGCGTTCAAGGGAATCGGCGCCAATGTAATAGGTACCAGCCTATAAATGTCCCACTGCTGGGCACAGACTTATATAAAGAAGAAACGAGCATTGATCACCACGCTTGCTCATAGCGGGTTTGCAATTGTATGACCTTATCTAACCAATTGTATTTTTTAGATGTCCAAGTAATTATTTAGATGACCAAAATAGCTTTTTACCAGAGTTTTGGTACTGACCGTTTACTAAAAACCTATTATGAATTAAGTATCATTCTTTTTTACATTTTATTGATTTAATAACAATTAATACACTCAAAATTAAATTAATACATCAGTTACTAATTTATTAAGTTTGCTACACAATGTTAATAGACACTAAAAGAAGGTAGGTACTTATTAAAAAGGTAGATTAGCTCAAGATAATTTATTTAATTAAAATAGATACTAATTATTAACACTGTTATCACTTGGCTTCGTAGATTCCATTCTCAGAATTCCATTAATATTTTCTTTGTTTAGTCTGATACTACGTATCACATGTATAGTGCATTCCGTAAGTAATATGACCCTGTTTATTAATCGCGATAGTAACGTCGGATAACTTATGTATATAGTATGCCAAATATAATTAAATGTGATGATAAAATTGTCCATATTTTGTGGTATGATCCAATAAATCAGTTGTTTTGACATAATAATTGTCATGACGTCTGAATTGTTGACAAAAATATTGTGATTATCTTTCTAGCATGTGTATTTGTAATTTATTTTTATTTTCTCTTTAATTTTTAAAACTGATGTACACAATTATAACATAAAAACAAACTTTAAAATGAACAGAAGATAATATTAAGAACCTGTTCACTACGAACAGGGTCGAAGCTAAGTCCAAACCTATAAAGAAACCATTTCAATAATCTAGAAATATACGTCAGAAGAAGTTTCGTTGTTATGAGATGAGTGATAGAGATATCTGCCTATCTGTGTAGCAAAATTTTTCTTTCTATAAAAAAAAAATATTACTAAATCGTCAAAATGTTGACTTTATATATCATAACTTATCAGTTAAAACCATAGAGGAATAAATAAGTGCACACAGAACGCGCATATCGAGTATGAACTGTTGGCACTAGTATGAACATGTAAAATCGTAAAATTAGTATCAAAATAGAGCGCACCGTTTTATTAAAACTATCTCAAAACCTAATATTACCCTAATAATATCGGAACCGTCGATATTTTCGCAAAACGTTTGTCGTCGCATGGAAAATCACATAAATCAGTAAACGAGCGTAGTACATATATTTAAAAATATGTTTAAGCTTGGCATAAGGGCTATTAACGATGCGCACGCTCTGTGTTTGTCTTTGTTAAGTCTAAGGTTAAAACTTACATTTTAATATTATTATTTGTTACTGCTTGACTACTTGCGTGAGTTATTGTAGTAATCGTAGTTTCCGTTACCAGCAGATTTCACAAAGACTGCTTAATTATAACGTTATAATTAATTTATGACTGATTGACAGAATCATAAATAGAAATTGTAATTTGATGTTAATAACGCGCTTTAATTTATTATTAAAACTTAGGAAGTAAGTCCTTAAACCTACATTCATTGCTGTTCGTAATGTCAAAATCATAGTTTTTTTAGATCATACAGTTATTTGCGATAAGGCCAGATTTAGACGATGCGACAAATATCGTGTGAGTTGCTCTGCAATGTACTGCATATCGCGGGGCCGCGCTGTTATGTTGTACTGTCTGTCTGTTTGTTTCGGGTAATCTTCAAAACACACAACAGGCGAAATAGCTGACTATATAGGGTTTGTCTAGACGAAAACTTTAGGATTTCGAGCAGAAAAGATTGATTAAGGTACAAATTCCGATTTTAATTTATAAAGATTTTAATTTATAAATGAAATAATATCGAGCGGGAACGGGTGAAACTGGGGAGTTAGGCTAGTAATTAATTATTATAATATAATGCTAAAAACAACAAATACTTGCTTATCTTGTGTGAAGTTGTAAATAGTCAGTTGATGTAATATTATCGTAATCTTAGACGTTAGACTCCACGTTGGACCTACATGTACCAACCTACTTTGTATTCCACATAATTTAATCTTAGTTTACTGTCTAAGGTCATGACAAATAATGTTACTTTAAAGTTATGCATACTTTAAAATGTAATTGTCTTGGTTATGACCTGTCAGTGTCTTTATTACCTAGCTTACCCCTGGTTTCTTAAACGTTGATCAACACAAAAAATTACCCAATTGCCTATCAAACCTCAGGATAAGCGCTTTGATTGGTTGTTTAGTATTTTGGTCAACCAGTCAGAGTCTGATTACTCGTGATCAGCTGATTTGACAACGGATTAAATTGACCGGCCTTTCAGAAACCGAGGGTTTTAGCTTCTTATATTTTTATACCTGAAAATGAGTTTAAGCCTTTAATTTCACAGTTTATACTGGTTTTTAGATAAACCGCATTTTGTAATAAGACCGTTTGCGTATTATCTGTTTCTTTCTTTCTGGTTAGGTTTATGACTGAAACTTTTTTTTGAACTCGAATTTACCAACGCTAGATAATTATTTCGAAGATTTTTTTTACATTTTTGACAGTTCTTCCATATTAAATCTATCAGAAGTCAATTTTATATCACGAATAGATAATTTGGCGGTGGTAAAATCAGCTCTTTATATCTATTCACATTTAATTAGTTATTTCAAGAGGTATATTATAATAACGAATGTCATATAATCGATTACTCCAAGTAGCCTCTAATTTATAAAACCTTGTTCGCAGAGTACTATGCTTAGAGCAACAGAAGACGCTCTACGTGCCGGTGCCTCGTCTGCAGAAGGGGTTCCTGAACCGCCTGGAGCTGCCCGAGGGGGAGACTGGCCCGTCGGCCATCAGGAAGGCGGTCTCGCGCAACGGAATGGAGTCCTATGGAAAACCTATTGGTAAGGAATATAACACCAGCTGTATATATTATTTGTAATCTATACTAATATTATAAAGCTGAAGAGTTTGTTTGTTTGTTTGAACGCGCTAATCTCAGGAACTACTGGTTCGAATTGAAAAATTCTTTTTGTATTGGATAGTCCGTTTATTGAGGAAGGTTATAGGCTATATAACATCACGCTACGACCAATAGGAGCGGAGCATAAATGAAAAATGTTGCAAAAATGAAAAACCGTTGAAACTAAAACACGCGAACAAAGTCGCGGGGGACAGCTAGTTACATATATGTGAATAACGGACAAGAAAATGATTTAAAAAGAAAATTAAAACGGTATATTATTGTCACCCTGGTTCATTATCGTGGTGTTTTTTTTTTTATTTAACATCTATTAAATTTTTATTTAAGTTTACAATTTTAAAAATGTTTATTTTAATCAATTTAGTAAATGATGTACTTACTAAAGTATTGGAAGATTGGTCATTCCATTCACAGTCAGTCCCATGTAAAGATTTTTTTTTTTGTAAAAACCTGACAGTCATTAACACAACAAAAAAAGAATAAGTGAAATTGTTCCATCCATGACCACGGGAAACAGAAAATGTCTTTTTGTATATAGACTAGTAAAATCTTCATAGATTAGTATTTATTAAGTACAAGCTTATTATCAGTTGCATAACTCTTATCGTTGTGAAAGTTAATATGGTCATTGGAAATTGCACTAAGCCTTACACTAACGGGATCCTCTTAGATGTTGATAGATCTTAGATATGATCACATATGATGTCATTATAAAACAGGTGCGCCTTCTTTTGTTTAGATTTGACCTTGCAAGTACTAAATGTGTGTCATCTGTTTATTTGGCTTGTTGTATGACGCAGTCACTTATGACCAAGAACCTTGTCGGTATAAGACTTGTTATTTTTGGTTCAAAACTTCTAATTTTAACAAAATAAATTCTAAATTAATTAACCGTGGTGCCCTTTTTATCTTATTCTATTAAAAATTTAAATACCTAAAATAAAATTGCATCGCGTCATGTCAATTTTTCATTTTTAGGATGGTCTTCGGGTTTTCATTTTTAGTATGTTTATTTGTTCCTATTAGTTATTAATATGCTGTAACTATACAGTTTATTGTAGATCCGTTGATTACTACAATGTATTTAAACGTTGTTTTTGTCATCAGGCATAGAAGATTCCGTTTCGCTAGATCTGGTTGTGATGGGATCAGTCGCTGTCTCCAAGGAAGGGTACCGCATTGGCAAAGGAAGAGGTGAGCATATTTTATAATTAGTTTGATTAAATATAAAATTTATTTGTATTTTTTTTGTAATAGGTTCAGTATATTTAATAACGACCTTTGAGTAAAATTAACGTCTTATTCTCTTTTTATTTGAGGAAATTGAGGTTTGCTGGCCTCCGTGGTCGAGTGGCGTACACACCGGTTTTCAAGGTGTCGCCAGCTCTGAGCTCCCGGGTTCGATCCCCGGCTAGGTCAATGTAGAAAACCACTTTTGTCTCGGGTCTGGGTGTTTGTGGTTCCTTCGTTGTCTCTGAATTCCATAAAACAAGTGCTTCAGCTACTTACTTTTACTTACACATTTATTTATTGATGTCCACATTTAATTACCAAAAAAATATATATAACCTCAATTACCTCAAATAATAAGAAAATAAGACGTTAATTTTACTAAGTCTCATGCTAAATAAGTTACAGCTAATCTGCTTGGCTAAGCTGTGTTTGCATTTCCAGTAATTTGATACGGTTTATTTGTTTAGGCTATGGAGACCTGGAGTTCGGTCTAATGATGCACATGAAGGCTATCAAGCCCAACACGGTAGTCGCCACTACTGTGCACGATTGCCAGGTAACTATATGTCATAGACTGCTACCCTCACTTTTTTTATTGTATTTTTTTTGCTATTTCTAATGTTTATAAAGGTTTAATATAATAAGTTTAGACTCTGGTATTTAGCCACCTTGCAAAATTTTTCATCAAGACAGTTTTTCATGCCTAAAATGTAGAACATTTTACCATCAACATGTATAACCTATCTATGTTCAGCAAATAAAGATTTATTATTATTTTTATTTATTAAATCGATTGCGGCCAAAACACAGACCAATCATACATTTTTAATTTACATTGTTAAGAGCCATTTCACAAAATAATTGCGCTCAAGTTTAGGCAAAAGAGTGCGTCATTGTCTATGTGTGCGTAGCGAGCCACACGAATGCAATATAAACAGTACAACACGAGAGACAAGACGGACGAAACAATCTTGAGCCGTTATCGTAATATGATTTGGTAAATTTTATAGATTATGAAAAATTTGTACTAATCGGTGCGCACTTTTGTTAGTAATTTATTGTGATTTAGCCTGATGTTCAAATTGATATTTTGTCAAATTTTATGCAAATATTGTCAAAATAACTATAGGGTTCGATTTCCTAAAGAACATAGATTATTTCGGAATAATTTTATTTTTATAATTACTTCGTATTTTAACCAAAAAAACACGTATAAAAAAACAAAATAAAAGTTAAAAATTGGTCGAAGAATTTATTTTTTTACTCATTAATGGTAATATAATTCAGGAATCTATTTCATTAAACGACTACAACAATACATGTCTGAACCTGTATGTATTTTTTTAAGTTTAATTTATGAGTATTATTGATAGATTTAGGACTCAGAAGTTGACTCTGCAGTAATTTTTCAGTAAAATGGTTGTGGGAGATGGGTCATTACAAATAAAACAAACCGATTTTAGTAAATGTGTTACATTAAACGACACTATAAACGATTAACCTATATTTTATATTCATTCAATAAATTCTAGGTATTACCTAAGATGGTAATAGAGAAGCTCAAAGTCTTAAGAATTCGGGCGAAAATGTGAAATGGCTCTTAAATAGTTATTCTTGCAGTTCTATTTCTTTGTACTCTGCACAGAACTGCATGTTTTCTTGTTGTTTATAATGTGTTTCTGTTGTAGGTGTTCGACACACTGCCGGCAGAGCTGTTCGGACCGCATGACGTGCCCATTGATATCATTATCACACCAACTCAGGTATGTTACAATTATGTTAATTGGCGTGGAATCATTCAATAGATATTTAATTGGTAACCTGTAATCCATATATTCTGTTGATTAAAAATATGGTTACTAGCAATGTGGGTGGAATTCACATCACTAGCAATCTTGTTAACCCCTCCAACTAAGCTAAATATGCTTGTGTCTGGAGTGGGTTCACGTCAACAGTGCAATGGGTGGGTTTCGAATCTGCGACCTCTCGGTCAGAAGGCCGTTTCTTCTACTCTAGCAGTATATATAACACTAATATTTGTCTCAGGTGATATCAACTCAACGCATGAGTCAGCGGCCGGCGGGCATTCTGTGGCACTTGTTGTCCAACCGCCGCTTGGAGCTCATGCCCATTCTGGGACAGCTGCGCGAGATTGAGATGCTGTAAGTAGAAAATTATATATGGGTCGCGTAGCTTTCTTATGCTAGGGGTCGTTCCGCTATATTGAATATAGTCGCTTTGGTGTAAGGTCGCCTTCGCAAAAACTTCTACCGTTAGGCCTAGCGTCTTAGCGGTCACTTGTGGAGTCAGGGCAAAGCGCGATTCTTGGCACTGAGCAAGGAGTACGCGCCTCATTGAATCCGTGTATTTAGAATTTATGAGAGAATCCGTGAGGATCAGTGCGGCAAGCAGAGTGGTCTAGGCGATTTTAATGTTAAATTGTATTGTTTCGATATAACGTGTATATAAAGAAACCGAGTCTCCTAATACATGTGTTTTCGCTTAGTGCGGGGCGCGCGTGCACGCTGAAGGAGGTGGACACGGACGTGGAGGAGCGCGCCGCGCAGCGACCCCGCCGCCTGCGCCGCCGCACGCGCTCGCACAAGAGCCACAGCGAGGGCGAGGTAACACGCCTTCTCTATGCAACCATACATACAGCATGCAACTAAAACCCTGTCCGATCCTTATGAGTATTATTCGGCATCGTACTGCGTACACATATATGTAATTTTTTAACGGATTTGAGATTATTATTTTCCCCCGGTGAATATAATAAAATGAAAATAAAACTGATCAAAGGGAACACTGATCGCTCGACAAAGTTCACGTGTACTACCTACAGTTTTGTATCAAAGAAGCCGCCTGAGCGAGACATTTTTTTTTACCAGAACCAGAGAACCCAGAATACGCTTTTATTGGACCGGACAGGGTTTTGTCACATAATGAAAACTGTTGTAAGAAACAAAATAAGTGAAGATCGAAAAAGATATTTTCTCAATTGTGCTGTTAAATGTATGTGGGATACTATCGTTATAACTACAAGAATATGTCCCTACTCTGCGTGCGTAAACTACAGATGGCAGCACAATGGAGAATAACGTAAAAGTTTGTAATATGACCACTAGAAATGAGCGCTTTCACCGAGCGCGACGGCTTAGAAGTTGATATGGGTAATCATATTAACCTAAAAAATTAAAGAAATTTGATAGATAAGTGTGTGTGTGCAGGGCAACACGACGGAGGGCTCGGAGGGCAAGGCGGGCGCGCGGCGCTCGGCGCGGCGGCGCGCCGGCCACAAGTCGGCCAGCAAGGACAAGGACGACAAGCCGCGCCGCCCCAAGCGCACGCGCCCCGACATCGACTTCTCCGTCAAGGTACGCGCGCCACACGCTGCCACTGCAAAGACCTAACGGAGAGCAAGAGCGGAGGACAGTCCGTGTATGGGCGCCCATAAAACACCCCGGTCCCTTCCTTGCTTCCAGAGGGCATTGCTTGCGCATGCTCTACGCGATTCTGGTGTTGCACCTAATGACCTACTGTTCAATATAATTCGGCTAGGCTGACAAGAGCTACAATATAATTTGAGTGAGGTGAAATTACCCAAACAGTGTTTTGACTTCTACTTCACGATTTGATCATTTATCATGCGACGTAGTTTCATTATCCACCGTTAGAGGCGCTGATATCGATTTTACTATGTTATGTCACAAAGATCATGGCGACGGACTATTATTCAACGACTTATTCTTATAAAAGACCAAATTTTGTTACCTTTGTACCTTCAAAAAGTATCACTATGGTAGACTGTTTTAAATGAATGACGTCTTTTATTTTGTAGTTTACAGTGTATCTGTGCTAACTGGCTGTTTTGTTGGTAGATTTCTAACATCAGTCCGAATACGAGAGTGCGTGATCTGAAGCAGGCTCTGTCTGAACGCGGAGTCAAGCCACAAGTCATGGTCTGGAAGGTAACTATACAATGTCCACTCATTAAAATATACAATTAATTATGTAGGTATGTCATTTATAAATTATTTGTATCTGCAGGGATTCCGTGGCTTCTGTTATCTTCACTTCTTCAAGCCGAGCCCACAAAAGGTATGTTAATTTTATCTCGTAAAATAATACCTGAAATTAATTTAGGCAAACATAAATCTATAATCGACAACCCGTACGTGGGTAAAAATGGTGATAAGGCTTGTTCTTTCTTAAAAAAAAAGCACTTTGCCCAGCAGTGTATTTTATTTTAAAATTTTCCGGCTTGGTATGAAACAACTCGGAACGGAAAGCTTTTGCGTCAAAATAAAAAAGGACAAGCGTGCAAACTGCCGCCCGCATCCGTTTGTGCTTTCGATTACACATTCTGCGTGGCTTAATCTTAGCGCCCTTACAGCTGAACCAGTAACCGAAAACGCGTGGCTCACGGTGAAACGAGGCGACGCGATTAGAGCAGGGAGGATCGCATCGATGCGACCTTAGCTGCCCACTGTGCTCGCGTATACTTAATATGATGTATTGTCCTAGGGCGAGGGCGACAGCGGGTCCGGCGTTAGCATGGAGAGCGTACTGACTGCGCTGGCGCAGATGTCTGTAGGCGGCAGCGGTGCCGCGGCCGCTGGCGACGAGCCGCGCGACGACAAGCCGCGTCTGCTGTGCGTCGAGCCCGCGCCGCCCAGGCACGCCGCGCCCACCGCTGAGGTACCACCACACTGTACATTACACTGCGACGAGCCGCGACACGACAAGCCGCGTCTGCTGTGCGTCGAGCCCGCGCCGCCCAGGCACGCCGCGCCCACCGCTGAGGTACCACCACACTGTACATTACACTGCGACGAGCCGCGACACGACAAGCCGCGTCTGCTGTGCGTCGAGCCCGCGCCGCCCAGGCACGCCGCGCCCACCGCTGAGGTACCACCACACTGTACATTACACTGCGACGAGCCGCGACACGACAAGCCGCGTCTGCTGTGCGTCGAGCCCGCGCCGCCCAGGCACGCCGCGCCCACCGCTGAGGTACCACCACACTGTACATTACACTGCGACGAGCCGCGACACGACAAGCCGCGTCTGCTGTGCGTCGAGCCCGCGCCGCCCAGGCACGCCGCGCCCACCGCTGAGGTACCACCACACTGTACATTACACTGCGACGAGCCGCGACACGACAAGCCGCGTCTGCTGTGCGTCGAGCCCGCGCCGCCCAGGCACGCCGCGCCCACCGCTGAGGTACCACCACACTGTACATTACACTGCGACGAGCCGCGACACGACAAGCCGCGTCTGCTGTGCGTCGAGCCCGCGCCGCCCAGGCACGCCGCGCCCACCGCTGAGGTACCACCACACTGTACATTACACTGCGACGAGCCGCGACACGACAAGCCGCGTCTGCTGTGCGTCGAGCCCGCGCCGCCCAGGCACGCCGCGCCCACCGCTGAGGTACCACCACACTGTACATTACACTGCGACGAGCCGCGACACGACAAGCCGCGTCTGCTGTGCGTCGAGCCCGCGCCGCCCAGGCACGCCGCGCCCACCGCTGAGGTACCACCACACTGTACATTACACTGCGACGAGCCGCGACACGACAAGCCGCGTCTGCTGTGCGTCGAGCCCGCGCCGCCCAGGCACGCCGCGCCCACCGCTGAGGTACCACCACACTGTACATTACACTGCGACGAGCCGCGACACGACAAGCCGCGTCTGCTGTGCGTCGAGCCCGCGCCGCCCAGGCACGCCGCGCCCACCGCTGAGGTACCACCACACTGTACATTACACTGCGACGAGCCGCGACACGACAAGCCGCGTCTGCTGTGCGTCGAGCCCGCTTAAAGAACCACGATCCATGTGAATCACTTCACCACTATACACAACAATACTCGTAAAAATCCATGAAACAACACCAATATATTTTATGATGTGTAATCGAGAATAAAAAAATTATGGATGAGATATTTATTTGAGATCATAATTTATTCATTACTTGTTACGTGTCACGAGAATACGTGATTGATGATCGCTGTTTTATAATTTACAAAAGAAGAACACTACACATTTACTATCGATGCGTATACGTTACGCTACGTTATAATAGATAACCAAATAATTTGAAGTTATTTAAGTGTGTTTGATAACCATAAATGTTTGTTTCAGGTTCATTGACTTCACCAAGGCGTTGGACTTTAAAGTATCTCTTTAACGACTACCTTATAATTATTTCTAAAACACGCATATATCGTTGCTCGCTTGGTTGCACACGGACGGACGGGTTCCCTGTCGCATTCCGACACTAATTTGTTTAACGTTAAGGTAGATTTTTCTTTGAGCCGGCCCGAGAATTAACGATTGCGTGCGCACTGCACACTGCTTACATTCTCAGTTACATCCGTCACTATGGAATCTTTTGCCGCAGTGTCTTCTTGGAGTGTTGACTTTGTTTTCTAGTTGAGTACTGCAGATGTTTGTTCGTGTTACGTGCATTTGTTTAGTATGTCTGTTGTTTAGTTGCGATGAGGCAGTGCGCAGTGCGCGCGACTTAACCGAAGTAGAAGCGAGAGGGTTCGATTTTAGTTTGTGTCGATAGTTCGAACATGTGTTCGCTCGATGGTATTTTGTTCTTGTTTGTATGGGCCGGCCACTAGAGTGAGCTATATTTATACACTTAACGAAAATTATATCTTTATGAATGTTTTAGTTGTCTCTAGTCTAAAGTTAGCATGTAATTAACGGCGCGTCTGTAAACTTGTTTACAATTCACCGTTTTGTCAATGCAGATACATTTAAGCATTCTTCCATAATTAATTATATTACGAGAAAAGAAGCTATATTTTTTAGTATATAGTATAGATTGATCTAAACACTAAAAAGTTTATATTTAATATTATAAGGTGCTTGTAAAAATGGAGTCCCGAACTTTGCTTAGAAATTAGTTTGGAAGGATTTGATTAGTGTTAAGAGTATTTATTTTAACGCGAATTTTGGGGCTCTGTTTTTTATCCTGTTGTATATTTGTGCCAACTCTGAATTGAATCCAACTTGTTATTAAAAATTTCTCGTTATTAAAATCTGTATGTAGGCCTCTCACATTGCGGCAATTTAAAAGTTTGTCTTGAAAGCATAAAACATTAACATATCGAGTGCAAGTAAGTTGGTATGAATATTTTTGAAACCTCTAAGTGGATGTCAAAGTTACTTTTTCAGTATTAGGTTATCTGTAATTTAAGACTTGAAAAGTAATATATTATTGACATAATAAGATATATTTAAAAGTATATTTCTATTAGCGTTAGCGACATAGTTGTTCGCGCCGCATTGGTCTCTTTAGCGTAAATGAATGTATTTTATATAGAGAGAGTAATTTTATTGATGTATTTTTCGAAATTTTTAGTTATATCGGATTGCATAATATAATAATATAAAAAGCTTTGTTGGTTTACATTTAAAGGCATTTCTCGTTACTGTTTGCGTCTGTACACTCCCTTACAGAAGTGTTGTTGTATCCTAGCGTTATTGTTATTCCTCACTGCAGTGTTAAGCACTACGAAATATATATTTATGTATATACTTGTTAACACATGCTATTTACTAGTATATACTATTATTTTGTAATTTTATAACGTTGGGTAGAAAGCATGGACGAGCGTTTTTTGTTTTGTATTTTTTTTTAATAAATTTATTAAACACTTTATTTTTTTGCCTTTTTATTTTCAGTTTTCACGTTTTACTGTTGTGATTTTTCAATAAATGTTTGTAATCTATGTAGATTGAAATTATATAGTGATAATTCAATTTCGTACGTTTGAAACGAAGATACTTCTATTATAGAAACATATTTACATTCTAAAACGAATATTATAGTTATTTACATTTGAAAAATTAATGTTGTGATTGTACTTTAAAAGATTTTGCCGATTAGAGGTTGAGGGTAAATTAAATTCTATTTTTCTAGCTGATTCCTGTTTTTTATTTCCCAACATCTACCTGTCTCTAAGAGCAAGTTAAGCTACCTCAAACAATCGTAGGCACTTAAAATAACTAACCTACTAGTTTTATTAACTAACCTACTAGTTTTATTTTACAATAGGGATGTTTCCTGGGTATGAAAAGTTAAAATCTATTTAGTCCCGTCAGTTATTTTTATTAGATAATAAAAATTATTAGACACGTATTTTTTCTTTTATCAAAACAATAAAAACTTACAAAGATACAGCGCTTTAAAGTTTCGGAGTGGGGGCTTATGACGCCACGCCTTGGTAAAAATTGTAGCGAGGAGTGACGTCACGCGTAATTTGCCTTCTCTGTATTTTAATCATTTTTTGTTTGTAGGAAAAAAGAAAAAATAAGTTTCCAATAAAATTCATTAATCTACAAGGCGGACATTAAAAAAAAATGGCAAACATGCCTATTGAAATACATTTTGTAACCAACTGTCCTAATAATAATGATAAGGTATACATAATTAACTTATTTATAACATGTTTAAAACACTTTAGCGTGCGATGTTATCATGACTGGTTAATAATATGATATGTTCTGACATATCTGATGGTACATGCGACACATAAAGTATAAATATATGATACTTGTAAAATACATATCATTGTTATTAGCTCATTTTGTGTTAATAATGTTTCCTATTATATTACTTTATTTTCTACGACTTTGTAATGGCTCGCCAGATGCGGTAAGTATTTTGAAAATTTTATTTTTATAAGTGCTGATAGACTAGCATTAACTTGTAACAGAACACCAAGCATAGAGCCAAACATCGCATTCGCATCAAACATTTTCACGAAGATGGAACAGGGATAAAGCTGCTCAGCTCTACAAAAGTAAATGTACTGTCGATTTGCTAGAATGCTCATTCCGAGTGAATGCTCAAGTGTACCAGGACCATTAGAGATTTTATAACACGTTTGGGCACAAAATAATCAAATACCTACCGCCTAGTAGTTAGGTACCATCGTTCACTCTCCTCGTCTCAATAAATTTCAGACATTTAATTACTTGTTAAGAATTTATGCTGAGCAACTAACCACCGTCGAGAGTTTTATAAATATGGAAATTAAAATTAAAAGCTAGCATTTATCGGCAAATAAATCGGGTAGTCCGACCTAGATATCAAACTAGAATCAAAGTTTTAACATCAAGGCCATAAGAATTTCATACCAAAACAATATTAGAATTACCTAGTTTTCGTTGAAATTTGGTAGCTACGGCTTTTTTCATCGTTGGTACCTATGATAAAATACAGTATATTTTAATATAATGGTTTTATTTCACAGGCGTTTGTTGTAAACATGGACTCTCAGATGGAGTGCTCTGATGATATAAGCTTAGCCGCGGTGGATATTTCTGGATTGACAGTAGGTCGCTACAACGAAACTTTTGCCTATATGAACGGTGTCGTCCTCCTATTAATTGAATTTAACCCTCGTCTCATGGTACGTATTCAAATATACATAATACCTACTTACTTACAAATATTGCCTAATGTATATCTACATTCTACTTATTTAAATTCTCGTGTCTTTTGATGTTATTTCCACTAAACAAACATCCACTTTATGTACGTGTAAATAAACTTTATTTTAGACTGACGGCAGTGCGATAGATTGCGAATGTGTTCATTCATAGTTCCTGGTAGAGTGAAGTGAGGCCCCCCGTCCCTAGATCAAGCTGGCCCGAGCCGGCCAAACTAGCAATAAAAATATGTCCTTAAATACTTAGTAAAACTTAGAACCAGCCCTCCCTTGCTGTTTTTGCCTTACTAAGATAGTTAGCAACGCACTAAGTCGAGGTCCGAACCCCACAGGAACCCCTTAGTGAACGCTGCCGACGTAGTTTTCTATTGCTCTGGCTGAAGGCCCTTAAGGTTCTCGCCGCTTCGCTAGTCCGGTGAAGCAGACAAAGCCTGCGCACAGGCAAACTGCGTGAAACTCTTTAAAAAAAAAGTGATGTGAGAAAAAATTAGGTTGTATACCTAACATAAAGACGCACCTCGTCCGGCTCCGGCCCTCCGCCGTTGCGTCAGTCCTTTCACGGCGAAAAATGTTCATGACGATCTTGTCTGGGCGTATATCCAGTACAGCAACAGATCGGTATAGTATTGATATAAGACACCTGAAATTACAGATTTAGCTAGTTTTAAATCTGTTTTTGAAATGACTGGTTTAATAGGTAGGTACATTACTACTTTCTTTAACTCTGAAAGCCCGAAAAGCAATTTGGCCCCTGATCGTACAATGACAGTAAAGGAATAAAGAGCGCACTGGTGCATTGAAATGTCTCCCCTCAGATGGGTAGCTCTGACGATTTCTTATTGATTCTTTACAGTTACAATTAATACTTGAAAAGGAGGCGTCTGGTGCCTACGAGGTAGTTTTCTCGCACGAAGTGTACAGCTTCTGTGATGAGGTCAAAAAAGGTCCGGACAGCGATTATTATGGATACCTGAAATACATGGATATACCAGACGAATGCCCCTTTCCACCGGTATGTATGTTTTAATGTTCTTTACGTATTATAAGACTTTAAAAAAAAAACATTAATTGGTAACCTACCCGTAGTTGATAACTTCCATAGTCCTACACTACCAACACTGGCGTTTTGCGAACGCGCGACCGTTTGTATGAAAATGCTAAAGTGTGTTGTCAAAAATTGTAAAAACACTAAACCAGATTGCCAATACACAAAAAAGAAACTTCACTGAATACTATCTATATGTAGGTTTAAATGTAGGAAAAAATAAGTAAACTATAGATCGAGTCGGGTAGTCGATCTAGTATGAACAAAAAAATCATAAAATTGGTGTCAAAATGTAAAAGTAGTATTAAAACTATCTCAAAACATAATATTACCCTAATAATATCCGAACTATCGATATTTTCGCATAAGCGTCACACGGAAAATTACATAAATCAGTAAACGTGCGTAGTAGGTACATTTAGTTAAATATGTGCTTACGCTTGGTATAAGCGGTTACTAGCAAAGCGCTCCCTCTCTGCTTAGTGTGCTGCTAAAAGTAGCAATTTTTAATGGCTGAATATTTCCAGGGTGCCTACACAATCCAAAATATGGTGTTGGACACAGAAGACATGCCGATCAACAGCAACACGGCTGGCCACTACCAAGCCCTACTGAACTTCTACCTGGTGCCAGAGGACGAAGCTGAGAAGGAGTACGTCTGTGGCCTCGCACTCAAGTTAGTCATAGAAACAAATTCGAAATGATCGGAACTGGTCAGCTCGGAATAAACAGTGTTTATAATCGTTATTTTTTATTTTATATCTAAATCACAGAGTCTCCTATCATTATTATTATATTTATTTTCAGCCATGCTTGTCCTACTGCAGGGCAAAGGCCTCTCTTTCCTTCTGTCAATAATTTAATCTAATCCAAATAAATTAAAGAATTTAATCCTTGTGTCGCAGGGGTTTCATAAACATTCAAATGACATGCACAAAGAACACTTAGAATAAGCATTTCTGGATGACGAATGTTTGTTCCATGCGGGGATCGAAACCGCAGCACATTGCACTCAGTGGTAGTTAGCGCTGTGACCTATATATACCTCTTGCCTATCCCTGCAGTCAAAAATCGTGCTTTAGAAAGCATAATATGATTTTTAATAATACTTAGCTATTAATTAAATTAGGTTTTTAAAATTTTGATTTCAAACTTTCATCAAACCAAAATAAACTTAACGGATGTTTTATCGACTAATATCTACGATCTGTTTTTGGGAGTAACTAGTTAGATGCAAAATTAAATAATTCAAGAGTTCATAAATCAATAATTTTGTTCATATATGTAAATCAAGTAGGTACTACTTTACTTACATTCGAACACATCGATACATCGAAACATATATACCCCATATACATTTTTAATACTGAATTGTTACTGCTTCATATCCGCACAACATAATAATGCTTTTTAAGTTGTGTAAATTTGTTTGTACGATATTTATCCTTTTTTTACTTCTACCTTCCCTTATACCGGAGACCATAATGGGAAAACGAGACATACCCATATCCTAACCCTCCAGGACAAGGGTCTTTTATCAGACAGACAAATTGGAATACTCAGGATACTATATAATAGGTACTAGTCTAAGAAATCAGACAAGATTTACAGAATGAAACTCGACTAAACATTTTATTATATTTATTGACCCAGGGTCTATTCGTTGTCTGGGTCGTTTACATTGTCGTCGGGACTCGACTCATACGAAGCAGGGTCTGGCTTCAGCTGACCTCTCACTTGAATCTCTTCTGACGATTCTTTCGATACTTTCTTACTACTACTTTCAACTTTTTCCTCCGCCTTTGCTTTGTGTTTCTTAGATTTAGATTTCTTCTTGTGCTTCTCAGACTTTTCTGATGATTTCTCGTGTTTCTTCTCTTCTTTCTTAGCTGGCTTCTCTGTGGTCACTACTTTTACTTCTTCGTTTTCGACTTCCGTACTGTCTGATTCCGAATCGTCTTTTTTAGCTCTCTTCTTGATTACCTTCTTTTTCTCCTCGCTGAAAAGAAACGTGTAGTTCGTAAATGTGAATTATTTGGTCAGTATATTCTTTTTTAAAACATGTTATTACTTAATCTGTCTTAGAACCTCCTTGCTGTCACTGTAAATTGAAATAGCATTATAGATATTGTTCATAGTGCGAAATGTATGAGTGTAGAAATAGAATAAGTATAGTAGTATACTGGGATCGTAAAAACCTACCTGGATTCTTCTGATGATTTCTCGTCTTTATCGCTGTGAACCAAACATTATTAATCTACATTCATACTTAAATATTGTTAGATAACTAAAATGCAAAAAAAGCAGATATTGTTGGGTGCACACAAAATTAGGTATTTGGATAGTAATTCCTTATCAACAAAGGCGAAAGCTATTTCTTGTAATAAAAAAAGTAATTCAAACCTGTCCGCCCGTTTTTCATCTCTGAAATTGAGTGGAAAATATGTAAGATTTGTTTGACGTAGGTAATAAAATAAAACACAATCAACAAAATGTACATAATGCTAATAGAAGTGCTGAACTGTCAAAGCCCATTAATTTAATGAAATTATTTAGAAATTAACATAGCAAATAAATTACTTAATTACCTATTGCCACCATTATCGTCATCGTCGTCGTCACTGGAAATAGAGACGTTAATTAGTAAAATGTACAAGACGTACACATATTTATGACATAAAGCCAATTATTTTTGATACTTACTCCACATTATCCCAACTGACGGACCACTCTTCATGTGTTATGCCTGATCTGAATACTCTTCGACAATTTTCTCTAGAAACAGAAAATTAAACAATAACATTTTGCCAATCTAATAGTAGTCACTTGAATTTGCTACTAGGTCACCGTTATAGACGATGTTATATTTTAACTATGTCTGGCATTAACCACCATTTTGTGCTATAGTCGCTAGACGTCCATGATGTTTTCAATTGCCGTATTATACGCCCAAACAAAATTGAAGCAGATCGTATACATCTTATTAAAAAAACTGTAAAACTATGTGTTTTGGTCTGTTGGTTTGGACGAAAGCACTGGAAAATTCAGTAAAGCTATATAATAAAAAAAAAGGTTCTTACTCAACGTCTTTATGGATGGCACAAGAAATAAACTGTCGGTTTCTATAGACAGACGTGTACAAGAAAGGTCCATGACAACTGTGAGTCTTCGGGTCAATTTTACAGGCTGATATCACTCCAATAACTCGCTCTTTCCCTTGGTACCGAACTATCAACGGCCCACCGTGATCATTCTGCAATCATCAAATATTCAGAAAACTATTCTCATCACTATTTCTTAAATTTACGGTTTGATTTCAAGTAACATGCTTACTTCACAAAATCCTCCTTGCATAGAAGATCTTCTTGCGGTGTAATCATCAGGATCTCTAAGATGTCTTCCTAGATCAACGTTGACTGACTTTGTTGGTACTTCTAAATCTTGAAGACGTCGAGATTCTACATCCGTACAATTTGCGTATCTCTTCTATGAAAGAATTATGTCATTAAACTTTTAATATTCTTTGGGTATGTGTTATAAGGTCTGTAATTCTTCGTGTAGATAAGAATCAATACGGACTTTGTGGGTTTCATATACATGTCAGGAATTAAGAAGTGTTTATTACAGGTTTACCAGAGAAAGTTGCACATTAGGTATTCAGCGGTGTCTTAGAACAACCAAAAAACCTGTAAAAATAATAACAATGCATGTTTTCATAACTTTTTACTCACGTCGCAAACTTCACTAAGCCTCTTCATGACGTCCTTAGTGCAGATCATGTATTGTGTGATGATCTCCCTGAACCGCTGAGCCCACTTCTTAGCACATTGTTCGTTGTCCATGACGCACACTTTGGCTTCTTGGAGACATTTACTGTTTTTGTGTACGTTTTCTTTTTGACGACGGTATACACCCTAAATTTTTAGGTTTAATTATATCAGGTATAAAAACATAGAACAGCATAAACAATAAAAATAATAGCGGAATTTATATTTCCCACTACTGGGCAAAGGCCTCTTCCCATATAGAAACGGAACGAGCACCACGCTTGCTCACTTGCGGGTAGGCGATTTAGGATTCCATTTCGGAATCCAGGTTTCCTCATCATTTTTTCCTGCACCGATTATTAGTGGTTCCTTAGAATAACTAATATTAAGAAAACATAAAACTTTGATACAGTCACATTAGTACCAGCCCGATTTCGAACACCACGACTAGAATGCGATGTTAATGTTGGCATTTAAAAAAAATATATAATGGTAAAAGAGACCGACCTCAAAAAAATTTAAAATTTTATTATATGGGGCTACCTCATCAGGCACCTTTACATCAAAGATAAAAATAATGTTTGAAATCGATCTTTGATTGCTGAAGAAATCGCGTAACAAACATCAAAAATACCGTCGCATTGAGAACATTATCCTTTTGCAGTCCCAGTCAGGTCAGAAATTATCATCCAAATAGATTTAGCGTAATAAAAGTTTCAATAAGAACAGAAATAATATCACCGAGTGGTCAAAGAAGAATTAAATTTTCTGTCTTACGCTTACCTAAATATTTGGATACATACAAAAATCTCCAACTACCCTCTTTCGTCCATGACCGTCTTCTTACCTCTCTGAAGTTATTACCGCTACCCCATCCAGCGATCCAGCCTTTAGTACCAGGTTTCTCCATCTCCCTACTAATGTTGTTATAACAAATGAGGTCAGTGCCAAATTCGCATCCCTTCTCCTGGACACCAAATTTAAAAGCTTTATCTACTTTAACTATAGCAATATCGTTAGAAGACCATTTGATGCTGTCTTGGAAGTCAAATTTGTAATCTAAAATCCAAAGAAAATATTTTTTAGTCTCGTAGTTACTATAAATAGCAAAAGATAATCAAAATTGACAAGAGTATAAATAGAAAATAAACTCAAACCACAAAATCTTTTTTTTCTTTGGATTAAATCATAGAACTTACTCTTAGGAATACATTTCCACACAACTTTCCGCCGATGCTTGCAGACACATTCATCGTTCTTGTAATCGAAGCTGTCAACGAATTTGGTGGTGCCAGATACAATGTAAAACCGATCAGCGTCTTCAACGCAAGCGGCAGAGGTCAGGACATAGTAGGGATCTACAATGACGCCACCGCACAACCAGCCTCGGTATTTATGCGCTTTGGCTGACTCTTTCGTCAATTGAAGGTAGACCTAAGAAAATATTTTACAATTAGAAATCTCATCTCTTAATCGACACGATTCTGATTTATTATAAATTCTGAAATTTCAGCATTTAATCCATCGATGATTGATTCTGAACACCGATTGGACATTAATGGTTTTATATCCAACTAGGCATATAATGAGCCATGAAGTAATTGATGACATCATCGTATCACCTTTCGCTGATAAAGTTAATCAATGTAATAACTCTTTATTTTAAGAATTCATTCCAATTTTCCTGTGTATGATTTTGGCTTACCATGTATGGTCTCTTCCCCTTTTCAGTTTTCTTGCTAAATAGAATCCTTCTGGTGTCAACGATGGTGGTATTCTCATAATTCCAACCCTCGTCGGCTACTTCTTCTACGTCATCTATAGAGGAATTGCCGCTTTTGGAGTGGTGTTTTGAGTGATGCGGTTTTAAAGTTGAACTAGTTTCTGATTCCTCTGATTTATCTTTTTTAGATGAACTGGATAATCCTGGACCTATAATAGCCAAACATTTAGTTTCGAACTTTTCACTTATGAATTGACGCTAATGATCTCTTATGATACGTGATTAATAAAAGTTAAATGATGCCTTAGTTCCACATGACACGTATATAATAGCGCAGCGCGTAGTCCATAACTACCTTATAGGGTATACTATTAGCTAATTATAATAATAAATTTTGATTACGTTATGAAATAATACAAGTAAATGACTAATCATTATCATCATCCACAGCCTTTGTCATCCCACTGCTGGGCGTAGGTCTCTCCTTTCATGTGCCATTCTCTCTGGTCCTGTGCTAGTCTCATCCAGATTCGACCCGAAACTTTTGTTATGTCGTCGACCCACCTTGCTCCCGGATTAACGACGGTTCTTTTGCCTAACCTTGCCCACCATTCATTTACTGCCTTACTCCCCCTGCATGAATTTCGTCTGGCCGAGATGACTAATGGTACCTATAGAACTACAATGTAATAAAGTGCATTGTGCAAGTAGCATGAATGGTACGAGCGTAAATGCAGTATACTCTTGAAAATAAATTTGGAAATCATTTAATTTTAAAGATTTGCTGTATAGCAGCTAATTAATCTAGCTTAAACTGAATTAAAACTTACCTAAAATAAGAAATATCGTCCCCAGAAGGAGGCAGTAATTCGTCATTTTAACTCACGAACCGATCCCAGAAGGATCGATAAAATTATTTGTTCAATTTCAATATAAGATAGGAAATTAACGATTTGGTCAATCTCCAAAAAGTCACGCTTCATCGGAGCCAATTATCCGTTATCCGGAAACCACATAACATAACTTATAAATGTAATTAATTCAAGTTAATTAAACGCCTACAGTAGTACTTTATTTTGTTCGAATAAATATTTTATTAGGTTGTGTTATTTATTTATCGATCACATAGCTTTCCTAATTATCTAGCTAGCCTAGCTTATAGGGCAATTTATTTATAAATAATTTGTCATATTGTATAATTTAGGTATTCTTAACATAATATTAATTTAGATGGTTATACCTATCCGTCTTATCACCTAATGACTAATGTCATCTTCACCAAAGTTGCTCTGCGGTATTCAAATCATAACGGACTTTGTGTTTTCATAAGTTGCGTAGTATTGATAGGGATTGGAAATTACCACAAATTTAAAATTGCCGAATTCCGAATGCTCGGTCTATGATATAATTTTCGAACTGATCAAAATTCGAACAAAAATGGTAGTATTAACAAAAACACTAACAGGGGTTATGTCAAATTTATTTTATTTATCACCATAAACATAATTAAGCTGTTATAACCTTTGTTTCATTCGCTATTGATGACGCAACAGTCGTTTCGTTACGGGTTCTTAGGATGAAGCCACTTTCTGCGAAGACCTTGTCACCTAGCCGTACTGGGGGCGGTTGATCGTGGGCTCGGACTACCGGCATAGCGGCTGGCGCTGCCGCAGCCGCTAATGCCTCAGCTTCCACTTCTGCTTCCTCTTCTGCCGCAGCTGCCGCTTCTAATTCTGCTTTCTTTGCTGGATCTAACTCGTTCTTTGCTGGTCTAAAAGAAGTGATGGGAAAATTAGAGCTGTATACCTTGAGCTAGTTTCAAATAGACTTGAAAGGCCTTTGCTCAGCCCAGTACTCCGGAATAACGAAGTGAAACGTTCCGGTTTTAGCAAGTAAAAGTCCTGAAGAAGGCCCCCTCAGTATTCTCCTGGTCTAAAATATGTGCTAGGTAATATGAAATAAACATATGAAATAATGTAAAAAACCTACCCATCGGGATGATTCTTCCATGATAATACTTGCTCCATATGAGTAACGCCGGATCTGAACTGCCGTCGGCACTTAGGTCTGTAGACAAAAAGTCAAATTAAATCCATTCTAATTTCAACTTTATCTTTAAAACCATTAAATTAGAATTGCTACTTACTCAACATCTTTATAAATGGAACAAGATATGAACTGCCTGTTCTTGTAGACGCTTGTGTACAAAAAGGGTCCGTAGCATTTGTTGGTTCTCTCCTTAACGAGACAAGCAGATATGATGCCTACTACAATGGAATTGACTCCAGAACCATATACCAATGGACCCCCGTGATCATTCTGTAAAAATAAAAAAGGAATTGTTGATAAACACGACAATTTACGGCGATAGCTAGAAATAATTTGTAATTGCTTGAACGTTGTTGTTTGTTTGTTTATCTCGATCTCAGATTGAGTTTAGAATTGATGATGTACTGTTTTTTTTACATATAAAGTTATATTGTATCTAACCTCACAAAACCCTCCATCGGTCATTGAAGCATATCTTCGGTCGACACTAATTGGGTTATTAAATGTTTCATTATGGTAAGCTGAATGCATCACTAAATTTGTTGGAACCCTGTCCGTCTTAATCACGTGTATTCCTCGTCTCATATCATCTTCATCAGAATAGTTTATATCTTGACAGTCGACATACTTTTCCTGTAAAAGATCACCATGTAAGTATAATGCCTCATCAGGCATTAAGTCCGCAATAATGTGCTAAAAGTATAAATAAATAAATATAACAAAACAGGATGTTTTAGAACATCTGGTATTACAATCATGCTTGGCATAGAAATACATCAAAAGCATACGTCATGGTTAGATTTTTTTATCTGAACTACACAAACATTTCTCTTTTTAGCTCATCGTAGAAATCCAAACAATTTAATAGTTTGTATTGATTTTTGTGGATAAAATATTTCGTACGTACAGGAATATTTCGTTTTAAATTGATAAAACTATTTATTTGGTTTGAAAGAGTAACCATTACACTAGCAGGAAAAGAACATGTAGGCAGATACTGTTCTTTTAATTTATAGATTTACATGGGTATATTATATTAATTTTCGTTAAAAAAATGATGAATAGCATACACACATTACAGATTTCCGACATGGTTTGACCGATGTCCTTGGTGCAGATCATGTAGTTATCAATGATGTTATGGTAGCGGGAGCCCCAGCGCCGCTTGCATCTGTTTTTAGGAGTGATTTCCACGTGAGCTTCTAGTAAGTTCTGTTGATTCTCTTTTCTCCTATTTACCCACTAGAATAAATGAACAAATATATCATAATTATTGACTCTTTCTTTTCTTCGGACCTTTGTTTCTGTTACTTCATTATCAAGACCATATTACCGAGATCGTTGTTGGCGGGTATTTTCATTTTTGTCATCATTATTAGACAATCTTGTTTATTTCCTAGATAATTTACTAAAAAAAGAACACGTTTTACCGGGCAGTATAGTTGTAAGAGTGAGTGAGTGCGACAGTAAGTGTCGGCACACAACCTACCAGGTCCTGGAATTGCTAAGAACGAAGGTGCAATTTTATCAAAGCATGATGCGTGTAGGATTTTAGATCTTCATTTGAATTCCATTTAATAAATGCAATACTTACATCGTTATACCTCGACGTTGTTCCCCATCCAGCAATAGATACGATGGTTCCAGGGTTTTCCAACGTCTGACTCTGGTTGTTGTAACAGACTGGCTTGGGAATGAAGTCGCAGCCTCTTATCCTTCTGGTGAAGTCGAAGCCATCCTCAATCTTAACGACGGCGATATCATTGTTCATCCACCTAATATTGTCGTTTTCGTGTCCATCAAACACGTAATCTAAAATTAAAATGAAATTAAATATTTTTAATAAGTTGCTTCGGCTAATATTTTGAAATTAATTCGTTCATTTGGATAATATGTTGTGGGCCACTGGTTGCTTTAATTTCCAATTACCTGTTTAATTATCAGGATACCCAGCAACAGATACTTAGGCGATGGTAATAAAAATAAAGAAAAATTTATCAATACAATGTGATTTGTTGCTTTATAAAAAAAGTTAAAACTTACTTTTGGGTACACACTTCCAGATAGCTTTTTTAGCACCGTTTTTGATACAGGGATTGTTATATCTGTCGTCGTCGTCCGCATATCTAAAACATATCGTCATTATAAATGTATACCTGTGCAGCAAATAACCAAAAATCCTTTTGGCAAACAAGGATATATTTTTTGAAAAGAAAAGGCAACTGCAGTACTTGTTTTTATTTCGATCGTCTCTGTTTTCTCTGCATTAAGGATTTTGAGAATATTCCTGTTATGTTTATAAAGGTCTGCTAGAGTCATTTTTAAGCCAAAAATGGCTTTTAGGTTCTTTGTTTCTGTCAGTCTAAGGTGTGCACGCGTTAGAAAGAAAGAATTTGCCTCCTATATTCATAATGTAAATCGTGCAGTAGACTAGTTTAAACCGGATCTCGCGCTCTCTCTCTCGGATTTCACTTACTGTTTTTAAAAAATTATCTCTTAATCTTTCAAAAACAGTAAGTGAAAAATATGTACCTAATAAGGACAGGTCGAAGGAGTCAGGGACGACTGAGAGCACGTTGAGTTGATGACATAGTTAAGATAACAGGAACAACCTGATTGAGGGACGCGCAAAACAGACAAAAATGGCAGGAAAAAGGGGAGGCCTATACTCAGCAGTAGGTGATTCCAGGCTGAAATGATGATAATAATGATGAAGTGGAAAATGATGATGATGCACAATTGGAGCACGATTTTACTTAAATGGTTCCATTTCATGAATACAAAGAGAATCTAAACTTACTTATATGTCCCAGATACTACATAAAAGTGTTCAGCGTCTTCAATACAAGCCGCAGATGTTAATATATACTCCTCATGGATGATAACTCCTCCACATAACCAAGTACGGTAGTTCCCTTGCTTTTGATTGCTCCGAGGGAGTTTGAGATACACCTAGACGGTAATGGATTTAAATTTAGCAAAGCTAGCATAAAAATTGAGATTTGATACTTTAAACTCGATCTGACTCAAAGCATGGGTTATATAACTTTTGATTCTCGAGTTGCAAGGTAGCATTAAGTGATACGATTATTAATCCAATGTAATATTATTCGGTTTAGTGTTTAGGCCTTGGCATTGTCTGAATGAGGAAGCATTATCTCCACAATAAACTAACAGTTCCAGTAGATTCAATCTTACTTTTAAATATAAGCAACCTATCGAATGTAAACGGAAGTTCAAATGCTTGATTTAACATTTAATTACTTAAATATTTAACGAATAGTACTAAACGAAGCGTAATATAAAAAAATCGTTGGTTGCCTGTAAAGTCGGTATACGGGCGAAAGTTTTACGTGACAACGACTGTCAATGTCAATGTCTGTCTCTCTCGCTCTTAGGCGGGCTAACCATGCCCGAGTGGAAGGGACGCGTGCCTCTCACTCGCTCTCATTGTGAGCGCATAACGTGAGCGGAGCGTTACCCAGTTTCTTGAAGTGTCACCCGGCAAACCAATTTATAAGACGTTGTCACGTCAAAAAGTTTTGATTCCATTTATCAGTTTGTATTTTCTTATCTTACCATGTACGGCCGGCTATCTGTTACTTCCTCTCCATTTATGATCCTTCGTGTGTCGTTTAATATTGCGCTTACAACTGGTGGCAAGTGTGTGGCTACTTCTAAAGCTCGGACATCTGAAAACGTTATGATCATAGAACATCTTTCATCATCTTCTTAAACAAAGTCTTCATCACAGTGTTTGTTCTTCTGAAGGTCGTTAATTACGTCATCAGAAATTAATTAGCGACTTATTAGATAAAAAGATAACAGTTACGTCTACGTATAAGTAAAAGACTGACATTATCGATGTAACTTTAGGCGAGGAAAAAAATGCATTTTAGTCTAGAAAAATAATAAGAAAAAATTGTTACCTATAGAAAACAACACTGAAAGAAATATACTTAAAATACACTTCATTGTGGAAAGAATCAATCCAAACGATCGCCTACATTGAAATTAAAGGAATTCTATTAAAAAGCCAATTTCACGGTACTTAGGAAGAATTTTAATTCGAAACACGATTCCTGAAGTGATATCCGGTGAGTTGGTAGTTACAGCTCTATAATATTTGCTTAAACTAGACACGAAAGACTGGGAGATTAAATACTTGTATGTGGCTTTAGTTCCAAACTGAAAGAGAGCCTGAAATCTATCTACGACATCTTAAGTCAATTTGGCTTTCCAAAAATTAATTAAGATGATTAGGGAACAAGTCATCAAAATTTTATTGTATGGTGAAGATTACGTATTATTTGTTATCAATGGAATGGCAAATTCCGGAGTATCTAAATCACTTTCGCTATGAATTAAGGAGCATATTTTTTTGTTCATTTATAATTGGAAAAGAAGTTTAGAGATTATTTTTTTTGAGATTCTTAAAAAAAAATATCCGATACTCATTTGTTTGTAATTGGAAATGCTTACACATTTAGAACCATCAGTGAAATTTTACTGCAGTTAATTAAGCATTTACATGAATTAAAATTACTAACAAAACCATTCAAAATATTATTTAATTAACAGCAGAAATTAAATCGATTGAATATGATCGATTCTTTTTGGAATTAAAAAAATTTCTACACGACGATTTTGAATTTTGCATTCGTAATTTCGGAACAGCTGATCTGATAATAATAGATGCAGACGCTTCTTAACTAGATTAGAGACAAAAACGTAAATATCATTAAAACATTTATTGTTACAAATCAATGGGCGGTCCTACTTAAATTTTCTCGCCTCGCGGCTGTATCATCGAATGATCTGACGACTATCCCACTGTGTTGTCGAGCTGTATCGTTCTTGTATTTAGCATGAGTTGCGTTGAATAACTCTGTTTGGTTGAAGCCGAACTGCCGTCTTTTATATTCTTCTTCCTGTTCCTGTTGTTGTACTTGTTCTTGAACCTGCTGTGGTTGTGTTATTGGCTGGGTTTCTTTTAGTTTTGCTATTTCGTTCTTGGCAGGTCTGTAATGAAGGCACTAGTTAATGTGTTAGATATGATGTGTGGCAGGTACAGTGTTTATCGCCGCGTCAGCTCATGATTAGGTACTCCTATTGAGTCTGAAACTAGTCGAGCGATCCCGAGAATATGCGTGAGTAAACCGTTTTGTTTTAAATAACTATGAATACTCTCCACGAAAGTTATTATACAAATATAGTGAACTGTTTAGTGTTCCAAGTCAAATTACACCTATAAACTCAGTTTAAAGTTTAACTATATAAGTACATTTGCAGAGTATGGATTTTTATTCATATGTTTTTCGTCTTTGTCTTTAAAGTGCTTATAAAATAAAACGCTTATTAATAACTTAAAAAAATGGATTTACCCGTCAGGATGATCAATCCAACTCAAATCTGTTTCCGTGTGCGTTATACTTGATCTGAAAAGTTTGTCGCAGGCAGTCCTGTTGAAAGAAAGAATACCCTTAATGATACAAGCATGAGTGAAGCTCAAATAAGAATAAGAATATCTTGCGACAACTCACACACGGCCATCTAATACCAAACTAGGCAGAGCCTGTATTATGGCAACCAGACAACTGATAGACATACTTATATATTTCTAAATACATACATATTATAGATAAATTACACCCAGACACAGAACAAATGATCGTGTTCATCACACAAAGATTTGTCCTGTGGGAATCGAACCCCGATATAGTAACACGACCTCTGGTATAGCAGTCAGGGTCACTAACCACTAGACCAACAGGCCCGTCTGCTCTTAAAAAGAAGTTATGATTTTCTTTTTACTGAACTTTCTGTGTTACGTGTGTCAGCCTATGTCCTTGTTCAGGCTAGACTATCTGTGAATCAAATTTCATTTAAATCGGTTCTGTAGTTTTGGCGTGAAAACGCGACCGACAAACAGACAGAGTTGCTTTCGCATTTATAACAAAAAGTAAGGATTTACATGACAAAATAAATAACTGTTTTCTTGTTGGTTGACGCATTCTTTTTAAATTATATTTTAAAACTTACTTCGCTTCTTTGTTTATAGCGCAGTTGATAAGGACTCTGTTCTTATAGACGCTTGTGTATAAAAAGGGTCCGTAGCATTTGTTAGTGTTTTCCTTAACGAGGCAGGCGGAAATAATGCCGATGACCATGGAGTTTGTTCCTTCGCCATAAACTAGCGGTCCACCGTGGTCGTTCTGGACATAAACAAGGGATTGAAATTAAATAAATAAACAAAAGTAAATAAATGTGGACAACATCACATACATTGCTCAGAACCCAAAGTAAGTAGCTAAAGCACTTGTGTTATGGAATTCAGAGACAACGAAGGTACCACAAACACCCAGACCCGAGACAATGTAGAAAAGTGGATTTTCTAAATTGACCCGGCCGGGGATCGAACCCGGGACCTCAGAGCTGGCGACACCTTGAAAACCGGTGTGTATGCCACTCGACCAAGGAGGTCGTCAATTATCATAACATTTAAATTTTCTTGATGAATTGTTGCATTTAATTTTAAATAAAAATAGATTATTAAGGTATTCATTTTCATATGTACTTATTATATACTTTTAACAAAATACCATTAAGACTTGGTTTTCTTTTTTATCTGCGTGTGATTATAATTTATAAAGCTGACCAACCCAAATCATACGCGAATCTATAGCTCTTGGTCAAACACTGTTACTTATAGCTCGCACATTGTCGCTTTGTTAATGACTCAGGATTTCATAACAAATGGCAGATACAAGATTGACCCAGGAGATATAACTTATTTAATATATCGGCTTCCTTCAACAATAAAATTTTACACAATAAGTCAGGTACAATTCACTGCAAAATATTAATCTGTCAAAATCCTGTTGCACACTCTCAGAATTATTTTAGATGCGTTGCAAAGAACCACAGCAATAATCTAATTTAGTATATCTGCTTCTGTTATATTATTTTCTACTCTATTCAATTGGACAAGTACCTCACAAAACCCTCCACTGGCGTAGGTCCCTTGCCGCCTGCTGGAATCGTTGTGGTAAGCGGAGTGGAGCACCAGCTGACTGGGATTAAGGACTCTTCTCCGATCTTCTTCAGAACCTGAATACTGTACATCCGTACAGTCTACGTACTTTTCCTGTAAATAATATTAAATGTTAAATTACTCCGCTATCCTGACATAATACTTGAATAGGCTTATATGTGATTCACAGGATAGCTACTGGAGTTTATTTTATATTAGGCATACTTGGAATTTTTGTTGTACAAATGTATTTCACAGCCTTGACCCCAATTGATAGAAAGCAACGCAGCAAGCAGGAGAACAATTTATTACCTAGAATCCTTACTAATATTATAAATGCGAAAGTTGCTCTGTCTGTCTGCTACGCTTTCTAAACCGCTTAATCGATTTGGATGATACTTGGTAAGGGAAGCTTAGATCCTAAGAAAGCTCGTGTAATACTTTTTTTACACGTGGGTGGAGCCGCTAGCAACAGCTAGTTCTTAATAAAATATTACTGCTTTATGTACATGTATTTATTTAGCCATCTCGTACGCGAGTTAAAAATGAGGGTTCTTTAGTTATAGGGATCTACTAGTTTGATACTAAATAAATAATCCATATTAAATATTTTACTGACCGCACATATTTCAGACAGGTCCGGAATAATGTCTTTGGTACATATCATGTAGTTATCTATTATGTTGTGGTACCGACGGCCCCATCGCTTCTTGCAGTGGTTTTTCGGTATGATTTGCACTGTCGTCTCCAGAAGATTCTGTTTTAAACTATCTGGGTTCGAGAACTGAAATACATTAAAATATAATTTCTTATCACACTGTATAAGTATCCATAATATTAAAAAGTCCTTGATTTTACATAGGGATATTGGATTATTGGTCAAAATCTTTAGAATTACCAAAGAGTTCACGAAAATTTTGGTAAGAAAGTCATTAATTAATCATCGATTGTTTATCTCACTTTGTTGAGTAACTTTAACACCATAAATGGGTATTTGACTAATATCGAAACATTTATTTTGGCGGTGTGTACCCCTCACGGGTGTACACACCTTGGTAAGCACATAAAACCGTTAGTCATGCACCTGATCTTCCTCCAGTTGTGTCTTATTGACGTCCCATTGGACTATGCGAGTGAAGAAATAAAGAGTGCTATGCTTGCTTTTTACAACACGTTCCAGTTTTCAATATAATTATATATGTTTTTAAATGAAATAAGAAGAAATAAAAAATACCCTATTATAATTTATGTAGGTAAGTACTATAGGACCATCAATGCCTTACTTTTCCAAACTATATTGAGTTCGAGTCCCGTACTGGACATCGAATATCTGGTCGATTAACTGCCGATCGAGAGAACCATTTCCCATTCGGTAACTGGCCGAAGAAAGGATACATCATACGAAAGATTGGTCGAATTAAACGTACGGGACTCGTTAAATTCGATTGCTAGTGCACCAGTATTTTACGGCTATAACTTAGCCAAGAGCACTACTAATAACATCATCGATATGTTTATAATGTTACTCACGTCATTATATTTATCTGTACTGCCCCACCCTGCGATGCTGGCTGTACTATCAGGCTCTTCTAACTTACTACTCTGGTTGTTGTAGCATATAGGCCGAGGGATAAAGTCACAGCCCCTGACGCGTCTGGTGAAGTCAAACTCATCTTCAACCTTAACGATAGCGATGTCGTTATTCATCCACCTAATGTTATCGTTTTCGTGACCATCGAATACATAATCTGTGAAATAATATTATATTATTGAATTAAAATAATTCCTTCAATAAAGGTCAGTAGCAGAGTCACTAGTCTTTTGTAGAGTAATATGCTGCATGGACTTTCTAAAATACTCTTAATATAAATCAAACTTTTGTCAAACTTTATTACGATAGAGTGTACCATTTAATTCTCTCCATCTCCACACCAAGATGTTGTGTAAATGACAGTAGATAATAATATTTTAATTAACAAATAAATTACTTACTTCGAGGAATACACTTCCAAATTGCTTTTTTTGCTCCATTTTTGATACAAGGATTGCTAAACCGATCGTCAGCTTCGTCGTGCCTTTAGAAAAACACAATTACCTATTTCAGAAATTACGACACATCTAAATAAGTTGTATTTAGACAGAGCTCTTAAATTTAACTTAAATACTAAAGATGCTGAGTTTTTAAATATTTGGCTTTGGGTAAAATAATGGTCAAATGATTAGAGGCAGTCTCTAATCACATCTAATTTAAATACAGATTTTAATAGGGTGGACAGAACATTCATAAATTATACAAACAAACCTTCCTTTTGAATCATTATCATTATTATTTAAATTACTACAGCTTCTTAAACTAGAGATAGGTTTAGAACAGCCTAATCCCACTACTGTGTAGCGATGGAATGTAGAAATCACTCTGTACATTGGTGGAAACCAGATGAAAATCCGTTTGGCAATATTGAATTCATCGCGACAAACAGACCTGTTTATCTCGTTCAGACAGACAGACGCGGCGGGGAACTTAGTTGATAGGTATAGATGATTTTAAAATTGATTGAATTATTAGATAAATATAAAAACCTGTATGTCCCCGAAACAATATAGAAATGTTTAGCGTCTTCGATGCAAGCGGCAGATGTTAGAACGTACTCTTCATGGATGATAACTCCACCGCAAAGCCACCGGCGATAGTCTTTATATTTTGGGTTATTTGTTGGTAGCTTTAGGTATACCTGTATGCGACAAATAAAAACATTATAATATATAAGTCCATACTGGTTGTATATATAAGTTCATACTGTTGGTTCCATACTGGTTATGTCACATAATGATGGTAGTTAGGCATGATACACGGTTTGTAAAAATGGTACCTGAGAATATTATGAAATAGATCAATGGCTTCATTGCCACAGAAATTTTGAAATATGACCCATTGCATAGTTAAGGGTGTTGGGAGCTATATTGTGGCTATTACTATGCAGGACTTTGAAAAACGCAAAGCAGTATGCTTCTAATTAACCAATACGTAGAATCTCTTCGGTCGCACCCCTCGATCTTCTTTACGGCCTTGCCGGTATCTACCGCAAAGGCATTCACTTTAACTCGAATGACCTTTTTATGTATCTACATAAAATGATAAGTGATAAGCGCTGGCCTTAACTCCCAAGAAACTCCCACTTGAACATTGCTAAGAATTCCCATAATCCTAATTCCATGATGACAATAGACTAAAGCGGTTTTAATGCCTGAAAACAGTATTATTGCATATGCAGGCTTAAGTATACTTGACCCATATAAGCTATATAGCTTACCATGTAAGGTCTATTGTTTAATGCTTCAGTTCCAACTACAATTCTTCGTGAATTATTAAGAATATCCTTTACTTCAGTTAAATTGGATTTCTTTAATACCTCTTCTACTTTCCTTGGTATTGTAGTTGCTACGTCTATGGCTTCACCTAAAAATGACGATGAATATTTTTTCTTAATTATATGTTTTATTAAGTTTCTATGCTTGAGTATAATAGTGTTACTATGAGTATGTTGATATAGTTAGCATAGTTGATCGGTCTTAATATCGGGCTAAGAAGAAAGATGTGAAACTAATAATAATTGTACTATGTACGTCAACGCTTTGTTGCGCTTTTACTTTACCTAGTGAAATGGATTTCACTAGTTAAAGATATCGAGATACAATATAAAGTTTCGTTCTCTTTAATAATGACAAATACTGTGACTTACCTAAAGAATAACAAATTAAGCTTATGATGCAAAAAACACTTCTAGAATAAAATGTTAGCATTGCGATTTATTTGCTATAAAGAGTTAGGTAACTAGAAAATGCTGGTGAAATTAAAATTCTTGGTCTAACAATTTCACGGATTCGTTGATTCGTTGATTGTTTACATTTTAATTTTGAAACTTCCTGTAGCCTCGTTACTGCGACCGCATTATTGAAATAAAATTATACTCTTTGAGAACATTACAATTTCATCGTCCCGATCCATTTTGGAGTTCATTTAATACATAGCTTTACACGCTTCTTTGTTTTCAATAATTGACTTTATTAGCTTTGAAAATTAATTTGTCGTATCAATGTTTTGATTGTTGTTCTTTAAATATTGCTATCGAGTATTTCATTAACATTTTATTGTATCGAGTTAGTGAGTCTTCATAGAAAAACTTCGCATCTTTTGTTTCAATTATTTTTGTGTTTAAATCCCATTTGGATTATTAATTTATGTTAAATTTATATTATAATGTACCTACCACGTAACATTATTATTACTTTACATTACACAATTTAGATTTTAACAACGTTGTAAAATAAAATTATCTGAAATCTGAAAGTGGACATCGATTTGCAGAAAGAACTGTAATTTCTTTAAATGATCTCTTAAGTATTTGCTCTTTAAGTGGTGTTATGGTGTAGTACAAAACTACTAAATAAAACATTATTTATGTATAAACTGTTTATTTAGTTATATTAAGTTTAAAAGTAGTTTGTCACTCAACTACGTCGTCTGCGTTGAAAGGGGTTTCTATGACCACAGGCTTTTTAGTTGATTGCTTGGGGGCAGACAATCCTGTCAGTCTGAAGTGGTCGAAACTTCGGACTTGATGCGCGGGGTGGTCAATTTTAGCTGGCCTGAAATAAAATGATCAATAATAAGACTGACCTGTAAATCTCACTGGGAAAAGGAATTTTCCCATATTAATATAGAGAAGGCACTGATCACCACGTTTACTCACGTAAATTAATAATGGAATAAAATAAAAAATATTGCCAACCAGTAGGGGTTGGCAATTTCGGATTCCATTATGGAATTTATTTAAAAATTTGGCCAGTGTCACTTGTTATGTTTTTAACGACAACCTACCTATATCCAAATCCGTTCAAACATTTAGAGGAATATGGTGAAATAAAAAATCACAAGATGCAGATCACTCACATACATACATATATTAAATCTAAAAACATTACAGTCGTGTAAATGCTAAATGATCATAGATACTTTAAATCATTTGATAAATATTAGAACTTTAAGAACATAAATTGATAGGCTCTAACCATTTTATTAAGATCAAGGATTTTTTATATAACTCACAGTTCATAGATAGTACGTGGTCTAATCAAGACGAATATTCAATGATCATGTTCCACCCAAATATATCCCATCTCCATATATTTTTAAAATACTTATTGATGCTTGTAAAAATACTAAAGTAAACATACCCAACATCATGGCTAGTCCAATCAAAAGTGGTTTCAGTTATAGGAGTCTTTGAAGATCTTAGCAGTTTTCGGCATGTAGGCCTTTAACAAACAAAACACAAATTTCATTATAACAATAATAATCCTTCAAACCAAGTTTCGGCCTCAGAGTTACGCACAGGTGCACGCTCTGTTCCTTAACTCTCATAGTCTGATGGGACAGCAGATCGACACGACCGGAGAGTTCAGGCGCTGGACAAACAGCTTTACGTTGCTTGACTACGTTCTTTCCAAAGCACGAGGGTGTAAATACCGCCACACTCATATTTCCTGCCTTCGAACCGTACCGAATATTTCTAAACAAGCAAACCCAGTAACCATTTTAATTGGGCCCGTCCCGTTGTTCAAACCCGAGATTTCGTACTCATCATTCGCGCTTGCAATCACTAGACTAACGATCGAACAATAGGCTAAACTTAACGTAACACTGATCACTGCTATTGAATTAAATATTGTACAAACCCAATATCCTTGTCAATGGCACAAGTGATGAGGTTTCTGTATCGATAGACGCTGGTGTAAAGAAAAGGCCCGTAACATTTCCTCAGAATATCCTTAGTCAGGCAGGCGGACATCACGCCGATAACCATGGAGGTCTTGCCTTGACCGACGATCAATGGTCCGCCGTGATCATTCTGAGAGAGTTTGACATATTAGTTATCAATTCTACTTTTTAAATGATCTCGTTGCTTGTTTATAATGTTTCTGTTCTTACGTAACAGAACAGAACAGCCATTCAAGGTAAAGGCATATTTTTGGAGTTATTCCAAACACATGCCTTTACCTTGAATGGCTTGACGTTTCGACCAGCTTTCTACGACCATGGTCGCAAGAAGACTGAAGCCATCAAAGGTATGTGTTAATTCCCGTTATGTAATTTTAGTATAGGTAGGGAGGATCAATGATGGATCTACATGAAATTTTCTCGTAAAAACCTAAACAAATTTTGTATGGAAGTGACAACTCCAAGTCACGTGACTTATCGAAACGAAATGTCATTTCCATACATTTAATGTCATTTGAGCGATTTCTATCATCGTTTACGCTTGTCGAAATGCTATTTTTTTTTTACTTAAGGCAAGTAGTAGTAGTAGTAGGCAAGTACCTTGACCATGTAATTATTTACAATTCAACTCATCGTTATTATATTCTGTAGTAGCTAATCCCTATAATGATTTAGCAAGTGCTTTGAATGTGTGACCGTGGTTTTACTATTTAGGTACATCGTGCAGATTTCCGTTAAAATGTAATTTTTAGGAGGTATATAACGTACTTCACAAAACCCGCCGGCAAGGACTTTGGTCCTTCTACCTGCTTCGTGCTCTGCTGTGTGAACAAATAGCGCATTCGGGTTGATCATCTGTCTCCTGGCCGGTTGATCTTCTTCATCAGATTTTTCATCATCAGTGTATAGCAACTCCTTACAGTTTACTTCACGTTCCTGATGTTAATAATGGAACAATAAATTATATTGACTAATTATTATTGAATACATCACTATCTACAAGTTGCGTTTTGATAAGAAATACTTCCTTAAGTAATTATTTAACGAGATCAATCAAACTGATTAGCTTTTTACAGCATGGATATAAGATTTTTCAAATGAGAATAACAAGTATAAGTTCAGTATTCGAGACTACAAATATCTGCACCATGACGTTACCTAAGTAAAATACCTACAGTATTCTATTTAGCTAAATACGGTGAAACTTGACGCCGACTCTAACATAGGAAAACGTTAGAATAAAGATTTAAGGGCCTCACTTACCGAGCAGACCATACTCATAGCTTCGGCATCCGTTTCGTCCTTCGTGCAAATCATGTGCTCATCAATGATGAAATGGTATCGCGGCTCCCAGCGCCTCTTGCAATTCTTCTTGGAGATTAGAACGACATCTGTTTCCATCAAGGATGGTGAATTCACTGTGTTTCTTAGTGACTGAATAAAAAAACATTAATTTTTTTGCTTCGAAATCCGTAGGTTCTCATATTTTTTTGGAAAATTTATCGATACAGCTTAAATTTGCTCCCTAAATTAGTTTGGTATTTTTGCTAGGTTTTATTTTTAATATATCTTTTTCAGAAGAAGAGGACTAATGCGCATGCTAACGAAAATGTGTATTGCTTTTTTTTACATACCTGTCCAAGTAGATTGCCCTGTAAATAAAATAATTATGTTAATTATTCTATTAAAGTTCATTGAAACTATTTAAATTCAAGATTATTGATTTGAGACTTGTGATTGTTGTGAAGCGAGCTATGATCTATTATCGATAACCTTGTTAACCCCTCCAACTAAGATAAATATGCTTGTGTCTGGAGTGGGTTCACGTGAATAGTGGCATGGGTGGGTTTCAGAAATGCGAACTCTCGATCACAAGGCCGTCACCCTAACCATTAGGCTAATTTAATGCGTCTATAGTGTTCACTTATTTTTTACTGGAACTACTGCCTTTCCGAAATCACAATAAGATTTCGTAAAGGACCTAATAAAGTGGGGTTTATAGAAATTTTACAGCCTTTTTCAGATTCTATTAAATTAGTTAAATTTTAGTGGTGAGATGATTTCTAAAAGTTCTTTCCATCGACTTTTTTAGGACCTTACATTACAGATTAAAATTACAGGATATCATGAGTCTAAACGGCGACTTAAAATTAAGTTGCGTTTCAGTTTTTAGCCATAAATCACAACGAAGTTCTGTATTTCCATAAATAATAAAGTAGGTCATATTCTTACATCTCCAAAAGTGTCTAGGGTGCCCCAACCGGCGATGGAGCCAACTCCTCCAGCCTTCTCAAATTCAGTGGATCTGTTGTTAAAGTCCACCTTCTTAGGGATGAAGTCACACCCTCGAACCCTACGTTCGAAGTTGAAGTTGTCTTCAACCTTCACGACTGCTATATCCCCGACCATCCAGCGAATGTTGTCAAAATCGTCGCCGTCGAAATAGTACTCTATAAAAAAATGTGATTACTTAAAAGTCTAGTTTAATAGAAAAATATATTAATACATTTTGAAAGTTTTACTTTTAAGCGAGCTTTTAATTAAACTTTTACAAGTTTCTTTAGGTCTCCATACTTTATCTAAGTGAATCAATGCATTTGCGTAGTTTACAAAGTTGTTTTCTAGTAACATAACCTCAAAATATAATCATGTAAATATCTTTTTTTTGCGGCCGCCTAAAATAAAAATTCTTATGATTAAATTATGATTGAGTAATAGAACCCCTAAATTTTTTCGTACATAGACGCTTCAAATCAATTTCGGATAAAATGATGTATGGCAACTTGCCATTGTTCTATCTGTGTGATATGTCAATAATAAAAGTTGATTGTGAATTTACTCACGTTTTGGCACACACTTCCAAATCGCTTTTTTCGCACCATTATTAATGCATTCATTTGTTTTATCGTGCGCACTAACCCATCTGAAAGTAAAAACCAATGGCAATGCAAAGATCCTTAGCCCATACCTACTGCGGCCTGCCGCAATATGTTGTATGTGTATTCGTCAGTGTTAGTAGGTCAGTGTAGAATAGGCACCTTCTTTTGTTTTTATACTCAAAGAGCGGGAAGCGCTTACGGCTAACTGCGCTATGTGCCTGGAGAGGATGCGGCGCGCCGCTATAAGCCAATCGGAGTGGTTGACGGCTGGCCGCAAGTCAGTGTGCTAAAAGGCTGGCGGCATGGACACGTTGTATGGCAATGCTTATCCTCTGTCCAAGGCAAAAGGCCCTTAGGTCACGCAAAGTGACAACCAGATGTTTGTTTTCGATGCCCACAAGAAACTTTTTTGAGATTTTGCATATCGACCGACCAATAAGAAGGTAAACTATTTAATAGCTTACATTTGTTTTTAAATAAACAAAAAAAAATGAGCTTCACAAAAAAAAAAATTTCGGGCAAACTTTTATAAAAAAATGAAGTAGGTAGGTCTTACTGATGAGTTCCGGAGACAACGAAGAAACGTTTGGCATCTTCGATACACGCAGCTGACGTGAGAATGTACCGCTCGTGGATGATTACGCCGCCACAAAGCCAGTTTGTTTCCACAATCTTAGGGTCTGCAGACGGAGCTGCTCTTAAATAAACCTTTAATAAAAATATTTTTTATCACTGTTCCGCAGGGCGTTTCACATACACTTAATTAACATACACAAGGAACACTCAGACTTGGAAAAAGTCTTTGTGGATTACACAAATGTTTGTCCCATGCAGGGATCAAATACGCAGCACGTTGCGTACAGTGGTAATTGGCAAGGTGACCAATATTAACCACTTAGCTATTTGTGCAGTCCTCAAACCTAAAACAAGGCTTATTAACAATCTACCTACCATTGATTAATATGATACATAGGGTGAAATTGGCTCATGCACATCCACAAAAAACTTGGAGATATGTACATTATAAGCCAGACACCACAACTTAGCTGTTCCTCCAGAAGATACAATATTTAAACAATATAAATGTTCATATGTGACTCACGGAACACGGAAGTGGTTAAAATAGCTTTTAAACTCCTCCACAATTGAAACAAAATGTTTACCATGGTAAGAAATCCGATACATCGAACTGCGACCTTGATGGTCACAGAAAGTGAGCCGTAAGCGTAAAGGCGGATACAGACATTGCGAGGCATGCGCCTCCTACACCTCACTAGGTACACTTAGATATAAATGTGCAGTTGCTTTGCCACGAATTTGAACGTCCATACATTGCGAAGTATATGATGAGTGCCGTACGCTGCGAATGCCTCGCAATGTCTGTACGCCTTTACCCAAAGGTAAACCAACTTTTGCCGAGCCTTTTTTCCAAGCTATGTTGGTATCGGCTTCCAATCTTACCAGTTTCAGCTGAATACCATATTTTACATGGATCGACTGCCTATCTGATCTCCACAACCCATTTTACTGGGTAGCACAGTCTCCCAAAGTAAGAATGATTGTCAGAATTGTAATGACTTAACGCCCGACAAAGATCAACGTGATCAAAGATGACAGTAGGGACCAACGGCTTCACGTGATTTCCGAGGCACGGAGGCATCGGAATGTCGAAAAATGGTCCGCCATCCGCGGACCAACCAAACCGTACGGCTTACACTTCGCCATGAGCCCCACATGGTGTACAAACGTGAAGAATTTTTCTTTTCTGTACGGGACCTTTGCCCAGCTGTAGGATGCTACAGGCCGGCTACACGTGTTGACACTTCATAGTTAAGTACGAGGAAGCAATTATGTCAAGTTTGTCGCTTACCATATAAGGTCTGGTGTCGCCAACTTCTCGTCCTCTTAATACTCTTCTAGTTGGCAATAAGGTGTCATTATTTAGCGGTACTGTATCTGTTGTTCCAATAGGATCTGAAAAGATGATTGGTGGTTTATTTATCAGACATTTCTCATTAAAACGCCTAGTATATTAATTAAATTGACTTAACCTCGATGGTAGTTCTTGCACGAGATATAAATGTTATAGGTATTGTATATTATTATTGTGTAAGTAAATAAGTTTAGGATGCGTTAAATGTTTCATAATAATTACATCTATAATCCAAACATTTCTACAGCACTTTTTAAAAATCACAAATCTAAATCTATGCTCACAGACAACGTGTCGTTTTACATTCTCGTCAAATTTCAAGTGGCTGTTATTAAATACATAAATAATCAAGATAGATATCTGCTCAATAATTAATACAAACTTGTTTTTTTGGTTTTTTAAGTTTGACAGTATTTCAGAATAACACCACTTTCAAAGAACAGATGCGCCCCTTTGCGTATGCGGTAGGCAGTGTCTTTATGTGTGTGTGTGTTAAAGAGCAGTTACAGTGCGGTAACACACATGCTGATTTCAGAAAATCTGAAACAAGAAAAATTCAAACCTACTTATTTTATTACTGATTCGTGTCGAGAATCATTAGCATAGTTACTTCCTTAAATTTGACGAGAATGCAAAACAACGCCTTGTATATGAATACATATATATGTTTTTGGATTAAATAAGTATGTCTTGTGACAAAAAAAATATTTCGTTACTTACTTGCTTCAACGGTAAACATATACAAACATAAAGGAATCAGAAAATTCATTATCATCGAAAGAAAAAACTTAACTTTATGTACTCATATTTTTTTCATTGATTTTAATTATATTTTTGCACGTTTGCAGAATTATGTAAGAGTACGCACTAGGCAATAGCATGCCTGAATGGCTTTATGCATTGGTTATATATGAAACTAAATTGAGTTGTTAGATTTCATTTCACAGTTAAACTAAAATTTCTCTTGTAAAGAGGTTATGCCTATAATTTTACGACCTTCCTTATAGCATAGCACCAATTCGAAGTCATTTAAAAGCTAAGAATACTGAAACATCAATCAGTTTTAAGTCACCGTTAAGTCTCGTGCTGTCACTTAAAGTTGTTAAGTAGCGTTAGACAGATATGTAAGAACGCCTTAAAGTTAAATAGCGGTTAAGTATTTTTGGGTAAGTTAATCGAATAGGTAGTTAAGAGTTAAGTGGAAACTTGATTAGACATAGTCTGTAAGTTTACGTGCGTTTACACAATCAGATTTTAAAAAGAGCTAAATAGACTAAAAATAAACAATTTATTAAATTTGTGGGAATTTATTACAAATTCCCACGAATTGACTAAATGGATTAGGATGTTATAGAGTTAACTCTTCGTTTATCACGTAGGCTAGTTGTCTCTTAATCGCAGCATCATTTATAGACTTTAAATTGTGTTGTAGGAGTTCTGTAATACTGATTTTGTTTATCAACTTTGTAGCTAACTGTACATGAATATAGAATAGCTGTAAATTTCCATAGGCATTTAATAAATATATATATAATTTATGTATACTTTAATTTATTTTATTTCATATCACAGTTATAGGTAGGACTAACCATTTTTCGTAAAAAAAAGTTAAAAAATATTGCATACCGCAATCGTGTCTTACTCAAATTTTATTTTACGTAATTGTTGTTGTCATTTTTATTATTCATTCATTATTATAAAACGTATTGTTTTGAACAATAAAATTAGGCTGTTTTTAACATTACTACTATTGGATACTAGATGGCGCTGTTAATACTTTACACCTTAAAGTTGATTACTACTCCTCACTAGATGTCGCTACAGCCAATATTTAGCAAGTGAAAAATAACCATTTTTTTATCTGGCAGGTCATAATTTGTAACAGATCATAGCACACTGTTTATTGTTCAAGTCTTATTAAAAAAAGACATTATTTAACAAATAAATCATTATTGAACCAGGGTTTTGGTCATTATTTGAGCTGGCATTAACTTTGAATTTGACGATTAGACTATGAAAAACTAAGTTAAAAATAAGGTTATAGTTAATAAACCAATTACCAAAATCGATAGTTGTGATATATCAATACAACAATCAATCAATACATTTTTTAGGTAAGAAAACGCCAACTGACAGAAAATAAAAAAAATAATTTAACGAAATATATAGTGGAAAAGTTTTGTTGGTCACACTTTTAAAATGCGTAGAATACGCTTTTAACATAACAATTCACACAATAGCCGTTACATACATATTCGAAACATGTAAGAATCCCATTACCAAATATTTGAAAGTCATAGCAATGCAAGACTAATGTGGTTTAAAATACCACGTAATTATTCATATGTCATCATACTAATTATTTCAGTAGCCCGCTTGCGGTGAAGACGCTTATTATAATGTATTTATAATTCACTAGAGGTCTGCCAGGTTTTTGAATAATAAATGTGGATATGGATAACATTACATACCTACATTGCTCTGAACCCAAAGTAAGTAGCTAAAGCACTTGTGTGATGGAATGAGACAACTAAGGTACCACAAACACACGAATCTGAGACAATGTAGAAAAGTTGTTTTTCTACGTTGCCTCGTCCGGGAATCGAATCCCGGACCTCAGAGCTAGCGACACCTTGAAAACCGGGTGTACGCCAATCGTCTACGGAGGTCGTCAGAAAAGAGAAATAATATAGAACTTAGCATGAACAACGGGTTAAGGAGATTCCGAATGTTCTGTTTTGTAACAGCATTCAAATTAGTCCAAAAGGAAATAAGAAAAATAAGGAGCTGAAAATCGCGGTAAACCGCAAATTCCTCCCGGTCCCATGTAAAGGATTGAAAGCAAGTCAAGTCTGCTTGCGACCACGGATGATGTTGACCTGGTTGAAACGACAAGCCTAAAGGTATTTAATGCTTTTGGATATCTGACAAGGTTTTTTTTTTTTATTTCATGTTAAGAAAATTGTTACTATGTCGAGTTGTATAAACGGCAGATTAATTACCTTCATATTGAACTAGTTACATGCATTTTAATATTGCTTATTTGAGAGAGAGAGAGAGAGAGCTATAACATAATGTGACGTCACTATTCTCTTCTCCATACTAATCTTTGACTGCCCCGTACAAGTCGGTTAAAACTCGTTGAAGCAGTCAAAGCCTGTGCTCAGGCTAACTGCAGTAGACCTTAAAAAAAATCACCTACTAACTTTAAAAGTCTGTAACTTTTGTATTTGTGTATATTTTTTTATGTTATTTCGCAGTTCTGTTTCAAATTAATATAAATAAATAAATCGATTGTGTTGTCAAATACCTAATACCCGTTACATAATTAATTTTATTACAAACATGCATGCGATAGTTTAAAAGAAGCAATAGAGTAAATAAAAGATGCATATGTGTATAGTTTTATCTTTATTTGTCACTGGATCTATCATGGAAAACATTTGATATCTCTAACTTATAATGTATGTCGAATATCGTTTAAATTTTTCTTTTTAAGAGTAACCTATGGAATTTCTCGCTGATTCTTCTTAATAGGAAGAACATTACGGAACCGCGCATTGAGATTGAAATTTAAACTTTTCAAAAGCACCTTTTTAAATTTGTCCGTTAAAGGGGTTTAGGCTAGCTAAACCTTTCGCTATTCTGTGAATTGTTCAATATTTTATTTAAATCTTGGAATAGTTATCTTTTGGCTCTCCTACTAAAGTCCAAATCTCTAGAATTTTGAACAATAGACTTTTCTAATTTAGAAAGGTTACATTAAATAGAAGAAGAAGAAGTAAGAGTCAGAAATGATAGATTTTTTCATGGCCTTTTTTACTTGGTCATTTAGAGTCTGTAAATTCTCAAATAAGATTATCAACTCGGAAATATTTGGCTAAATCAGAGTTCCAACCTAATTATCCCAACTCTACAAAATGATACACAGGTGAGATATTTTGTATGTTCGTACTTCTTCTTTTAAAAACGATTCAACAGGTTTGATAGAATTCCGCAGGTCGGAAATATGAAAGGTACTCTTATCCCAGATGTATGTTCCCTTGGGATGAATAGGTGTTTTTTATAGCTCGGGGACGAAGACGCTAATAAAAGCTAGTAAGTAGTTTTAGACCATATCATTTGAATGATTGTGAAACCCACGTGACACACAGATTTAATGGTTAAGTGTTGGTGATTAAAAAAAGAACATGGCTAACCCCTCAAACATTGAAATAAGACAACATGCGGCTGCTATACCTATATAAGTAAGTAGTCAGTTACATTCGGAATGATGTAAAGATTTTAAAGTTTCCCATACATCCAAATCGGTTCAGGCATTTATAAGTTATAGTGGAATAAATAAACTCTCAAACATTACTCAATACACACACGAACTCTGAAAACACTCCTTTTTTGGGGAGTCGTGTACTAAAACGACTCATACAAGTACTTAAACGATAATTGTGAATTTGGAGTAGGTACGTCTTCTTGGTTAAGAGGTCGTCCAACACTTAAGAGACTATACAACAAAAATGCCTATTATTGCTTCAGTATGAATTCTGGACTACAAACTTCAATTGAAAATCGATATCGTACTGTCTGAAGACTCTTTTTTTATAACGTTTTAGATGTCCCACTGCTGGGCAAAGATCACCCACAATTTGCTCCAGGTTTTTCTGTTTGGAGCCGCTTCCCACCAATTCAGAAAATAGCAATCGATGTCGTCTCGCCAGCTTCTTTTCGGCCATTGGTTTGCATTAAAAGTTATTTTTATAACGGACCGTCTAACGACCTATGAAGGTACCTATGACTGAAAAATATGTTAAATATTAAACTACGATTGTAAAATATTAATGGTTATGGTGTGATTAAATAGTGCTGATAAAATAGACAGAATTTAAACCCCCTCACAAGTTCCAAAGAATCTTTAACCTTCCATTCAATCAGAAAAAATACAAAAATATTAAATTTGCAAATTCATATCCCATCACGTCAAACCTTTTACCGTGATCAAGCATTACAGCAAAAGGAATAAGCATTCCCGTATCATATAAAACCATAATCTAACACCCTTTACCACTCCGACTGTCGGATACAATACTATAAAGTAGCTATCTTCAGCAATACATTATCCTTACTTATCTATGGCCATAACATGAAACTTGGGATCTATTTTATTATAAAGTGCATTGTCTACTATAGAGGAGGTCGGTCGACCGCCGAACGTAAATAATTTAACTGTCTTAAAAGATTCAAAAATAGTTTCCTAACATTGCCCCCCTTAATATGTACACCATTTGTCAGGCCATAACTGGATTTAAACGACGCGTTACATGAAAAAGGCCACGCCCCCTGACAAAAGTACAGCCCGCCCACTCTAACGCACGGAAAGGCTTTGCTAAAGTTTAGCGCTGTCTCTATCCCACGAATATTCTTGGTACTGTTTACCTTGTTACAAAACCACTAAAAAAGTGCAAAAGACCAACACTTGCTACTACATTATATGCTTTAGTTACTCAGATATAGAGTTGAAAATACCTTGTTAATGGTATCATGGGGGGACTCAATTGAAGCGAGACGATCCACGAAAGAGACGCAGCGAATCGTTCTGTTTAAGTTAGTGAGTCCAAACGAGTTTTTATGTTTGGAAATCGTATTAAGCTTTTGTTGGAAACTGTTCCACTCAACGGGCATAGTTGAGGCATTTGTGCGGTCAAACTATCGCGTTTGAATTTCGAAAAGCGGTGGGGATACTGCTGATTGGCTCGTTGTGGCCGATACACTGTGTAACGATTCGGTCGCGTGCGGTCGAGCGTAGAGCGCTAACTGAGCTTTTTCAAATAAGGAACAGGAGCACGACTGATCCACTGTTATTTCAAAAATAAAATCGTATATTTCCAATTCAAAAATTTGTGATAATTAAAAAATGTATTGCGGTCAAAAGTATCGGTGAGGACATAAAAATTAGTGTCAGTGTTTTGATAAACAGTTACAGCAACATAATTAAAATGTCTTCGGTGCATTCTGATGATGATCAAGAGGAGATCAACGTAGACTCTGACAGCAGGCTATCAGGGCAATGCGATAGGAGCATAGCTTCGGAGGACCGCGACTCTGAGCACAGCTACCACGGAAGATACCATGACTCGCCGAACGAGCACATGACTGACACCCAACAGAGAGTGAACCTCCCATTCAGCATATCTCGGCTGTTAGGAAAACAATTCGAAGATATAGATAAACGTCGAAATTCTGGAGAAAGTGACGACAGAAGTGATCAGGACACTGAATCAGAAAGTGTTAAAGACGAAGGGAAAGACAGTTCTGGTTTGCCTTTGAACTTTTCGCATACACCTGGTTTGTACCCAAATTCTGGACTGTTGTTGAGACCTGGATTGGGTATTGGGGCTGGGTATGGGTTTTCCAGCAATCCTGGGGTGGTTAGAGTGCCGGCTCACAGGGCGCTGGGTGCGCTGGGTGCGTGGGGCGTCACCATGGATCCGATGAGACAGGCGGCGGCAGCGGCCTTTGCGCACCAAATTGTTAAAGATAGATTGAATGGTAAGTTACATTCAGATAATACTTTCATTGGTTTCCTACTACCATTTATGTAATGCCTGAACAAATAATGAACAAACGAATTTGTTCTTGGTATTTTTTTTTCTAAAGGAGTGAATATTTTTTAGCATTGTTAATATTAGAATCTTATTGGTCTGAAGAAGACTCAAGTAGAAATCGTATTGAATTTGTTTTTTTTTTGCTTTTGATTGCTAGTTGAAGAAAGTAAATAGTATATTGTTTGTCCCAATTATAGTTCAGTTAATAACAATTAGTACTATTTTGCTTCCTTTTAGTTAGTCTTATAATATGAAAAGATGACGAATTTCAAATATTTAAAGGTCAGCAAAAAATATTTTCTGACAGCTCTTGTTTGATCATAGTCAGTATATCTTGTAATCAAATTGATGTTACTAATTAGTAACATAGTCAAATTAATTATAAGACATCGCAATATATGGAATGACAGATGTCAGATCAGTTAAAGAGGTTACTAGATAAGGGAACGCGTACAAATTGTAATAAATATGTTTTAATTAATATGATTAATTAATGTTGTGAGTGGCTTCTTGTGACCTACATCTTCTAGCAATTAATCTATCTGTTCTAATCATTTATTTTCTTTTGATCTACCGCTGAGTGTTTATTATTCCTTTTTGTTTTAATGTCGATAATATTATCTTTATACGTCTTAAACCCGAATTGAATGAAAGCGGTTGCATAGTATTGATTTGACTGTATTTTCTGACTGGTCACATTAACTACCTACACATTTTCAAGGGTTCTATGTACAGGGTTTGAAGGATAGGTATTTCGCAATCGCAAATCACCAAACCAAACCTTTTCCTACCAAAATCCAATTTGATTTTCCCAAAAAGTACATATCAAATATTGAATATTTCAAACATATTTTTCCTTCTTTGTTTATAAAAAAGGGACGAAATCGGGTGCCAACGTCCTTTGAAACCAATTGCCCTCGCGTGCGAAGCGATGACACACCTAGAACTATTTCTTTTTTCCTTTTTTTTACCTTTCGAGGCGAGATTGAAGGCGCCGATCTGTAATTTGTCGCGCCGCCCGCCGGTCAGTTTGGGGACACATTTTTTTTTGTATTTCGTTACTCATTCTGACAGAAAATTGGTTGTTAAGTTGCACGTTTGGCGTAGCTGTAATTGGAGTTAAAACTTTTTCTTGAAGCCGGATGCTCTGGTTGTTATTTTTTGTTTGTAATCACAGATTTTAGATGATAAGAGTTGTGATTGAAGCAAGTTTTTGTAAGGCACATTCTTGATGTTTTAACAAAAAAAATCTACAAATAGTATTTAAATATGAAAAGTTTTTGGGTTACAAAGTTAGAATTTTCCTATGCGATATTATGGTTTACTAAACTTATTGTGGCGAAAGAAGTCCTAACAAACGCGTCACAGAGTTATGAAAAAATAAACGTGTAAGCAATTTATGCCGTCGAAGTATGATAAAATATAACCAATATAAATATCTTCATCACCGGAACTACACTTTCACACATCTCCGACGAAAAAAAAAAGCGAGAATCATTTTTTGGTGTCGTTTGTACAAAACAAATTCACAAAAAACCCAACGGCAATCCGACGCGTGCAGCCCTTGTTTTTGCGACCACCGGCAAAGAGGAAGCTATAACGCACTATAATTGAGACAATGGCTCTGAAATCTTCCGATCCGAACGTGTAGAGGAAATACTTTAGCGGTGACAAAGAACCGCAAACTTTGGCGCCAATGATCCACTTTTTTTTTTGATGGTACAATGTGATGTTTAACGTATCCTTGTCATTCATCTTTTGTTTATGCCTCCAAATTTTTGCGGGTAAAACTAGCGTTAAGCCTTAGCCTTATTTATAAAAATCTCGACGATGATTAGCAATTGATTAGCAGATTCTTATTTCAATTTTTCTATAGAGAATTTGAATTAAGAAATTTCTTAGCAATTGCTTAACACCGACGAGATTTTTATAAATAAATCCATTAATATATAATATTTAAATCATGATTGTAGTTCATTACATTTAGGTAGATATACATTCAAACGTGTTGTTTTCTGATATTCGTTGATTTCGAAATCGCGAGCAAAGTTAGTGTACCTATAATAAAGATTATTTTTACACAAAATGCTTTTATTTTAGCGACTAATAGTCTTATGTTGTCATTGGTTATACTTTAAAATTAGTTCCGATAGTTTAGTTCATAATGTGATACTTTATTTGTTAATACTCTTTTGCTGGCTGGTTATCATTCAAATATCAGTTCTTTGGTGTTGAAACACTTGGACCGCGGGGTCCGAGTGCACACCTTTTATTTAAAGTTCTGGAAAAACGTCTTGTTGACTACTCGCGTGACCCAAGGGCTGGCTTTTACTTTGGACAAAGAATTGCGTGGCAATGCCGCCAGCCTTTGGGTACACTTCCAGTCGACAGCGATATGGATAAAATTTTTGACGCTATTTTTACAGATTTGATTAGTTAAGTTTAGTTTTGTTTTAAGTGTAAATATCAGTTCCGTACATTTCTTCGCCTAGCCGTAGCTATGTTGGTCAGCTTCACCGCATACCATTGAATACTTACCGTATTTTACATGGAGTCTCTAAATCACACACATCATATTTTCATCTTATATAAAGTGTTCTTGTAACTGTCGGTGATTATGGTGTTATGTACTCTATTGCAGTTATATAATCGTGATAGTTCGAGCGTATCGTCGCGGTTCATTTTCCGATGATTTGAGGTTAATGCGCTTAGAACCGACGGTGCTGACGAAGACTTTTTATATCCTTATATAAGTACGTTTACGTTTAGTTGAGAGAAATTATTTTTATATGGTTAGTAAGCATCTAAACATATGTTAAAATGTTAATTTATAAGAGTTTATTTATCTGTCTTCAATATAGATTCATGTTCTTCTATATCGTAAATTTTTTTTTCGGGGAAATTCTTATGGACTTCCTCCGCCCTGGGGAAGGCGGAGGGGTATGCCGGACTCTTACCGGCTAAAACCACCGGAGTGCTACTCCCTTCCCTTATACTGGAGACTACGGGTACGCCGTGCAAACAACCGCGATATCTGACATACACCTGAAGTAACTCACAAAAACACCAACAAATATTTATACTATTCATTCGAATAACTTCGGATACTAAACTACACAAACAACAATTTTACGGCAATTCTTTCTCATCTAACCTTCCTTATCCATTGATAGTGAACCGTTTAGAAAGGCGAACCAGTTACGCTAACAAAAACGGCGATCGTTTTGCGAAATCAATAGAGAATATAATAGGCCTAGTATCGCGGTATTTCTAGTAATGGTTGCGACCATTTCCGCTTCCAACCTCATTATTTCACCACAGATTATACCTAATGCACCTTTTTGCGTCTATTAGTGATTGTTTTATTAAAGCTTTTTATATCAAGACCGGTTTGGTGTATTTTTTGTGGTGGATAGTAAAAGGAAATTGCATTGATTTTTTGAGAGGCAAAGGAGAGGGCTTTTGACTAAATATGGATTGGATGACCTACGTGGTCGAGTGGCGTACATTCCGGGATTTAAGGTGTCGCTGGCGCTGAGGTCCCGGGTTCGATCCTCAGATGTGTCAATGTAGAAAACTACTTTTCTACGTTGTCTCAGGTCTGGGTGTTTATGGTATCTTCGTTGTCTCTGCTTACATACCTCAAGTGATGTAGCTACAGAGAAATGTATGTGCTGTTTCATGTATTTGTCTGCTGTAGCGAGTGGCCGCCACCGGCTACACGATTGCGGCGAGTCTATACAAAATAAATAATGTATGAAAAAGTGTGTTGAGTCGCTGTCGCTGGCCACCGGTGGCTATGTCGGTGGCCCGTTTGCGTCGAGCCTTAGGGATAATATAGCAATAGATAGATTTTAAATTTGAATCTTTTTAAAGTCAATTAGTTTCGTTTAAGTTTCTATTACCTTTCAACAGAACAATTTACAGATCATAAAAGTTAAGCGTATTTCGATAAAGCTTTAAATTTAAATACAATTAACTATTGTTCTAAATATATATATGTTTATAGTAATATAATATTATTCAAAACAAAATGTATCTCAATAGAACATGCCCTTTGAAACTCATCTAATAAACTAATAAAACGTAATGTATGTTAGAACAAGTTACTAAACTGGTTTAATATCTTATCTTTGATGTAGTATCGAGTTGAACTTAGTTTATATCAGTATGTAGATAACAGCCTCAAACATCGGTTGTAACATAATGAAAGTAACCGTTAAACTACGATTAAGAGATAAAAGATTATTGAGATGTATCTATAAAATCATGATAACATAACATATTAGATAAATCGTTTGATCAAAATTGCTTTTTTTTTCAATATTTTTTAGAGTTTGACTCACTGCTTTTTATTTTTTTTAAAACGATCACTGCACTAATAATTTTATATTTGTGTCGCGGTGAGTACCTATGACAAACATTCAAATCATATGCACAATAAACACCCAGACTTAGAACAAGCGTTTGTGAATTACACAAATGCTTAGAACAGTATCCGTGCAGTCAAAGCCAAAAAAGAGCATTATAGCTTTAAGCATTAAACATTATTTAAAGCAATAAAAAAATTGCTATAGTTATTGTGCTATATAGAGTGGTGACTTGATGGCTTAAATGTATTTTGCTATGGAGACTGTAAAAATCTTTTTATTTGTTCATTTCTTTTTCAATAAGGCTTTGCTAGCGACTTCGTTTGCGCCGACCAATAGAATATATAAAATCACATGCGCAATAAACACCCAGACTTAGAACAAGCGTTTGTGAATTACACAAATGCTAGTATAACAGTATCCGTGCAGTCAAAGCCAAAAAAGAGCATTATAGCTTTAAGCATTAAACATTATTTATAGCAATAAAAAAATTGCTATAGTTATTGCTATATAGAGTGGTGACTTGATGGCTTAAATGTATTTTGCTATGGAGACTGTAAAAATCTTTTTATTTATTCATTTCGTTTTCAATGAGGCTTTGCTAGCGACTTCGTTTGCGCCGACCAATAGAATATATAAAATCAATATGATAACCCAAACTGCTTTATTTATATTACTTACTTTATTTATTTACTAGTGATGCCCCGCGGTTTCACTCGCGTAAGTAGGCCCCGTTTTTATTTTTTTCAGATGTTTTTATAATTATTCTGCTATTCGGGGTGGAGACACCCAAGAAATCAAAGATCATGAAAATGGGTCCACCCGTTCTTGAGTTTTAAATGGTGTAACTAAACCGAGTTTTTTTTAATGTATAAATATAAAATATTAAAAACTTTATGTACGAGATGGTACACTAGGTAGATTTAATACTAGTAGGCATTTGCCGCCAGTCAACCTTTTGATAAAAAGAAAGTCAACATTGAAAGGCGTTACAAAAACGAAGACGAAAAAAAAACAATAAAAAAAAAGGAACAAGCTTTACATGTTACATTTAATTAAATTCCTAGTAAGGCTTTTTTGCCCAACGATCTAAAAAACATAACATAATATTGCTTTCATAATATTGGTTACAATTATTTTAATTCGTTCGAATAAAAGACATCAACGATCGGGTTAAAGGTTAACTACGGTAGAACTACAAAAAAAAAATACAGTGTTACTGCTTAGGCCTAAAACTTTGTTCTTAGTTTAGTAGATTTTTAGTATGACTATTTAGGTACAAATTTGCAATATATAGGTATAATCCTTCGAATATTTAACATTACCTACTATTTATGTGTTTTCCTTTACCAGATCAACCGCTGCAACTTATCTACGTACTAGGCTAAATACGTAACCTTTAGAAATATAATTCACAAAAATTAAGGATAAATTAAAATGAAAGTGTTTTTTTTTTAGAGAACTATGGGCTCTTTAAAAATGTTAAGGTGACTACTACCGCAATTTCAAACTGAAATTCTTTAAAAAATAACGATAGGAACTTCATAGTTAAGATATATTATTTAAATAAATTATAGTTTCAGAGATTCACTCTTCGCATAAATCCTTACTAATATTATAAATGCGAAAGTAACTCTGTCTGTCTGTCACGCTTTCAGGCCAAAGCTACTGAACCGATTTAAATGAAATTTGGTACACAGACAGTCTAGAGCCTGAGAAAGGACATAGGCAATTTTTTGCCGCGATAACCGACATCCACGCGGGCGGAGCCGCGGGAAACAGTTAGTATTTAATAAAATAAATATACAATGTATATTATGTCCGTTCTAAGCCTCCATGGACACCTCACCACAATTCCGACCGTTTGAAACATTAATTCACAGTAATTTGGCCAGTGTTCCGTCGACACGAATTTACTTGATTCCATTATTTTTGTTAATGAAGATTTCACGAGAATCGGGTCAAGGCGGCCAAAGTGATTGTAGTGATGGGATAATCATTTGTAATTATTTTATAACTTTATGTAAGAGAGTGAGCGGTGAATTAGAGCTTTGACTGCTATGACTAGCTTTTGCCGGCTGTTAGGCTTGGCGGTTATGTAGCAAAAAACTGCATTTTTAATAGTTCTTCACAAAATATTTTGTGTTTGGAATTAATTAAAAAATTTACATTTTCATACACTGACACTTATCTAAAATTGGTCTAAATCTAATTTGTAAACCTTTGCCCTTACTATCCAATTAAATTTTAATTGTAAACAATGTCAATCCAAAATTAATACAAGTTTATAAAGCAGAAGATTAAGTTTTCTTACAAAAAAAGGCTGTCAATGGAAGGAACGGACTGGAATCTAAACATTGAGAGTATTTTTATGTACTTGTGTGTTTTTGAGTGCCTGCTAAATGACTAACAATTTTGCATTGGCATTGTATTAGAAATAAAATTAATTAATAAAAATTGGAGATTAAGGGCCCTGATCTGGATTAAATTGGATTAAAACCTTATGTTACGTTTTTACTTTCCGTCGGCGGTGTCAGTAAAATAAACCGCATGATAAAATGATTAGATATCTTCATGATTAAAGAAAGATTATTTATTGAGTTTTAAGTTATAATTAAAAAATACATTACCGTATAAAATGCAAAATTTTTGATTATTTTTTATTGATATAAGTAGGTCATCAAGTAACCTATAAAAATTACGGATTATTAAAAATAAGAATCCTTGAAATCCATTTTAAATTTCGAATAGAACGATAAACGGTTTAGGGTTTAATAATATACACGTTTTTTTTATTTATTTATTATTATTTGGGGTCCAGCCATACCAAATTTAGCTAAAAATACCAGTATTTTACATGCAGCGACTACCTCTCTGACCTCCACAATATATTTACTAGCTATACATACAGTATACCTTAACAAGACTGGTTGTCAGAATTGTACCTAATGGCTTGACTCATCATATCAGCCGAAAGTCCACTGCTGAACATAGGCCTCGCCCAAGGATCGCCACAACTCACGGTCCTGCGCCGTCCACATCCAGCGGCTTCCGGCGACCTTCACCAGGTCCATCTTGTTGTAGGTCTACTAGCGCTGCGTCTTTGGATAGCTTGACAATAAAATACCAATGTATTACAGTCGGGAATAATAGTTTTACGTGCTTTCTGCGGCACGGACTCTGTTTATAGTTCTTGGTATGTCTATAGATGTAACCCACCAACTGGTCAACATCGGCAAGCACTGCTTTACCTTCTTAACTGTGAACCCGTCCAATTTATACTTAGCGACGATTGCCCTTCCAACAATTGTATTTTATTTTCATTTATAAATAAAAACGTAAATAATTTATTACACTGTGTATTATTTAATTTTATTGCGAATTAGATTAAATTTGTATAAGTAATGCAGATTATCTTTTAACAGATTTATTTAGTGTTTAGATTGTATTAATTAGATGCCATATTAAAGTGTGTCTAAGTATACATTTTATGACATAAAAACAAGTAATTTATATGTAAAATCGGTGAATTTAAACGTTATTAGTAAATTTCCAATGCCATTTAATTCAAGGCTTATTTTTATGTAGGACAAGCTCAATATAAAATAAAACAAATTGATAACAATCAAAATATATGTAAGAATAGAGTCGGACACCTATTTATTACAAAAAAAGTAGGTGTAAAATAATTTGTATAAGTTTTTAAATATTAATCATTTTTAATTATTTTTGTATCAATTTATTTCCACGCGTCGCCAGTATATTAAGTTTACGACACAATAAACAGACAGACACTTCACGTCTGCACTTACAATCTACAGAAACTCAATAACACTTTGATGGCGCGTCACCACAATTTTATTTCATCCTACCCGCATTTTATCGCGCCATTCTTTCAAACGTGCCACAAAATCATCGATACACTAATACACATGTCTAATATCGCCCCAGTCTCCCCTTCAAAGCCTCTTCGCCCACATTTCCCGCGGGGAGGCGCGGGATCGTTGGCGTTATGAAAATTTGACGTCAACCAATATGCGATGATACGTTCAGGGGTTAGATAGCGTTTATTATTTTACATGTGTGAAATTGCCTTCTCTCCCCTCATAGTCGGTGAGTTGGGCCATATTCTTAATAGGTTGGCTTTAGTTTAATAATTGTGGGTTGCCGTTTGAATTAGTACTTACTCGGGCGGTTAGGTGGGATTACTGAATATGTTATGCATAGCAGTATTTATAGGCTTATCTTCTAAATACCTTTAATAAATTAAATTTATAATCTCTAAGGTAAGGAGACTAATTTGTAAGCTTACTGATATGGGTAGTTCTTAAATAGATTAAAAGGAATAAGGTTTTTCGTGTCACTATTTCTTGCTTTTTGATACAATTGACAGCTTTATATCTTACAGTTGCAGCGAATTAAGCCCATTTACTCCCCAAACTTTTAGAATATCCCACACATTAATAAAAAGACAGTTTAATTATAAGTCTTTCAATAAAGATATAATAACTATTACGCAAGACGATAGTATTTTAAATATTATTTTTTTACAAAAATACCGATATGGTATAGAAACTACACGATAAGATATATAAGGTTAAGTACAGCCACAAGTTGATATGTTTTATCGCCAATCCATAACGCAAGAGGCTATAAAACCGGCCATATTTCAAATGTGTAAATATATGTGAGCAAACTTCCCGCGTCTCCCCCCGAGGCATGGACCCGACTACATAAAATATTATATTGCAATTTATATTTTTCGCTTCAGAAAGATTAGAAGAATCCCCGTTTATGTTAAGTGGTATTGCATGTATGTTTATTTATGTTTTCTGTATTTTGTAGGTTGATGGAATTTAAAATAGATTTCTTAAAAACAAATAGAACTTGGTGTTATTTAATGACACAATATTCTTAGGGAGGAAAGAGGGAAGAACGGCCAGTCTAGTTTAGATTGATTATTATTAACCATATTACAACCTAGATTCCAAGAATTGTAATCTGAAATCGCTACCCCGCAAGTGACCAAGCGTAGTGATGAATGCTACTGCTTTCTGTATCAGAAGAGGCCTGTGCCCAGCAATAGGACATTTATAGGCCGGTATTATTATATCATTAATATTTCTTATATTTTTAAGTAAACTATAGAGTGCGCATATCGAGTATGAACTGTTGGCACTAGTATGAACATGTAAAATCGTAAAATTAGTCTCAAAACAGAGCGCACCGTCTTATTAAACTATCTTAAAACCTAATGTTACCATAATAATGTCGGAACACTTGAAATTTTCGCATAAAAATCTGCCGTCGCACGGAAAATAAAAAAATCGGTAAACGAGCGCAGTAGTAGCCAAAAATGTGCTTACGCTTTTCATAAGGGCTTCTAGCGATGCGCATGCTCTATGATTGTCTATGTTTACTCCATGTTCTTATATCTGTCAATAAAAGCACATCTAGGAAGCACAACTAGAAAGAAAAAAAAAATAATACCGCTTTGTGGGGAACCTCTAGGACACGTGTATTACATACCTAAATGTTGTTTTTTACACATTTAATAATAAAAACCAGATAACATATTTTTTATTACCTACATAATATACATCTATACTTCTATACTAATATATAAAGCTGAAGAGCTTGTTTGTTTGTTTGTTTGTTTATTTATTTGTTTGTTTGTTTGAAAGAGCTAATCTCAGGAACTACTGGTCCGATTTGAATAATTATTTTAGTGTTGGATAGCCCGTTTATTGAGGAAGGCTATAAGTTATATAGCATTACGCTGCGACCAAAAAGAACGGAGCATAAATGAAAAATGTTGCAAAAATTAGACACCGTTGAAACTAAAACACGCAGACAAAGTCGCGGGAGACAGCTAGTATATATTATATTATGTACCTAAAAATATGCGTATCTTAATAGTAACAGGAAATATAGAATAGTGTCTATTCATGGTAGCAGTCGTGAGTGACGAATATAAAAATAAAATATGCATTTAAACGGTCTTAAAACTATTTTTATTTTTCTTGACAAATATAGAGATAAATTACTTAAATCAAATTCATACTAATATTATTAATGTTAAAGTAACTTTGTTTGTCTGTCTGTTAAGTTTTCACGGCTAAACCGATGAACTGATTTGGATAAAACTTGGTAAGGGGTAAGCTTGGATCCTAAGGAAGGACATAGGCTACTTATTGCCGCGATAACCGACACTCAAGCGGGCGGAAACGCTAAACAGCCAGTGGCCAAGTGGTACATTATTTATTTATTTATTTATTTATGTACACATACAATAATAAAGTAATACATAAAACCAGAAATGTACAAAGGCAATGCTTATTTCATAAGGAGAGGTGGCAAAGAATGGCTGTCAACAGTGTGCAAACTAAATAAAAAATTAAAATAATAATAATGAATCGAAATAACGACAAGCAATAAAATATCTCTAAGTAGTACTATATAAATAATAACCTAAAATACAAACACATACTTACTATTATACAGTATGTAACGAAAAACCTGTCCGATCCGTGTATTCCTGGTTCAACATACGTACTAGAAAAAAATGTCTCGCTCAGACGGCTTATAATTTAATACTTTAGGTAGTACACGTGAACTTTGTCGAGCGGTCAGTGTTGCCTTTGATCAGTTTTATTTTAATTTAATGATATTCAACGGGGAAATAAAATAATCTCAAATCCATTCAATAGTTACGTATATGTGTACGCAGTACGATGCCGAAGAATACTCATAAGGATCGGACACGGTTTTTGTTGCATGCTGTATATATATAGACCTTCTAAATTTATAAAGAAACATATTCTTATTAATGTTTGGGATAGTTAACCTACTATGTAAGAAAACTGGCATAAAAAACTGGTATAAAAACTGTTCCTGACATGGATATGTATATTTATTTTAGGATTAAAATAATTAAATTCTAACTCAAATTAGAAACCAGGCTTCACGCACTCGAATCCCGAATGGAAATACAATTTTACTCAAAATACATTGTAATAACTTATTTAACTGCGCAAGAAATTATTTTGAGCAACAGTTTAAAAACTTTTAATGTGTTTACGGCCCCGAATCAAAAATAACTTAATGATAGAAAGAAAACAAAAGACGTAACTATAACGCGTGACGTCATATTAAAAAAACTTACAAACAATATAATTTTTTAGACATCGCCACACTAAAAACTAGATGTTTAATTTAAGATAGTTTAACATTTATAGTCTTTAGATCCTTTGTCCATCTAAAAGATTTGATCCTACCTAATATTAAGCGCATTTGTAATTATGTAGATGTCTCTTTGTCTCAGAAAGTGCTGAACGGGTTTGAATGAAACTTACAGCAATATAGCTTAATTGTACATCTGATTATCGCATGATATATTTTTGACTGCACGGATACCCGATTGGTAAAGGTCACTGCGCTACGTGCGCTACGTGCTGCGGGTTCGATCCCCGCATGGGACAAGCATTTGTGTGATTCACAATTGCTTCAATTGCTTCACAAACGCTTGTTCCAAGTCTGGTTGTTCTTTGTGTCTGTGAATTGAATGTTTGTAAAACCTCCCGCGATACACTAATTAAATTCAATAGTGCGGAAGTCATTTAAAAACAAAATACATACGCTAAGGATGAAAGTTAAAAAATATAACCAACAAATTCGTAAACAAGGCAAGTCTAAAATTCCCATGAAACATTTGCTAGATTATCTGCAATTAGGCGTTGACACGTAACTCACAGTGGTCGAGCTGTCGACGGCATAGACGAACAATTCGCGAACCTAGCGTGCGAGTAATCAGTGTTGCATGTGACGATCCCGGGATCGTGGGACTTATAGCCAAAGAAACAAATGCCCCTAATTTTCTGAATCTCATTTATGGTATGGTTATATATGACGTGCTTAAATGTGTATCTGTCTCTGTCACTTTATAATGTAAAGTAGAGACTCTACACCATGTGACAGAGACAGCTAGCTACTTACCGGTTTCCTAAAATTGACTTATGTTTGAGTTGGTCATTAGACTATCTACTTTCAAACTTGTAGGTGCCCATAATTTTTTTCATCATTGTTTTTACCACAAACTAAATCGGTTTTACGTTTCAGCACGAGGCAACCGTGTTGCTACTACGGCTAAGTAAAGCTATATATAAATAGTTCACATTTCGATGTACTTGTAATTTCTGAGATTTTCGCGAATTTGGCTGCGATTAAATCTGCTTATATAGGTTTACATTATTCAGCTATTACATTTCAGGGCCACACAATCTAATATTGCTATCGACTCTTAAAAAGATTAAATAATTTTCTATATTTATACATCAATCTATATTATATTATAAGTCCTCTGCCGAGGCTGTCTGTCTGTCTGTCTGCCATCTGAACGCGATAAATTCAATACCTTTTGCTTATAGCAAAGGTATATTACATAATACCTACATAGTTTAACACACACCAATGTGTATTGTAATTTAGAATAATGGTGACTTCGCATATCTATTCCAAGATAGTGCGAAGTTAACTTTGCATTGGTATCTCTTATAATATCTAAATGTATGTCAAATGGTAATATTGTAATAAAATTAGAAGTATTTTGCATTCAAATTGTATAGTAGTATAAGTAATATTAAAACATCATCATAAAATCAATTTACGCTAATAACATCGAAGGATTTTCCGCAAGTTTTTCTAAAATTAGTAGAATTACTAGTAATATGATTTTAGATGCCTAATTATTGTAAACAATTTACATTGAATTGCAATTCCAATATTTCTAAATTGATTCACGATATTGTGATTAAATTATTCCTCAAAATCGATTAAAAATGACAATCACGTTTTCAAAAGTTGATCAATCCTTAGTAATATTATGAATGCGAAAGTAACTCTGTTTGTCGCGCCACGCCAAAACTACTGAACCGATTTAAATAAAATTCGGTACACAGATAGTCTAAAGCCTGAGAAAGGACATGGGCTAGTTTTTGCCGCGATGACCGACACCCACGCGGGCGGAGCCGCGGGAAACAGCTAGCAAACAATAAAAAGCTAGCAATGTTCTACAAAGTGAGACAGACACCACACAGGCTGGGTACACGGATAACAACGTAGAAACAAAGGCACTAAAAGTACAACGTCATAAAGCCAGGCCTTTGTTCAGGCAACGAGTGCAGCGTTTGAAAATGCACCTAAACCCGTTTCCCGATTGCATTTCAGCCGATGAATTTTGTATGAGATCGTACCGTATCCCCAATTCCTGTTCGTTTCGTATCGTAACTAGTGGGAATTGGTATTCGCTTGTTGCGTACAATATGTATGAGATTTTGTCCGTTTATTTTTTCGTTTCGCACCACTGTCCGGTGTAATTGAAAAATTTTTACTCTCGGTGCACATCGGTTGCAGTGGACCGGATAATTGTATATTTATGATCACATCGCAAATTGATTCGCAAAAAAGTACCGAAAATATTTTTGTGTTTTGTTTTTTATTCGATATTCATTTGGTTTTCGAATTATAAATGAGCGGAACGAAAAATGAGTCATGTCTTTGTTCGGAATTTTAAAATCATATATTTTACTGTAGGTACCTTTATCAGTTCTGTGGTAGATACCTACTTACTTAAATATATTATTATGTTCCATACTAAAAGAAAGTTCGTTCGGTCTATATTAAAAAAAACTAACTTGATGTTTTGCAGACGTGAAATTAATCCTCCAGAACAAAATCAAGAAATATTCTTAAAAATGTTACATACGCTTACTTTTATATCGTATTCAATTTCAAAAACACCCCAAATTGCTTAGAATAAAATAAACTATGTCGTAAACGAGGAAGCAGTACAAAATCGTGAAGGCGCGGACAAATGTGGGCAGAAGAGTGATGGAACGGTAGCTTCTAATCCCCCGTGACGTCACAGTCCAATTAGGCGTCAGGCATTCGTCTTCCCTCCCTTACTTTTTCATTCGGCTCACTTGGGGAGCGGATTTGTACAAAAATATGAGCGAAAATTTGTCTCATTTTAAGTAGCAGTGAAGGTGTTGTATTTGACGTATGTAAAATTATATGCTTGGATAAGAGATTAGATAGAGAAGAAAAGATTGTTCTTGTTTAAGTTTTGAGAAGAATAAAATAGTAATCTTCTATAATATAAAAATGAAACGAAAAAAACGATTTTGCTAATTCTTTTTTTAGAATATTCCTTGAAGTACGAGGATGGTTCTTACGGAAAATACGTTTTATTTTGACGCATATTTAAAAACTCAATTTTATTCAAAAAACGTTGAACTCACAAAAAACACTTAGTGAAATGGTATACTCTTTAAATTTGGAATGTCAAAAACCATTTTCGTCTTCTGCACGGATGAAGTCGCGGGCAAAAGCTAGTATAATATAAAAGCTATTATTTGTGGCTTTGAAGTAATGTTAGCCGCCAATGTAGCCTTAAATTTCAGATCAAATAGACCGATGTAAATAAATATGATTTACCGAGGATAACTGAAGGGTGTAGGGTTGTTATAATTTAATATCATAAAGGGTTCGCCTCAGACGGTTAAACCCTTCAATGTTAATTTGTTTGTTAATTTTTCTCTACCTTTATATCTTTGTAATTAGGTTTTTCTCTTTTATATTAAGGGTTATGATTTTTTTATAACGTTTCTTATGTTTTATTTTGATGAAAATTGTGTTGAATCGTTATACTTAAAGTTAATTAAATGAGGTTTCTTGATTAAGAATTCTTTTTTGGTAGAATATAAAATATGAGTGCAACAAGAACATTGGAACAAGAAGTCTGTGTTGAAGTTGTAGATGATGGTAGTAGGCTTAAATTCTTTTAAGGTAAAGGTGATAAATCGGTAAAACATTACAGATTTACTATATAAATATAATTACGGGAATAATAATATAAATATTATGGGAACTTGGTGATGACGAGACGTAGGTACTTCAAAAATGAAAAACTGAATATTATTAGTTTTAGCATTCGTAGGCTGTCATATAGCATTCACTAGGTACTATTTACATAATATTGTAATAAGTTAATAATAAAATACTGTTAGATACTATAAAATAATAATTCATTACTAGACAATAATTGTATTATTGAGTAGGTACAATAGTAGATAATATAATTGATTAGTTCATTCATAACACTAAAGCCAGAGACAACACCATACACTTCCAAATTAAAAAACCAAAACAAAAACGAATCGGTATTCTGGAACACCGACGATAAAACAAATGTAGACACAACATCATACATTCTTATAAATTCAAAATCCAAAAACAAAAGCCGTTTGGATGTACACCACCCCTACCGTAACAGAAACCACACGCCCATCGGGCCTCAACTGGGCACACGCATGAATCATACAGCCTGTAAACGGATTACGACCCACGAAATCTTGTTATCGCACCCTTTTCTACCCTGATGCTAAGAGACGGGAAATTTGTTTTACTATGTAGCTAATCGTTCGTAGGCATCGTAGAATATAGTAGTAGTTTACTAGTACATTAAATTTGTAACCACTTTAATCAATTTTGACGTTTAATTTCATCGCTACGTGACAGTATACGAATTGAACATTAATATTTTGTTGATTATTTTGAAACCATTTAAATTATGGAGCTACTTAATTTTTAGCGCAAACGTTTAAAGAGTCGTTAAATATTTAAGTAGCGTTTCAATATTCCGCTGTAAGATTTAAATGTCGGGAATTAAAAGTATTCAATCGATCGAGAAGGAGTGTGTTTACTTTTTCTTTAATATTTATTTACTTTTTTAGACGCAGGGAAAACATATTTTGAAACTCATTTAGTTTTTAATATTTTGCTGGTAAGCAAAATTAAACTATAGGATTTAATTAAAGATAAAGTAAATACTGCAGCTACAATATTGAGACTTCACCATCAATTTCTTTTCTAGTGTATATATATTTGATACTAATTCAACTCCAATAAAAACTTATTTCCTACATTTTTAAGTACGAACACTTTAGAATGACGCAGAAACTTCGTGCAGTTGGACCTGAATAATCCAAAAGCTATACCATTAAACTTAAATTGCTTAGGGAACAAAAGTTACTAACAATCTTAAACTACGACCGAGTTACTCCCTAGCAATTGCTACATGATTTGCGGTCACGTGAGCCAGCCATTAGTCTGACGGCCGACCAATGAGAGCGCGCCCTTTAATACGTTTCCATAATTATATAATGAAAAGAATTAATGAATGTAATAATTTTTCATTCAGATTAGAACATGAGTATATTAGACATAAGATCTATAATTCAATGCCGTATATAAAATTCCTGTTTTAAATTGTAATAAAAAAGTGTTAAAACGTTAATTTTAAAACGAATTAATAAAAGAAATACATTTAATATTTATGGACCTAACTGATACGCTTTTTGTGCGGAAACTTAATTGCTAAGTTTATATTTTTTTCTTTGAATCACAACAGCAACTCAATTTAAAATGATGTTCAAAATGAAACTTTTTGCAACGGATATGAGCGTTATTTACGGTCCAGTAAATAGATAGATTATTATAAAATTGTTGAAGTAAATGAACATAAATACGCTATTATGTTCATTACAGATATGACATTGAAAACAATATAGTTACAAACAACATGATCTCATCTCATGGATCATTTAGTGCAAATCGATCTATTACGGAAAACACCGGCCATTACTAAGCGCTCGACCAATCGCGACGCGCCATTTAAATAGTAATTTATTGAGTTTCGAATTTTTAAAACATGATTACGGCCGCCATCTTGGATGTAATTTTGAAAAGAGAACGTGCAACAGCTACTTTGAAACGATTTGTAACGATTACCGCTTCCTTTTTTTAGAATAAATAACTTGTGGTTTGCGTATGGTCAATCTTTTAAGACGAGTTTTCATGAATGATCAACAACATGTAATTTTACATTTATTTTAGACGGAAAACTTTGATTGCATGGTATAATCATAGAGCCTGGTAATACATAGGTATTTTATAGAAACATTGTATGGTATAAATTATGCGTGTATGTATTATAATGAGATTTTTATTTATTCATAACTTTTTTCATGATCTGGTGTATTGTTCATTACGATTAAATCGTGATTTCAATTACAAAGATAAGATGTAAATGCACGTTAAGAGTTGTAATTGTCTGATGGTTACAGTTGATATAAAATTACGTAGCAAAATTTGAATAAACCTATTACGGCAGCAGTTTAACCTACTTCTTTGTTTTTTTTAATGAACACTGACTCATAACAGAAACATTGAGTAACAATAATTATAACGTTGTGAAATAAGCTTATGATGAAGATGTTTGCATGCAAATAAAGTAAATTGTTTATTATTATTATTGCAGACAAATATAAAGATTTAAAATAAAAGAGGACCTTAAGTTGATCCTTGAGGTAATCCCACCTTATACCAAAGACGTTTAATTACATTTCTCCTCAATTACTGCCAAGTTCGAAACATTTTAGGTGAAAAGACTTATAAACTAATTAGATTAATAAATACAAATACCTCTTTTCAGCGTCATTTCCCATCACGAGACGGATTGGACATCCTTACCAGAATCGAACGCCTCCCAAAAGAAAGAAGCCAAGAACATCATTTACACGTCTGCAGATTGCAGAACTAGAGAAGCGATTCCATAAACAAAAGTATTTAGCGTCTGCTGAAAGGGCATCCTTAGCTAAGACATTGAAAATGACTGACGCACAAGTGAAGACCTGGTTTCAGAATAGACGGACTAAGTGGAGGTGAGTTTAGTAATAACTTTTACTTTAAAGCTGTTGTTTTATAAATTTAGATTTATGTAGTAGGGTATTAGAAATTGGCTTTGCGTAAATCCAAGGCCTTATATACGTTTTATTCTTTTTACACATTACGTTATTTGACTGCACGTTTAACCTAAATAGGGTAGCCGCATAGCGCGGCACAAGGATTAAATTCCATAGTACCTACGTAAGATCCGTAAGTATTATAAAAAAAAATGACATTACAAGCATAGAAATCTCTGTTTAGTAGGTAAGTTTTTTGTCAATAGAGTAGTTTCATAGGTTTTAAATATTTACATTGCTTATAATATACATATTTCATTATAATTAAAAAATGATATCCTTCTCGGTACTGAGGGTCGTGTGACATGAAATCGATATGCCTAAAACTGGGATTAATGAAAGCTGAATCCAAGATTTTAGTTTAATTCTGAAAGTAATAGATATTAAATGTTGTGCCATACTCATACGATTTATAAAGAAACATCTACTATTCATTTATGTATTGAGATTTTATTTCAAATGCCTTTTAATCTACAACTCATTGTCTTTCATGTTTATTCAAACAATACTGTAAACAACAGTGCATCATAAAGTCAATAACTTTTATCTTCACTTAAAATACTTGTAATTATTATGGAGAGGCGTCAACATTCTTGGTTGCCCTCGTTAAGATAAACGAAGACATGTTTAACGTCTAATGCAACTTGTTCTCTAGTTTCCTATGAATTAATTTGAAAGAAAGGTCTTTATAGCCTGGTGTGTCTGGGCCCTTAATAGTATTGGACTGTAAAAACTTAAGTAAAACGTGATACGGCCCGTTGGGAGTTTGTTTTAATTAGGTACAACCAGTTGATCGTACTAAACCATGGAGGTGACATAGACAAGAATAAAGCGTGCGCATCGCTAGTAGCGTCGAGCGTAAGCACATTTTTAGCTAATTGTACTGCGCTCGTTTACTGATTTAAGTGATTTTTCGTGCGACGACAGACGTTTATTGCGTAAATATCAACGGTACCGACATTATTAGGGTAATATTAGGTTTTGATATAGTTTTAATAATGCGGTGCGCTCTGTTTTGTCACAAATTTTTCGATTTTACATGTTCATACTAGTGCCAACAGTTTATACTCGATATGCGCACTCTATAGTTTACTTATTTATGCCTCTAAAAACTTTTAACGTCATTTCATAAAAGGTTTACTAGCTACTTTAGAGTCATTGTATTTTTTTAAACGATTCAAGATAGTTATATGCGATCTACTGAAATTAAGTTAATCATTTTTGGGGTTTTATGCTAAATATTTTGTACTCTGTTACTTAACCTCTAAAATCCATAAAAAAATGTTAGATCAACAAATTCTGTACCTAACAAACAGCACATCGACTGTAATTGATCTGCACGGTTGGTTTACAGTTTTATTGCAGTTGTACTAACTGCATTTAAACTACAAATTTGCAGTCGGCGTGACGAAATGCAGTCCGTATATCTAGAACCTACATGAGCTAGTATTTTACTACATTACAAATTCAAACAAATCCAAGTTGATAAGAATTAACTTCACATAAACTAGCTAGATACTTAAACTTCTAATTATTTTACCAAATACCAATTTATACACCAGTTCTAGGCAATTATTTAACTATTTAAATACGATGAATGATAAGCCGTACATGATGTACCAAACGAATACAAGTTTTAAACGATTATTTTAATCAAATAACGAAGAACATTTGTATCGAAAACATTGATTAACATAAATTAATTATAATCGTTCAATCAATTAAAATACATGTGTTGTGTAAGTGCTTTTAGCTGGCAACACTAGCCTTTTAATTTATGGCAACTTTATCGGCTACACAATTTAAAATGTATCTAGTGCCACAGATTATACAAAGGTTAATATTCGGTTTAATCTGATATCCTAGTTTTATAATATTGTGTTTAGATTGTGATAGTTAAAACTGTAGTTAGATTTTAGTAGTAGATAAATCTTAGATGAATTATCAGAATTTTTATTTTAAATCAAACTTACATATAATTTTTGTTCAATAGTAGATTGGTTAGAGAATAATAACTTATTAATAAACTTAGATAAAACTAAACTAATGCAATTTAAGCAAAAAACAAGTAATAAATTAAATACAAAAATAGAATATTTAGGAAAAGAAGTAAAATTGACTGCAACAACAACATTTCTCGGACTCCGCATAGACTATAACTTAAAATGGCAAACACATATAGATTTCATATGCAAAAAAATATCACAATCATCTTACAGTCTTTACCTCCTCTCGAAAAAAGTAAGCCTCCCCACACTACTTATAGCATATCATGGTTATGTTGTTTCCAGGTTAAGATATGCAATAATCTTTTGGGGCAATGCTACTAATTGGGACAGGGTTTTTAAATGTCAAAAGAAATGCATCCGTGCCATGTGTGGCTTAAAAAAGACTGACAGTTGCAAAGAATATTTCAAAAAATTAGGCTTACTTACAGTACCATCTATCTATATTCTAGAATTGGCTCTATTTATAAGACAAAATCCTACTTTATTTACTTTAGAATCTGGATCTCGCAATAGAAGTAGATTATACAATAACATCAGTAGGAGGTTTACAACCACTCTGTATGAAAAAAGTGTATTTAATATGGCAACTAAGATATATAATAACATTCCAAAAAATATAAGAGATTCTAATAATGTGAATATCTTCAAACATAAATTGTCAAAGTTCTTGATAGAAAACTGTTATTACAGTGTTAGTGATTTTATATCAAAATAATTAGTATTAAGTAATTGCTATTTGATTCCCATTCATTTTGTTTAATTGTATGTATGTTGTGTAGTTTTGTCTAATTTGTATGCCCTATGTGGCGGATCACGGCATGAACACATTCTATTTATAAGATCTTTCAAATAATCACAAATAAATGATTTGAATTTGAATTTGAATTTGAATTTAAATAATAAATAATAAATAAATAAATAATATCTTGGGACATCTCACACACGGTCATCTGATCCCAAACTAGGCAGAGCCTGTGCTATGGCAACCAGACAACTGATAAACATACTTATATATTTCTAAATACATACATATATAGATAATTTCACCCAGACAGAGAACAAGTGATCGTGCTCATTACACAAAGATTCGTCCTGGGTGGGAATCGAACCCACGACCTCCGGTTTAGCAGTCAGGGTCACTAACCACTAGACCAACAGGCCCGTCAATCTGATGGTGAAAATCATTTCATCAAATATAGAGCATAAACGTTTTTCATAGATAATAGAACGCAAAGGCATTGAAGCATGACATTATACCTACCACAAACTTATACACTTATTTTCTTAGTGTTTGAAAGCATATAATATTAGAAAATGGTATTATGATTTACCACAATATACTGCATGCGGTATAAAAGTAATAGATGTAAATGATTAGAAATGTAAAAAGACGAAGTGCAAATAAAAAAAAAACAATTGAAAGTACAAAATACGCAAATTTTGTTTTGATATTCTTGGTTTTTTTTTCCAATTATTATGATTTAAAAACCTAACTAGCGAAAAGAAAAGAAAATCATACATTCGAATTGAGAGCATCCTCTTTTTAAAATAGGATAAAAACAGATTTCAAGTTACGTACTTAAAATGCGTTCTTGTTCCTGACATTGTTCTAAACTAGGTTGGTTTCGGCTTTTTTAAAAGGATTCAATTGAATACTATTAACTTACTTGGGACGACCCTCGACTACCTATATGACCTCCACAACCAAATTAAGGGGTAATTATACAGTGTTCCGTGGTGAGACAGGTTGTCAAAATTTTACGGCCTTTTTTATTGTCAAATTATTATTATTATATTATTATATCTTGGGACATCTCACACACGGTCATCTGATCCCAAACTAGGCAGAGCCTGTGCTATGGCAACCAGACAACTGATAAACATACTTATATATTTCTAAATACATACATATTATAGATAAAATACACCCAGACACAGAACAAATGATCGTGCTCATCACACAAAGATTCGTCCTGGGTGGGAATCGAACCCACGACCTCCGGTTTAGCAGTCAGGGTCACTGACCACTAGACCAACAGGCCCGTCCAAATGGCCGGTTCCTATAATCAAGAAAGTTTTCTGAGCAAAACGTAGAAAAAACTACAGTCCGTAAGCGAAACGAATCGTTTCCAGACAAAAGACGATCAATGTGTGGCGAACAGTAGGTAGTTCTTCTTCAAGTGACTCTCCAACTAGTGAAGGCTAGCTACCAACTTCTGGAATTGTTGTCTGTCCTTAGCGAGTCGAAACAATTCGGATACGCCTGCTATTCCAGTCACGACTTCTTTCTCCGACCAACTCGCCGTTTACCGGCACTATAATATAGATACTGAACTGAAACAGAATTATTAAAATTTAAATCGTACATCACATTAATAAAATTTTAATAAATCAATGCCTACGTCATAAATCAATCAACAAATCATTAACAACTTAACGTAACTTAAACTTAATTACGCTTATCAGCATCTTAAACTAATAATGCCAATAAACGAACATCTTCCGAGAATTCTATTTTTAAAATTGAACTCCTATCAGTCCTTAAGTTTTATCCTAACCCAGTTTTAAAATATATTGAGAGGCTCTCAATAAATCGAGTGTCCTTTATCGTAATCTCCTAAATGAGTCTTTTATTTCAAATGTCTGTTCGAAAATACGGTAAAGTGCGGCTGAACCCAAAATTCCATTGCCTGGTTTACATCGTATTGATGTGTTGGTATTTTAAAACGATGTCGTATGTTTCGTGACGTTTTAAATATTTTAAAAATAGAAGCTCCTTTTTTGAACGTGCTTAATCATATTTATTTGTTTGATCATATTTATTAAGTACTAGCTGTTGCCCGCGGCCCCATCCGCGTGAGTGTCGGTTATCCCGGCAAACAGTAGCCTTTGTCCTTTCTAAGGATCCAAGCTTACCCAATACCAAGTTGAATCCAAATCAGTTAAGCGGTCTAAGCGCAATAAATAGACAGACCAAGTTACTTTCGCAATTATAATGTTAGTATGTCCTTTTTCAGGTTCTTGACTATCTCTGTAAAGAAAATAAAATTATCATATAAAAAATATCATTTAAATCGGTTTTGTAATTTAGGCGTGATTGCGAAACACACAGACAGACAGGTTTAACTTTGGCATTTATAATATTAGTAAGGATTTAAATAAATATGTAGGTATAAAAATGTATATATTATTATTATATGAAACATAATTATTCAACAGATAAAAATGTATATCATGCAATATTTATCTGTTAAAAACTTAAATAGATTTTATATCTCGCTAAACAAATTGATTCGATGAAACTTGTTTATAAAACGAAACTAATAAATTATCTAAAAGTGGACGCCATTATTTATTTCGAATGCCGTCTCTTTAAACTTTATCATTATTAATGAATACTTGGAAAAATAACGCAAAATAAAAATCCGTCGGTTACTTACTCCGTCACAAACATTAGCCAGTAAATTAATCAAATTAACTCGAAACAAAATCCTATCAACATTGGTCCTAGCCACGTCGCCTTTCGTTAGCAGATAACCCGACTTTTAATAATACACAACAGGACAAAAACAAGGAGCTAGAGATAAGGGCCCATTAACTTGGCCGGTTAATACAAAGAGACTTGGGCTAAATCGACCAAATCCGCATACTAATGTCTTTTGTGCTCCACTGATTTCTAAATAGGAACGGATAAGTAATCCACTATTTTTGCATTTCTTTAAGCAAAGTATACGTGATATCTACAAAGAAAACCTACAACGTCGTTTTTTGCTATCATTAACTTAAGTGTTGATTCTCACATTTAATGAGAGAACTAGTCACTGAAAGCAATTTGACGATCTGTAAAACTAAATTTTTTGAGCATTAACTTCGCTTAAGATTTCGCTTCAAGAAATCTGTCCGTATAAGTTTAAGTTTTTCCTTCTATTATTTGTATTTAATTACAAATCTGTCCGGTTAAAAATTGGCTTGGTATTAATGTAAAACATTGTAAGTAGGTAACTTTAATCTTGAGTTAAATGTATAGAATTCTGAACGCACTATTCTAAATCTAAATTAAGAACAACAACTAACTGAATACGTTCTACAATCAACCCGATTACAAAGGCGAAATAAAATCCAATATCAGACAGTAGATCACGAACTTCGAGTGCCTGGCCAATCTATACTTTTTTGTTTTTATTATAATAAAATCAGTGGCATGGCGCCGCGCGTATCGAGCAAGCGTTATCAGTACCGAACACAAACACCGCTTGTCCATTAGAACGTAATCGCTTGTGATGCCACCAACACAACTTCGGAACGCACCTCTCGTATTGTCTGCAGTTTTGAATTTCGAATTTCTTGTTTTGTGCCTGTGTTTATTGTTTTAAATTGGATTTATGGAATGGTTAGGATTTGTGTGGTTCGTTTGAAATATGCGTTATTCATTTGTTTTTCAGGTTACACTCCAGGTATACAGAATTAGTTGATGTAGAATAATCGAAATAATCTTAGATAGTTCTTTTTAATAGATAAACTCTATGTTGGCGTGTGCTTTACCTACTTTACTAACAACTTAAAAAAGAAGATTCTTCTTCTTTCGTGTCGATAGTTATCTTCAGATCTGACCACCCCGAAACATAGCCAAATCGATGGCTTTTTGTTTAGCCTCTTTTAGATCTTCTGCTATGGCGCTAACTACTTTACTAAAAAAGATACATTACGCATATAAAAATATACTTAAATCCCGGAACACGTATTTCGGCATTATTCTGTGAGCCCAGGCTTTGCTTTGACTAACTTTTTTATTTGTTATGTTTGTTAGCACTATTTTTATTTTTAATGTTTTAACTTTGCTAAAGTTCATCTATAAAATAAAGTAACTTAATCTACGGTACAAGTATTTGTAATTCAACAGTACATTCTTATTTTAAATTCTGCCTCTTGCTCCGTCCAAATCTCTTAAAATATGATGGTTTCATTACTTCTTATAAAATACATGAGAAATAAATTAAATGAAGTGGTATTTTATCTATGACAAATGGGCTTGTATTATCTATGCGACGGAAGACGTTGATTGGTAATAAAAATATTAGGCTACCGTAGACTGGGGCATGACGGTTAGTTATAATTTGACGTTACCAAAAAGGGTTGCTTTTTTTCTGTCTCGCAGTGCTCTATTCTACTATACATTTGTTTAAATATTCTTTTACTGTTTTATTATTGAAATTAAAGATCTTCAAGAATTAAATAATAAAAATTATTTAAGTATCGATTAAACGCGATATATTTAAGACTAGCTGTTTCCCGTGGTTTCGCCCGCGTGCATGTCCGTTATCGCGGCAAAAAGTAGCCTATGTTCTTTCTCAGGCTCTAGACTATTTGTGTACCAAATTTCATTTAAATCGATTTCGTAGTTTTGCGAAAGACAGAGGATCTTATAGAAATCTGGTAGAATTGTTTAACAATAAATAATTCTGAGTTACCCTATTACGCAATAACCAATATAAAGATGTACCAAAATTAATTCAGTCACTTAATCTATGTAGAATTAAAAACTTTCAATAAAATTGTGACACACTAAACTGTTGCAATACCCAACCATTATTATTTTACATTCATAATAAACGATTATCTGTTAACAATGAAATTGAAAACAATAGGTGCATGAATAAGACACAATAAATTACACCTCTCATGTAAGTAATAGTATAAACTCATTGAACAATGGCTCCATGTATTATGATCAGTGCGTTCATTGATTATCTGTGTACACAGATAAGGATGTGACAAAGTCATTAATTAAACTATCGATATTTTTTTGTCGAATTTTGAGTAACGATTTATAAATTTGAATTTGTTTGTGGAGTAAGAGTGATTTAAATAAATACCGGTTTATTTAAAAATGTTATTAATTATTATGTGTTTAGAAAGTTGTGAATTCTCCAATTTGCTTAAAAAGTACATTAATTATTGTAACATATAGGTATGTTACGTTATTATGGTTTAGATTTATTGTTAGCAATTTATTATAGCTGGCGAAAAGCTTAACAATTTATTATTTAAATCATATGATCATGTTTTACAAGATAAAAATCACACATTTCTTTTTAATCTCACATTAATTATTCAGAATGCAGTTATAATGTACTTAATGCATTAACTAAGACTGTAGTCTTTGTCACAGTAATGTTTTGTAATATTTGAAGATCAAAATAAATCGCATTTAAAACAGTTTATACCGAATGTGCCCACCGCTACAATAAATTACAAGTGGAACAATATATTCCCGCGTACACCCAATCAATTCGTCCCCCAAACCGATCCAAATTGCTATAACAAAGGTTAGGCAGTTAAGTGGCCGTACTATTTATACATATGCTATGTACAAAACATCAAGCAGGCGGCAACATGGGGTAGCTAGGGACATACATTTTGTATGAGCAACACAACTCGGCAGTTTGAGGCATCAATTATTAACTGCGGTGGAAAAGACGTACACTCGACTTTTTACATGTATTCTACTCGTTTGTTTGCTTTATAGCCTATTTTTGTGACTTTTACGTTTGTTTTAAGTTTATTTTTATGCTCTCCTCGTCTTGGATAAGCGCAGCCTACTAGTTATTTTACAATTAATGATGCCGCGTCACTGTTTTATAAATGTACCGTTTTTTTGTACTTTTAGCCGATTATTATCGCATTTTATCGTGTTTACGTAGCTTTGTTTTTAAGTAGCTTTATAGAGTTGTAATGGACTATCAACAGTTTGCGGCGGAATACATGAATACGGATACAGTATTTACACAACATTACATTTTAATAAAATTAATACCTTGCTCTTGTACTTTACCCCTATTTAAGTATCTTAATCTACCTGTCTTGCCAACCCCATATAGTCGATATGCTAAACTAATTTTTAGGTACAACACTATAGCTAATATTCGTTGATGTTTATACTTATAGGTCGATTGAAACCCATTACTCTCCCTTATTATGAGAAGTAATGTACCCTTATACCAATTTCCTCAAACTATTTACACATTCTAAAGGTCGATAGTCATTTCCCTGGAATCGTGTTCGAGTATAGACAAATCGATTTGGAATCGTTGCACGATCTAACACGTAATGTTATCCACGTAGCAACATGGCCGCCTTAGGCGTCTCGTTTCCTTTATTTATTTACTCACCCTGTTTCATTTTCTTCCTGTAATTCTTTTCCCTTGTATAAGTGAATATTAAAACTCCCAGCATTAGGGTGTTGATATGTGTTTAACGAAAAACATTCTTGTATTGACCGCAAAGAGTAGATTTTTGCGTGGGATTCTTTTTCGCGGCTTAATTCTGGAGATGTTTTATTTGCAAAAGATAATGAGGATTATTGTGCTTGACATAAAGTTCGGAATGGCTTGTTTATTTGTTCGTGTAGTATGTTGGTTGTCTCTTGTATAATTGTTGCTTGTAGGCTGTCTCCTTAGGAATTAGGAAACAAATCCGTTTGCCGATTGATACGAGGGTCTAAGAAGGGGAGTGATATGCTCCGCAGTGTTCGGTCGTTAATTTTTATTGCACGTCGTCTTTTCTTATGTTTACGTACATACATTAGGGATAGAAGATGTATTGGCGCTCAGATAATGCAAATGACAATTGTTTTCACTTAGAAATTATCGCAAATGTTGCTTTAAGGTATTATACAGATGACTGTTTTACGTGTAATACCTACTAAAATATTTTATGCTATGAAATTTTGCTAGCCTTCTGGGCTTCTTCACGTTTTCCGTCATTGACAAAGATGACGATTGATGCTTGTTTACCATTATTAAACAGTTTTGCTTGATTACTGTTAAGAAGTCTTCTTCTTTTAAAATCATTCCATAGTTTTATTTATATTATAAGTTTAAAGTTTAGTAGGTATTATTGTAAATATTTGTTAAAATATCTGGATACGCCCCTATTAATTTAGCTGTTTATTGGTGGAGACCAAGAGACATACGTATCCAACATTACTGTTATTTATTTTTTACTCAAACCACGTCTTTTTATCGAAAATCTGAAAATACGTACCAGTAACTCTTACTTATGATTACGCCAAAATTAAAGGAGCAAAATAATAAGAAATTCAAAGCCCATCCATTATGCAAGGAGTTTTTACGAGATCTTCTTCAAGTTTTAAAACGTTCCCTGGATTTATTTGACTGTTTTGATAACTGCTAAGGGTAGGGCTGTAAAGTTTTATCTTTAGAATATTTTATCGTTTTTATTTGGACGATATTTGAATATTTTTGGTGGCCTATTGAGTAAATGTTGTTGATTTTGAATAATTGTTGAAATTTCGATATTTGGTATCGTATATTGCTATTTATAACAATTGTTTATTTTATGTTTTGTTGTTATTTGCGGTTTGCATTTTCATTTTATTTGCCTTAGGAAAGTTATTTTTTTTATTATTATTACTAGCGCGGATAATCTCATCTTATAAAAAAACTGATATTTAAGCATTTGATAAAACAGCATTCAACAATAATATAGCTTTCAATCAGAAAAAAATACCTATCTAAAGTCAAGTGGGTTGTCTAATGAATTACTTTATACAACAAAAGATCATGACACTAAAAATGTATTTAGTTAACTTCTCAATTAAAAAGTTACAAACTTCATATTTAAAGCATTTAATTATTTGGGTACTAACTGACGCGCTAATCGTTGTCTTGTCAATCTATACAGAAATTTAAATCTAAAATTTAAATTGTCGACATACCCGCCGCACGTTTTTTAAGTTTTCGTACACGTAAAGTTTATAGGTAGACAAATATGACAAGGTTTATATTGAATACCTTGTCCTATCAATTACAAACACAAAAAAAAACGTTACGCCGCACAAAAACTTCTATTGAGAACTATACATTCATATTGTATTGTATCTTTTATTCTACTAAAAATAAAGGTATCAATAAAACAAAGAGAATCAACGTTTTTAACCCCAAATATACACGACAGCTAAACAGATTATTAAATATGATTTTGAAAGAGAGAAAAATGGAAAAACTGTGGAGAGTTGGCCAAAGTAATTAATAAAGCAGATCTTAATTAGCTAGCATAAATTTGTTAGAACAAACCACGCTCGCAAAATGATATAGCATAGAAACAAAGGAACAAGAAACGCCAATTAAAAATATTTTTTAATAAAACTTTACGAAAATTTGTTTTCATAAATTATTTTTATACTGTAAATAAGAATAATATAGACTTTACTCATAAAAATAAAAAACAAAGAATTAAATAAGTAAAACAAAAAATGTTTTACTAAAAAATTACCGCATTAAATCGCCTAACATTAAAATTAGTTGATTTATACATTATAAATTTGAATATTATTTATAACAAAAATCTAATACACAGTCTACTAATTAATTCTCACCATTTAAACATTTATGTATATATCTATGTCGCATAGAAACGACGCTCTCGCGACTAACAAAACTTTGACGATTATATGAATCACAATTATATTTAACAGAACCGACCTTAAACACAATTAGGCGAACGTAAATAAATTGTATACCATCAGGCTTGCCACTTGCCACTTCCAGAAAGTTTAACTGTCGGCGTTTTCCACTTATAAAATAATCAGCCTGAAAATGCTAATTGCCACCCCACGTTTGGCTTATTTAAGGGAAGTTTAATTGTTCACCGCTTTATCTAATTAGACGCGGACTCAACTCGCAGCGTATCTAGTGATGTACGGTGTCGATATTTCTAACTCGATGAAATATCGATGTTTTTTGTTGGATAATGATATCGTTTTGAAAGACTTATAAGTACCTAAGTGTAAAATTGATTAAACAGTATTTTATTGAAGTTAAAGTTATTCGATTTTTATTAAGTTCTTGCCAAGTTCTTAAAACTTGAAGGTATACGTCATTGTAGTTTCTGACGATTAAAGTAAATGCTGTATCTTTTAATTTATGTTACTATTAATTTAATTATGTATATTTTATTTTTGTTTTTTAAATTCAGCGAACATGTGGTCACAATAAAATAAAAAAAATGTTACACATTCTGTGCATATTTGACATTATTATAAATATTTTTATTATTTCAATTACTTATACGTAGCGTAAAACCATCTAAGCGAATCAAATTAGTTGCAAGCCGTACAAAATAATAATTGTGCAAAACAATAATGAAGTAGACAGTAATAACATCGACAAACACATTTAAAAGCATCGATAGCCGAATTTATCGATAGCTCACCCCCATCACTAACATCTCGTACATTAACCGTTCTAATAAAGTTCTTGCAACGTTATAATAGACTTAACGCTTTGTTCAATCATTCATTATCACACACACAGACCAGTCTAATTAGATCCTTCGAAACCAGTCACACCTCCCCTTTTCTCATTAGAATCTTCAACGGCAAGTAGGGTTGCTAAAATTATTTAAGCTAAACATAATACTTTTAGATTTAAAAAAAGAAATAAAACTATGAAAATATAGTATATATAGTACTTAAAAAAAACAGGAGACAGTGTGTAATTTTCCTAACCACACATCCGTTTTTACAAAAAACAGTATAATTTATAGCACTTCTTACATTTTTCCACATCTTTTTATCTAGAATGAAAGTGTCATCGAAAGCTGGATAAATAATGATATTTTTGCGTACTTTATATTTCTTCAACAGCATACAAGTAAGCAGACTCAAAATTATTTTATAGTACGGTTGGCAACCCTGACATCAAGGGAGGGGGGAGATCAGGGTAAATTAGCCGTTCGTATTTCCACCTCAGGGTGTTCATATATCAGTTTAAAGTTTGAATTTCAATGAATTAACTTTATATTCATTTGTACGTCTGTTTTAATGAAACGTGAATTATGGTGAAACTTTCTTCACTAAGTTATAATTGTTTCATGTGTTTGGTACACGATATGTTTTTTTTTTAATTTTGCATAAAATGATAAGTTTATTTTATACTATCGTAACAAAAAAAAGGTAAACAGAAAGTAGGTGCTTGATCACTAGCAACCTATTTAGTTAATTATTTTAAGGTAACTTTTTTCTTACACCTACCTACCTACTACTTATCTATAATATGGTAACTGGACTGGCCTGTTGGTCTAGTGGTTAGTGACCCTGAATGCTATAATGCGATTTCCGTAAAGGACAAATCTTTGTGTGATGAGCTGGGTGTAGTTATCTGTAATATAATATTTAGAAATATATAAGTATGTTTATCAGTAGTCTGGTTGCCATAATACAGGCTCTGCCTAGTTTGGGATCAGATGGCCGTGTGTGAGTTGTCCCAAGATATTATATTATAATATTATATTAAATTAAATAGGAGCGTAGATTTAGCTTAAATAAAAGGTGTTACTTAAAGAAATACTTATTGTGTTATCCTGCATATTTCGCATGAAAGATACTCTATCTTCAACGCATGCACAACGCAGGAGAAATTCCATTAAAAATAAAAACAAAAAATTATTTATCTATTATTTTATTATTCTGTAGCCACCATAAGCAAAGTCGGACCAAGTCTTTCTTATTATAGGAGATATAAATTTGATACTCGATGCCACTAAATAAGCGCCAACGTCCTGTATCGACTAATTAAGATACCATAAAACTCTTCCAATGCTCCCAACATTAATTTGCATGTAAAGGAACCGCGTAACACTATCCTACAAAAACAACCGTATTCTAAAAGAGACAGAGTTCATTTTCGCTTGCTGCGTGTGTTATAGATGAATAAAGCTTTTAAGCTCAGTCTACACGATATCGCGAACGCTGTTAAGTTAAGAGTCTCAATTATGTAAGGGCTTTATCGTAATTGAAAATTTTTCGTACCGATACTCTTGTCTCAATACTTAATAACGATTAAGTTTTAAGTGTTCATTAGTGTGCACCAGCCTTATGTTATGGTTGAATGGTCAACCACTTTAAGGACGAATTTAATGCAACGCTTAAGTAAAATGAACATTAAAGTTATTAAATTCATCAGTTACTTTTAAATCAGCGCTTTAAATACTCGTAAGTGAAGTTAATATTATCGTAAAATCTTTCGGTAGCTTTTTAAAATAATCTGCTATAGAGAATAATCTTTATTCTTTCAACATTACATTTTATTGCTTAATTCATTTTTATTAATAATTTTATTTTAAATACATGTATCTTTTCGGTTTTTCTGCAAGCGATACATTCGAATTGTCACAAAATTATTGAACGAAAATTTTTAACTATTATTGCCAAACAGATTCTATTGATCATAGTTATTATAATAAACTAGCTACCCGCCTCGACTTTGCCCTATGTTCACTCACTCATATTTTACTTAGGCCTAATCTATACTAATATTATAAAGAGGAAAGCTTTGATTGTTTGTTTGCATTGAATAGACTCCAAAACTACTGAACCGATTTGAAAAAATCTTTCAGTGTTGGATAGCCCATTTATTGAGGAAGGCTATAAGCTATATATCATTAAGCTGCGACCAAAAGGAGCGGAGCATAAATGAAAATGTTGCAAAAATGAAAAACCGTTGAAACTTAAACACGCGGACAAAGTCGCGGGGGACAGCTAGTATATATAATAAAGAGAAAAGATTTGTATTTTTGTATGTTGAACAAACAAACAAACTCTTCAGCTTTATATATTAGTATAGATTTGTATTAGTATAAAAGTATAGGAAACTCACCTTACATATACCTACTCGTATATACATTGTTCTTAAGTATTCATCTTATTAAAAGTGTCATTAAGTTCAAGAAGTCTCATACTTAGCGACGTGAATATTTGAAAAGGGTATCATTTACCCCAAAGTGTGTTCACCCCTTTTAAGTAGAGACCACTAAGAGTTAAAATGTGGCTGTATCATCTAAGTACTTGTCTAGTTAAACCCTGATGTTAGTTCAATGGATACGGCAAGTGTAGTTTCGGGGCAATGATGAGCGTAGTTGTAATAATTGAGCCCTGGTTTTATGTGTAAACAACTAGCTGTTTCTCGCGGCTCCGCCCGCGTGGATGTCGTTTATCGCAGCAAAAAGTAGTCTATGTCCTTTCTCAGGCTCTAGACTATCTGTGTCGAAAATTTCATTTAAATCTGTTCAGTTGTTTTGGCGTGAAAGCGCGACAGACAGACATACAGACAGCGTAACTTTCGCATTTATAATATTGATAAGGATGATTGACAAAGAAAGGCTCCGTCTTTCTTAGAAGCCTCTATTTAATTTATATTAGATCCAACCAATACTTGTCGTTTCCAGCTATTGTTACTGCTAAAGGTGGATTAGTCGTCGGATCAGTTGGCCAACTAGTCCGACCTTTAGTTGCGGTTACTTCTGCGGCGGTATTCGTCATTACGGGTTTATTCAAGGCTTCGGAGACTGTATTTGTTGTTTTAAATTATAGTTTAATGATCTTTGAAAACGTGATCTTTATCTTTTTTATAGGTAAGTATAATGCTGGCCAATATTAGGCAGCCTAACTTTATTGGTTGAACCCGTGTACCATAATTTATTTAAATTACTATATATAATCAAATTGCTTTATGCACATACTAGTAAAAGGTTACATATTATGATCATATTTAACTTTTACAAAATCTACGACATCTCTCAAAATCTGAACGATATCTAACTTATACTAAAAACCTTATAAAAAAACATGGAGAGTTTCAAAAATCTTAGTCATGAAAAACGAATCGATGAAAAGACCCCAACTAATTGCTCAACTAATCGGAAAACTAGTTGACAAACTCAGTCGAACCTTGAGTCTGGCTAGTCCTGAGCCGGTGTCGCGAATAAATTATGCAAATGCAAGCCGTCGTGTTAAGAGGGTTGCCTCAGAAGTTATCAGAGTATACTTGACTCCTGAGATCAACTGCTCGCTCAGAGTGGCTTGTGAAGCCGTAAGGACATCTAATGAGGTTGTATACGACTTGTTTAAGATACCAGCTGACTTATTTCAAGGTACTTAATATGAGCCACTTTTTAGTTCTTCCTTTGATTTTGTTTGTGTTTTATAAAAAATAGGCCCTTAGTAAATAGACCTAGAGACGTACAGAACAATAAACTTTTGACAATCATTTTAATATAAGGTTCTTTTTACCTTTCTCAATATTAAGAGATAACTAGTGTCAGTGTAGTGACACCAATTCGCACAATAGGGATGTCGATTTTTTTTTTAATGTGAACATGAAGAATAATAAAATATTTTTGATACGTATTTTTCCTTTTTATACTTACGACGATAAATTGATTGAAATGTCGCATGACGACACGATGTCGTTCGTTTTGTGTAACATCGTGACGTATTAGCCCACACTCCTGACTCCCACTTGATTCGCTTTATCTTCTTAGTTTCCAGTCAGTAAGTACTATTCTGAAAACCTTCAGCATCGAACTCATCTTACTTCACTCATCAAACTTTCAGCTGAACACCGCATTTGATGGAGCGACCTTTTATCTGACCTCCAAAACTCTTTAAAGCATCTTCAATAAAATGAGCTTTTCAATTTAATACGTATGTATGTATTGTATGTAATATTATTGGAACTGCATCATATTCACATAATATGATATATAAGGGCTTCCAAACAATTATACAAATTTTTTATAAGTGTGTCTATGTATGTATGTTTGTCGATTATTTTCGAATAGCGAACATTTTTTTTTATTGGCTCACATGAATTAAAGATATATTTTAAACTGATGTCATGTTCATTCACACACTTTTTGACATTCCGACGCTAACAAAATATAACATGGCAGTTTGAACAAAAACTCTTTACATCGCATTAATACCAGTTTACTCGTATTTATTTATATAAACTCTTATTATTAAAATCAAGTCTCTATCTGTACGAATACTTTAAGCGAACCCGCCCACTTATGCGTAAAACTAATTCGCCTGTCGCCACTTAGATACGACTATTTAATTGACAGTGACGACTTTACGGCTCGTAGGAACTGCTCATGTATTATTTAAGGCCAGTTGAAAGGTGTGGGCGATGATCATAATTACTCTGTGTTGGTGATATTTGTTAATGTTTGATTAGGATTTAAACCCGAGAATAGATTTGGATTGAATTATGTATATAATAATATTATAAACAAGTAAAATTTTTTGTTTTTGTTTGTTTGATTTTTCGGGCTAATCTTTGGAATACTGATGTGATAGATCTTTGACAGTAGTTAATTGGCTACTTGACAGATTTTTTTTTAAATCTACTTCGTTTTATTTTACACTTCTTTAACCAAAATATACAGATAATGATTTTCATAATCCAGTTTACGTATCTAATTATTTATTAAATATCAGATGAATTTGAAATCGGATGTTCAATGTTTTCATTTTCATGCTGCTCCGCCTCGCGTCGTGGTTCTCATTGCTTAGAGTCGTGAGGTCTCCGTGGAATCAGCTTCTCAAGCCTGTTCTTGGTTTTATGTAGTGCGACGTGTAGTTGAGTATCCAGGGTGGAACAGACCTGATCCGACCATCTTGTTCGTTGCGGCCTCTAGGTCTTTTGCCATCAACCCTTTTTTTTCGGGTTCAAACGCTAATGCCTTCAAACCCACGTCGACGGCACGGCGTAGGGATATGTCGGACTTTCACCGACTAAAAACACCCAGGTCCCCTTCTTCTGCCTAGGTTGGAGTCGTGGGATCGCCAACGCATTCTCAGCACGACTTGCCATTAACCCTGCTAGTAATGATAAGTTGTTCAAGGTTGTTGCCTTCTTTTCAGGCTATGTGACGGAAAAACTCCAGTATTCTGCGGTTGACATTTTCATACCATAACTTACTAAAAATATATCTTTATTAATAGTGCAGATATGGGCTATATTATTAACTCTACTATGCAAAATATCACAAATTTTAAGGGCAATGGTATACAGCATACAACAAAAACCCTGTCCGATCCTTATGATTATAATTCGGCATCGTACTGCGTACACATATACGTAACTATTGAATGGATTTGAGATTATTACTTTTTCCAGTGAATATACAACTAATTAAATTAAAATAAAACTGATTAAAGGCAACACTGATCGCTCGACAAAGTTCACGTGTACTACCTACAGTTTTGTATCAAAGAAGCCGCCTGAGCGAGACATTTTTTTCTGGTACATAATTATGTTGAACCAGGACTACGCCTTTATTGGATCGGACAGGGTTTTTGTTACAGACTGTATACTATATTCAGAGAATAACAGCAAATATCAAACTAATGTAAACATTAAATCATAATACAAAACATTATTTCCAGATTTCTATTTGTAACCGTCATATCAGTTAAATCGATTTCGCCTTATCTTGTTAATATTTAGTTGGTACATTGAAGGCGGGTACTGAATAATTCTGCAAACCATTAGTGTTCTGTCTGTCTGTAGTTCAGGCCTGTTTACACGTGATCCTGCTTTAAATAAACCGGGATTTATTAACAAAGAAAATAATTTTAAAATTATCATGTTTAATATTGGTTTTAAACTTTGAGTAAACATATAATAAAAATATCTTTATTGTGCCAGAAAATACATAGACAAGCATAGAGCGTGCGCATCGCTAGTAGCGCCTTATGCCAAGCGTGAGCACATTTTTAACTAATTGTACGACGCTCTTTTACTGATTTATGTGATTTTTCGTGCGACGTTAATGACAAAATATCGGTGGTACCGATATTATTTGGCTAATATTAGGTTTTGTGATAGTTTTAATAAAACGGTGTGCTCTGTTTTGACACTAATTTTACGATTTTACTTGTTCCAGTACCAACAGTTTATACTCGATATTCGCTTTATATTTTACATATTTATTCCTCCAAGGTTTTAAAAGAATTTACCTATAAGGCAATAGCTTAATAGTACTGAATACTTTGAAGGAATTAATAGCGGAGTCGTATACGCCAATTATATAATTGTGTGACGTGCTATATAGGATTATTAGGTTCTATCATAGCTTGAACCAAACATTAGTATGATCGAATAATATATTATGTTTGTTCTAAATCTCGGTATTCTTTGTGTCTATTATTGGGTAGCTAGCAGTTATTTTTAAATTTCTGTCAGTTAGATTATTAAAAATATTAGACACGTATTTTTTCTTACTTTACGTAACCAAACAGTCACGACGATACATTGATTTAAATTGTCGCATGATGTCACAATTTCGTACATGTTTTACGCAAGTATGACGTCATTAGCCCCCACTCCTGAACTTTGATTCGCTTTATCTACTTAGTTTTTCATATTTTGATAAGCAAAACATACGTGTCTTATATTTTTTATTTATCTAACTTTGGACTAATTAGATTTTATACTTTCCAGTGATCTACCCCATTTTAATGAAACGTCCTTCAATAAACAAAATGTTTTAATACTTTTATTCCACTTAGCATAATCTTCTATAATTTTTGTTACAGACGCCAAACAGCTGAAGAACGAGAAGCAGAGCGACAGGCAGCAAACCGCTTGATGTTATCGCTTCAAGCGGAAGCTTTAAGCAAGGGCTACATCCCTGAACCGCCACCAGGCTCCGCTCAGCTTTCAGCGCTTCATTACCAGAACCCGTCAAACAACGCCCAAGCGCCACCGTCTAATACCGCTCTAAGCGCTTTACAGAACTTGCAGCCGTGGGCAGGGAATCAGAATAGCTTTATGAATGCGCAGGCGCAGTCGGCTCCGCCCCCTCACCCCCCACCAGTCGCTTCGCCTATATGTTGATCTAATTTAGACTTTTGGGATGTAGAAAAAAAAAGCACTTGAAATCTTGTACCATAGAACGACCGAGATATCCAATCAATGGATTTTAAAAATTACTGCTTTGAAATAAAGTTTCTGTTGACTTGATACTGTAGCCTACTGTACTCTTTTATACACACAGTCAACGTGTTGTAAGGAGAATTCATCAAATAATAAATAATTTACTTAATAAAGATATTTCTGTCAAAAGCAAAAATTTGTTAACTTTGCTCTATAAAAACAAACAAATGTCATTGTTTACACTCACATCTTACCCTTGTATTGTATCTATAAAAAATTCTTTAGGCAAAATTGTACAGTACAGTGGCTATAAAAAGTGTTATAATAATTAAGTATAGTGTTGCTAAATAAAAATAAACGTCTTATAAAAAAATATGTACCTATGTATTTACCTCAATTAAATATTAACGTATAAAATTCGCCTCTAAATCACTTTTTCAAATAAAATATAATGATTGTACAATCAGCAAAGAAAGTTGATGAGCTCAGTCAGATTTATAAAACATCTTAATTCAATAAAACGCCATAAATTTACTAATAAGGATATCATCTCTTAGTCGCAGCATCAATTTATGAACTTCAAATTATGTTTACGGTTTTCTGTAAACTGATTTTGTTATTATTAACAATGTTTTGAAAGTTACAATATTCTACTAAATATATATTTATTAAAATACATTAATTATCTTTTCAGACTACAAATAATTTTGTCTGAACTTATCCATTTATATCGACAAATTGTTCAGACACAAATATTTTTATGACAAATTGATTAGTAAGCATATTTGATCGAATTAATATTTCTTACAGTCATGCTTACAAATATCATAAATGCGAAAGTGTCTGTTACGCTTTTGTTAAACCACACTACCGATTTTGATAAAATTTTGTAAAGGTCATATTCAAACTAAGCAAGCGCATAGGCTTTTTACCATGATAAAAAACATCGAAGCGGATGGAGCCGTGGGCGAAAGCTAATTTTAACTAGACAAACAAATTATATTCAAATACTCAATAATACTGGTAAAACGTCATAAGTACTCCTTTTTCTCGCTAAAGTATCCTTCTAGTCCACAGTTTCGCAATAGAATATATACTACGGAATTATCGCATTATTATACTATAAGTAGCAATAAATATAGATAACAATTTGTAAATAAACTTTATCAGTATTATAACTGTAGTTTCACTTAATTCTATAATAATAAATAATGTGTAATAAATAATTATGACTGCTTATTCAAACTCGTTAAATATAGCAAAACAAAACAATGGGTGAAAGGGAACGTATGTATACAGGATGTTACCGAAAGAGTACATCTATCCAAAAGAGGTACTCCTCGTACATCAGGTATAGAGTCAGTTTACAAAATTTCAGCTTAAAATGAGTTAATTAAATAATTGATACAATTTTTTTTGCATCAATTTAGTCACTTAAAATCATAACAAAACGTGCCACTGCACAACGTGGGTAAATATCTTATTACCTCACTCACTAAATGTTAAGATACACTGCTTCAGAGGTCTGGTTATGATTTTTGTTGTCGAATAATTGATGGAAAAAATTAGGTATCAATTATTTAATTTACTCATTTTGAGCTGAAATTTTGTAAACTAGCTACACCATATATTCTCTTCACCTCTTTTGTATAGTTACACTGGGACACTACCAGTAATACCCTGTATATACATTATACATACTAAATAAAAATACGTTTTTTAATGTTTCCTCATCAATAATTAACCTATATCTAAATTCTATTAATTTTTATAAGCTCTATGCATAGTTTTGTTATTATGTATCTCAATTTTGTTAGGTTATTTATATATTTTAGTAAATCCAACGCCAACAATGCTAATAATAAATAATAAAAAAATGTAAAAAGTTTGTAAATAATGACGTCAGTTTAAATCTTCGTAATTTTTTAATTTAAATTTAATACAGATCTCAATGTTTAATGGTGATATTGTATTATTATTATTAATATCATTGGGTAACAGTAATAAAACGTACCTATTATATTTAAATTTTACAAAACATTTTAAAATGTATTTAATTTTATCTTAATTTACACGTCTTCTTTCAAACCTAAAATGTCGTTTAAATACATAATAATTTAGTGATTTTAAGGCGCAAATCAGGTGACAATCAATTTCCCCGCTGGACAAGATAACGTGACAATTTATTGCCGCGATCACGTTGCCCGCGACCGTAACACTACAATGGATGGTCAAACCCGCAGCGCCATTAACCCATTTGCAAAAGCCAAACGATAGGATAGATTTGACAAAGAAAAATTAAAGTTTTCTCCTGTCAAATTTGTAATTTATATGACGTAAAGGATAGGTAATACAAATTATCATTTTGACATCAATAATTTTCGCTGTCAAATCCTATCGCAAATTAGGTAATACAGCTGACGGTGATTTCGGCCCAGCGGGCAAATTGACTGTCATCAAATCAGCACCTAAATGTAAGTTAAAATGTGCATTCCAAGTAGTGACATGTAAATATTAAATGTAACACCTATTTATGTAAGTACCTAATAATGTATAATGTAGCTCAATTCATTGTGAAATCTTTATCATACCTACTGCGTTTATGTAATAGAATTGTAAATTATTGTATAATTGTCGAATTTTCATTGAGTTGGCTATACCCAGGTGGACGTTTTAATAAAATATTAAAATATCCGAAAATTCGTTTTGTTTTAATACCCTTTTCACATTTTCCTCCCTAAAATAGGTACCTATTTTTTTTTGTTGATAATTTGCAGAACATCACAATACATTGCTCTGAACTTGTAAGTAAGTAGCTAAAGCACTTGTGTTACGGAATCAGAGCAACGAAGGTACCACAAACACCCAGACCCGAGACAATGTAGAAAAGTGTTTTTTTACAATGACCACACTTTACCATACATTGCAAGTCTTAAAAATTATCTTCTTTAAGTAGCGTGACGCACGTAGCCAGATATAGATAAAGACCGAGGGACTTGGAGAATGAAATGGTTGGCTTTTGCCTAGATAAGGTATCCTACATCATATATTATTATAATATTTAGACATTGAAGTATAAAAGTTGCGCAAGTAAAACTATTACACTTCGTTTGCAATTTATACGGTAAATATGTAAACAAACACGTGTTTTAGGAATAACCAACTGTAATGCTTACAGAAAAGGTTCAGTTTGCGCTACAACTTCATATTTTTTATACTTTTTTAACAGTACTAGTCTGACTAAAATTAATTTTATTTACACTAGCATAAAGTTGATGTTTGTTTAACTGGAAATAAGACCAATTGGCACAAGAATTAAAATATACTATAAACTTGTCATTGATTCACGTTACAATTTGACTCGACGAGTCTGTTGGTGTAGTGGTTAGTGACCCTGACTGCTATACCGGAGGTCGTGGGTTCGATTCCCACACAGGAAAAATCTTTGTATGATGAGCACGATCATTTGTTCTGTGTCTGGGTGTGATTTATCTATAATATGAATGTATTTAGAAATATATACATAAGTATGTTTATCAGTTATCTGGTTGCCATAATATGTCTAGCTCCATGCTGTCTAGTTTGGGATCGGTTGGCCGTGTGTGAGTTGTCGCAAGATATTTAAAGATATTTACCTTCGGCTAGCCTTTTTTTAGCTAATGGCCGGCTGATGGCGTCGTCTTTTGGTCTTACCTGAAACAGATATTCTCAATTACATAGCACAACTCAATTTCTGCCCGCCACAACTTTAACTGGATACGATATAAGGATAAGTTAATTTATATTAAAGTAGCTGTCCCCCGCGACTTTGTTCGCGTGTTTTAGGGTCAACGGTTTTTCATTATTGCAACATTTTTGATTTATGCTCCGCTCCTATTGGTCGTAGCGTGATGTTATATAGCCTATAGCCTTCCTCAATAAACGGACTATCCAATACAAAAATAATTTTTCAATTCGAACCAGTAGTTCCTAAGATTAGCGCGTTCAAACAAACAAACAAACAAACTCTTCAGCTTTATAATATTAGTATAGATTGAAATTCTTAATGATTAACACTGTCTTACCGCAGTAAATAACTCTAAATGCCACACAACTTACTGTCTTCATCGGCTATCCACACGATAAAGTTGATAAAATTAATTGTGTCGGATAGTAAAAACTGCTAACTGAATATATATGCAATTACTTATTCAAATAAGAGTAACGAAGGTTGTAGTTTGTATCTTTTATTTTAAAATCTATACTACAATGATACAGCTAAAGAGTTTGTTTGTTTGAATACGTTAATCTCTGAAACTAGAGGTCGGTTTTGAAAAAATCTTTTTCTATTGATAGCCCCCAGATCATGCTTGATGGTTGAGGATGGTTATAAGCTAACTTTAACATCACGTTACTTGCCTCGCTTGCTATCTATACATATACCTATACAAATAAATAGAATTGAAGTGTCTGTTTGTAATATTAAAATAACCCCTTTTTATTACATGCATATGAATGTATATAAGGTACATAATACCAAAATAACATTTTTTACAATTTTTGTGTCTGTCTGTCTGTTTGTTCCGGCTAATCTCTGGAACGGCTGGACCGATTTTTACGGATCTTTCACAGGCAGCTCACTGATGTAGTAAGGACTAACTTAGGCTACTTAAATTTTAGAAAAATTCTCAATTTATATATTTTTTTTAATACCACGCGGTCGAAGTCGCGGGAACAGCTAGTTTATTATATAGTTGGTCTAGCGTGGGTGCTGACTGCTTAGCTTTTGACATTTTACTTGGTAAGAAGTGGTTAATGTTGAAATTGGTACATAGAACATGTGTTGACATCTTCACTGGTTAACACTGAATCCGTCAATATCCTTATAAATAAATATTGGTAATGGCGGTTTATGACAACGTTATCAACGTAGATTGGCCATCAGCGGAGGTAGCTCTCTGAACACCAGTATTTGCAAGAGAGCTCGCATAACACATTCTAACGGAAATCTGATACGATGAACGAAGATATATCAACTAAATTAAAAAACATTGAGGACCCTTATCTAATATAACTGGTTATTATTCAAATAATAAAGCTTTTTTTAATTAAAATGATGCAAACAATAGTATACTAGACTAACATATTTCTCATTATAAAAAAAACTGCACGATTCAAAAAGTAAAATCCCTCCATTAAATTAAATTCGGTAGGAAGATCTATGCTCATTTGGCTTAAAAAAAGCGGCGCTAGTCCAAATTATATACCTTCAACGGAAAACAATTGTTCACAAAACTACTTTAACCGAAATCGATTTTAAACAAAAAACGTTCACGTTTCCGTCCTCCCACAAACGATACATTTAACGACAATTAGAGCGCCATTACCATCTGTAATACAATTTTAATATCAAGAAGGTTTACAATGATACAACATTATAAAAGAACGTGACTCCTGTGCTATTATTACAACCTTTTGTTTTATGAAGCGAGGAAAAAACTAAACTGATTGTTTTTGTAAACCCTAATATACTTTTACCATAAAACGCTCCCACGAAAAACATTAAATACTACGTATCATATACATTACCGTTTTACATCCCATTCAAATTGTGAGACATCTAACTTGAACAGCAATGGAAGTGATACGTAGTAACAATTTCGGGTTTTCAAATACGAAGATTTGGATTTATATCAAGGTTATTCCAAATGATATTTTAAAGGATGTCTCCATATAATCGATGTTTAGCGATGGAAATAATTTGTCGGCGCGGCGGTTTAAAAGTCACCTCACATTGTTAATACGGTGTATCATTATATTTATTATAGCCTCGCGTTTGGTTGAAACTATTGATGTTTTGTTGAATAATATAACAATGGGTTTATATAGGTAAGTAGGACGCTTATTGGGCTTTTGGATGTCTTCAGTAAGTATATTGCAATTGTAATTCGACGATAACCTTTATGTCCGCAAAATGCTGCAGCTGTGAGAAGTACCCCGTCAGTTTGTCCGGTAAGTGTTTGACTTATCCTACCGTTTAAATAAAAATCCCCGGGACAGAAAAATTATTCGATATAATTAAATATAAAACTCGGTTAAAAATAAATCCTGATTTTTCTTTGTGACGTCATAACTTCCGAACGAATGCACCGTATCAGATAATCCTTTTTTTTATTTTTATTATTGTAAAGAAAAGGTTTATATAATATCAAATTCAAAATAACTTGGAAAGGTTCTAAAATTCTCATCGGGCGGGCAGCTAGTAATAACTTTGAATAGCGCATTTTGGTAAAGTCTGTTCAAAGTAAGTACTGTTAAGGACGTATTTTCAAAATTGACAGGCATAGAATCGCACTACTACATTGACATGAGTCATACTCACAAGTGTAGGCACGGTTTGCTGCGGTTTTTATAATCAAGTGAACTAATTTTGATACTTTGTTTTTTTATTATTTATTTTTAATACGTACATAGGTATAGGCATTTTTTTTATTTTTTTTCCTATTGCTGTCTATATTTTCTCTAAATATTACTATAAAAATACCTACTTCAGTGAATGAAAGCCTTCTATTAGTAGAATGATTGCAGTGTGGAATTTGGGCTTGTTTTGTTATTTATAATGAAACTGAAGATGAGAGTGTACTTCGGTGTCTGCTACTGGAACTCCTCGGTGAGTCCATATGTACCGAGTTCGGGCTCGTTTTCCTAGTTATGAAAAGACCTTACTTCCGTATTTGATGGAGTGACCTGAAGAAAGAGGTACTTTGATGATTGTTAGAATAATAAATTAGACGTAATCAATTCTTTATTTTTAGAATATTTGTTTGGATATGTGAAGAATGTGTTTTCCCAAATGTCCAATATCTCGGCATCTACAATACCAATTGAGAAATGAAAGGTACACAATGCCGCCAATTCCCTTGTACGCTAACTAAATCAAAATTAAACCATTGCAATTTTTTACTAACTTACAGCGTGACAAAAGGACGGCAACAGGTAACAACTAACTTAGTAGTGTCAAATCAGTTTTCGCCTTGAAAAATACTGTTTTAATGTAGTATTTGTATGAGAATTGTAATAATAATATGATATGTAGTCGGGGTGGGTAAGTATTTGAGTAGAGCTTTTGAAGGCTTAAACTTTTATTAACACTGATTACTATTTTGTACAATTTAAATACGTACGACACTCTGAACTGCCTACCGGATACTGGTAGCGGCCTATTGTAACACTCGCACATGCGCAGCCGCCGCGCTGTGATTGCTTGAAAGCGCATGCGCGGAGTATGTTCATATCATCGTTACTTCGCGTAACGAGCAGGCGCTTTACCTCGGCCCATACGTTTAGGGAGAAAGCGCCGTTGAAAGTTCATTATGATGAATTTTTTTACAATATACCTCTTAATTCAGCATGCCTTTTGGCATAGGCCTGCTCCAACGATTTCCATTGTTGTCTATCCTGAGCAACCCTCCTCCACATTGGTCTTGCTGTTAGCTTAATCTCTCTGCGTCCATCCCTCGGGTACCATTCAGATACTGCTTTACTTCATTTTCCTTTTGTGTCCCACATCATATGACCTCCCCATCACCATTTTTGTTAATCGACTCGAGTCAGTATGTCAGTAAGTTTAGTTCTTAGGCGCAAAACTATATTTCTGACTCTATCTTGCCGTTTACATCCGCATACTTCTTTCCATTACCCTTTGTGCTATAACTAGTTTTTCTCTCAATACCTTTGTGAGGGCCTACGTTTCGCAGCCGTACGTCAGGCATGGGTTGATAGTCTTCATTTTCAGTGACATGGCTAGCTCTTTTGATTTCATTATTTCTTTAAGTGACCAATATTTCTTCCCCCCGGAAGCAATTCTGAGGTTGATTTCCTTCTAGTAGTTCGTTGTTGCTCTTGATGTCTCTTTTTTGGAAGTTTGTCATTAATTTTGTTTTGGAAGTTTTCATTTTTAAGCCAACTTTTCTACTTTCTTTGCTTATATCTTGTATCATACACTCAAGCTTTTTTGGACTTTCTTCAAGCAGCACCAAGTCGTCAGGGAATCTCAGATGGTACATTTTTGAACCGTTTATATTTATGTCATAATCGTCCAAATTAAGTTTTCGAAATACATTTTCTAGTACTGCGGAAAACAATTTTGGGGAGAGTTGGTCCCCCTGTCTCACGCCCCTTTGTACATGAAACTCCTTGCCTAATATCTCTAGTTGAATCCTAGCCTTGATATTTGAGTATATGCACTTTATAATTTTGATATACATGCTTGGTATTCCTTGGTGTTCTAGGCTTTTCCAGATGTACTTATGGCTCAGGCTATCAAAAGTCTTGGCGTAGTCTATAAATATAGTATATTATAACCTTGGAAAATATTTTGTATATATTAGATGTAAGACATATAAGTCTGTAGTTTTCTATGTTTTCTTTATCTCCTTTTTATGCAATAAAACAAAATGAGATTCAGTCCATTGTCTGGGAATGCTACCAGTTGTAAGTATATCATTGAAAATGTTTGTAAGCATGGGTGTCAAATCTTCAATAGCACCTCTCAACAGCTCATTTGTGATTTTTTCTTTCTCTTATCTTTTTGCTAACATCTACAATAAAGTTAATATTGACTTTTTTTGTTCCTTTTTTAATTAGTTCTTTTCGTTCACTGATTAGTTGCATGGTATGTTCGCTCATTTGATATTTGCTTTTGTTTCTTGAAGAAAAGCTGCAGTATAATTTATTTTCAAGGATGTCATATTTCTCAATTGCATCTATATCATTATTTGTCTATTTTTCAAATTTATTGGTTTTTATGTGACTATGAGGATGTTTTGTTTGAAATTTTCTGGTGGAACATCGGTGGTTTGAATTAAAATTTAGTTTACGAATAACAGTAGTATCTAAAAATTAATGCTTTAGGGTTGCTGCTAATTATGTAGTCAATTTCATTTTTATACGTACCATCCGGGGATATCCAAGTCCATTTGTTTTAATGATATTTTTTAAAAATTGAGCTGATGATGAATAGGTTGTGTTCCATCCAAATTCAACAACCTTTGTCCGTTTCGACTTCTCTTGCCATATACAAACTTTTCAAGAACATGTTCATTCCAGTTTTTTCTTTCTCCAACCTGAGCATTAAAATCGCCCAATAGAACTATGTGTTTTTCTAAATTATTTTTCACAGCCAATACTAATTCATCGTAGAATGCTTCGAGTACTGTTGTCTCTGCTTGCTCAGTTGGTGCATACACTTGTATGATGGACCAAGATTTTTTATAACCTGAAATTTTATATTCAAAATTGCTATTCTATCCGAAATGCCCACGAGTTCTAGTATGCTCTTTTTAGTGTATTTTTTATTGTGGTATAATATTTAGTTACAGTGGTCTTAAATTTTTTCGCCCAATCTGCGCAATTTACTTATACCAAGAATGTCATATTTAATGCGTTCTAAGGATTCTTCTAGTTCTAATAAACTTTCTTGTGTTCTGAGGGTTCTCGTATTTAGGGTTGCAATGCGATAAACTTATCTCTTTGTTCGAGGGTGGTGATGATGATGAGAATTATAGTCTCGATATGATATGAAACTCAATTTGACAGCTCTAATTTTCATCCGGAAATATATTAATTGGGACCACTTCTGAGGTATACCAAATCTTTATCTTTATCTGATTTTACGGAAAACGTGTCCAAACGTGTTCAAGTCCGAGACTAATAGGCATTTATGAATTCTACTTACTTTTAGTGAAATAAAATATCATAATAAAAATATGTAAATATAAAATAACCTTATCAAGTATCAAATTTGGTTTATCGAATATTTTGTATTTATACAGCGATCTTTTCAAAACAAAAATCTGCAAAAAGGCGATACAGTGTCCGCTCACGAAGGCGGTCGGCCGCCGACTGAGATCTCATTCAAAATGTTTCTGACAAGTCAAGACGGCAACCAAAAATAAAATAACCCCTAATACAATTGATTAAGATTCATTCGTAATGTCAAAATAAGCGAAAATATAGGTCACGGGTTTTTAATTTTTTCTGCGTCTATTTGTGATATTTTGATATATTTGTTCTCAAGAAATTAAAGTTTAATATGTCTGCATACGTACACTATTTTTAGAAATCTTAAAATATGTAGATAATAGGACAAAAAAGGTACTAAAACTTAACCCTAAAACGTACATTTTGTGAAAGATGGCAACGGAAGATCGTTTTTGCACTATAAAAATCTATATTTTTCAACATAAATGCCCCAACAATTTACAGATAAAGAGTCAATTTATGCGTGCTAGTCATTATTTATATTTGATTTGGTCTAGTTTAGTCACAAAACGTACTCAAAAATAGCATAAATTTGCCTAAATTGCAAACGCACCCTTAAAGCAACCGAATCGGTTTATTGATTGAGTCAATGTTAGGTTTTATCGACGAGACTATCCACAACAAATATTGCTGAATTGGAAAGATAATATTTTTTATTTTTTAACTTAATAATGAGGTTATCAATTGAATTCGGTTGCCTTGCCTGTTGTTAGCCGTATGGTATTAAAATAAAAAGATTACAGTCCACGTGAGCTTGTAAAAAGGTGCGCAATATTTTATAACCATGTGGATACGATGAGAAATACCTTTAATCCAGGCAGAGATGAGGAGACGAAATGAAAGCCTATTTATATTATGATGCCTCAATAAACCATGAAAATTCCTTAAAATTCTGTAGTTTTCTATCTCTCATTAATTTTTAAGATAAAATCAAATCTTAATAAAAAAAGGCGGTTTCTAGTAGGTTGTAACACAGGGGACAAAGCCTGCTATTATGTACCAAATATTAAAACTACACAATTATTCTACTTAAGATCATGTAACAAATTACATGTTTTTGTCAAACATATTTGGATGTAATTTTGTCTCCAAAACAAAATTACTGATATCCCTTCATAACAGTCGTATTAAAATAATTGACCCTCAAAAAACCTTTTAAACGTTTTTCCGCATCGCGTGACATTTGTCTTAAATTAGTTTACAAAGTCGCAAGGGCACGTCCGAGACGGGAATCGAACTGGGGACCGATGTTAATCGGTATGGCGTGCAAACTGCGCAACTAGAAAATAATATAATATAGTCTTTGTCATGAATTTTGGCGTAGATTTTGTTTTATTTTAATACATTTTTTATGCGAAACCAATAACTGAATAATAATAAAATTTATTGCAACCTCAATTGCCAATCCTTACTTATATTATAAATGCGAAAGTAGCTCTGTCTGTCTGTATGTCTGTCCGTCGCGCTTTCACGTCAAAACTACTAAACCGATTAAAATAAAATTTGGTACACAGATCGTCTAGAAAGGCCTGAGAAAGGACATAGGCTACTTTTTGCCGCGATAACCGACATCAACGCTGGCGGTCTTTTTAGGACTTTTCTAGGAGTCTGTGTCCTTTCTAGGAGTTCAAGCTAGCTCCATACCAAATTTCATAAAAATCGGTTCAGCCGCTTAGCAGTAAAAACGTAACAGACAGAAAGACAGAGTTACTTTCGCATTTATAATATAAATATGAATCGTTGGAAATGTCAGCTCGCACCAATACACGACTTCACTACTATTTAAATAAACATGACAAGCTTTGACATAAGCTTCTCTGCGACCAATTTAGACGTCACGACACGACAGCATAATTTTACCTAGTTCCACTAACTATTCATATTTCGTCCAATTAATGGAAATATAGCTGCGTGTCACAGATGAGATTTTATTAAGGGGTTGGAATAACAATGATTATTGTGGCCTACATACAGGCTATACCCCTGAATACTCAAACGGAACTTAACTTTAAGAGGTTCTTAAATGTTTATCAGTTGCTACTTTACGCCTTAAAATTAGAGACAGCATGAGGCGGAGACTTGAAATTGAGTAACGTTTAAGTATTCGTCAATTAGATTTTTAAATGTACCCATTCAATCTGTTGCAATAATAAAAGACTCTTTATCTCATCTTTTGTGTTAGACATGTCCATGTGCAGCAGTGTACACTTACCAACAAGTCAATCGATTGCGTTTGATCATAAAACGCTAAATAAAACTGTTTTAACTTGGAAAAAAAATTGTTAATTATAGAGAGCGCATATCGAGTATGAACTGTGGGCACTAGTAGTATGTCCGTCGTCAAAATCACTTACATGTAAACAAGCGTAGTAAATGCAGCTAAAAATTTACTTACGTTTGGCACAAGTGACTTCTAGAGATGCGCGCAATGTGTGATTGATTTAATTAAAAAAATAAATACAAATAGTACAAAAAAAATCTTAAACCTCAGGCAAGACTCGAACCTCCCGCCATATATTTTATATAATAGATAAAAATATATATATATAGATGAAACAATTTTTAACCCTTACAATATTCCGGTCACAGATATAGATTCTAGTTTTATTTAGCCACTAGCTGACCCGTGCCCACTTCGTTGGGCATAATGTTAATAATCCTGTTTTATTACATATGACATAACGATTTAAATTATTTTATAAATATTAAAAATTAAATTATCTATACTAATATTAAAAAAAACTACTTTTTGTAACTTAAATATAAAATTTAGACATATGCTGTCGTTGACTTTTTTGTAGGCATTTTCAGGCTCCACATCTTTTCTCTAGAACTCAAAAATATATCTTTCATAGTTAAGGAAGCGTTCGTAAAAAACGCTTTCATTCGACCGTTTTTTCTCCGATTCACTTTGCAAAACGGACTACCACGTAAAAGCCTTTTTATTTTTCGTTTTTTTTTATATAGCCTATGACACTAAGCAATAGTGTGGCTTTCTATTGGTGAAAGAATTTTTAAAATCGGTTTAGTAGATCCCGAGATTACCCCTTACAATTTAACAAATATACAAACACACAAACTTTACTTCTTTATAATATTAGTATAGATGAACACTTCTCAAACTCATTCTATACCTAACACTACTATGTTATAATTATATACAGAAGCTTAATAACCTTCCTGAAGTAGTGAAGTAGACACATATTCAGATATTTAGCAGAATAGCGGAAAGCAATTAGCCGGTAAGTGAGACTGATTAGGTCCGCATCAAATATAATCCGAGGCTGGCATGCAATTTGAGGTGAGAGTTCTACAGACCTTATAACAGAATAGAGTAGGTATACATACTAATTATTTAATGTATTTATATAAAACAAAGTTGGGTTAGTTACACAATTTATAACTCAAGGATTTTCATGATATATGTTATTTGTGGGTTCGTCTCCACCCTAAATAGCAGAATAATTATAAAAACATCGGGAAATACAACGAAAGTATTTTTCTGTCTTTCTGTTCGTCTATTATGCTTTCATAGTTAAACCGCTGAATAGATTTTGATGAAACTTGCTATGGGGTAAGCTTGGATCCTAAGAAAGGACATAGACTTTCTCCTGACACCCACGCAGGCGGAGCCGCGATCTACAGCTAGTCATTCATAAATGCATAAATGCACACTTTTGTGTGTGTTTGATACACATTATAAAAGGTCATATAGATGGGTCCATACATATAACGAGTACAGATTTTGAGAAATTAATATATTTCAAGACACGAGTTTATGCGCGAACACAGTTGCACTCACTATTCCTTCACTCTCTTATTCCGATGGGACACTTTCCGAGGCACGGGGGTGTAAACACCACCTAAACTTCCTGACTCCGAGCTAAGCTGTATCGAGTAATTCGAAACGAAAAACCCAATTACTATTTTTGGCTCGACCCAGGATTTGAATTCAAAACCTCGTACACGGCAGTCACGCTTGCTACCACTAAACCAACGACGCAGTCCAACAATTACCCACCAAATAGAAAGAAACTTAAATATACATTATAAATGATGATGATGACGACCTCCGAGGTCGAGTGGCGTACACATCGGTTTTCAAGGTATCGCCAGCTCTGAGGTCCCGGGTTCGATCCCCGGCCGGGTCAATGTAGAAAAGCAACATGTTATTTCTACATTGTCTCGAGTCTGGGTGTTTGTGGTACCTTCGTTGACTCTGAATTCCATAACACAAGTGTTTTAGCTACTTACTTTGCGTTCAGAGCAATGTATGTGATTTTGTCCACATTTATTTATTTAAATTAGTGCCATCTATCCGCATTATTGAGCATACAATTAGTCTGGCAACACGGAGCTCGTTAGTAAACCACAGAGCCCGCTCACATCGCCTGTTCCTGTTAATTCATTCGACACTGCAATACAATCAATTAAACACGAATCTAGGTAATGAGAACAGCTCACCAGTAGGTACCTATATTTGGGCAATGTTAATACTATCCGTATTCTTTGAAACAAATGCATATTTTGTTTATTATACTTCATATTAGTATTGGTATAAATGTAAAAATTTGGATAGATGAAAGTTTGTTAGCAAATCTATACTAATATTAACAGTAACTTTGTACCTGTTTACTTTTTGCATCTTTAACTGTTTGTCTGTTGTGTGTACATAAATAAATAAATAAATAAATATTATAAAGCCGAAGAGTTTGTTTGTTTGTTTGAACGCGCTAATCTCAGGAACTACTGGTTCGAATTGAAAAATTATTTTGTATTGGATAGTCCGTTTATTGAGGAAGGCTATGGGCTATATAACATCACGCTAAAAATGTTGCAAACTAAAACACGCGAACAAAGTCGCGGGGGATAGCTAGTAATAAATAAATGTGGACAACATCACATACATTGCTCTGAACCCAAAGTAAGTAGCTAAAGCACTTGTGTTATGGAATTCAGAGACAACGAAGGTACCACAAACACCCAAATCCGAGACAATGTTGAAAACTGGTTTTCTATATTGACCCAGCCGGGGATCGAACTCGGGCCTCAGAGCTGGCGACACCTTGAAAACCGGTGCTTACACGGAGGTTGTCAGTCACCCAATAAGGAATGAATGTATTCGAATTAAATTTGGCACAACAATATCTTATAACCTCATTACATTGATACATAAGTTTAGGTACTTTTTATTCCAATAAGTCCGAATAGGGCATTACTCGAGTAAAACTGCGGACCGCAGCTTAAATGAGTGGTAATGATTTTTTTCCTATTAATTGGACTCTCACTTAAGACTACTCTTCCGAAAGTATGACAACGTAAAAAAAAGTAGATAGATACTCTGTTGCCCGATAAGTCGCGTAAACGTAATAAATTTATTTATAGTTATGATCATCAGATGTGGCCGTTTAGTTGCGGCAGCATAAGCCAGCATGCTAGGAGGAGAACTCTCGAATCCAAACTCACACTCTTAAATACCAACGCAAAGAAGAGTGTGAGTACTGCTGCGATCAATCCAAGCTATTGGCAGATGAAGTCTTGAAGTCATCATTAATTTCAGTAACGCATATCCAAGACATCCGGATATTAAAGATATCGATGTGATCTCTGGCCATCAGATAGATAATTTGCTCGTAACTAAAAAATCAGAACTAAATTAGACGTACTTAAGATTGTAAATAGCCCGAATGAAAACACTTCATTCACCTCATGGCATCAGAAAAGATACTTATCATTACTTACTTTGATTATGATACTGTAAATTAGAACCATAGAAAAAAAAACAATCAATTAAAATTGAAACTCTAGAACATTATATAGCAACAGATAACAAAAAAACAATCAAACAAAATGAACAAAAAATAAATCACGTATAATCTAGACTCGAACAGAGAGTACAGTCAAAACGAAGCGCCTTAAATATTTTATCAGGCAACTTTTCAATGTTAAAAATTCTCAGTCCCCTATTATTTTCAACACCCTTACTCGATAACGCTTTTATGTTCCCCCTGAAAGAAAAAATGAAATAAAGAGTAAATTTAAAGTTAAAATGGACTTGACGGATGACAAGGCTGACCCGTCACCGTCTTGTGCTCAAATATTCACGATGTGTCAACGGTGATCGAGTTCGGTACACTTGTGGACTTGGTTATACCTAGATGTTCAATTGTCAAGAATAAGGGTTTCATTGCTAACTGATTTACGATTCTAAAAAAATAATAATATGTAATACAGGGAGAATTATTTAGGAGGGAAGCGATGTTAATATTAGTTAACAAAAACATCTAGGTGAACAATAAAAAAAGGTTTTTTTATCTATCGCAGGAAATAACTTCAGAAGAAATAAGTTACATAAATAAATAAATGTGGACAACATCAAAGTTCTGAACCCAAAGTAAGTAGCTAAAGTATTTGTATTATGGAATTAGAGACAACGAAGGTACCACAAACGCTTTGACCCGAGAAAATGTAGGAAAGTGTTTCTACATTGACCCGTTCGGGGCTCGAACCCGGGCCCTCAGAGCTAGCGACACCTTGAAAGCCGGTGTGTACAGCAGGCCACCATGGAGGTCGTCAAATATGTCTGTAGTTGAAACCAAATGGAAATCTGTGGCTATTTAGTTGACAATTTATCTTTTTTCTTATAACGCCTCTACAATTAGTAAAGGTAGCAGTCAACTCTGCTTATCTAGGTATATCTCATTCGATCTTTTGCAAAGTGAACTCTGCAGATAAGTTAGGAGCTGTTTAATCATTTCATTACTGTATTCTATGTGAAATTCATAAAAATAACCAAATCACCACGCGTCCCAATGCAGTTCAAATACGAATACTTAGATCGTCAAGCAAAGCTAAGACAGATAAAACTAAAAATGAGAATATAGGTTATGTATTCAGTCAAATAATATGCCGTAATTTTGAAAAATAATTCTTGACCCTAATTACGCTTGTCACTTATTTAATCCTGTAATTTCAAACCCGTGCGAATTCAAGTAGCTAAACTAAATTTGTCCAACATAACATGAGCTATAACTTTCAAATAATCCCCATTTTTGACATCAAAAATAAGGGAAAGTAACAGGCAGGGTAGGTCATGATATAATGGTAGAAGTAGCCCCAACTAATGATATCCTCAAGAGACAAGTTGTAAATGTTTGGAGATCGTCACATACATTTGATACAGTCCCACGCTTCGGTGATGATACAGATCTAATATTTGGAGAATAATATTAAATATGAGATAAATGAAACTTTAATTGTGTTGGACATGTTAATAGGGATCAGGAAACCTGATGATAATGTTATAACTGATCAACACTTTAAATATAATCTAGATGAAAGAGTTGATGTGAAACTAGAGAATATAATGGGAACATATCACAAAACAGACATTAGTGTAATACGTACTAAAAATATAAAAAAAGAATGCAGCAAGTAAAGAAATATAAAGATAGTCAGACAAGTTATAATATGTATTAATTAAAAAAATGTATTTTTAGGATCTTGTTACTCTGATCCCTAACGGTGATTTAGATTGACTGACTTATCCAATTAAAATCAACAAAAAAACCCGTTTGAGTATGTAATCGAGTTTTACAGAGTATAAAGGTATCAAACTGGTTAGTTACCAGTTTTCTAACGTTATGTTTGTCTGTAACTTAAAAATATTACTTATATTTAAAATAAATAAAAATTATATGTTGGATAAAATTAAAATACAAAGAATCAATAAAACAACATTAAAGTTCGCTGTAACATCAAGCAACACTCTCATTTATCATCCTACATTAGATAAGTGAATCACAATTCAAGCGCCAATTTCCACCCACTTTTTATTAACACATAAAATCTCCCTGCCCTCCCATACAAAACAATAACACGGTTTTTGTAATTCCCTCGGCTAACAAGTGCGCCTTCATAAACTTTCCATCTGTACCCCACAAAGCTTTGGGGTTTGTTGTACCCCTTGGGGATTAACCGTGTTAACTGGCATTTGATATTGATTCCACGCCACAATCCAAAACACACTTTAACGACAAAGAAATAGAATTGAATTTTGTAGATCACGCGAAATTGATTTACGATGTTTGATATGCAGTTGAAGTAATTACTGTAACACGGTCATCGTTAATGAATTTTCAACTTTAATGTGTTTTGTTTAAATTCGTAGTTGTAATGTAGATGATGCTGGCTCCTTGGACGTTTTAGCATGGATACTAAGGCGTGATTCCCATAATATGTAATGCGTTAGTGCAGTAGCGAGTATTTTGCACTTGACTGTAGGTCTGGTTGTATGGGTAACATCTTGTTTGTTCTAAAGGGGTGATACTGATGGTCCCAGAGAGACAGGTCCACTGATGTCTGTATCATATTTGAGAATTTCTCACGGTCCGTTAAATTTGTTGGATTAAAAGTTAATGCAACGTGAAATTTCATTTGGTTTTGGCAATTTTATGATGATTAATAATGTCTGCTTTCAATTGAATATTTAAGGATAAATAACAAAAATTGTTATACAATTCATAAACGTAGATTTTGCAGTATCTCTGTCTACCAAACTTGAGCAAATTTTGAGCTTAATAATAATTCATAAACGTACCATAGCGCAGAAAATATTTTTTTTTAATAATCTTGGTACTGGCCATTTAATTTTACTTATTAACAAAATACATACGAAACAAACATTAAATTGCTGACATGTGTATTAATGTTCAATTCCAGCCCTTGTAAACGCAACTTGATCAGTTGTAAAACCAAAACCGTATTAAAAACGGAGTGTAAATAAATAAAAAAATCGTAAATGTGCTATGAAGTCCAAGTCAAAGATGAAATACGCCAAAATTCTGCGCACAATAATAATTTGGACTTGCATTAACGACATCAAATAAAAACAATCAATAACTAGTAAATAAATAAAATTCGTACCCCTGCAATGATATCAGATGGTACTGTGCATATCGCGCCTATTATATTATGAGATAATTCGATCACAGACCCTCTGTAGCTTCTATTGTCCCGCTATGTGTGGTGTAGGGTAAGCTTAGGGTTGAACGAAAAAGATTTTTTTATTTTTATTATTCGTATTCGTAAACGAAAATATAATTTTTAGTCACCAGAAGGCAGTTTTATACGTGATTTTGTAATGACATGCAAAAAAAATACCTGTGTTGCAAACACAAAATACAGTAAAAGTTAAGTGAATCCACGTAAAGTTTTAACTAAGAATGTTAATTAAAGTTACTAATTAGGTTTTTTATAACCGGAATTTTACATACAGAAAGAATAATATTAAGTATAGTAAATGATATTATTTATAACATAAAAATAACGATTGGCTATCATAATATTGAAGTATATAACTATTTCTCATGCACTAAGGTGCAATGCACACTATTGAGTTTTTTATAATTTTTAAGTTAGTGTCAATGTCCTTGCACATACTATATAATCGACTTCGACTGCCAATTTCCACCCTTCAAATATAAATAAAACATTTTACAGAGCAGTGGCAACCCTACGCACGCTTTTTTAATTCATCACGCAGCGACAGACAGTCAGTTACATTTGTTTGTTTAGACAACAGATTGTTTTACAAGCAACTTTAACTATTTGTCGTGTTCACGTATCATTGCTCTCCAAATGTTTATTAAAACATTTATAATATTGTTATTATAATAAAAACTCTTTGTTCAAATCACAAAGGTTTTATGTCTCATTTTTTTGTTTCTGACTTTTTTGTTTGTTAGCCAGTCTTAACATGGGGTACTGTGTTACCAAGTAAAATGTGTTGTGGAGGTCAGATAGGCAGTCGCTACAACAAAAAACAGTATTTTGCTGAATTCGGTAAGACTGGAAGCCGAAGATTTTTTATTTGAAAACAAAGAGTTTAATAATCCTAACCTTAATCCTTAACCTTATAATACTTACTTTTTTTTTTTAAACTATTATTCAATCCAGATCCATACTTCCATATATCCATCCTAACATTTTAAATGCGAATGTAACTGTCTGTCTGTTAAGCTATCACAGCTAAACCGCTAAACAGATTTTGATAAAATTTGGTATGGGGTAAGCTTGGATCTGGAACATAGACTACTTTTAGCCGCGGTAACCGACACCAACACGGACGTAACCGCGGGCAACAGCTAGTTACTTATAAAACTACTTCACAATAATTCTTAATTTGATCTCTCATTAATAAGTAAACTCAATTATTTTCATAGCAATCACTTAAGAGTAAACCGCAATCATTCGTACTAAGATGCTTATCTGTTGATCGATTATAATCCAATCACAAACAAATAAATTTCATCCCTATTTCCAGTTTATTGAGACCTATCGTACTTTTATGAACATTAAGACAAGTTTGACAACCGAGTGTCTGTTTATAGTGGACACATTACATAGCCCAAATGCGCGTTAAAACTCAATAGGGCGGCATAACAGTGATGTCTATAAACTTGCAATTATCTGTAGATGAAATAGAGGTAGAAATAGGCAGAATACCAATATAAAACGGTATTTTACCGACATGAATACAAAACAAAAGTTTGAAATGTATTATTTATTATATTTAATGTATGTCAAATATCCTAATAACGAAAAACACATTTTATTTTTTGTGTTCTGTTTACAACCAAAAAACTAATACATAAATAAAAAAGTACTTTGTTTTTTTTTCAATAAATGTGAAGTTTTCTATCTACACACTTTGTTTCTTAACATTTTTTTATATTCAAATAAGTACCAAATATAACTATAAATAGAACTACCAATTTTTTTTAGTAAATAAGCACAACTTTTATCGTTACTATCATTTTATAAAAACATATCAATTTAGGATATTTTAGCTTATTATTAGTTATTTATATATATAGTTAAGTTTGTTATTAGTGTGTAAAATTCAGAAAGAAAATTAAACTAATATTTATAAATACTGTTACGGAACATACATTTACAGAAGCTTAAATCTAACCAATAAATTTTTCAAGAACCGTCGCGTCTATAATACTTAATCTATATTTAACCCCTCAAGTATAGCAATGAGTTAATTGTTGGCGATGGGGCGAGGGTTACGACCGACTCGTTATATTGTTCCCGAGATATCGTTAAGTACGGTTTTGTTTTAGAGTCCCACTTACTAAGGTTATTGCCGGGTGCTGCATTTCACGGTTATAGTTTATACATTATAGTAATATGGTTATTATGACCACTACTGCAGTGTATAATGCTTTTCTATAAAGCACTTATTACACTATCTTTAATTTCATCATTTATCTTCAGTAAGTCTAAATGTCAAAGCCTTGGTTTTGTTCGCATTCAGAAAGACTGAATGTGATTACACATTCCTTCATTCAGGACCAATTCAGGATGAAATCAGGATAAATTAGCGCTTAAGCGTTCAGCGTCGAACGCAGTGTTGAAACTTCAAAACTATACTTATCAAAACTCATGTAATTTGGACATTTCGATGATAAATGTTAAAAATAAAATCTTTTTTTTTAACTATGTCGATACTATACATACAATAACTTTCTATAAAAATGCAACACATATATACATACAACAAATAAAAAAACACCATTAAAAACTAAATTATCTAACTACCAAACCAATAACTGCTTGTACAGTTAAAAATATATTTATATTAATTACAAGAAGCGAACACAAAGAAGCAATTTCTGTTGTAATAAAAAAATCTTTTAATCCAATATATTATTTTTAAATAAATTGGCAGCACTTAGAACTAAAAAAACCTGAAAACATTAAATTATTTGATCCAGAATACAGAAGCTTCATAGTTCAGCAGACAAATAGATATATATATAATTTACAGGCATATAAACAGACAAACAATTTTAATTTACAAGCCGCCCCAACGACAGTGCGACAAAAAAATCGCATCGAGTAATTGAGTTAATACTGCGACAGAGGGTGGGTTTAACTGTCTGACTTATGTTTGACGAATTAAAAAGGGGATGGACATGAGTCTAGCCTGAAAGATTGCTTATCTGAGCCTGGGTTAATAAAGGACAAAAGATAATTTGGTCTTTTTGTGAACAGGTTTCATTACAGAAGTAAAGAAAAGGCGACTGCTGGGGGCAATTAAGACTTATTTTCTGATTCTTCAATTCGTTAGCATAAAGAGTAGTAGAGAAACATATTATTTTGGATTTTTTAAAGAAAAAAACGACTCTTGGAATAACGAATTGAATCCTTGTGTTGCGGGGGATTTAACAAACATTCAAATCACATGTACAAAGAACACCCAGACTTGGAACAAGCGTTTGTGTATCACACAGATGCTTTTCCCATGCGGGGATCGAACCTTCAGCACGCTGCGCACAGTGGTAGTTAGCGTGGTGACCTATACCATTCGGCTATCTGTGCAGTCAAAATTTTTATTAGGTCATTATTCTTTGAGTGGGCCTCAAAAAAGAGTGACGAAGATTGCAAAATATCTCGGTAAATTTTGGATTCGGCTTCCAGTGACTAGATAAAAATCACATCAAAATCGGTCGATTTCTTTAGGAGCTTCTATTCCATAGAATTCCAGTATTTAAAATTGTGGAACTATCTATTAAAAGCAGGAACCATATACATGGAGCTACTTCCATATCTGTAGTCCTTGGTTTTCCTTAATTGTGTCTGACCGTTAGTATCGCGTGTACCGTCTAAAATAAGCAAAAATTATTATGCTCAATGACTTATTGTATAGCTTAATTTATAAAATAACTTGGTATTCCAATAAAGAATCTCGAAAATATACATGGTTCTACAGAATTACGTCGTCATATTTGAAACACTACTTCTGCTCATAGAAATGAACAAAATTCTTCAAGCAAAAAATTGTGGTACCTACTCATTTTAAACAGCTGATGATAATTTTGTATGCGGGGGGGCCAAGATTTTTTGAGAATTGTCAATGGTTTCCTTAAAGGAAGTTGTTGATTTTAAATATGATCACTCATTTTCGTAGCACCCTGTAGTAGATCTACCGGCGCCTTAAGACAATTACCCCTCTAATCATCTCTTAATCATCCACTTTCTGGCTACCGTTACAACGACCAAGGATATGTAGCATCAGAAATACGTTTTGGTAGAAATAATCTTCTTCCTTTTACGTAATAGGGCACTCAAACCCGCATTACTTAAGATTCACCGTGGGTTCACAGCGTGAACAGATCCCACGCAAAACATGTCTTAACACTGATATAGATAAAATGCAAAACGCCTCAAATGTTCTCGTTTTATCAAAATCTCAACAAAACACGACACCTGTCAATCGAGAACACAACTCGATTAATCGCAACAATCGTTAAACACGGCATCGATAACATGCTACTAATTATTCGTATTCATCTGTCGTATAATGAGCAGATATCCTGTCGACAATCAGCGGACGATCACTGCGAACAGAATAATTTATATGACGACATTATATTTCCACGCATTTCATATAAGTTTAATTATGCAGTTATTAATGTTGTTAACCTCATTAGTTGTGAGATATACTTATTAAGTTACATTTATTTTTGGATTTGATTATATTTATTGGTTGACATAAGTGGCTCTACAAAATTAATTGTTCAAATTTCTAGCATTTTGATGCACATACATTGACGCTCTAACTCACTGCGATCAACTAAGGTTAACAAATGATGTATTCTGGGCAAAAAAAAAATCGGAACCTGCATATTGACATATATAAAACTAACTTAAAAATCTATCTTTAACTTAGCGGTTACTAGTGACCCGCCGCGGATTCGCCCGGTTAAATTTATAACATTATAAATCTTTGAATTTCTCGGCTTTTTTTACTATAATATGCCTGTCTTTCTCTTGATCATTTCATATTATCCATCACTCTAGATCTATTGCTAAAAACAGCATTGAAATCCGTTGCGTAGTTTAGAAGATCTAAGCGTACAAATAGCGGGAGCGACTTTGTTTTATACTATGTAAAGATTTTCACGAGTGCATTACTCTTATGGCCTTATTGATAATCGCGATGGAGCTTAACAACGGATTAACAGATTCTAATTTTAAATTCTCCATAGAAAAAATGAATATAGAATCTGCTTAGCAATCGCTAATCGCAGTCGAGATTTTTATTAATAAGGCCATTAGTGTTTAGTTGTGTTCAATGATATAATTTAAAATTCCCTAACCAGACTTTTCAGGCAAAAACAAAAGCTTCGATATTCGACAGTATCTGTCTTCTTTAAAAAATACGCCGACATTTAGATATTTTTATCCCTTTACGTCTATGTGACAACAGCCTGATCTTAAATACTTTTTTAACAAAATTATTTTAGTATAAACCGCCAAATATACTTCAAAGGATGTATGTCTATTTTAGTCTATCTCTTGTCTAAAATATAGACAGTCACCGTAACTATCCATTAATGGGAACTTTGTCTTGATGTTTGGAACCAAGGATGGGAGCTTCGTAACCGAATCTCGGATATCCGAAAAAAAATGTATCCGAAATCCTTACCGTATCTTGTAAGTATAAACTGGTTATTAAAAGTTGAAACCCAAGCCAAACATAAAAGATCTGGTCATTCCACAATTACCTATATAAAAAAAAATTTAAGGTCAGAATTGTATAATCCGAAATATTTCATATCTGTGTCTGTAACCGAAACCGGTATAAATAATACTTATCCTATACTAGCTGTCCCCCGCGACTTTGTTCGCGTGTTTTAGTTTCAACGGTTTTTCATTTTTGTAACATTTTTCATTTATGCTCCGCTCCTATTGGTTGTAGCGTGATTTTATATAGCCTATAGCCTTCCTCAATAAACGCACTATCCAATACAAAAAGAATTTTTCAATTCGAACCAGTAGTTCCTGAGATTAGCGCGTTCAAACAAACAAACAAACTCTTCAGCTTTATAATATTATCCTATACCCGAATTTGTATTCAGATCCGAATTTGTTATCCGTAATATCCGCATTTTGAGCCCGGCAGGGCTGTTATATTCCGAGTATGGGCGGCTACACTAGCTAATTGCCCAAATTGAGGACTGGAAACGATAGATATATTATTGATCTTGGTTTCGAGTTTAATTACGTCCTCTATAATATACTTATGAAACCTGTATTGTTGAAATTTAATGCAAAATGCTGCGTCTTTAATATTACATAAGAAATTAATTATTTTCTTTGCTCTGTAGAAGATAAATTTATATGATGTATAATAAGTTATTCTTCGAAATATCATCGCTAACATGTCCGCAAATGGTTTTCTCTTCATGTGAAAGAATTTAGACTTATAAATTATTTTAAACTATGTCTATCAGAAAATACCATTTATTATTATAAGACGTTTAATTAAATATCGGACCATACTATAAAAAAAATGCTCTTCCTTATTAAATGGGACAAAATAATTATAATATAAAATGAACTATCCATTTTAATTATATCTAATAATATTCTTTATATTATTTAAAAGTGCCAACCTTACAGATACCCCGAAACTCCCTATTATCTTGATGCGATGACTCAAAAATCAATAGTCTGCAACAGATAATCGTGTTAGGGTTGTCCCGTGGTATATTGTAGCGACACGAGCCAAATTGCGCGGTAATTGCGTTCGGATCATCCGATGTCGTTAGCTGTATGAGATATAAAGTGACGACTTCAAATAGAATACTAATCAAGTACCGTTATTTTTTTATAATTTTGTTCGTAGCTAGAGTGGCAGTGAATAAAGGAAAAAGCCGGTCAGACAGATTTAAAAAAAATCGTTGGTTGCCTGTAAAGTCGGTATACGGGCGAAAGTTTTACGTGACAACGACTGTCAATGTCAATGTCTGTCTCTCTCGCTCTTAGGCGGGCTAACCATGCCCGAGTGGAAGGGACGCGTGCCTCTCACTCGCTCTCATTGTGAGCGCATAACGTGAGCGGAGCGTTACCCAGTTTCTTGAAGTGTCACCCGGCAAACCAATTTATAAGACGTTGTCACGTCAAAAATGGTATTTGAAGAAACTATCGGTGTCGCACGGGGTCCGGACAGTCTATCCAAGTGTGACAAGGACAACTGTAGATCGGACCGTAAATTATAATTCCCTCGCCTATTTCCTCAGCCAATATTATAGTAATTTAAAAGATACACTGAATAAGAAGAACATAGATTAGACTTTCTTATGTTTTCTATATGCGATCTTAAATGTATATCTTTCGCTACTTTACACCTTAAAGTGACAAGGACAGCATGAGACATTCAGTATTCAGCCATAAGCGATCTACACGCTGCAAAAAAACAATGAAAGCCTAAAAAATATATTTTTACATAATTAAATAAAAATATAAATAACATAATACTAAAATTGCTTTTCAACCAAATTGGAAATAAAAACCATTCTTGCATTCTATTCTGGACTACGAAACACGGACACGAAAACACTTTGCTTTGAGCCCACACCGCGCGTGATGTGATTCAGTAATACAGCTAAATTTAATACTGCTATTAATAGAAACCACTATTGTTAATTACTTAGTGTGGCACATTGGTATAGTAATTCACGGGATCAAATGCCCCAACAATATTGGGCCAACATTTGCTATGTTGCTATTGTTTTTGTATTTACAAAGTTTATACTTATTATATTTATATACAATATCATGATTCGACAGTCGTCTATCAGCCTTTGTGAAATAAAATATTGTGATAACACATGAATATAAAAAACGACATCAAAGTTAATGGAAAGTCTAATAAATAAAAATATATGTTGAAATTAGGAAAGAATCAATATATTCATTCCACATTACTGAAGATCCCGTAACAAAAAAATACGGTCAACTAGAGCCCGGATTTTGTAAAGCCAGTTTTAAATAGGAGATATTTAAAATATTCTAATCCATTTATTTTAAGTATTTGTTACGCATTAACCCATGCGGAGCGAATAAACGTAATTAAATACAAATAGTAGAAGAGAAAAAATTAGTAGCTTATTCAGTAAAGCGATTAGTTCGTTGAGCCAGTGGTCGCAGGTTCGAGACCTGCCTAAGGTTTAAATATTTTCTTTTTACTACTTGTATTATTCTAATCCAATACATGCTTGTCCCAGTCCAATAGATCGCAAGTATCGAATGGAAATAATAAAGTAAGAAAAGTATTGTTGCCAAAAGATGTTTTCCCCAAAACATTCTCAGCCGAATAAATTTGTCTGGCCAAATAAAATTTGAAATAACATCGCGCGGCTCCCACCGACAGTCATATAAAATCAGGGTACCGATAAAATGCACGAAAAACCCCTCGGTCGCTGTCACGTACGGAACCAATCGAAATCACTGCAATGCTATGTTCTCATCAATATTTCATACATCGAGCCTGCAACTGAATATCAATTCGTGTATTCCATTATAATCTAGAATGTTTAGTGTAACCGTCCGTGGTAAATATTGAATAGCTTCCAAAATATATTTGAATTTGGTATATGCGACAGTTCATAAAGGTTTTAGTCGATTTTTTGTCTATGATTCATAATTAGATTATAACATGTAGTTCTGTTCTTTTTTTCTTAGAATGCTTTATTTTATTACTTTTTTTAATTAGTATTTTATAATAAACCTTATGTACTAAAGTAATGCCCCACAATACCGTTTACACCCTTTGTCTGTGGGTATGCAGACGACGGTAAATTAAAAACGCACAAAATATGTTTCTAAAATTAGTCGATTAAAATTATGTTTAGTCGATTTTTTCGCTTTATGATTTAAATATTTTTGTCAAGTAGGTACCATACCTACCTAATTATAGACATAGCTCAAACAGAGTGCAAGGCTCCTTTGAATGTTCGGATGTAAGATACACTAAAGAACGTCTAATCCAAAATATATCCGAATGAAATGCATCACATAATAAAGATTATTACAGCTCATAATGAACGTGCCAGGGTTGCCGCTATCCATATCCATATTAATATTGTAAATGTGAAAGTAACTCTGTCTGTCAGTTACTCTTTCACGGCTACACCGCTGAATTGATTTTGATGAAACTTGATATGAGATAAGCTTTGATTCTAAGAAGAGACATAGGCTAGTTTTTACCGCGATAACCGAAACCTACGCGGGCAGAGCCGCGAGCAACAACTAGTACTAAAATAACACTTCCTTACAAAAGCTACGCGATACCTCATTGTGAAATTTCCAAAAGATCTCTATATACAAGGCATAAGGAACGGTTACGGCAAAGTCGTAAACGTCCCTGACAAATTACATAACAATAATACACGCTATCCGTATCCGACCCGTTTGCAAGCCGGTCACGTTTCTATTGCGTTCCGGATGAGCTTGCGGTATAACACATCTTGATACTTTGGTAGAAAAATATTCAGGATGTGTTTTATATTAGGTACATTTATCGCTAACTCGCCTTTTGACGAACTCTAACTAACATTTACTTTAGATTTTTTGTGTTACCATACCCAAAAGGTGAAGCCTCGGCAATCCTTCCGTCCATCCGTCTGTCTATCATATATGTCGGGCTGAATCTCATAAACCTTAATAGCTTGAGCTAGAGTTGTGATAATTCACGGAGTGTTTATTTCGGTTTTAAAAGTAATTTTTATTCGAAGAGAGTTTTATCACAGCTGATAAAAGTCTAAGGTTAATTTGATGCATTTTATTACTTAAAGTAAAAAGTCTACTTTGGTCTCGTACGTTTATTTGCTATTCAAAGTCAAAGGATTTAGTCTCAAGAAAACCTTTTTCAGACACTTGTGAAAAAAAAATGCACCAAATCAACATTTTACATTTATTTTCTTATTTGGTGTTATTTTTATTATTGTAAATTTCAACTCTCTAGCTATTACAGTTCATGAGATACAGCCCGCTGACAGACAGACAGACAGCGGAGGCTTAGTAAAAGGTTCCCGTTAGCACCCTTCAGGTACGAAACCCTAAAAACTATACAAAAAATCAGAGATAAATATTATTTTATTGATTAATTTCTTCAAGTATCAAAACCAATACATCCACGTATAACATGAGAGATCTCATAAAAATTATATTGAAGTGAGCACCGCGTTTTGGTACGATTGTCATATTGGTATTGAGCAGCATTGTACTTGGTTATTTAATACTATTTATGATAATAGACCCCGAAATACTTTATTGATAATCCTCTTTAACCTTTTACATTTTTCATAAGTAGGTATAGCTTATAGAACATTGTTTAATCTTATGATAACCAAACATAAATAAATAAAGACTACTAGCACAGAATAAATAACTGTGGCAACATCACATACAATTTTCGATCCTAAAGTAAATAACTAAAAAACTTTTGTTATGGAATCAGAGACAACGAAGGAACCACAAACACACAGACCCGAGTCAAAGTGGAAAAGTGGTTTTCTACATAACCCGTGCGGGGATCGAACCCGTGACTTCAGAGCTAGCGACACCTTAAAAAGTTTACGCCACTCCCCCACGGAGGTCGTGATCTTATAACTAACTAACTATCCCCCACGACTTTGTTCGCGTGTTTTAGTTTCAACGGTTTTTCATTTTTTTTTATTTAGTTCCTGAGATTAGCGCGTTCAAACAAACAAACAAACAAACAAACTTTTTAGCTTTATAATATTAGTATAGATAGTACAGATGAAATATTGAATGAACGGAATCCTCCTTAAATCTGACATAAGTAGAAACCTACTTATGTCAGTAGAAAATATTATGGTATGAATTCAAAATCTTAAAACATTATTCGTCCTCTTTCAATGACAAAAATACCAATTATTTTTATTTGACATTATAATTATTTTTCATATCTAAAACTATTCACAAATTGATTTAAAACTTCAATCTTAAAGTAACTTAAAACCACAAATCGAGAGAATGACGATTCTATTTAATACGACCAATTAATTACATGTTTATAACAATTTTATCAGTCAAGTATCCAACTTAAAAGGGTTTTATGCATTCAGTATGTGAGGCATGCCTTCACAAATCACTCCGACCTCTAAGAATGTATTAAGTGCACGTTAAATAAGTGTTCCGTACATATTTTTTATATCTAAACTAATATTAAAAAGAGGAATTTGCGAGTTTGATTGTTCGGACTTATCTCTAAAACTACTGATCCGATTCTCAAGATTCTTTCACTGACAGAAAGCCACATTTATTCTTTAACACGAGTTATTGGTTGAATTATTTCACCTAGGTGTGTTAGTGTAAATATAAACTCGCTTGTCATTTAACTTTTACTAACGTATCTAGCAAGAAAACTAATATACCTATTATGGTTTTCACCTATTGGTTATATGAAATATTTAGTATGATACACATATTGAAATCAATTTACTTAAAGAAATTCATAAAAAACCCTTTTAATATATAGATAATTGCTTCTTCTAAATCTAAGTCTAATCAAATAAATTTACGAAAAAAAAGCTTTGTTTACAAAGAAACTCTACTTAACTAAATAGATAAAAAAGTAAGTAACCGCGCGATAACCTATAGAACACTAAATTTGATTATAAGATACTTACCATATTACAAAATAGACAATACCTATCTACTTACCTTAGTCACAACAGAAACAAATGCCGAATTCCCGCCACGCAAACAATGACATTATTTTTTTCGCCACAGATCCCAAAAGACATATAAAAAAATAAAAAAGGCACAGATAACGCGCCAGAAAGGTAAACATTGGACACGTATAGGACTAAATATAAATGTCTCGGAGGAACATTAAGATAGCAAGTGGAATGTTAAAAGCTATTTAATATTATGTTCTGTTCAAACTTTATTATGGACCCAAGTACGGATTGTGGTAAGTACTGGGGTCTTATTGAAAAATCTTTTTTTTTTCTTTTTTTTTTTGAAGTGTTTACTCAGTTTACTGGAACGCAGGCTGTGACTGCTTGACCAGACTTTTATTGAAAAATATTAGCGAATCCAGTGTTCGACTCGAGACACCGGCGCCGCCGAGTCGGCTCATGATTAAGGACTCCTATTGAGTCTGAAACTAGTCGGGCGATCCTGAGAATGTGCGTGAGTAAACCGTCATTAAAACTCGTATTGACATATTACATTTTATATTGTTTTTATCGCCGTTATTTTGTTCTACGTTCTTCATGTTTTGATACCTTTTCAGGTATCATGGTCACACTCACAGGTGGACACACACACAATTTTATTTGTGTACCATTCGAGTAAATATTAAAATCATTAAAACAACTGCAGTCTCATTCTGTAAACTTTTTTAAAAACTTGTCTTTTTTCGGTGGTGTGGGACAATTACAGGCTGTATTAATTATTATATTAATGTTTTTTTTGTTATTTTCTAGAGTTATCTTAACTAATTTACAAATACTTACTAATGATTGAATAAAAATTTAATTACATTGCTATTTTATTACAAAAAAAAATATTAGGTAATACAAATGTAATTTTTTTACCCAAGTTGCATTTAATTATTAGGTACTTACGAGCAACCGTACAATCTGTCGTCCTACGAGACGAAGGCATTTAAATGAAAGCGCGATAAACGGGCTGTGTATTAATGAATGTGCTTCGGACCTCGCCTACACGGGAATCTTGTATAGTGCTGCCTTAACATCATGTCAATAGAAGTACATTATAGCCTTCATTGAAAACAAATCAGGAAAAAAAAAGTAGACTGCCACGTAATCATGTACCAAAGAAATCGTTAAAGTGAAGTTAATAAGTTTTTATTAAAAATGTATTTTAACACAAGCTTTTAATTCAGCCAGTTTCAAAGTAATAGTAAAGACAAATCAAACAGGCCCGAATACGATGGGATTGCGTCGTTCCGTTAGAGTTCCTATGGCCACCTTCTGTCTCCATCTTTAACCTAGCTCGTAAGCTAAATACTTAATATTACATCTCAAACGGATTTCAAGAAGTGGTTCTAATTTAATTTGCGAGATTTGACTTGAAAAAACATAAATAGATAGTACTAAAAAGGTTGTAAAATACGGTTAAATTTCACGATTTTGATGTCGTTAGACAACTAATATAAATTTAAAGCTATTTACGATTGCCCTCTTATTTAATTTTAAAAACGAATCAAAGGGTGAATCCTTTTAAAATCCCGATTATCGCGGCAAAAAGTAGCCTATGTCATTTCTCAGGCTCTAGACGCTGTGTGTACCAAATTTTATTTAAATCGGATCATTAGTGTTGGCGTGAAGGCGCCACAGACAGACAGACAGACAGAGTTACTTTCGCAATTATAATATTAGTAAGGATCACCAATAACCTTATACCTCCATATAACAGCGGCCTAGCTACGCAGTGCTAACAGCAATCTAAGAATAAAATCAATATTGTTTACTAAATATCAAATATTTATACATAAATATTCTGGGAATTATTTATTATTATTCTCAACAACTGAAACAACGAAACAAGCTAATTGAATAATCCCAATAATTTTATTCGGTTTTCAAAAACGAAGTGAATCTGAGTCCTACATGTTCAATTCAGATTAGCTATCTACGTCATCCGACAATAAATCGCGCGTCTCGTCGTAGAATAAAGACGTCATTGTATCGTATTGGTATCGCTGCGCCCACGACTAACGCGGACAAGTATACGACCGACCAGACATAAAGTTTGTGATACACCCGGAGGAGAGCTTGACAAACGAAATAAAATATAGTTAAAAAAAACTTTTTTTTCAATTGTTTATAACAAATTCAATTTTTATTAAACATGGCTAACCATGGATTGTCGTACGAAATTCCAAACTAAACGTGTATACGTAATTTCTTCTTAATCGTAAACCGGGAAGCGGGTCAAATAATCCAAATTAAACATCCAAGTTTTTTTTTTCTTAGTTATGTGTTTTTGAAAAAAACGATCCTGGTGGCCTTGTAGGTCAATAGTCGGATTCGCATGCACATGGTTGCAGGTTTGAACCTGGGCTAATACTAATGTGGTAATTTCAACGATATTTGATACTTTCCTAATTATTCTAAGTTACCACTGATAATCGATGAACTGACTCAAATGTATAAAAATGACATTTATTTACAAAGATGTTTTGTGACTTAGACGTGTCACTTCTTACTTCCATACATTTTGCGGCTAAGTTTTCTTTAAATGATGGTTTATGATATTAGAAATAACCCCGCTAGGGGGCTTATTACCACAGCATGGCCTTTCTCTACAAGAAACTAATACTAAATTATGAGTTTAATTTCCTTTTAGCTGCGTATCAAGACATACCTACATCATAGACATATAGTCACCAAGACATATAGACATATTGATGACACAACCGTTAAAACCGCTAAAATTCAATAAATACTTTTTGAAGTCATTTAACATAGTTTTGTATTGGTTTCACTTGTCACTGACAGCAGACTATGTGTTAATTTTCAACCAGTAAATCCAATTTTAAGCACGATAATTCACTTTAAAGTTATTACTTAAGCAATGACTACCAATTTATTTGTTTCATTGTCGTAATCTATCGAATCACGTGACCATTAATTGTCACTTTGCCGAACACTCAATCGCTCCTTAATTTTAATTTGTCGTTTAGTTTCATGCTGTCTCTTTCTCTTTAAACTGTAAAATAGAGAGAAATACATTTAGGAAGGACTTAAAGTTAAGTTACGTTGGTGTTTATTCGAGGGACTTTCATTTACCAAGTTATCTTTATAACCTTACCTAAGATATTTACGATTGACAAGACATTTATGGTACTGACATTTGCCGTCAACCGATCACGTGATCAAACGTCTTTAATCTTTAATGGACCCACTTTTAATTGAGATTTATGATCAAGCAAGGCTTAACAGTTCTAAACTTAAATAGCAACATAAAATACAACTGAAAGAGGTCAAAGTGCATTACAAATACTTTAAGTAGCCAATACTCAATTGAAAAAAGATTTGCTACGCCCTTCGATCAACAATACAAACGTCGTAACAGTGACTTCATGCGACATTCCAAATCAATATACAGTGTTTTGTTTTATAATAAGCAAAAAAAAATAAAAAGTACGTGTCCAATGTTTTTTATTAATATGACTAATGCCTTGTTCCTAGAATAAAAAAAAACGATTCTTTTTGCTAAGGATTGTACAATTTTATTAAAATTGTGTTTTTTATTTAAGATTGTTAGCATTGTATAAGTCGAGATTCGAATGCCCTTAGAGAACGTTGCTGACGTGTTTAGTTTTTCTATTGCTCTCGCTAAAGGCCCTTAAGGTTTTCGCTAAAAGTCCGATGAAGCAGTGATAGACTGCGCCCATAACTGCGTAATATCTTCAAAATAAAATATAATAAAAAAATGCCTTACATAAATTTTTCTTTACTCATTAGGTTTACAGGAATGTTACATAGAAAAAAAAAACAATTTTTCTATTTTTTTGCGGTTCATTATGTGTGTCCCAGCCTTATGCCAACGTCTGTATTAAAGTTATCCGTTGCGGTAAGTTAGGCTCAAGTTCACGGCGACGCTTATCTCAACGAAATAAATTGCGAACGTAATCAAACGTTAGCGAGAATTGTTATGTCCTGCATAACGCCTCTTTTTGTAGTACTAGTGTTGAAGCTCACAAATTACTTGTGTCTGTCTCTTTAATGTTGATCGGAGACCAGAAATAAATAAAAGAAAAATATATTTTTATTTATAGACCTAAAAATAATAGTTCAAGCTAAGCTACATTGGAACAAGAGACAGGATATTATTCATTACATTCCACTAATAGGTTTGTAAAAAATATATAAAAATATTTATCGCCATTTTAATTAAAATAGAAATTAAAGAATAGATATTTTAAACTAAAATTTAAAAAATAAACAATTTTAAATCCAATTTAAACTTTTCAATTTATTTTTGGTTATTCTTATTTTAAAAACATTTTTTTTTTTTAGTGCAATGTTTTAAAGAGTTTCGTGAAGACGTCGACCTAGTTCAAGGTTAACAAAAAATATTTATTTCGGCCCAAAAAAGTTATCAAAATAATGCAATAACAGCCTAACGAACTAAACCTATTAATGTTCTTAAACTGTCACTATGATTAAAAAATCTAGTATAGAAAACTGTATTTTTTTAAATTGTTTATGTTTGATTTGCTATTTTTAAGAACTTTTTTTACTTTTGATTATTGAAGTCAGCATTTCATCTCAAAACTTTTTGACATATTCAGTGTTAGGCCGCTACAACTTGGACCTATTTTTAGTGCATTGGGCCTATGGCCTATGGTCCTGAATTTATATTGGGCCGTACGAGGATAGGCCCGTCTCTAAATTGAGGCTTAACTTGATCGGTAGTAAATTGAATGGAGGCTAATAGCTCATGAGACACTAAACGCGTCCAAGCTAGGGCTGTTCTATTCTTAGCTACCCTACACAGCCTATTTAAGTGGACTCCGAATGTTTGTGTAAACTTTGCATAAATAATTAATCTCAGACCGAACCTAAGACTCTCAAGGGTAAAAAATTAGTTTAAGACCGTTCTGCTTATATTTAGTTACGCCTATCTGATATATCTACTAACATACAATCAATAATTTACATATTAAATATATAGTAATAAAATACCTTATATTACAGAAAGTCCACAGATCATTATACAAACTCTTATTATTAAGTACCAATTATTATCTGCCCATGTTATCTCACGGCTGGGGAAAGTTCTCAACGAATAGAAGGGATTCATTCCGTTAAAATAAAACCCATAAAAAATCCGTTAATAAAATATCATTTCAATCTAATTTCATTTCCTATCAATGAAACATCAAATTACATAAATCGACAAAAAAAAATACGACATCACATTCAGAGGAATGAAAAGTAACTTGCCCAGCGTTGCATTAAATTTACCAAATTAGATATCAAAAAAAAACTGGCAACATAATCTATAAATAAAAAAGTAGCAGAACGAATTTCAAAAATAGCGCGCAAAATCAAAAGTCATTAATGTCCAATAAGTTAAAAAGTTGAGCGACGTCTATAATAAATCATTTTTTATTACATCTCTGTACCAATTTTTCCTAGTCTTTTTTCATCAATTTAACACGAGCAAAAAGTGGCACTCAATTGTAAGGTTTACGCTGGGATACATTTTTTCTTTTTTTATTATGAGCAACCCGTTTAATACTTTCGACCAATCAGAGGGGGCGGTTGGCGGTCGCGCAACGCCCTCCGCGCTCGCTATTGGTCGGTTCTTCGGTACAGATTGTGCGATGGCGGGAAACGGATTTAAGTCTATGGCATCTCATTCTTACAATCGACAGAGTAGGGCAGTAAGGTGTCGATGTCGATTTTGTTTAGAAGTACAATTTTTCATGGTTTTGTGTATTTTTAATGCAAGTTTGTAAATTTCGTAATTTTTTTCATTATTGAAAGATACCCGAAAACTATTTCTAAAAATCTCGTCGAGCAGCATTTTTAAAACTGCATTGTCACCACATATTGTACCTACATTCTAAGCACATAAATACTGATGCTGATTCAGCTCCATTTTTACGACCCTCCGACGCAAAAAGGTTGGTATAAGTTTGACGTGTCTTTATATTTATGTGTATGTCTGTGGCATCGTGGCACGAATGAATTTCGGTGTTTTCTGTTTACAAGCTGACGTGGTCGAGATGGTACTTACTTAGCTTAATTTACGAAGATCTGTTCAGTAATTTGAAAGTTCAAAAACTATCTTAAATTTCTAGGGGGTTTATTAAATTTTTATTTAGAATTAGATATTACCTGTAAATACAGGTTATTTGTTATTTTAAATGGCATGTAGGTAGTTCTTGTTAATATTGTGTTTCAAAAAACTTTTATTCACATAGAAAAATCTACTCTGATGACAAATGATGCCACAGTGGTTTTGTTTTCTGGTATCTCCACTTTAATTATACGAGAAGAGCTTATATTATGCTGTCTGAAGTTTTTACTTATCTTCGCGAATATGTAAGAACGAACTCTGTTTCGGCCTCATTTATCTTCTACGTACAAATTTAAGTGTAAATACTTAAACTAAACAGAAAAATATGTCTACGTCTTAAAAAATAATAAACCGTTTTTTTCATTTGTACTTTTTTATAAGCAAATTAAACAAAAATCTAATTTACCTTTTATACTCGTTTAGTGGTTTTAAAGCGAAAATCCTATTTAATTTTGAATCAAAATCTAACAATAAATTGACTTTTAATCATCGATATCGATAAAACATTACATAACATTAGCACATCACCAACCATCTAAATGTCTCAAGTGTTACACTGACGACCAATTTCATCAGCAATACGTAAAACACAGTGAAGCCATCATTACGGGATCATTGCGGCCATATTAGTTTAAATATCTTGGTAATCACACAAAATACTTATCTAAGAAAAGTAGGTACCTACTTATTAAGTAGCTAATCAAAATAACCCTCGCATACATGAAGCTTATTAGTATGATTTATGTTTCTTTTTACATTTAAAATTGGAACTTGTTTCTTTTAATATATGACAAAAAGATCTTATTAAAAAAAATATAACAAAAACATACATAATGTTATTGTTTTTTAATATCATGTAAGTTTTTATTCTATTTTATGAGGACATGTTTTTAAAGTAGGTAAGTATATACATATTTAGGTGTCGTCAATGATCTAAGATTTTAGTAGATTATTGTTTTTTATTTTAAATAAAAATAATTAGGTTCCTACATATTTAATTAATCAATAATTAATGTACTTTTATTTTGTTCTTAATATATTTTCCAAAGCAAAACCAAATAACCGTCAGACCTTTGAGCTGAGTGCCTTTATCCTTCCTCAGGAATTGGGCTATCGAATGCAAAATGATTTTTTTTTTATCAGAGTTATAGTTTTAGTAATTAGAGCCCTAGAACAAACTCTTTTTACCTTTGTTATATAATATTGATAATGACTACGTAGTTCACTCTTTCATTCACTCCCGGTCACAACCCTAGATAGGACTCTAGAAAACTTAAATGTATCTAAAACAGATAGAACTTTTATCATTGGCATTGTATTATAATTGAAATTCATTCAGGAGTTACCCTCCTGATTTTAATAACCCATTTACTCAGTAAAGGGTACCTCAGATCTAAAATAAACAAATATACTGACTTACTTTAAGAATCCATGTGGGTCGTTTCGATAAATGATGTACTTACTGTACTGTGTACCTACATATTCGCACTTTATGTAAATTTAATAATTTTCAGTATAGTTTGAATAAAGAAGGCATACTTACGTGTCTTATGTCTGGTCGAACTAATCACTAATACCTTCTTCTTTTTTTTTTTTTTTGATTACGGGGTGAAAAGCTAATGACTTCGACCCACGCCAAGGGCACGGCGTGGGGATATGTCGGACTCGCACCGACTAAAAACACCCCGGTCCCGTCCTTGCCTTAGCCAGAGCCGCGGGATCGCTTGTGCATTCTTACTAATGCCTGGTTCCTATTCAAAAAACGATTCGTTTTGCGAACGGATGGTAGAATTTTCTTTGTAAAACGAAGGAAATCAAATCTTTTTTTTAATATAGAAACTGGCCATAAATCGGCTATGAAATGAAATGAAATCGTTTATTATGCAAATAGGATGTACAATCACTTTTACACGTCACTTTTTTGAGCTCGCTGGAGTCGACATTTCCTAACTGACTGCCCTGAGAAGAAATTTCGAAACAAACTCAGGGGTCAGTCTCTTTTAAAGTCCAGACAATATTCACGTATAATATTGTGTTAACAAAATGCAGGTTACTGGACTGGTCTTTTGAAGAAACCTGAAACCAATTCGATGAAACTTACAGTTTATAGGTAGGTACCTATGTCCAAAACGGTTATACGTTTAACCTATCGTGTTTAAACTCAATGTAACAGAGTAATATGTTTTTAAATGGCTTGATACTAAAACTATTGTCTACCACACAAACCCCTAATGATACCTATTACGAATGATAGATGAAGCACAAATTACTTAGATGGTGTAATGGTAAACGATTTTGAACTTTATGCCGCTTTTACAAACTTTCTTCTTCATTGAATATTTTTTTCGGTTAATGTTGCCTTATTTTGTTTATAAACGACAGCTTGTTCGTTTTTAATTTGCGTAAATAACTATGTTTTGTCTTTTATGTAGATACCTACTTAGTTTTATACGGTCATCGATTCAACCTGCTTACCTACTTAAAATTAACTAGGTACCTATATACTTGTCCACTAAAATAATTACTCAATGCAACCTAATAAAATTAACAAGAAATAAAGGCACTCAAGTTTATTCATCACATTGAAAAAAGTGCAGTACGTACTTATTAATAATTTTTTCGACGAAGCTTAATTTATTTGCCATCTAGCGTCTAATAGCAGTACTACGACGTGAAGTAACAAAGTAGACTTTGTAGCAGTATAGCTACTACTCGCTAGGTGGCGCTGTGAAAAATTTCATGAACTAGTTCGTATTTTTAAGTATAGATGAAGCTTGAAGATATTACAACTAACACTGCATTTCTAATCACAATCAATAAAAACCTCATTATTAAACTATTATTGTTATTTGTTTAAAATTCTCATACCGACTTATTTAGCTAGATGCCGCACATGATTTCAGAAAACGACAAATTCCAAAGTTTGTCGATGGGCTTTGACAACTGTCGCGCCAGTAGCGCCAACTAATAAGTACCCTATCGGGTGCCCTCATTGTAATTACTTATCACAGAGTACTTTTATAGTTACTTATGTAGCTAGTTCAGACTGACGTCCGTAAATTTATTGCACATCGGGTAAAAAAAGTCCTATGACTCATAATTTAGATTCCAGGTTATATTCTTACTTGGCTGTGTGCCAGAACAAAAATAATATTTATTTTAATTTATCCTTTTTTCTTGCTTTGCATAAAAACATTTAAGACGGTATAATATTAGTAGGATATATAGTACAAAAAGAACACAAAAGCTCATGTTTTCAAATTTTATTTTCAATATAAGTTACAATACAATATTGTTGTCAACATTTTAACACTATAATTAGTTTTTTAAGGTATTACACCTTGAAATAGCACAAATTAGTACTAAAAATTAAGCAAAATACATTTTTGAAAACTAAATAATTAGGAACATACTTAGTTTATGAAATTAAACTATTTTATACAGATTGCAGCATTTTTATTATATTCAATGATATAATACTAGGAAGAGATAGAAGCAAGTTATTCAATAACTTTGTTAACGAGATTCCTAAACCCGCAAAAAGACTATTTTAAATAATTCCAAAAGTTTCAAATTATCCAATGTTCTAAATAATGTTAGACTTCATTAACTATTAAGTTTTAAAACTGCTCATGATTATAAAAATTAGGTAAAAAAATAAATATCACAACAAAAGTAAATTTACTAAACGGTCTATAACCCAGTAATGCACTATTCCAGCCATAAATGCATTACCTACTCAAAAAGAAACACTTATGCGTAAAGATATAATTAATATTACAATAATAAAATCTATCAAAATGGTCCTTGTATTACTTAACTTTAATAAATAAAATAATTATCATTATTCTCATATTTTTCAGTTGGCACATAACCATTTACAACTACATCTATCATCGCAAAGTCGTACTAAACGCAGTTCTGAACTAAAAGTAAGTAACCAAAGCTGCGTGTCTAGTACGTTCAGTATACGTGCGATAGATGGAGCTGTTTTCAACAATGTTCAAAATTTATTGGAAGGCTTCAAACAGCTGATCTTGGTTTCTCTCGTTCTTGTACCGTTTGGGAGTGTCCTCATCGTCGATGTAATCACAAGGGAACAACTGGAAACAAATAAAGAATTATGTTTGAAAATAATATTAACCCTCATTTTAGCGCAATTGGGTAATTAAGATTAATTAAAGTTTAAAGTACCGGCACTAAAACAACATGAAAATTTGGTCTCTTGCTAAGGTAGGAAAGGTATATCTATGGGGAAAATGGTAAATTATTTTTAAGTTACCTAATGGCTGGTTATTGGTGTCTTTAACGTAAATCTTCACTAGGTACCTACTTACTTAGTTATTTACAGTAAAGTTAGGCCATAGTCGTAAGAACTCTCATAGACTAAAGTGAATATAGAACTAAGATTGCTTCTCCAAAGCAAAGAAACAAGTGCCGGTAGATGTACCAACCTATTTTTTAAGCTGCTCTACATCTTTCAATATTGTATCAACAATAACTAACCACCCACAATGTTTTCTAGTCGAAGATACAGCTAAAAAAGTATAGGTACGTCAAAACATCTACATAAAACACTTATCTATACTAATATTATAAATCTGAAGAGTTTGTTTGTTTGTTTGAACGCGCTAATCTCAGGAACTACTGGTTCGAATTGAAAAATTATTTTTGTATTGGATAGTCCGTTTATTGAGGAAGGCTATATAACATCACGCTACGACCAATGGGAGCGGAGCATAAGTGAAAAATGTTGCAAAAATGAAAAACCGTTGAAACTAAAACACGCGAACAAAGTCGCGAGGGACAGCTAGTGAACGCTAATTGTATTAAAACTTTTTTGACTCCTTGACGCAGTACCTTAACCTACATAAAAAATACCTACACCCACAAACACCCACAATGTTCCAATTTTAAATAATTCCCACGTTTTTTAGAAGTTGACGCTTCTATCATCTTTATTTTAACCTACATTTCCTTTTTTTCTACCTTTTCATAATTATTTAAGACAAAACGGTTTACTCACGCATATTCTCGGGATCGCCCAACTAATTTCAGACTAGTCGAACTTCGTCAGTTCGACTTGCGACACAAAAGCCGCCGCGTCAGCTCATGATTAGGGACTCCTATTGAGTATGAAACTAGTCGGGGATCCCGAGAATATGCATGAGTAAAGCGTTTTGTCTTAAATAATTACATTTTCTTTATTTTAATGTAGGGGGAAATATCGTAAATATAATTTTAATAAACTTATTTCTATACAATAAGAATAGTCTGATTTACATTTATACATTGGGTCAGGAACATTTATACAATCGGAAATATAAAATTACGACTTACGATCCAATCTTAACATCTAAATTAAAGATTATCCAAAGGCAATGTAAAATACCGTTAGGTACGTACATGGTGTAAGTTTTGACGTGATAACGTCTTTAAAATCGTTTTAGTCGGGTGACATGTTCAGAAACTTGTGTCACACCAAAACCTCACGAGCGCGATCGCAGGTATAACGAGAGAGAGACGGACCGATCTCCCGTCTCATCTCGAGCGCTGCCAGTCATTCCGTGAAACTTGTCACGCGGAATCCTCACGAGCGGAGGCTGGCATAGCGTTCGAGTGAGTGGACCGATCTTCCGTCTCTCTCACTCTAGCGGCATACAAACGAATGGAGATTTTCTCGTGCGGTTAAGTTTTCGTTGAATGTTTAACAGTGAAACAAACTATGAAAATTTGAAAAAATTGTTATCTTCATTAATTCCTTACTTCCCAAAAACTTATATCACCAATAAGACGTTATCACGTAAACATCTCGATCGTAAACCTACTTTACAAACAACCAATTTTTTTTATATACTTAATACACCATAAGGTCTATGGGGCCTACCGTTTTTATGCTCACCAGTTGGCGCCACTGTTCAGTAACGTTCTAAAACAGTAGAAGTTTGAAACGAGCAAGGAAAAAAATATTTAAATAAAATATCGAAAATGCCGTAGAGATGCACAGTTCCGTTTTGTTCAAAAAAAGAATGCAACATTGTATTCCGAAAGACTACTTTGTAAGCAGTGGTTTTCATTCGCCCTTATCTTATACTCCTATACCTATCTATACTAATATTATAAAGCTGAAGAGTTTGTTTGTTTGTTTGTTTGTTTGAACGCACTAATCTCAGGAACTACTGGTCCGATTTGAAAAATTCTTTCAGTGTTAGATAGCTCATTTATTGAGGAAGGCTATAGGCTATATAACATTACGCTACGACCAATAGGAGCGGAGCATAAATGAAAATTGTCGTAAAAATTAAAAACCGTTGAAACTAAAACACGCGGACAAAGTCGCGGGGGACAGCTAGTTAATTAATAAAGTTATGCAAAACATTCAAAAACCCGCGTACCCCATCCGTAAAACAGTGAAATTTGACATTTCAGAGACCCAACACTACACTAACTAGCGCCTCTAGCGGAGAATTCATACACGATAGGACGGTACCCGCATTCTCTTTGCGCCATTGTTTCCTACGATAATGTAAAAATAACAAAACTATAGCTGTGTGGTTTGGTACGCATAGCGTTAGTATACTGAGCTGGGGGAGAATATAAAACAATAAATATATCAAATATTTGTATTTGAAATAAGTGTACCGTTGCAATTAAAATGTTAATATATTTTTATTCTATACCTACTAGCTGAGCCTGAGTAATTCCATCAATCGGAATTTATCCCTAATTTAAACGGTTTTTTTGCTTGAAACCCTATTGGTATAATTTCGGCGAAATAGAAATTACTTTTTTTGACATCGGTCGATCTGTTTGTTCCGGCTAATATTCAAAACGTCTGGTCAGATTTTGATAAGATTTTACTAACTGGTTTTTAAGCATAGGTATCGTAAATTAACTACCTATATGAGCTTAAAAAACTAACATTTTGACATTACAAACAGACACTTAATTTTTTTTTCTTCGTTTGAAGTATTGATGCTGGCAGGTCATGGAATAACTAGATACCAACCCTTTCGTTCAGCCGTTTTCCTTCCAGCACATACTTGAGCTTGCTCATCTGGCAAGGAGTGAGGATCCTGTCGAGGCTGCTGGCTATTTCCCTCACTTCTTCTCTCTTTGCTTCCTGGTGGCCATCGCGCTTCCCGTTTGTCCACCCCCTGGAATACTGGAACGTTTGGGCTGTCACAGAAGCTAACGTCACGAAAATGAGGAGCAATGTCACATTGGCTGCCATGGTTACGTCTGGAACAAAGGTTTAAGGTTTTAGAATTTGACAAACTAACAGCTTCTATTTATACAGTTCCTATATTTAAAAAACAATTCGATTTGCTTACGGACGACAGGATTTTATTCGTTTTGCTTTGAAAATTCTATTACTATAAACACTAAGTAGATATAGTGAATCAAATTTCAGGAGCGGTGGCTAATGACCTCAAGTTCGGCCCGAGCCGGCCAAACTAGCAATAAAAATATGTCCTTAAATAATAAAAACTTAGATCCAGCCCTCCCTTGCTGTTTTGCCTTATTAAGATGGTTAGCAACGCACTAAGTCGAGGTCCGAACCCCACAGGGGGTGCCCTTAGTGAACGTTGCTGACGTAGTTAGTTTTTCTATTGCTCTGGCTGGAGGCCCTTAAGGTTCTCGCCAAAAGTCCGGTGAAGCAGTCAAAGCCTGCGCTCAGGCTAACTGCGTAAATCTCATCCAAAAAAATAAAAAGACCTCAAGTTCGCGTACAAAATGCACGAAATTGTGACGTCATGAGACATTACAAATCAATGTATCGCCGTGAGTTTTTGGTTTCGTAAAATAAGAAAAAATACGTGTCTAATATTTTTTAATAATCTATCTGACAGATTAGTTACCAACCCTATTCTTCTAAAGTATAGACAAAAGAGTTTCAATTCTATTATCAAGGTACTCAACAATATTTATACCGAGGCTCGTACCATTTTGTTTGTGTTGCATGATTAAGTTTAATGTTTATAGTGTATTGCATGTTATTTCACGAGCCATAGAGGATACCAGTACTAATTCCAGTGCATTGAGTAAAGCCCTATCAATAAATATTTTGATAGCCATTGAATTTTAAACCTTATTGCATAATAGCAATGAGGTTTCAAATACAACGACTATGTCGGAAACATTTGCCTATGCAAAAGTGTCCATTACTTCTTTAATTTACGAGAGATAACCAATGTATCCTGTAACTTATTTACCGATTTAATAGGAGATAATTAATTTTACCCGTATGTTATATTGTTATAGATATTCGTGCTTAAATGTTAGTTTATGCCTTCTTCTAAATAAATATTGGTGTCAAATTTAGTACTCTCCAAGTTCAATTTTTCAGGTACCTATCTGTTGTAACTTAGGAAATAATATAAGTTTACTTTCAAAGTCGTCTTTCGATATGCTACAAATTTTATAAGAAGATTTAAGGAATACCTACCTAAACACAATTCCATAAGATGTATTCTTGAAACTGACCCACGTAAAGATTAAGACGTACTAAAATAATAAAGAGCCACTTACAAAAATTGTTTTACATGTTGCCTATTTTGAAGGCCTTTGTTTAAAAGATTAGAATGTTGTTGTAGGCACAAGATATAAACGACGCAGAAATAGCAATTCCCACTCAAAAACATTTTTATAATTTTTTGCTTTTACGTGATATTTTGACATGGATGTAGGATGAGTCATGTTTGCTCATCTCATCACCAGCACATGATGTAAGGAGCGATATTATTTAATATTCTTGTTTTATATTTTTTTAAGAGTATGTGCTTCCGTCGATTTGAGTAATAGGTACATAAACCCTAGAACACTCAAACGCAATTTTCTTAAAATTTAAGCAAATCTATTTAAACGGATTCCCGACGTTTTGACGCCTTTGTAGGTGTCAGGGTCGTGGGTAGACCGCGATAGAATTGACTGCGTGGATTGCCGAGTGGTATAGATCACCACGCAATTACCAATGTGCGCGACGTGCTGCGGGTTCGTTCCCAGCATAGGACAAAAATTTGTGTGATCCACAAATGCTGGTTCCAAGTCTGCGTGTTCTTTGTGAATGTGAATTTGAAGATTGAGAATCTCCCTGCGATAGGGATTATATATCCTAGAGCAGGAAAAGTTTCTTTTTCCTAATTATTTGAATGTAAAAAATAGTTTTATTTCAATGTGTTATATTTGCGTAAACCTCAGAAATAATTAGATAACTTCTTAAAAGTCAATTAGTCGTTACCTTATTATTATAGAGTGATGGAGGGTCTTTCTCCCGGTTTCCGAAAGGCTGATAAACTTAAGCTCTTGTCAAATCTACTGATTTTACAACAGATTAAGTTAATCAGCCTAAGATAAGTAGATCACGATTGTGATTGGTTCACCAAAAGACAAACAACCAAATACAACGCTAACATGTTTGACAGGTGATTAATGCCTGTGCTTACTCTCCAATATAATTTTAATACAATGCCAATGTAAAATTGTCATTCATTTAGTAGGCACACAAACATAACACAGTACAAAAAAACACTCTCAATGTTTAGATTCCAGTCAGTTCTTTCCATTGACAGCATTTTTTTAATCTTTATGCTGTTAAATTAAGAATTAAAAACTAATATCAATTTTGCATTGAAATTGTATTAGAACTAAAATTAAATTGGAGAGTAAGGGCAGTGGTTCCTATATTCAATAACACGATATGTTTGCTAACGGATGGTAGAATTTTCCAAGCAAAACGAAAAAAAATCTAATCCGTAAATAAAACGAATCGATATTTTTATGTGTTGAACCCGAGGGTTGGTATGGTCCCGTAGAGAAGAACGAGTCGCATTGTAACGAAGCTACTTAAGACATCTATGTAATATTTATAAGATCACCGATAGCGCAACTAATTCCACTAATGTAATTGTCAAAGGTTACGTTAATTATTTAGTTGTTTGTACTGATTTGCGTTTATTTCGATGCTATGTTCTGAGATAGCAATTTGTGTTAAATGCTTTATTTACGCAGGTGTCTACCGATTAAAAAGATATATAATATTTCCGTGATTTTGTGAATATGATTCATCGATACTAATAATATAAATGCTAAAGTAACTCTGTCTGTCTTTCTGTCTGTTTCACTTTCATGGCTAAACCACTGAACCGATTTAGATTAAACTTGGTATGCGATTAGCTTAGATCCCAAGAAAGGACCTTATGGTACTTTTGGCTTATAATTTAGCCAAATGAGAGCCGACTTTATTGATTATTTTTATAGTAAATTTGTCGAACTTATTGGTCGCATTTAAATTTTAACATTGAACCCCAAAAGTTGAATTAAAACAAAACTTATTTATTAACTACGCTACGCTATACGTGACTTGTATATTCAATTCAATACGGTGGCAAAGACTTTCTTATTATCTAAAACATGTCGAAAACTAATCCACCCAACATTCAGATAAGTTGGTGATTCCTGTAATCTCCTGTCTCTAACTCTGGCCACATAATTCATAACATTAACCCCCCCTACTCAAACGCAACTTAACTTTAAGATGTTCTTTCTTTTCTATCCACCGTTAAAATCCGGCTTTAAGGTAACAGACGGTATGAAACTTAAAGGCGCCTTAAAATTGAGTAAATTAAGAGTAATCAGCCATTAGACTTTCAAAAAATAACCAGAATTAAAAAAATAACTCCAACATAGACAGCAGCATCTGTATTCCGAATAAAGACGTTTCAAATATTCGTTGACCGAAAGTAATTTATGAATTTGAAATCGTATACATTTGAAAAGATGAATGCTTAAAGATATTTAATATTTGTGTACTCATCATTTTAATAAACATAAATACAAGCCAACAAACATAAGTACAGCTTTTTTAGGGTTCAAAGGGTAAAACTTACCCTATTATTGTCTGTCCGTCTATCACTAGGCTGGATGTATCTTATGAACCGTGATAGTTAGACAGTTGATGTATTTCTGTAGCTGCTATAACAACAAACACTACAAAACAAAATAAAATAAATGTTTAAACAGCACAATACTTCAACATGTTTTTTTTTTTCAATATGTTATAGTAAGGTTGGCAATTCTAAGTGGAAGTTAAGGGAGACAGACTACGGTGGTTTTAGACGGTAAGAGACTGGCCTAACCTACACCCTACGGCAGGGGAAGTTCATGAACCCTCACCATATATAAAAAATCTTTTGATTGACAATTTATCTAAAGTCAATGATATTATCTATATATACAAATAATACTAATATTATAAATGCGAAAGAACTCTGTCTGTGTGTCTGTCGCGCTTTCACGCGAAAACTACTAAACCTATGAAATGAAATTTGGTACGCAGATAGTCTAGAGCCTAAGGACATGGGCTTTTTGCCGCGATAACTGGCATACACGTGGGCAGAGCCGCGGGAAACAGATAGTATTATACATTATCTAGTTATGCGTTTATTGGAATAAAGTTTAATAAAGATGTAAGATTTGTAGCTAGTAAACATCAATGGTCTTTGCCAACCTTTACTTAATAGAAAACAGGTGTAGCATTATATCCATTATAGATAAATAAACCATCTTTCAAAGATAAATTACCATCCCTTGAATATAGCCCAGAGTTATTACTAACAAATCCCATCAAAATACGTTTAAGTAATTATTCTACACCGCGTTTGTGAGTCCATAGACCCGCACACACTTGACTGGTTTCTTGATCTTAAAATACTCTAAAATAATTAATAATTTGCCTACCGGAAGTGTACCTCTCGATCGGTTATGAGACCGAATGATATAAATAAATGATAAAATAAATAAATGTGGACAACATCACATACATTGCTCTGAACCCAAAGCAAGTAGCTAAAGCACTTGTGTTATGGAATTCAGAGACAACGAAGGTACCACAAACACCAAGACCCGAGACAATGTAGAAAAGTGGTTTTCTACATTGACCCAGCCGGGAATCGGATCGGATCCTTGAAAACCGGTGTACGCCACTCGACCACGGAGGTCATCAAGTAATATCACATGAAAAAAAAATATCTAAACGGCTAAATTGGTTTTCTTGAATTTAGGCAAAGGATTATTTTCGTCTTCACACACTAGGAATACATAATTACAGAAACACTACAGAATCAAATCAATTAAAAAAATCTAAACTGGTTCGCTCGTTACGAACACTTGACTTACCCATATAACACCTATCTTTTTCGTTTGTCGCGAAAGTGTCGGGAAAGTTTCATGAAAATTCGTTTAGAAGTTTTTGTGTGAACGGGAAACAAACATCCAAACAATTTTATTTAACAGGCCTCCTTAAAATATCCGTGTTAATTATTCTCTTAGAAACTCAACTTATGTATTGTTTATGAAATCATTAAGCAAAATGAATTGTTAATGATTTATGGACTCATTTAAATAAGAAATTGGTTGGAAATCTGAGTTTTGATGTCTGGTTATTGCCAGTTGCCATTATTTATGTAACATTTTGTGTGAAAACAAATGGGTGTTCTCAAACATGTGTAAACACCCCTTAATTATAAAACAATATAATTCTAGCGTTATGGTTTTAAATAGACTTTTCATTAGATACTTATTAAATTATTCAAAGTTATTTAAGTGGGATTGGAATTATGTTTTTTTGGACCCAGGTTACAATGAGAATTAAAGGTATGTAAAAGTTTGGGGCAAACAGAAATTTAAAGTTATTTGCTTCCAGTGGAACTTATTAATATTTTTATAGATTCGTGTTTTAGATGGTTTAAAGAGAGTAACATAATTAAAAAAAAAACCCCGGCAAAGTGCGAGTCGGTACACAAAGTATTTGTTAGGGAGCCTACGATGCTAAATGGGGATTTACTCGAGCGTCATAGAGACCTATTGGGTTGCAAAGCTTAGATGATAAGAAGAAAAAATGTTATATAATATATGCCTTTTCATCGGTGGGGGAAGCGGCTATAGATTTTTAAACATGTAAAAAATACTGTTGCATCCAATGGACATTCTCGAGCGCGTCAGATATTGATAGCATCAATACCCTACGTATTTTTAATAATGTACGTATGTTAATCTGATCGTTTGCATGATACGGGTGGTTGTACGAAAAAGTTGAAAATGAAAAAAAAAAAAAAATCGACCGCGTCAGATTTTCTAAGGGAGTGTTAAGTGCACCAAAAAAAAGCTCTCATTCACTAATCTGACGATTTCTTGCAAAAAAAAAAATCGCCATTTTGAAATACTCAAGCGCGTCAGATTAAGATATATATGGTTCATCTTTATGTTCTAAACGTGCTGTCTCATAATCTGACGATTATCTAGAGGGATTCGCCTAATATGACAAAAACAAACATTTGTTATTTTTTTATATCATTGAACTTAATTAATTGTAAAGCTCAGGAAATAGCATAATAAGTAATAATAAATTATAAATATTAAAATATGTAGCAAAAAAAACAAAACGTTGGAAACTAGTTGTAAATAATATGCCACGAACGAGTCTCTATGATCAGCTGTAATGGCGTCATGGCAGCAGAAACCAGAGTGGGGACGAACTGAGAGAGTAATAGATAGAGAAATAGTGAGAGAAGAATAGTAACGCGGAGAGGAAAATATAGGCATCACGCATTTAACTTTATCGACGATTTTTTGTTATTTCGGCTTGCGGAAATCGTCAGCTTATATATTTTTCGTTATCCTTGAAATATTTCCTTCAAAATGAAAAAAAAAAAAAACTTGAGAGGTGTCAAGGGATACCCGGATGGAACGAAGTTCCTTTCGAATTGAAATAAAAAAGCAAAAAAAATGTACATATAGGTACATACACACACACACATATACATATATAGATATACACACATATATAATATAAATTAAAAAAAAAAAAGTAAAGGCAAAAGTATAAATATCTATACTAATATTATAAAGCTGAAGAGTTTGTTTGTTTGTTTGTTTGTTTGTTTATTTGTTTGTTTGAACACGCTAATCTCAGGAACTACTGGTTCGAATTGAAAAATTCTTTTTGTATTGGATAGTCCGTTTATTGAGGAAGGCTATAGGCTATATAACATCACGCTACGACCAATAGGTGCGGAGCATAAATGAAAAATGTTGCAAAAATGAAAAACCGTTGAAACTAAAACACGCGAACAAAGTCGCGGGGGACAGCTAGTATTATATATGTGCACTTTGTCTATTCTTTCATACACGTCATAGATGCGCGGGACTTTGTAAACACAATAGCAAAAAGTGTCGTTACAACTTTTGGTAAGAATTTCCGTCTAGCCCCCTTTCGCAACGCGCCATAAGGAACTTCGTTCCAATAGCTACGCTCGAGAATGTCGAGATGACGTTTTTTTTTTCCAACTTTGCTGCCCTCCCCTTTCTTTACGTCACTCTCGAATTGTCAGATTAGTGGAATATACAGTTTTTAGCATGTAATTAACTCACCCTACCTTAATCTGACGCGCTCGAGAATTTCTGATGATCAATTTGTTTTTACTAATCTGATCTTTTATATATGGGCTTATATATGGCTTTATATATGGGGCTCATATTTGGTGGATGTACTTAACCGGGTACAAGGTATCCACTGTATATTAATATGCCGCGCTTTAGTAAATCCCGAAATCCCGCTTGGGCTCCCCTGGGAAGTAATAGGGATATTTTTAGCTAGAACAATGCAATAAGGAGTATGAATGTAGTTTATTATTGGCTGTAGGATATCCCTTAATGGTTGTGGAATTTTGGACCGGCTAGCAAATGACGTGGACAGCGTGGGCAAGATATTACTAAACAGAGCAAATTATCTGTTTAATAACATGAATCTTTCATAAATATGAACACGGGAATTATCGCGATCACTTCCTACTATTCATTGAGGAGGTACTAAATCTTATACGCCTGAAATTATGAATTTTATAGAGATCAGTTCAGAATTCAGTAGTTTTTTAGCAAGAAATAGTAGGTAACAAATGAATTTGTCAGTTTCGATCTTTTGTCAAATTAAAGGTTGTCATTTAAATTATATTTAGTATCTAGACACGCGGTAGCGTTTCAAAGCCAAGTTCTAGTAACAGAACTGGCGAGCAGCACCGTGTGTAATATTACACGAACCATTTGGAGCCGCTTTTGACCCCCTCGTAACTCAAAAACTATTTCACATAAACGTGTCAAATGCTCATGTTATTGAGACTTGCGAGATACATTTGTGCTTTAAATTTCATAAACACATCTTAAACGGTTATATAGATATTAACGTCCAAAAATAGTCATTTTTATCACTGACTGACCTATAGATCAAAATTCTAACCCAGTTCCAGATGACCTAGATAGTTCAAATTTGGCATTCAGATAGGTAATTAGGTGAATACAAAGGAAAAAATCTGAAACTGGTAATTTTTTATCATTTTATTATAATTCTATTAGGAACACTTAACTTATACCCGTAAACGCAGGAAAATACTAGTTTAATAAAGATATATAGTTGTTATAAATAAGTATCTTCTAATCATTTATGTACAAAAAGTAATGATATCCCATCAAAAACATAATTGTAAAATGAGAGCCAAGTTCAATATTATGATATATGCCTTGGTTGTTGACTTCAACGACAAAAGAAGTGAGATCTAAATGGGTGCCAAGTTCATTCATATATTCACATAAAATATAATTTATTCTTATAACTTAGGATAATATATTGTAGCCTAAGGTCTGACTTGGCTAGTTTTCATATACGAATTATTATGTTCGATGGCTAGTTTCTACCAGCAAGCCAAATTTTCGGGATAATAAAATAAGAACCGACAAGTAACAGGTTTAGAACTTGCGAAGGCTATAATATAATTCGTATATGAAAACTAGCCAAGTCAGACCTAGTTTTTAGTTTTTGATGGGATACAATATACAGGTTGTAACAGACATGCATAGTAATATTTGAAATACTGCTTCTACCTATAGAAATTAACCTTTTTCAAGATGGTAGATTTTAGAAGATGATTTGTAAAATAGGTACTAGTTAAAATTATTTATACTGAAAATTGAATTATTTTCGTTTTTTTCTATTGACATTGTTATTACCAAATTTTTTTTTTTTTTTTCTCTATTTGCGGCCTGGTTGTTATTACTTATTTTTATATTGTTGACATTGTAATCTTTTGACATGAATTGACATTGTTTGTTTTCAAGATTTTCACTATTTGGTTTTATATTCTTGTCGTATACTTTCTATTATTTTTATGTGTACCTAGTTGTTAAACTTAAATATTCGCACACAATTTATGAATTGTTTTATAAATATACTAGCTTTTGCCCGCGACTTCGTCCGCGTTTCCGTCGTTTTTCGTAAAAAAGTAGCATTTATGTCCTTCCTCACGGTTCAGTGGTTTTGATGTAACAGACAGATTAACTTTCGTATTTTACTTCACTTAGAAATAAATACCTATAACTACTATAATTAATAAAAGTACCTATGCTTTTACCTACTTGATACAAAAAAACTGAACATAAATTAGCCAAAACTAACCTATCGGTATCTCAAAATCTCTGCTACTACTTCTACTTCTACTACTACTTCACCTAAAAAGAAATAAAATGGAAACTATTAATAATTTGTAATTTGAACGAATATTTAAACACTACCAAAATAACTAATACTTATTTTATAAAATAACAACAAAAGAAATTCAAATAAACTACTTAAAGACTAAAAGTCGCGCTGATAAGCACGGTTTGTTAATATCAATTATTGTCTGTCAATAAGGTCGAACGCTCTGAACGCATCAACAGCCAAATATTGAATGAAGCTCGCGCTTTTTTTTTATGAAGTGGTCTACCGCAGTTAGCCTGAGCGCAGGCTTTGACTGCTTCACCGGACTTTTAGCGAGAACCGTAAGGGCCTCCAGCCAGAAAAGAAGCTCGAGCTTTTTTTTTTTTTGGAAGAGGTCTACTGCAATTAGCCTGAGCGCAGGCTTTGACTGCTTCACCGGACTTTATTGAAGCTCGCGCTTGGACCTCCCGCCTTTTTATACCCTACCGCCGCGACCCGCGTCGAGCGCGGCAACCGTTACACAAAAATAATCCTTATAGCATGATTCAGTATTCACGCGCGACGGCGCGATGGCTTATTATCGTATTTCATGTATAAGTTTGGTGTTTCTATACCGATTTCTATGATTCTTTTTTTATTGAATAGGTAATAATGTTAACTTTTTTTTAATTAGGGATGAGTGAGAGTATTATAAACGTAAGAGTAAACAAATATAATCAGAAAGCTCCGAACTGCTAAGCTATCGGGAGTTACACGTGTGAGTGAGTCAACCATAAAAGATAGACATATGCTGTTGGGGATATTTTTTAGATAATTTTATGTAGAACATTTCCGTCATACATGATTTCCATGTAGCTTTAACCATTAAAGCTGCATACGCGACGGAAGCTTAAAAAATGGAGTAACTTCTCCCGGTTTCCAACATTTCCCTTCACTGCTCTGCTCCTATTGATTGTAGCGTGATGAAAAGTATACTATAACCTGCCCAAGAGTATGAAGAATAATTGTACCAAGTTTCGTTAAAATCCGTCGAGTAGTTTTACAGACAGAGAAAAATTTTACTGATTGCATTTTTGGCATCAGTATCGATCACTTATCACCCCCTGATAGTTATTTTGAAAATATATTTGATGTACAGAATTAACCTCTCTACAGATTTATTATAAGTATAGATATAGATGAATAAATGAATGGTAATAATTTAGATCGAAAAAAAAATTGGATCCTACCTACGATTTTGATCAGCCGGTGATAATTTTGTATGATTGTGATAAATTTGATATATATTTTCTGGAAATTGACTACGGTTTCCTTAAAGAAAGTTGTTGATTTGTAAGGGTAGGAGCAGTTCTTCATAATATATGACCATGCATTTTATTTACAACCTGTATATAATATATATTCATTATATGTTTACTATATCTCATACATGCTAGTTCCTGCTCTGTACGAGAAGGAACTTTACCGACTGGTACAGATAAGCTAATATAATTATTCCAATTATTGTGTAAAATTAATAACGATGATTTTTGTGAAGACGATGATACAATCGTACAGTTGTATAGTTTTATACAATTTAAAAACGAAACTAATATAATTTAAAATTATTTAAGCGCCCTACTAAAGTACCTATAGCCCGTCTACTCGACTTCTAAAAGCACGTGATTATTATTAAGTTACAAAAAAAAATAAAGTCTATTAAACATAAGGGTTCAAATTATTTTAAATTAGATTATTTGAATGAAACAAAATATTTTTAAAACCCATTTAACAAAAATATTTAAAGAAAAGCTTATAAAAAATTACAAACAAAAAAATCATCACCAATAAAATCAACCGAACTTTTTTGAGGAACACAATAAAATTATTTTCATAAAAATATTACTTACTCAATTACAGATGACCAATCAAAGCCGGATCGAACCCACGAAATGGAAAGTAATTTAAAAACAAATGATGATCGGGAATTAAATATTTTTGGCGGTACGGTCTTAGAGACCCTGAGTCTTCAGGAGAAGTGGCTTGACTACGATCATTTCAGACCGTTCCTCCCTTTTATACACCCCGGGTTGTTATACAATGAACGTAGGTTGGCATACGATATAATTTTGGTGGATTCACACGTACTAGATTTTATACAACTTTTATTGGTCGGTTGTATTTATATTACACTGTAAAAGATGTTTAACAAATAGACACGTTTTTTGTAATAAAATCCCCTTGTTTGAGGTACGTTATTTTAATTAATAAAAGCTGGATTTAAAATCATATTATGTTTGATTTGATTTCTGGATATAATAATTTTGACAGATTTTTATTGTATAGATAGTTTTTTTTTTATTATAATTAAGTATATTTAAAAAGAAAATTCTAATTATTCAGTTTTTGTCGCTTATTAAAATAAAACACGAAGTATCTACCTTGTATGTATTGTTTTATCATTTAAAATTTGGAACGATAGTAACTTTTTTATGCAAATGGACGTTGACCCAAAAAAACTACAATTTGCACACAAAACTCATTAAAGTAAGCTATCACGGAACTTCTTTTTCTTCTGCCTAGCCTTTTCCCAAGCTATGCTCGGGTCGGCTTCCCATCTTACCGGATTCAACTGAATACCATATTTTTACGTAGATTGATTGCCTATCCGACCTCCACAACCCAATTTACTGGGTCACAGTATCCCATAGTAAGACTGGTTGTTAGAATCGTAATGACTTAACGACTGTCAGAGATCAACGAAAATGGTGATAATAATTTGACAGTCTATCAAATTTGTATGGAAGGATGAATAGAGATTTTTGTCAATCACGTTTGATTAATCATCATTTCAATCGTAATTTGTCACTGGATCCAATTTTAAAGTAAACGTAGACGAAGTCGTGGGCAAAAGCTAGTTGTGGCTAATTGCATGATTCATACATACAAAGATCAAAGGACCATCGCCTTTCATGTTGTTTTTGTGGCTGAAAGTACACTTAATATAATTGCTATAAAATATAAAAAAAAACGTATCGATATTTTCCTCTTCCTGACGCGTGCAGTCCTTATACTAATTCCAACACACGTGTTCAATATATGCAAAAATGTATATTTTCAAATAATGTGAAACCTCACTTTATGGCGCTATTATAGAAGGCACCGTTAGTACAGGGTGAGCTTCGGCGTGCTTCGGCTTCGCATCAATCGCATCACGCGGAAAACAACACACAGCCATAAAGACTAAACAATCAACTTCGGACAAAAATATATAAAAATCTTTTGTAAGATGAAGGTCGAAAAGATTTTTATAAAAAATGTATTTTTAAACACAAGCTTTTAAATCAGTCAAACAGTATTAGTTGAAGACAAGTCAAACAAGCCCAAACACGATTGGATTGCGTCGTTTCGTTACGGAGTTCCTATGGCCAACCTATGGCTCCATCATCAGATCAGTTTAAAGTACCATAATATTGTACGGTTACCGAACTTATACTCGTAAGTGTGCAAAATTTCATCTCTGAGGGATGTTAAGAGGTTCCACTTTAGCTTGCAAGATTTGACCTAAACAAACGTCAAACATACATACATTGCAAGATAAAGAAAAAATTGTGAAAACAAAACTTTGGATATCATTCAAGATCTGAGTAGTTGTAAAGGAAAATCAAACGAAGCTAAACTCGAACTAAGTGCTTGTTTTCTTTCAATGTTATGGCGATTAGATAGGTACTAAATGTTTATGTATTTTTATGTCAATTCATTAGAAAAGAATACGTACATTTTAATGTCAAAAGAAATGCGATTTAACCCTACAAAAATTTGCCCTTAAAGGGTTTTTAACCTTCTATAAAAATAAATGATTTACAAATAATATTCAAAGCCTTCCTCAATGCAATTATAAACAGATCAACGGAAAAAGACAAAGAAACAAAATATTTTCCTTTTACAGAAGTCTTAAATTCACCTTTTATTTAAAAGTGTTTTACCATTATTTGAACGAACGGAATAATTTTAAGATGCGTTCAATGAATGATGAAAGAACGCTTTGATTAGAACTCTGACCTTACTCTTTACAAGTATGTACCTATGTTAATTTTCCGCAAATTTTCATGGTTAAATATAGGTCGAAAAGTAGAAACGAAGGTGCCAAAATTAGGTAGAATTTCAAACGCGTGTCATCTATACTAATATTATAAAGCTGAAGAGTTTGTTTGTTTGTTTGAACGCGCTAATCTCAGGAACTACTGGTTCGATTTGAAAAATTCTTTTTGTATTGGATAGTCCGTTTATTGAGGAAGGCTTTAGGCTATATAACATCACGCTACGACCAATAGGAGCGGAGCATAAATGAAAAATGTTGCAAAAATGAAAAACCGTTGAAACTAAAACACGCGAACAAAGTCACGGGGGACAGCTAGTATTTTGATAATTTATGTTTGTTTTATTAAATAAATATAATATACAATTAATTATGCAATAGTTACTTATATCGGGTGTATTATCCGAAACGTATTTTTGTCTGTTTACTTATATGTTTCGCTTTACGTCAAAATCTTTTGACAGGCAATTTTTTTTTTAATCTGGTAAATATTGAGCGCTTGAACCTTATTTGATGCTGTTGAGGCTCAAACGGATGTGATTTTCTGCGATTGGTGACATAAAAGCAATTTGTGCAGGGTGCAAGCACTTGTTATGCAGTGCAAAGATTTAATGTTTTCTTTCTATTTTGTCGATCCTTGTACATATGTGTTTATAATATAACTTTATAAGCTGTTGTTACACCGATAGAGAGCGATTGAAATCGCAGAGATGGTCTATTGCTACGTTAACACAGCGACACATTGCTACATAAGTAAGTGTAAGACACAAATTCACTGTTCACTCTACGACACTTCTTTGTTTGACGAGTGTGTGTTGGACAATAAATGTCCCACTTCCCGACACTCTCGTGCCCACACGATGTGATGGTGTACCTAGAGTTTAGCAGTGTAAATGTTAGAATATCAGCAACCACTTTACAGAAAAATTTTGAATTATAATATAGTAATATTAGGACAACACACAGTCATCTGATCCCAAACTAGACAGAGCCTGTATTATGGGATGGTTCCCATAATACAGGCTCTGTCAACTGATAATCACACTTTTCTACTAGACACAGAACAAATGATCATGCTCATTACACAAAGATTTGTCCTGGGTGGAAATCGAAGCCAAAATAGGGTCATTGGTGCGTGTCTCCGTTAGTTTATGCCGAATTTCTGACTTTTATTTCATCGTAATCGGTTTAAGCGGTATAGCTGTGAAAGGGCAACAAACAGACTGTAACAATCGCAATTATAATCTAGCGAGATTATTATCTATTTGTAGCTCTTTTAGTAAAGTTTTTAATCATCAAAATTTAATTATCCAAGGGAATCGGTCCCTTTCAGAAGTTAGAATCTCTACCCACAAGTTTACAATAAGCTACCTTAATTTGCATCACAAATGATATATTAGATTTAATTGGTATATTTAGCAAGTTGCAAAGAGAATGACGAAGGATTTGTGTAATATCTTAATAGGGAAGATTTATTTTGTCAAAGCAAATATGTCGATATTCTTCTGCCTAGCCTTTACCCAAGCTATGTTGGGGTCGGCTTCCAGTCTTACCGGATTCAGCTGAATACCGTATTTTACATGGAGCGACTGCCTATCTGACCTCCACAAACCATTTTCTGGGTAAAACAGTATCCCAAAGACTGGTTGTCAGAAAAATAATGATTTAACGACTGTCAAAGATGTGTGACAGCCAGTACCAATGGCTTAACATGCTTTCCGAAGCACGAATTTTTCGAAGCAAATATGTCGATGACAAATATGTTTTTTAGGGTTCTCTACCTACTTGGAGATTATTTCTGGGTATATTTTCAGAGGTTCTGTCCGGCGGACTTTTCTATCAGTTGTTCAGCTCCTTATTTTTTCAATGTAATTAGGTGGCGTAAGTGGTACATTCGCTGTCTCTGATTCCATAACACAAGTGCTTTAGTTACTTACTTTGGTTTCAGAGCAAAGTATTTAATTGCGATGTTGTCCAAAAAGAAAGAAAAAAACACCATTTCCCTTCTTCTTTTATTAAGTATAGTATAAAGCATTTTCACAAAAATATAATCTATACTAATATTATAAAGCTGAAAAGTTTGTTTGTTTGTTTGTTTGAACGCGCTAATCTCAGGAACTACTGGTTCGAATTTAAAAATTCTTTTTGTATTGGATAGTCCGTTTATTGAGGAAGGCTATAGGCTATATAACATCACGCAACGATCAATAGGAGCGGAGCATAAATGAAAAATGTTGCAAAAATGAAAAACCGTTGAAACTAAAACATGCGAACAAAGTCGCGGGGGACAGCTAGTCAATTAATAAAATCATAAATTAAGTTACATAACTTACCCTTTAACTTTCCTTTGCATAAACTAATGAGAACTAAATTTACTGCGGCCCTAATTAATTATTGTAAGGTTGTCGAACGTACAGTTGACCGCAGATATTAAGTAACGCTTCGACACTGCTAGCACCCGTATCTCAAAGCAGGAAGGTCTATTTTGGTAGTTCGTTTCAACTCCGTCTACCGTACTTACGTACGGAATTGTATGTGGGTATGTATTTAATTATATCACCTTTTATTTGAAACCCTTCAATAACGTGCACCAATTACTTACTTGGGACCATCCACTAACTACGTAATATACGATTTCAGACTAATTGAATTTTAATTTGTGATACTGAATATTATGAGCCTTGTGAAGTTTTAAATCGACTTCATAAATAATATTTAATACTGGTAATTAAATGCAAAAAGAAGAAAGAAAAACTTAAACCTCAGGCAGGACTCGAACCTGCGAGTACCTACTGGCTTAACGCACCAGTCGCTTTACCAACTAAGCTACTGAGGTCACTGCCTGGAATAGAAAAAGCGCAGAACATGATTACTGGTATATACTTACATGACCTACTGTACCTAGTTCATTATTATTGAACCAAAAAAAATCATTAATAAAAATAATAAAAAAAAATAAGATTCTAGATGTTTCGATTTTCTACTTTAAGATAACCAAATGAAAAACATTGCTTACAAAAAAATGATTTTTCAAATGTATTTTATAAGTTAAGTCCACAGGCACGAAAAATACGCGGGTGAAACCGCGGTCTCAGCTAGAGTATAAGATGCTTATGGCTAGGCGTTTTAAAGCGCGAACTAGCTTACCCTCGAATAATAATAATAATAATTATTATTATAGGAGGTCTGCCGCAGGTACCATAACATAAGTGCTTTAGCTACTTTGGGTTCAGAGCAATATATATAAATGTTGTCCACATTTATTTATTCTTTAGCACGTTTTAAAATCAATTAGGTATAAAGGTGGACCACATCACATACATTGCACTGAACCCAAAGTAAGTAGCTAAAGCACTTGTGTTATGGAATTCAGAGACAACGAAGGTACCACAAACTCCCAGACCCAAGACAATGTAGAAAAGTGGTTTTCTACATTGACCCGGTCGGGGATCGAACCCGGGACCTCAGAGCTGGCGACACCTTGAAAACCGGTGTGTACGCCACTCGACCACGGAGGTCGTCAAAACATTAGCTACCTTTCTTTGGTATGTCTCTGTACACAGATTTACACTCTAACAATCAAACCTTTTTATTAATATAATGAACCATTGACATCAACGTCGCGCGTAGTTAATATCTTAATTAGTTCGTGCCGTCAATGCTATCTAAATTAATTTACTCTGCAAACTATATTCTCCCTTATAATTTATTTTCATGGAATTGATAATTACATAGATGTTATAATGATTGCGTATTTCTAGGATATGTAGACGAATGACACGGAGTTAAAGAAGCTGGATAAGACAGGATCATTTAAAAAGTATAGACCTTTTTGATATAAAATCTACTGTGAGGGATATTTTTACATTAAACGACGTTTTTCAGCTACTGACTGCCGCGTCGTGAGCTCATAATTATCTTACAAATCTGGGGGCACGGCAGTGCCCCAGCCAGGTCTCGAGCAAAACGGGCACGGCCGTACCATCCTTTTCTCGAAGTGTTTCGCGGCTATTTCACACCTATTTTAAAGCTAGGGGTTTAGGTTTTCGATGACCTAGAGTAAGTATTAATAAAGCTCAGCCTCAAAATTACATGCCATTTGAACCAATAGTTTACGAGTTATGAGCGATCAAAGTTACACCATTTTGTCACTCACTGACCGATCATCAAAAATCTAAGGTACTTCTAGCAAACTTAGAACCTTCAAATTTGGCACCAAGATAGGTTTTTAGCTACATGTATAGGAAAAATTATAAAAACGGTAATAATTTATATACCTTAGTAAATAATAGGAAACAAATTCATATTTGCGGTTTTACAAGAACATGGTGTATGAATTTTGACTGCATTGTTAATTTTGTTCTTTGTTTATGTACAAAAAGTAAAACAAATCGATTTATATTATTAATAAATTGTAAAAATGTATTAAATATGCATATTAATAAACAAAGCTAGGTTAAAATGAAACGAATAAAGCTAAAATCTTTCATGCATATCAATGCAATGCGATAAATACTCTATGCTCGCTCGATAGATGGCGTTGTACTTGGTCTAAATCGCGCTATAGTTTCGTTACATAGCGTTGTATTAGTACTTATACTTTAAAATATTTCGAATAATTTCATCTGATAGCGCCATCTATCTATGAAATAACCACTGTGAATCTAAAAAAATATTAACGATATTATTCAACGAATAAATACGTAGTTAAGTTAGTACTGTTAGTAGCCGTATTAGCTTGATATTGTTAGTGATTTATCTGAAAAAAAAAAGGAGTTTTACGTCAACATAGCAGAAATATTTACCGCCCAGACTTGTGTACCTTAGAAATTACGAAACATCACAGAAAAGGCAAAAGAGTAAGAGATAGGGAATGGGCTCTAAGCAAAGCAGCAGCTGAAGCACAAGAAATAATAAAATCACCTAAAAAGAAAAAAAAGAGACCTACAAAAAATAATTGAGATCCCACCAAAAACATTCAATGTAAAAAGAACCAAGTCTCTCTACGCAATTCTTCTATCGTAAAAAGTTTTGAGATCGCATAGGAGCCAAGTTCTGTTCAACTTAATTTGTAATAATAAATCAATATTTTGTGAGTATATTAGTTTTGTTTACATTACAATAACAGTGACTTGGCCTTTTAGGCAAGTAATGCCAATTAGATAATCTCAGTACGTATATCATGTAAATGATTCATGAAGAATTGGTACGCATTTCCGAGTTTCTATGGCTAGCTTTAGGCTCCATCATCAGACCAGCTCGAAAGTACCATAACATTGTATTGTCACCGAACTGACTCGGTCAAGTCGGGACAAAAAAACGAGTTTATATCCAAACTAGCAGCACGCCCCGGCTTCGCTCTGGTATAAAAAAAAAACTAAATTAAAAAATGTAATATAGCCTATGACACTCGGGGATAGTGTAGCTTCAGAACAATGAAATATTTTTTTAAATCGGTTCAGTAGTCTTGGAGCCTATTCAATGCAAATAAAGAAACAATCAAATCTTTCCTCTTTTTTCTTTTTTTTTTTCACACTGTCTTCTGATCCCAAACTAGGCAGAGCCTGTGCTATAGCAACCAAACAACTGATAAACATACTTATATATTTCTAATTACATACATATCTATACTAATCTATACTAATATTATAAAGCTGAAGAGTTTGTTTGTTTGTTTGTTTGTTTGTTTGTTTGAACGCGCTAATCTCAGGAACTACGGGTTCGAATTGAATAATTCTTTTTGTGTTGGATAGTCCGTTTATTGAGGAAGGTTATAGGCTATATAACATCACGCTACGACCAATAGGAGCGGAGCATAAATGAAAAATGTTGCAAAAATGAAAAACCGTTGAAACTAAAACACGCGAACAAAGTTGCGGGGGACAGCTAGTTATAGATAAATTACACCCAGACACAGAACAAATGATCGTGCTCATCACACAAAGATTCGTCCTGGGTGGGAATCGAAACCACGACCTCCGGTTTAGCAGTCAGGGTCACTAACCACTAGACCAACAGATAAATCGAATGAAGCAAATTTTTTGGTATGTTTTTAGGTCATAATACTTGTTTTACCAAGACATACGCTTTTCACATCTAGTAACTTCTTTATTTCAATATAAGAGGTTGTTAATGATCTATGGGGAAAGCTTCTAATCTTCTAATCATTCCGTTGTGTATAATTTGTGACATTGTGCGCGTTACATTAATTAATAACTGTGCATGGCGGGCTTGATATCTCTTCAGAGAATTCACAAGAAGCTGGGAATTACTTTAAAGTTAGCGTATCTTACATTGCTATGTTCACAAGTTCATAGGACACGAAAGGGTATGCAAAGTTAATGGACACAGTCCAAGAATAATTAACCTCTTTATAGCATTTGTCTATTAACTCATTACATGAGGTATACCTACGTAATAAAAACACATTTTTAGGTAGACCATGGAACAGTAATATAACTAGAAAATCGTACCTTTTTATAAATTTAATACATACTATATTAAAAGAAAAAACAGGAACGGTATATATGTCGCAGTAAGATAGATAAAGCCGTAATATAGTTATATCCCTAGGGATATAATTATATACCGTAACATAGTTATACGAAAGCGAATCTTTACTATCTCACTAGGAATATAGTTATAAAACGGTCCAAGTTTAGTGATATACTTATATTACTAGATTAAGTTTAGTGAAATAGCTTTCGGAGTGTGCGGCGCAGGCGGCGCGCCGCCTCCCCCGCGGCGGAGGAGGGGTTCGTTGTGTTTACGCGCTCCCCACGCAGTCAGTCGTACACTATTATTCAAAGTCATATCTTTTTTGTTTAGATTTCTTTTTATTCATAATAATCAGTAGCTTAGAATCGACTTTGCCAACCCCGACACATTTGGTTAGGTTGGTAGGTATTTTTTTTTCTGATCCTTAGAACTGACTTTGCCAACCCCGACACATTTGGTTAGGTTGGTAGGTATTTTTTTTTCTGACCCTTAGTACCGACGAACCCTAATATATTTATAACACTGAACTTAATCTAGTAATATAAGTATATCACTAAACTTGGACCGTTTTATAACTATATTCCTAGTGAGATAGTAAAGATTCGCTTTCGTATAACTATGTTACGGTATATAATTATATCCCTAGGGATATAACTATATTACGGCTTTATCTATCTTACTGCAACATATATATAAATATATCCTCTAATTTTTTTATTTGTTCTCTTTTAATAAAAGTGTTAAACCTTTTTTTAAGAAACGATTTTGGTCACGTCGTTGAAAACTTATTGTTATCGTATTTAGATTGGTCGATTATTTGTAGCTGATATCATGAGATGTCTATTTAAAATCATCATCATTAAATAAAGATTTAACAACAAATTATGATCAAGTAGATTTCTAATTGTGACAATGATGTACTAAAGAATGTAGAGTTAGTTTCAATGACCAGTCTAAATCTAGACACGCGGTAGCGTGTCAAAGCCAAGTTCTAGTAACAGAACTGGCGAGCAGCACCGTGTGTAATATTACACGAACCATTTGGAGCCACTTTTGACCCCCTCATAACTCAAAAACTGTTTCACATAAACGTGTCAATTGATGCGACATTTTCAACACTAGCGCCCATTGGTGAAATTAAATTAAAATTGTGGAGGTACATACTCATTTTTATAAAAAATAACTATTATTATTCCGCACAAATAATCTAGAATCTAATTAGATGCTATCACTCTCTAGGTATTTATTTTAATATAGGTACTTAATATCTATTATATTAAATACCACAACCATTCGACGCGTATCAACTATCACGTCAAGTAGTTTAAACTTCTGTTATGACATCCTTAGAACAACGTTACTAAAAACTTAGGAACTCATTTATTCCTACACTCAACCCAAGGGGCGTGAACTTTAAAAGCTTTCCCGTAATTTTATTCAAGTTATATTTACACATAACGTAATATTAAGATGTTAAAGATAAAAAATAATCTTGAAAAATTCTAGAGAATTTCCTCAATCAATTTGCTGCGGAATACTTCTTATTCCCCTGACTATTATTGTTGTTTTAATCCTTAAGGGCTGGTTTATCACTTTGTAGGGCGCAAAGGTCTACTGATTATAATTCCTTTAATAATTTATTCTGTCATTGTGGGCGCTATGATATCAATCGACTGAGTTATGTCCACGTACTTTCCTATTCTTGTTACATACAATATCTCATCTATAATATTTTTTGTAAATGTTTTTTTTTTATTTTAGAAGGCTGCTGTATCACTTTTTAAAGCGCAAAGGTGTTAGGTTTTAGGTACAATACTTTCCTAAGTCATTTGGTTTTCAAATTTAAAATATTTTTACTCTCAATTTGAAATGAAGATAAAGAGACTGTTTGTTGTTTTTTGTAATTTCGGTAATCTTCAAACAACTGATTTTATTTCAAATATATTTCACTGTAACTTTACCTACTGAAACCAAAACGTATGGCACTAATCCTCGTATTCCCACACGCAGACGATCTGTCGCTCTTTTTTTCACCTCCGAAGTGAAAGAGACAGCGTGAGACTATACAAGTACCTACATAGCCTTGAATTTCGTTTGAGAATTCGACCGTTAGCAAAAAAAATAAAATAAATGACAAAGCGGGCAAAGCCGTAGGCAATAACTAGTGTCTACCTAGTAATAGACAACATAAAAGAAAAACGACAAATATGAATAACAAGCGAAATAATCGTCTATCTGATATTGATACGTTTGTACTACTCAAAGACCCCACAGATTCGCATAACAACGCATTTCAAGCAGTAACAATTCTGATTATTTTGACACTACCTACACAAAAATATCTAGTTGCAAAAACACAGACAGATCACTATCACTTAGGCTTTATCTACTTTGCTAGGTACAATTCGCAAGCCTGCTCCCAAACCACTTAAAATCTATTTTGGGCCTGTTGCTTTTTGGACGAGGTAATGAACAAAAATTTGTATAAAATCTGCGGGTAATGTTAACAATTAAGGTTATCTTTTTTGTATACTTTGGTTTACAGGACAACGACGGTCGGGTGAGCTAGTTATATTATAAAATCCGATACCTGCTGTCTACTAAATACCAATAGAATCGAACTAAGATATGCTGAAAGAAAACATTGTATTAATTTAATTTTCATAACCACCGAAAATCTCTTTTTATAAAAAAAAATAATCGTAAACTTATAGTGATCAAGACCGACTACATTAAGACTACACATTCAATGCAATTTTGCAGTTTAAATGCAGTTAATACGTGTCCAATAAAATTGCAAACCAACCATGCAGGCCGATTGCAGTCCATTTTTCGCCACGACAGACGATTCTGTTTTCGCACCGACTCTAAGCATGTGACGTCCCTGTATGCACTAAGTACATCATGCTCTTAATTTAATCTAAAATAATATAACAGCTGTAAAATATCACCTAGATCTTTTATAGATCACTTAATACTCAACGCTCGTCAAAAAGCGTTGATCCAGGAAACGATGTTCACGACTTATTAATGTGTTTATCACTGATCACCGAGATGTGATTATTAATAACTGTTTGTTCATATGTAGATAGGTTCTTTGTTTAAATTAACTGATAAGATCTTTTACAGTCTCTGACAGCCACTCTTACGAAGATATACTGTATTACCCAGCAATAATCGCTTTTTAACAAACACTGTGAAACACAAATTTCGTTTCGTCAACTAAATATATTACAAAGTGGTTTGCCACCGACGTTGGCCGATACCAAATTTGCTGCTTGCTTACTGTTATGTATATTTATCCAGTGAACATCGCTTGGGTTGTCAACTCAAGATATCAAATAAGGCTGCTAATAAACAATATAGCAAAATGTAAAATACTGGTACTCCATGAATCCGGTCTAACTGGAAGCCGACCCATATAAACTTAGTTTGGGAAAAATCAGTAAACGAAAATATACTTAAAATACTTATACTTTAAAAATTTAAACCTCAGGCAGGACTCGAACCCGGGTTCGAGTCCCGCCAATTTTTTTTCTATCTATTATTTTTATTTAATTACAAATATTGACACCGCATGCGTTTAATGGATAACGAATAATAGAAAATAACCAAAATATTATACACGTTTTGCCTTTCATGTTACTTTGATTCTTAATTCACAAGTATACTTACGTCAGCAACGTCTTTTAAACGACGACGAATTAGAGTGACTGCACGGATAGCCGAGTGGTATATATTACCACACCACACTGATCCCCGGTTTCTGAAAGGCTGATCAACATAAACGTTAGTTAATCACCTGTCAAACCTCATGTCAAGCTCTGTGATTGGTTGTTAGTCTTTTGTTCAACCATTCACGTTCTTGATAAGTTGATTTGACAACAGATTAAGTTGATCAGCCTTCCAGAAACCGGGGGTAACTACGCTAAACGACGGACTGCGTGTTTGATTCCCGGCACCTGACTCTGGCAAGCATTTGTGTGAACCATAAATTCTTGTTCTAAGTCTGGGTGTTATTTGTGCATGTGAATTGAATGTTTACGAAACCCCCGTGACACAAGAATTAAAACCATTAATAGAATAAAGTCGTTAAACAAAATAAATAAATAGTTTCCGAGGCAATTTTTGTATTTATATGAGTACATTTTCCTTTTTTTTTAACTTAAGACCGTAGATTTAATCATTTTTCACGATCAGGTATAAAATACAGCCGCTGCATTAGCCCATATATTTTCTTACAACGGTAATACAGTGAAGAAACAGTACGAAAGAATTCCTTAACTATGTTGTTCGCGTGCTGTAATTGGAAACAGTACTTATATTAATTATGTAGCTCCCCTACTACACGTGCGTTGTAGAACTGAACATGAGCTTTATCTTATTTCTTTGATAACTTTTATGTCATCTAGGTAGATACTCAATTACTCATCTTATAAAAATAACCATCAATTTTATAAATGCAATAATACCTTCTGTCCTTATAATAAATACAACACCAATGCAAAATTCATTTAATAGGCATAAAAACAAAACAAGAAAAATTGTCGATGCTTAGATGTCAGTTATTTCATTTCCATTTTTGTAGGAAAACTGAATCACGTGTCTTCTAAATCAATACCAACTTTGCATTGGAATTAAAATTAATTGTATAGTAACGAGTCGTTACTAACGACACTGTTGTGAATCTTTCTGTGAAAAGCAGACTCGGTGTACTTAGGTTATTTATCTATAACAGTTATGTATGTATTCAGAAACATAAGTACTTAGGTATGTTTATCAGTTTTCTGGTTGCCGGTAGATCCCCGGCCGGGTCAATGTAGAAAACCACTTTTCTACATTGTCTCGGGTCCGTGAATGTTTAAAACTACGTAGGTACTTTAAAACGAATCAAAAACCCCTTTTTTAAACTAACTAAATGTGTAGGTATATGCAAAATTTCAGCTTAATCGGAAACCAAGGAAATCCAAGATTTTTATATATAGTTACACGTACGGACCTTCAAGTCTCTCTTCTATTGGCGGCCATTCATTAGCAAAAGTACTCTGTGTTCATTAGTGAGACGATCAATCTGGCATCAGTTCAATATATTGTGACCTTGGTTAGATTGATGTCAGATTGATCGTGAAAGGTGTTGATTGAACAGGATCACCAATTATCCAGATATTTTGATTTTTGTCGTCAATCTATAATTGATCGTATAATGTCCGTCTTACAAAAAGTAAATCATACGTCATTCCTTTCACAACACAGTATGTCTTGAGTCAAAAACTAAAACAAATCAAATTAAACACTTCGTGGTTTTTGGCTCCCAAATAAATTCCCAGCGGATTTAATATGTTCTACCAACATACCTCAAAAAACAGCTTTCCGTAATTTATTCGGACCAAGGACAGTTTTGTTTAAAAAATAATCTTATTTCTTGTATTACATATTCTAAACTCGTGTAATTAATTAGATATATGATTTGTGATTGCAAAATGATCACCACATTACATTATCAGGCTACGCATTTGATTTTAAAGATCCCGCGCATAATCATAATGTCTTCTTTCTATACTATACCAGTCACTAAGTCAACACAGACTATACAGTATACAGTACTCAAATCAGTTAGTCGATTTTCATAGATGACAAAAAAAGTGATACAAATATTAAAATCAACAATACAAATTAATTTAATTAATTAATCATTAATAGTAGATTTATTTAATATGAAATATCATCAAATTGATCAACTTAGGCGATACAAACGTATACTAGTAGTATTAACACATACTAAATTCCCACCACTAGTAGTTCATTCAATAGCTTTGTCAAAATGAATGACCAAGTTCGTTTCGTCATTTCATTCACTCACTTAAGTTCGTAACGTGAACGAAACGCGGATAGTGGAAACATGTCTGCCGTTTGTGTTATTTGACGTAAATATTGACGAAAATCAAGTTTCTGTTTTCATTTACGTAGTGGTTATTGGTGCTATTTCATTTTTATAATGTGTGTGGATGTGCAGTGATCTGTTCATATGAGGCTGTTATACAAGACTGGTCCAATGGAGTCACTAAGAAAGTGGTTCTACAAACCGAAGGTACGTCAACACAACTTAACAATAATAATCCCTCTAATTTGGTTAGCCAAGTATTAAACTGTAAGTATATAAGTCTATATTATACCTAATCTTTATTCATGAAAGTTCACTAAGTACATTTGCGTAATTGTGGTATTTATGAATCGCGTTGTAAAAGTTGTCGTTCTTTGTTGGCCTATAATAGGATGATTCAGTGGATGTTTCTGTTTGATTTTCCCTACTACCTACCATTGTTCTTATTGTTAACGCGGCCAGCACAATTTCCTATTACTATAAACGACATTAAATCACTGGGGTGCGATTGTTACGCCTTACGTCACAATTACTCTAAGTTTTGCATTGTCTGGTTTAAGAACGACATGCAAATCGCATGCAATAGTAAATAATGTTAGTTTAAAAATGTTATGTAGTTAGTATTTAGCGCCTCGCTGTCTTCGATTGCGATGCTCAATAGCTAAAACTAAGTTGTGATGTTCAATGCCTACTTGACCCAAGATAAAAAGTTGTAAATCTGGTTTGTTTTGCGACGTCTTGTGTTGTACACTCATCAAAAACATGTATCAGTCATACGTCATTAAGAATTAGGTACCATACGTTTTCTATTCATGTTTACTATCTGTGGTGTTTTTGTTTGTTGTATTTGGGTTGTGTTTGTACTAGCAACAAATTAAACTACTATTGAAATGCTCAAATGACTGTACTTTGATTGAAGGTCATGTACCTATTGAATTTTTCCTTTGTATTTATTTATAATTTGCAATACTTTGCTTGATATCATGATTTCAGTTATGTTATGCAAGTTTATTTCTTAGTTTTTATTATTTTATATCTTAACTTGTAATAAACTAAGCATTGTAATAGCAATATTGTTTGCTTGTTGATAAGACTAAGTTTTATTTCGTTTTTGATTTAGTACTATTTTCTGATAGATATAGAAACTATAATCATCAAGTTTTAACTATACATACAGGTACAGCGGTACTACCGTTTCATTACATTACCTACACTCTAATGAACGCTATAAAATTTTAACCCTTTAACTGCTTACACCAGTAAATATGACAAATATTTTCATGTTCATTTAGCCAGCCCATATATTTATGACCGAATACCACAGCTTGTTAGATCTGCTTTTTCATGTATTTACACTGGTGAGCGGTTAATAGGTTAAAGATAAATATGAGATGTAATAATACCTGATTCAATATTAGATCCTCATGTAGTATTCATATTTCCTCATGTTTGTCTTTCACTGTTAGTCAACTGTGTCTTTGAACAACAAAGTAAATTTTAAACTAATTATAATGAATATATCACTTGTTTGACTAACCTGCGTTTAAACTTGCAACATTTTATAATACACTAAGATTTCAGTTATGTACATGCAAGTCACCAGTGAATGTTTTTCTTTCATATGATCAATATGAGATTAATAATAATATCTTGGGACAACTCACACATGGCCATCTGATCCCAAACTATGCAGAGCCTGTATTATGGCAAACAGAAAACTGATAAAAATGCTTATATATTTCTAAATACATCCATATTATAGATAAATTACACCTGGATACAAAAAATAATCATGCTCATCGTACAAACATTTGACCTGGGTAGGAATCAAACCTACAACCTCCAGTTTACCAGTCATGGTCACTAACCAACAGACCAGTCGAAAATTAGACACACCCTGCCTGTGCAGAAGAAGACTCTTTTTGTATCTACTTGTATCCACATTGACATAACACTGATTGCTTGTAAAAAATTGCTGGTGTGCTGTGTTCGCAACAAAAAGTGTCTTGTTTGCACAGTGCCTCAACTGCAAGACAAACAAAAATCTATGGATGTAACCTACCTTCATTGGTTCTGAAACGTCTAAAATTAAACAATACTTAATATTTTCTGTAAGTAAAGTTTCCATTTAATGCTGTGGAATCTAGCACCTATGGTTAATCCCAATAATTTTGTGTGTTAGGTTTTCTTTTCTATATTTTCTTGACCATTTAAATGTTGTCTGGAAGATAGCGATATTATGAACCATAAGATCATCATGTATCTACCCTTCTATTATTAATTTATTATCCTTATCCTATGACACCCTAATGCATTTCAGAGTTGTAAACATCACTTTCACTTCCTTAAGTAAATTTTGTGATTGAAAAATATATTGTATAGGACAACTTTTTAAAGTTATTTATATATTCATTAGAGCAAGTTTTTTTTCATGGTACTTGTGAGTGTTATTTATTAGTCTTCAGATAGTTCTGAGATTTATTTCTTAATATTACAATGATTCTCAAAATTTCATGAACTTTGTGTCGCCTGGTCCAGCCCATGAAACAGCCGTAGAATGGTCAAGCTGTAGGGTTTGTGATAATATCGGCCTTTAATTTTCCCACGGTTGGGTAAAAGTCTCTTCTTCTATAGAAGAGGAATAAGCATTAATCACAACACTTGCTCAGTTTGGTTTATAATAATTAGGAATACCTTACATACAGAAATTCGGCTGATTCACAATTTCAAACTTTCAAATTAACTATGCTCACAATCATATTTTAAGTACTTAAGTATTGATATAAGTATTCCCACCACAATATACAAAAATTTCGAAGACAAAAGAGAATTTTAAGTGCTCAAAACCACACTTATTTACAACTCATTGGAATTATCTTCTTCTTGATAAGTTATCAGTTTAAAACAATAATTCATAATGATGTCATAAGTTAATTTCCATTTCTAATTGTTGTAAGTAGACAAGGAAGTTATGGTCAATATTTAAATATAGCATATTTTTATGATACCTCTTAAAATAATTACTTGTTTATTTATGTAGATATTTGTTGAGTTAGTGATAAATAAAACAATACATGAATGCGAAAGTAACTCTGTCTTTCTGTAACGCTTTCGTGGCTAAACCGCTGAACCGATTTTGGTGAAACTTGGTATGAGGTAAGCCTGAAGCACATTGCTAGGACATGGGCTACTATTTGCTGAGATAATTTTCGTTATAATACGACGTGTGGGTGATCGCTAGCAATAATATAAAATGATAATAAAGGCATTGAAGTGTTGTCTAGTAAAACTTGTTACCATAATAATATGGGTGTGGCATTATGCATATTCAAAGTGATTTCCTGCACTACTACGGCTGTATTTACGTATTCATTACTGTATTATCTTGTTGGCATAATTATTCAGAATTTATTAGTGTAAAAAGTTGTTTTAAATGTTATAGGTACTTTCCTTTGTGACAGACAGAGATCTATTAGATCTCTGTTTATCTGTGAAATAAATAAATTAATTTCTTAACCCATTACTGAATACTTTTAAAAAGTATAAATTATCCTGTCTTAACTAAAATATTATCCTGTTCACGTTTTAGCGCTTATCGTGTAATGCCATATTTTTTACCTGTAATAGGCAGCTGTTTTGCCAGTGACCTTTTTAAGGTCCTCCAAAGTGCAGGTGCAAAGTGCATTGTATGAACATTCTTGTTTATGGACGAACTTATATAAATTAACCATTCGTGTCTATATTCTAGGGAAAACGTGGTCATGAGTTAATTAGAGCTGTACTTTATTTTATTGTGTCGTAAATGATTTAAAAACACGTCACTCAAGCATGATACCGAAAACCTCTCTTTATTTTGAATGAACGTAAAGATGTAACTTTGTACTTATCTGTATTTTATAACAACTTATCAATTCAAGACCTTGCGCTCTCAGAATTTATCAATATAAACAATTTTGCAAGCATACACAACATTATACACGATTAATCTATTAAAATTGACATCCTTAATCCGCGTTATCGGATTGCGACGTCGCGTCGTATCTCATGTCTCTTTTTAACCGGAGCGATTTGTTTTGTTTGTCTTGCTCTTACACTTTCACTTTTTTTTTCACCGCTTTCCCAATAGCGAAACTCGGTCGTCTTTGCCAAATGTTTCGCGGACGGGCTCACTTTGCCGGCCATTCAACGATACAACTTTGTGGGTGTCTTGAACTTGCCAACGGATTTCGTCTTTCATTGTTTTAACTTTTTTTGGTTCATTGTTCTTGATCGTGGCGACCGTTAGTTCAGAATTGTGATGTTAGTCAACAGTTAATTTTAACAAATACCGTTTTTCGCATTATTGTCCATTTAGGTTTGCATTCTGATATTTCCTACATTATCTAAACTGGCTTTAAATTATAAAAAAAACGAGAATGCCAGTTGTGTAATTAAAATTCAAACTTGAAATGTTTTATTTAATTTATGCTTTGATAAGGCAATCTAAATATTCCAAATATGTAATGTATTGAATGTTTTATCTAACTAAGTAAACACGTAATTAGTTGGGAGAAGCTATTAAAATCCTTGCAGTGAGTACATTCTCTGTTCTGGGCATGGTCAGCGCGGTTATCAGTGCAAGATAATTGACGTCAACACCACGCCCGTTGCAGCCGGTTATCACATAACACCCTTGTTCTAGTGCGTGTCGTATTTTTAAACAGTAAACATTCCTTATGCTGGCATTAGGTACGGTGGTTTAAAATTTTTATGGCCAAATACTCAACGCAACTTAATTTTTAGATTTTTTCTTTCATATTCAAAGTATCGAACATAGACAATAAGAACGTCTTAAAGTTAAGTTGCTTTTGAGTATTCGTATTAGTTATCTAATGATTCGAACCCGTACTAAGGTTTACACATTTAATGTAGATACCAAGTAGGTAGGTACTTTTCCACTCGGGCCACAAAACTTATCAATTTGTTGCCTGTATTTGCTAAACTGGTTTGTAATGCGTTTAAGTTGGTGATTTTCATTATACCTTAGAGTAATAATAAGTAAACTATAGAGTGCGCCTAACAGAGTATGAACTGGAGCACAAGAATGAACGAGTAAAATCAATCGTAAAAATAGTATCAAAAAAGAGGGCGCCGTTTTATTAAAACTATCTCAAAAACTAATATTACCCTAATAATTTCGGAACCATTAATATTTTCGCAAAAACTTCTTTCTTGGTACGGAAAATCTTTTTAATCAGTAAACGTACGTATACGTACTAACAGCTAAAATTTTGCTTACGCTCGGCACAACGGGCTACTAACGATGCGCGCACTCTATGCTTGTCTATGCTATTGCTATCTCCAGTTGCCAACGCAAGCGATGATTACTGGATAAAAATATCAAAAAAAACGCTATTCAGTATCGGCTAACATCGGTGACCAACGACGTCGTAGTAGATCTAGTTTGTCATCGACGTTAGGCGATACGAAATATATGTGTTTTCACAGTATTTTTTATAAAGCAATTATCACTTTAGTTGACAACCGCCATAGTGAATTACCCTGCTTGTTGGCTTAAATGGCGACAGATGATAGAGATGATTTGTGATCCGAAAATGCCCATGAAGATGAAAAGGAAAATGTACAAATCGGCAATAACCTGTTTCTATGGTTTGGATTGCTGGGCAGTGAAAGGGACGGATGAAAGAAAATTGCATACAAATGAAATGAGAATGGTTAGGCAGATGTCTGGTTTGCGCTGTTGGACAAAGTAAGGAATTAGTATATCAGAGGAAGTTTGAAAGTGGCACAGGTGATAAAAAAAAAGTTGAAAGGCAAACGTCTAACGCGGTATGGGCATGTAAATAGGAGGGATTAAATTCACATAAAAGGAGTTATAAATATATAAGTGGATGGATACACAGGCAGAGGAAGACCGAAAAAGAGATGAATGGATCGTTTAAAATATGAAATGAGAAAGAAAGCTGTGAATGCTGAAATGACGAGTAGTACAGATGAATGGAAGAAAAGCAGACATTGCCGACATCATTATATTTACATCATCTTTAGGGACATCCCTTTTCAATAATTGCATAATATAATAGTTTATTTATTGCTGTCTCAATTCTGTTTTTAGTGCAGAGTAATTAGGTTTTCTTCAAAACCCACTTATTAAATGGATTTCAATGATTCAGATATCTTATTACTTACCACGTTAAAGAAAAAGCAAAACCTTATTCACAACTACTTCAAATGTTCTACAAAGACTTTTAATCAAATATACCACTAGATTATACTAGTACTAGCTGGTGCCCGCTGCTAACCTATATTCTTCCTTAGGATCCAAGCTTACCCATCCAAATTTCATCCAAATCGGTTTAAGGGGTTAAGCCGTAAAAGTTACTTTCGCATTTAATATTATTAGTATGTATGGATTTGATTTATGCTATATTTGATCGAAAGCAAAATCCCTTCAAACTGTCACCTAAGTACTGACGAGCGCTCTTTTTTTCATTAAAAGGTAATTGTTAACATTTTCTAAATCATTTCATGAACAAGCAAGGTCATTTGTGGTTTAGTACTGTGACGAAATACAAACTATATTCATTGTATACATTTATTACTTTACGGTCAACTAGTAACGAATGCTTGTCGAGACTATACGAGACTAACATTGCTATGTGAGTCTAGTCGTTATGAATTGACGGTAATAAAGGAATGTCACAGCTGACACGCGCATCCAATGCGCAGACGCAGCGTATTATGTCATCCTTTGTTAAGTAATAGTCGGAAATTGTATTCGTCCATTCAGAATTTAGTACCTACGATTTTTGCTTGTTCATAATTTAGTTTGGTCAGTGACATCTTTCAAATAATTATACAAAGAAGAAATACAAGCAAGCTTTTTTTTTAATATCTGTGTTTTGGTTGCCTGAGCGTAGGCTTTGACTGCTTCATTGGTCTTTTTGGCATAACCATAAACGCCTACAGCCAGAGCAATAGGAAAAACTAACATTTTTAGATACCGTTTCCTTTATTTGTTAGCTCAAGACCATCTAATTGATGAGTTATTAGGATCTAATTAGATACCGGAAGTATTAATCATGATAAACAGATTCTCGACGGTTGCCCGCTATTTGCATTTAGTCAAGGTTTCTGCAAGTTTTGTTCGAATTATTTCGTCACTTTCCAAGTTCCACGGTTTTTAAAAGATATTATATATATAAAATAGGTAGGTGTATATTGAGTACGTGTTGCAGTTTTAAAATTTTGTAAACATGTTTCACGGTTGTTAGAAATTATACAAATTATGTGGTCTCGTCGTTTTTGCAACGTTAAATACTCACTACTTAGTAAGTTAACAATTAATGCATTAATTAGAAGTTCAGTTTGTATCCAAAGATATTACTGTAAACAGTCAATCTTTATATATTTATGAGACTATACATTTTTTTTACATTATTAGAGAAGGGCATTGAGGACGAGACAAATAGAGATGGACGCAAACCGGGTGTAGGTTCGCGCATTTACGGAATGTGTGGCATGGCGCAAAACCATGGCAAAATAAATTACGATTTGCATTTGGGTTTTTGCTATGACGCTCTTATTTTGCCTACGCGCCATTTCATTTACTCGGATAGCATAATATCAATGGGAAACAAAAAAAAAACAAACTTTTACAATCACTTTGTCAGCTAAATATCCGTAAATCAAATGTTTTATGTCATTAAATTTAGATTTTTTATAGGTACTTTATGCGATTACCAGACAGGCGTAGCCGGGTAGAACTGTAATACAGGCTTGGGTTTTATTGATACTGCCAGGTTTAGGTTTGTTGATTGCTTAGGGGATCACGTTTCCTGCTAGAATAAAAAAAAAACTCGCTAGAGGAGAGTTGGGTTCTTAAAAAAAAAAAACTATTATTAAAATGCTTATATCGGATCACTTGTAGGGATAAGTAAATCAATCAATTGATTGTCTATAGATTTATTATGCTGTTCGATGAATTAACGCATTCAAATCTAGAAATTACTATGCCCCTTGTCTGTGTCCGATTCATTTAGGATGACTCATACGTACACCTAGTGTATGAATGTGTAGGTACATAAAAACTTTTGAAACAACCGTCTAGTAGGTATAAATTTCAATGTCAAGGCCAATTAAACTACAGTGCTAATAAATAATACCAAATGATTGAGGTTTTATGCATTTCGATGTTATCTTATTTATTTATTTAATTTCTATTTACGTCTAACGCTTGTATAAATGTGATTTGGCTAAGGGTAGTGATTTGGGAGCTGCTTCGTGAACTTCCTGACAAATAATAATAATACGGCCTACTAGGTATTCAATAGTCATAACGTATTTGAAAGGCAGGTGCCATAGTTTTCCGTTTTTAAGAAACTTATCCATATAATACCTAGGTAGTAGGTACTTCTCGATCAATAGCCCTTGTATTTTCATATCATTTACAAATACTCCTGCATCTACTTCGGGCTGTATACTTTGTATGTTCTAGAGAGGCAGGGGCGGATGACACCTGGTAGATGCCCCATTTCATAGCAGTTCTCAACAATGCCGCTGTGATTTGGACCTGTCTAATCCACGTAAGCCTTTAAAGGACGGCCTATATATATCCTACAGCCGGACACGGGCCTCTTCTCATGTAGAGAAGGAACTTGCATTTATCACCACGCTTGCTTATTGCAAGTTGGCAATTCCAGATTGAATACAGAAAACAAAATAGAAAAATCAGCCACGTTAGCCAAAATAGTATTTTTTTTCAGTCATTGATACATTGCTTCATTTGGTTTCAACTATAACAGTCAAGTCTATTAACATTATACTATTTTTGTTTGAGTTCCTTTTCCTGAGTACAGCACAATCATAGCCTCTAATGTACTACTACTACTACTCTAATATAATTGATGTATTTTTAACTATAATCTTCAAAAGGACGATAAACGAAAACAATAATAAACCGCGATAAAATTCGCAAAGAAGGTATTATTCCATCGTAACATACTAGTTAATCTTCGTATTTTTTTTTTATTATATTGAAATGTCTACCTTTATTTGTTACCCTGCTCTGTATGTAGTTTAATGTTGTTTTTTTTTACATTTTCATACGTGAATTTCTTTACCTCATAGATTCATACGGGGGATTTCCGCACATGTTTTCCTCGTAGTCTTAACCATAGGCGTTGCAAAGCTAAGCGATCTTTAGGCTGGCAATGCACTATATAATATACGTATAGGTATAAATACTTAATAGTCATTGATGCAACAATGTCGCTGTGGCGATAGAATTGGCAAATAACTTGTTACTTAAATAGGTACAACTTATCAAATTTAAGTTCTATCACGTATATATACACCTATTTAGACGTTTATTTGCTTTTAGTGTTGTAGAATAAATGAATGATTAAATAAGTACATTACATAAGAGTCATATCTATTTATATAAAGTTAAAAATAATTTATACATAAGTATATTTAAAAGGAGTCTTAGCATTGTACAGGTATTATATGTTTAGTATCTGTACCAAAGGAGAGACTGGCAAATTTGGGTGAGTGCAGGCCCTATATTACCCGTTTGTTTTAAGAGTCATGGTTTATCGTAACATTTTAGGGTTCCCTACCTCGAAAGGGTAAAAACAGAACATATAGCCTAGTTGCTTGAAGCTACTAGACCGATTGAGTTAAAATTTGATACTCATAGGTTTGTATGTCAGTGACCCAGACGGACGTAAAGATATAGTTTTTTTTTTTTTTTAAATCTGCAAACTAACTAAATAAAAGGACTAATGAGCTTGTGATGTGAAAATTGAGTCTTTTAAAGTAATGTACCTTGCGAAAATACCCCCTTAGTAATTACATGGCCTGAAATTTTGAAAGAAAAAAAGACATTTACGTGCCTATAGATTACATGAAAACCTGAAGAAGTCTGTGGTATTTAAAGAAACAGGACATTTTTAAAGCGTATGGTTATGGAATCCTCTCCTAACGAGTTATACTCGCACTAGTTTATCCAGCATGTTTGTTATTGGTCATAATATCATGAAATAATGTCTGTTTGACTACTCGCTGGATAGATTCAGATCAAACAACTGAATCACGTCATAAACTGATAAATAACAATTAATTTAATAGACACAAATCACAATAGAGCTATCTGCTGTAACATCTGTGAGTGACATTTTCAAGGTGTTAGTCTGCGTGTCGGGAAACAGCTTTGCTACACATCCAGACCGAGTAATTTTCCGGCAATTATTGTACTAGTTGCCTAACGTTCAAGTTCATACTGGCCTTGTTTCGTTCAGTACTACAAAGCGTCTAATTATTATCAATCGAGACGAAATATGGCAAAGCGTGATACGGTAAAGCAATACCTAAAATTTGTATAGAATGCAATAAGAACATGACCCAATTCGAGCAAAGAATTCATCAAATAGATGCGCTGAATGATGCCGAGAGCTTCATGTTGTTCTCTCCTTAATTTCAATGTAAATCGATCTTCACAATGTTCGAATCAAATGGACAAGGTGCCATATTTGTTGAGATTACACAAAAGGCGTACCCGTGCGCTTGCAGATGTCAGTTTCAATAAACTGACTCGGTCTATATTGCGATACTAATATATTTTTATTACTGGTTCACATCTGAAGTGACTCACTGACTGTTTGCTGCGAATATTCTCGTTTCGCTCTAATTCGTATGTAATTGACATTAAATTTGTCGCATAAATGTTTTAGTGGAGATTTTTTTAAGTTGCTGGTTTTTTAAGTTGCCAACTTGTAGGTACCTATCTCATTTTCTTAATTTTGTTGATTTGGCTGCCTTGGCTTTCGTCCAATCTTCTTGACCTAGTACAGAACCCTTGTCAAAGCTCGATATCTGATAACTGTTTTATCATTGTAAAATATATTTAATACAATATAATTGTAAGTTCCTCGTGTAAAAATATTTTTAATTACTTATTACGAGCGCCAAAGTAAATAAATAGTTTTTAATAAAACCATAAGGAGGCGGTTAGCTGTTTTACAGATATATGTTTTACAGATAAGCCTCTATAAACTTAAGCCTCTAGATCTCTAAAGGCTTATGAATTCATTGGACTACATTTAAAATTTTGTTGTGAAGTGCTGCGAAGACAATGATGTCTGAATGAATAGAATTTGCAAAACACAAAGGATGCAAACAAGAAATGACAATTAACCCGTTCGGGTCACAAAAAACAATCCAGAAACTCAAAAAGCAATGACTCGAAAAAACATTTAAGAAGAGTATTAGCTACACATAGTAGTGATACTATATGGCCTTGTATAATGAAGACTTGGAAGTCGTTTTAAAAACAAATACATACTTAATACCAACCTAATCTTAATTAACGTTTTTGTTACATAGTAAGTAACCTACGTATATAATGTAACCGGGATGTGTCAGAGAATTTAATCACAGTATCGCTATTAATGTTGCAGTATTTATAAGTGAAAAGATTTTCATTGTGATGTTATATAAATATACGGGCTCAAGGATATAGTGAGAGGTGCGAATGATCAAGGCGACGAACGTAACAATTTAAGTTTGTCTCCTTCACTTTCATTGAATGACTTACGAAATATTTTTTAATATCAACCTTAAAGTCATCGATGTAAGGGGCTTATTGAAACAACAAAACTACCTAATTTTTTTGTAAGTTTCTTATTTTTTGTCAATAGCTAAAAATAAGTAGAAATTTATTAGTTTTATCAGATAAAATCATTTACCTATTAAGTTGGCATCCCACGGTGCGTCATATTTCGGGTCACCCCCGCACCGCTGACCATGGGAATTCGCGCGTCCGTGATAGCTCAGATGCGTATGCCCCGGTCTGTCGCAAATTCACAATCCACGAGTCGAAGTATAACCTAAGTTGGTTAAAATTGGGTTTGATTCTTAACACTCACTGGGCGGTGCGTGGCTGTCCGGTGGTCGGCCGTGAGGGGAAATCTAAGATATCGCACACCGTGGAAACCGGCTTTAGGGAGCAGGCGCTGAAGACATAAAGTGGACAACCAGTACGTATAGAGTGGTCAAATTCGAGAACTGCATTCTGTTAATGGTTTTGGGTTCAGAAAAGGTTAAATATTAGGTTAGGAATGTTAGGATTCCCATTATAGATATAAACCAAGAATTGCTGATAGTCTTATATTGAATGTCATGTGTTAACTTTATTATACCTACTTACACTTTCTACGCAGGTACCCACAGAAAGTTTCAATATTTATTGAAACAGTGTTATCATTTAACAACAGTAATGGTCAATGACGATTCAACTGACCTAATAATGACAAGTCTTCTTCGCCTTCTCTTAAGTTCTCAATAAATCGTAATTAAATACAAACACCTAATATAAGATTGTTTCACTAGATCGCATACGTCACCACAAAGACATAATAAGTAGAAAAGAAAAATTACTTCCAGGCAGTGCAGGTTCGAGTCTTGCCTGAGGTTTAAGTTTTTCGTTCTACTATTTGTATTTAATTATAAATATTCATTACGCATGCGTTATTGCGAGACAAATGATTAAAAATTCTAAATAACTCCATTAGTGAAATCTAATTTGCTCTAAATATTGAAGATGTCACACTGAAGGTCGTTCGACTAAGGTCAACAGGCTCGTTTAGACATAATAATGTTTTAAGCGAGTAACTTGCTATACTTTAATTAGGTACCTACATCACTTTCAGCACGAACATAACCTTGAGATTGCAGTTGTTTAAAAAAACCCTTCTACTAAGCCGTAATGGACGTAGTTTTTTTTTTCAAATAGTCAATATAATCAATATCACTCAAATGAGTTTGATTCTGCCATCCGTCGATATTTGGCAGTTGTAAAGTCATTACAATTCTGACATCCAGTCTTACTTAATGGTATACTGTGTTGTGGAGGTCAGATAGGCAGTCGCTCCGCGTAAAATACGGTATTCAGTTGAATCCGGTAAGACTGGAAACTGACCTCAACATAGCTTGGGAAGAGGCTAGGCAGAAGAAGAGTTCGATACTATCAAAGTTTAGCGGCAAGTGGGACGTGAAAATATTTAAAAAAATTAATTTTTCTCTACAAAAATACTACGTTTTCGCTATATTAGTAACTGATTACTGAACTATAAATTAATATTATCTATACTAATATTATAAAGCTGAAGAGTTTGTTTGTTTGTTTGTTTGAACGCGCTAATTTCAGGAACTACTGGTTCGAATTGAAAAATTCTTTTTGTATTGGATATTCCGTTTATTGAGGAAGGCTATAGGCTATATAACATCACGCTACGACCAATAAGAGCGGAGCATAAATGAAAAATGTTGCAAAAATGAAAAACCGTTGAAACTAAAACACGCGAACAAAGTCGCGGGGGACAGCTAGTTAGGTATATATGTAAACTAAAATTGTAGGTTGCACCATCAACTTAAGGGTTAAGGACTTTGACCCTCGTAAATGTACACTGCTCCATAAGTTAATGATAGATCGGTTTTTAGAGAAAGGCCAATGGCCACTGTTGTACCTACGTATCGTTCTGAATCTGATCGCATGTTTTTCTACCATTACGTTATTATATGTATTATTTATTACTATTTTTTTGTTAAATACATTTATTTTTCTAGTAAGTAGTTACGTTAAATATAGAAAAAAAATGTGTAAAAAAATACTGTGATGTTATTTTTATAATATCTAGTTACTTAGCTTGAGTTTAATTTATTTTTTAAGATCTTTATTAAATCTTGTTAATAGTATTGAGTTTAACTGCTTTAAGTTTTCAAGTGACTAAGTTTAAAGTTAATTTGTGTTACTCTACTCATATAATTTTGTCAGTATGATGTGTTTTGTATATGCAGTTTGTGGTATGATCATTTGTCCTACATACTTAATATTAATATTATATAATGTTGGTATGTTACATATCATATTTTATTGTACGTATATTAAATGACAATAAAATACGAATGACCAACAGATGGTTAATTAACACAACGGACAAAACAATCATTCAAGTCATTTTGCCTTGCAGTATTTCTAAAGCTAGATTTCACACAGAGACAACCCTGTTTTCCTTTTCCTAAGAGGAAAATTGTTGTATACTAAGTATTAACCACTTAGCTTTTCCCTCTCTAGTTGTCCAAGTTACTAACGTCGTATTAAACAGCCTAGTAAGGAACTGGCTTCAAATTTAACGCATATTAGTGCTCCCAAAAACCGTCATCGTGTAAATTGGTCGAATCAGTTTTTATTTTTTTGTCGAGCAAAGGTATTTCGATGTCAGTCTGCTTACTGGGGGGGGGGCAGTGACACATATTAATGACTCTATCAAAACTTACATACGGCTAGGTATGTCCTTTCTTCATTTCCTGAAAAAAGTTTACAAATCCAATTTTCATCTTTATCGTCCTTGAAAGAAAGTTTATTTTTATGCTTATTGAAATGTAATTATTTTGTTACAGAGGGACGACCGGTCGCTTCTGGCACAGTTCTTTTTCGCCGACGATGCTTTAAATATGGTCGCGGCGGAGTTGGACTCGTTTGACGGTCGAAAAGACCCAGAAAGGTGTTCGACACTCGTCAACCAGCTTAGACATGCACAGGTTTGTTGCGGTTAGCATTTTATTAATTTAAACTGTCGCCTTATGTTTGTTGTGGTTACTGTAAATAACATCTATAAACGTCATAAAAGATGTACTTAAAAAATCGAAGTAGCAGGAAAAGCGGAGGATCTAGTGTTGTGACTGTGAGGACTAGGTCTCGCCTGGGACCCGTTAAAGGGAAGGCAAAAGCACTCCAGTGGTTGTAGCTGATTTGAATCGGTCACGACTTCCCACAACATAGACACATGAGAATTGATATTGGGGTAAAAGTAATGCGCTTACCAAGGACTTTATTTATTTTGATTAGAACAGATGTGTTTCTGAACACTCATGCGTTTGCTACTTGATTTAATCTAATCACATAATATTTATTTTGTCAATTCATGTAGCTTTTTGGTCGATGATTAACAGAATATTTATAATGAACAAACCATTAATCATCGATTTTATTGTTCCAACGATTAGCTTTTGTTCATTGATAATATCTAAGCATTTCACGAAAAGAAATGTAGGTATACCCAGATTAGTAAATAATAGTGTTCGTCTACTCGTCCTACATGCCTACGGCCCATTTATGACGACTTGCAGGAAATCAATATAAATAATGTTTTCATTCTGCAACGTTCTATTTGTGTGGAACTTTAAACATTATCAACGTTGGTACAGTCAGAAAGACAGTTGATAAAGTTTAAAATTTGATTTTGTGCAAGTCGTCCTAAACGGGCCGTAGGCATGTAGGACGATTTGACGAATTACTCACTTTTAAAGATTGGAATCTATTTCCTCTTTTATATTTGAAAGATTATATCGTATTAGAATGCTTTATACTTTGATAAAGTAATATCACAACTCAGTGTGTGTTGTGTCATTATGGCTTATGATTAGTGATACCATCATAACAATTTCTTTCTGTAAGATATCAATATTTTACCTAAAAAGTTGATTTTGACGAAATTGATTTTTCATAGGGTTGTTGTATTGTATTGTTCAAATAAACTTTACGCTCGTTTTAATATTCAGTTTGTTCTCTCTCTCTCTCTCTCTCTCTCTCTCTCTCTCTCTCTCTCTTCGATTAGACATGCAATTTTTAACACTATTAATTATTTGATACGAATTACATATAAGGGACACCATCATTGTTTAACTATTGTGTCAATTTGTATCTACATCACGCACTGTTATTTAAAAGTATAATGATGGCATAAAATTATATATGGTGCACTATGTACTAACAATCATTTAAGAACCGGTAGTAAATATAATGACCAAAGAATATGACGTAAACATCCAAGAACAACTATTATATCGTGGGGAGTGACGTAAATTTATGTATATGTATACATATTTAAATGTATATTATTTTGATAAAATAAAAACATTCGTTAACCCATAAAATGAAATAAGTTGTTAGGAAGTAATAAAGTTTCTATAACACGTTTATATACACGGTGTAATGGAATGTAGTAGTACTATGTACTACATGGCATATATTATACAATAGTGAACGATACTTGTGTTTAAAATTAAATATACAGTAAATAACCGGCCAACTGCGAGTCGGACACGCGCAAGAAGGGTCCCGTACCATTTTATAGAGATATACCTACCCCCTTTAATTTCTTTATTTATTTTTATTATTCTATCTCATCTCTCTTACTTCTACGGTTCATGAAAAACAGCCCGCTGACAGATAGACAGACGGGCAGCTTAGTAACAGAGTCCCGTACCGGCACAACTCGAATACGGAATCCTAAATGGTGGGGGTTGTTCGCAATAAAATGGACTTTTACTAATACGATTTGTTACAAGGGTTTCTTGAAGGCTGGATATAACAAACTGCTGATTTTTTTAGATTATTTGTATATTCGAATTCTAAACAAAATATAAATTAACCTTGACAACAACGTAACTATACTACGAATATCATTCTTTATGTTTGAAATTCACCATATTGACTATCTATTTCAGCAACTGTTTCTTCTTCTGCCTTTGTCCAAGCTATGTTGGGGTCGGATATCAGTCTTATCGGATTTAAATGAATACCGCATCTTACATAGGGTGACTCTCTGACCTTCACAACCCATTTTAAGGGCTGGGTACTCTATCCCATAGTAAGACTGGTTGTCCGACTGTCAACTGGACCAACAACTTTTTATAATTTACACGTCACCTAAATTTTTAAAAATTTATTAGACACGTATTTTTTCTTTTTTTAATTAAACAAACAATAAGGAAGATACAGTGAATGGAAATGTCGCTTGACGTCATTCGTAGCTACAATTTTTACCCACACGTAACGTCACAAGCCCCCGCTCTTGAACTTTAAAACGGGTTAAACTTTGTAATTTTTCACAGATAAAATACGAGTATCTGGTGGACTAAATAGATATTTCCTTTTCATACCCAGTCCGCACCCGCCTATATTGTTATTATAATTTTGTACAAACAACGATGTGATACGCAGTCGCTTGGAAACACCTTGATTGTACGGAGTGGGGTTTTGCGTAGTTTTTGCTATTCATATGAATCATTCGGTGGTAATTGGAGGTCACTCCGATAGCGTAATTATACGCTGTTTTATGGAACAGTCTGGTTGGATTTTTAACCTACAGTAACATGTGTTAAATCTACTCATAAATAAATAAATAAACTGTGTATTTATTTGCACTATGTCAGTACCCATGTCAACTGGACCGATTATATGATATTGAATCATTTGGTTTCTTAAGGAATTTGTTGTCATTGGCACTCGCGTCAGCAAGAAGAATCAAATGAGGTATCATTTATCGAAATCAGTTAACCGGTTAAGTTGTTACATACAGACATACAGGTCAAAAACTTCACCCACCTTTTGAGCTTCGTTATAATTCTAAAGACGGCGATCTTATTACGTATGTGCAATTGACAGCAAAATTTATACAACTAATTCAAATTTTGTATTGCGTATCGCGATGATAGGTTCTAATTAGTAATTAGACATTTTATTGTAGCTTTACTTTTGCATGTTGAGCGGGTAATACCACAGCGGGTTTATTAATATTATATTTATGTCAGCAACACCGTAGATATTCATTATTTTTGTAGCTTATCGTTGCCCAGCCTGAATGCAAGTCTGATTCATTCAAGGACCACAAACAAGACAATTATGATGAACGACAGTTGACCCAAATATTTCACCCAAGAGTTTGGTTATGAAAAGATATTGTGTCTTATGAAAGTAGAGAGTTATTTTAAGTGTTACCAAGTAGGTACTAAATCATTTTAAGCACCTATATTTACTAAGTAAAATATTATTAGAAGCAGAGAGAATCAGCGGCGAATTATACCTGTTTTTTAATAAGTAATTATTTTAGCCCTCAAACTACCCATGTGCGGTCATTACACGACACTGGCAGAAATTGCGGTAAATAACAGCAGATTGCCAAAACAGAAAAAAAAAAAAAACCTGTCATGTTCTTTTGTTTGTTTTTGTTTATCTTTATTTTTTTGCTAAAACGGACAAGTTCGTTTGAATTCACTGATATTACTCACTATTTGCATTAATGTTTATTGAAAATTAAATCGCTGGAAGTCTGTTAAGAAGCAGTTTATGTAATCAATAATAAACACTATTTCCTTATACTTATTATAACCCGTCTTAATGCCTATTTTATTATTTGGATTGTATTAATTTAATAGATTTAAAAATAAAATAAATATAGGTATAACACTTAAAATGCTAATTAAATAACCTTGACAGATATGCATTGCGTATAGAATATATATTATTTTATATTCTAGACATATATTATGACAAGAAAATTAGTAAATTGCTTGATACCTGCGAAAACCAGTCTACTCCAGCGTAATTGTAAATCGGTACAGCATATAAGTCATACTCAACAATAAATTGTGCAAGGCCCTAAACTAAAAGATCCCAAATATTCGAAAAATAAAATACATCTTCAAAAGGTTTTTTTTTTATTTTAGGTACTCATGACTTAAGTGTTATCTAGAAACAATGTGTGGCAAGATATCGCCTGACTAAGCTTGACAATTAAACCGATTATATCTGTTTCGTTCTCGGAAGATTCCTTTGAATGAGGTATTTCCTAAAATTTGATCATTTCTTCAGATACGTATGTCTACTGACCGTAAAAGTGTGTCTTCTTTTTCTCGGGTTGATGATGATTAGTAAATTTTACTTATTACATTAGAATACTTGGGTCTTGAGTGGCCAGTTAGCTAATGGCATTGGTGTAATTTAAGTTGTTCAGGACTAGCGACCCGCCCCGGCTTTACACGAGTAGTCAAAACATTAATGAATTATACACAAACCTTCCACTTGAATCACACTATCCATCGGTGAAAACCATATAAAATCCGATCGGTTGTTTTTGAGTTTATCGCGTTCAGAAAGACAGACGCGGCAGAGGATTTTGTTTTATAAAATGTATATAGATGCAGTTGTACGGGGATTTAGTGCACATCAGCATGTAGTATGTAAGTATGTCAGGAGTCAGGAATGCAACGACTCGCTGAAGGAGAACAAGCCAGACTTCTTAGGTCTAACACCGATGGGAAAGGATCGGTTGTAAGTTGTGCAATTTATTTACGTATTTATTCGGTTGCTCAGTCCGTTATGAGGACATCGAGATTCCATTGGTGGATTGCAGACGTCAAAGCTTTGAGGCAATACTTTTTATTATGAATAGAAACATTCCATTTTTCGCACCAATGTTTTAGCATTAAATGTCAAAGATCCCACGACTGTGAGGTTTCTTCGTTGTTTACTGAAATGTTGTCGTGTTTTACTAAAAATGACTTGCCACCGTTTGAGAGTTGCTTTAAGTTTTATTCTTGGTGACCCACTGCTGGGCTAAAGTCTCCCCCAATTTGCTTCAAGCAGGCTCAGACACGAAGGGCTCGACAAATAGTGAACCACCTGTGTAAGGGTCGTGTGCCCGTAAGGGTACGAGTAAAGAGTAATCTTTAACTCATTTGAATTCTAATACAATGCTAATGCAGGCACGTCATTTGGTATTCTTAAAAAAAATAAAGAAACTGTCTATGGAAGGAACTAACTGGAATCTAAACATTGACAGTACATACTTATCTTTTTGTCCTATGTGTTGTTTGTTTATGAATAACAATTTCGCAGTCGCAATTTTTTTGAATTGAAATTCGTTCAAGAGTCTCTCCAGGTCCGTATGTTATTTATGTTTGTGCATAAGTAGCTCTATTATAACACATTAATTTAGTTTTATGACCTTGTTTACTTGAATTTAGAGGTCAACACCAATGTTGATGACTTCCTTGAACAGTTAACGTCTAGAAAACGTCCTTCAAACCATAGGAAATACTTAGTGAGCTCGCATTTGTACGAAACATTCAAGACCAGATAAGGTATAATTTATATTAAACACAGATACTCGGTGCTTAACGATTTTCTTTCGCGATTAATGCCTAGTATTTTAAATCTTTGTGATTAAATAAGTATTTCATCAGATCATTTATTTCAATAAATAAATAAATGATCGATCGTAACTTTTAGCATCTCTGAGTCTGCACTCAGGGATGTGACACCGTCCACTCAATATAGGTTAGGTACCTACCACACCATTTGCGCGTGTTCACGAGAATCCGAGTATGGAGAAAATATTGCAAAACAGACACTATCCAGACTAATAAAGCGTTGTCGTGTAAAAATTCTTCTTATATTTTGCTGGTGTTCCTTTGAGTCCTACATTTGTACCTCAATAAACGTAAACGGGGTTTTACTCCGCAGTTTACGTACCTACCCTACCTAAGTTCGACCAGCGTACTTGCTGAACAGAGGTATGGCAGTAGATTGCCGGTAGCCGCGTCGCGCGTAATGTTATTAGATAGTATAGGTATACATATTACCTATGTTATTATTAGTTAGTCGTAAGCGACAAGTCTACAAACACGGAAACGCGGGACGTCGCGCGTTGCGTATGGCGACGCGGCGTTTATCGCGGCGGCGCGGGCGCATGTAGCTTGGCGACCAGCTATTCCTGCAATTCGCCGTTCGCGAGCACTCTTTACGCCCCGAAATACGCGCCGCCGCGTCACACCCCGCATCTTCATAAACAACAAGTACATTGCCATATGTTTTTGTTTACGCGTGTGATAGTACGGGCCGCTGCCTGTCTGTAAACAGAATAAAACGAGAGTCGCGCTGCGAGACGCAACGCGGCACGCGACGCGCGTATCGCTGCGATTCCGTAAATGATGCCTAACGCGCCTTGCCAGACAGAGTTACGCGTTTGAAGAGAGCGACAACATTTTAATATCGCATTAGGAATTAAGTGCTTACGCGCGCTGAATGACACTTTGTTTCGTCGCAAATAGAGTCGCAATTTTTTTTGGCGATGTTAACAGAACAGAATTTATAGTACTTAATCCTATTAGTCATTCTGTGAGTATTTGAAACTATATTGCCTTTGAATTATGTTTAAATTATCATAAAGTTGTTATGTAAACTGGTACTTCTTTAGGTATGTTGTTGTGCAGAACTATGTGTGTTACTGTGTAATACAGCTTTAATTGAGGCTACTCAATTAAAATGTGGTGATCGTTCTGATTTGCAATGTAATCAACTAATAAGCGGACCAATTGTTGCATAGGACCTACCTGTAGAGCACGCGTAAGGAAGCCAAGTAAATATTTAACGTTTTTAGCTGATAATAAGGGCCTTTGCACACGCCCTGGTTGTAGGGTAGCCGGGGCCGGGTATCTGGCGACTCAACACCTAGTAATGTATGTCACATTATGAGAGTATTCTCATAAACTGGGTTGTATTGTAACCGGTCGCCGCGTAAGCGCCACCGCCCGGTCAGCTGGCCAGCGTCCACTACAGCGTGCAATGACCGAACATTTTATGAAATCGATCTAGATTTTATGAAATGGCCAGCCACATAATGAAGGGATCAATTCTAGGACTTGGCCACAACATATAGGTACATAGATTTATACCCGTCAAAATCATAAACCTCCTCCTTGCTTCGTCGTAATCGGGTAAAAATTGGTGTTCCGTTTTCCTAGTAAAATCCTCCACGTTGTTCCCGTTTTAGTTATGTTATTTCCATTTTTTGCACAAAAAAATGATCTGTTAAAAGAATTAAGTTTAGTCTAGATGATTGTTCTACTGTCTGCAAGCATTCTGTGACAGCAATTCTAAACGTGTGCAAAGGTTGTATTGTAATTTTTATCTTGTGTGTTTGTCTAATGCGTCTAGTAACAAAGTAACAAATTGTGATACTGTTTTCACAACTTTGTCGCATTAAATGTTAAAACAGTTTGTTATGATAAATTGTGGTTACCGCCTACATTGTGGTTCGATATGAATGTAGGTGGATAGTGCAAAGAAATACCTATTGTAATAGGGATGATAACCTACTAATTGTTTTTTAATGTCCTTCAGTCAGATAAAAAAAACACGTATTTTTTTGTCCTGTAAACCAAAAAAATATAAAAATGTCACTCCTTTGTAAATTTTTGCCAAAGTGTAACGTCTCAAGCCAAACTCCTGAACTTAACAGAGCTTTGTTATTGTATTTTTTTATTTATTTATTAAAAAAAAAAGGTATCTATTTTATTATTAAACTGAAGAACTAAGTAGAATTAATATTTACATACCCTGTGACAGGGTATGTAAATTAAAATGAAGACACCCTGTCTTTATGCCTATTAACCGTTACTAAGTTAAGTCTTTGGAAATAGCCAACTATTATGTTTTACCTATCTACAATATGTGCCGTAAACTTACCTGTTATATCAAGAGCTAATTAAAAGCAGAATGTAGTTATTTGCGTGATTAACTACACTTACGAAATGGAACGCTCACTCGACTCGCTATCTTGACGTTCGTAAACTTTTAATAATAATAATAAAGGTACTTTATTTGCTGAAAATATGGTACATAAGGTGTTACAAAGTGTCAGCATATTTCACCTATTCAAGGTGTGTGAATCCTTACTATTATTATCAATGCGAAAGTAACTTGCCTGTCTGTCTGTCGCGGTTTCACGCCAAAACTACGGAACCGATTTAAATTAAATTTGGTACACAGATAGTCTAGAGACTGAGAAAGGTCATAGGCTACGTTATGCCGCGATAACCGACATCCAAGCAGGCGGAGCCGTTGGAAAGAGCTAGTTTACAATAAAGTTTTATACTAGTTAACATGTTTAATTACATTATTACTTACTATCTATATGCTTATAGCTATTTTGAAAACCACACCACTTTATACCGACTTTAACGAAAATGAGATCATAATTAACAAAAGGAAAATTAAAATGCTAACATATAAATACACTAGCTGTCCCCCGCGACTTTGTCCGCGTGTTTTAGTTTTAACGGTTGTTCATTTTTGCAAAATTTTTCATTTATACTTAGCTCCTTTTAGTCGCAGCTTAATGTTGGGGCAATCAAACACTGAAAGATTCTTCAAATCGGACCAGTAGTTCCTGAGATTAGCGCGTTCAAACAAACAAACAAATTCTTCAGCTTTATATATTAGTATATAGATTAACAATTTGAATAAGGAGTTACCATAATGCCATTTTTAATGAAAATAACAACAGGAACTTTATTAACTCCTAGGTACGTCTATATAAAATAACTTATAAGGGTTTATTACATATTCATAATAGGTACTTAACCTATTTGTCACCGAGCAAACAATTGTGGAAATGACATTATTTTAGGACAAAATATTTATAATTAGTAATAGGTGCTGGTGGACTAGACCACGTGTAGGTACTGTAATCTTTATGTTATGTGTACAGTCATAATTACATTGTCGTTATCTGTGTCTAATTGTTTAGTTGTACATGTTATGGTATGATTTGGAACATCGCTAGTTTAATTCTTGCGGTATTATAAAATGACAATAAATTTGATTATTCAAACTTCCATACTTGCTAAATACTAAAGTAACTCCGCCTGTCTATCCGTCTTTCATTCCATCTTTCTGTCTGATACGCTTTCACGGCTAAACAGCTGAACCGTTTTGGATGAAACTTGGATCCTAAGGACAGAGACCAAAACACACGCGAGCGAAGCTTCTGCAAACAGCTAGTGAGTCATTATTTCGGTTTCCTATTTCTTGAACAGAGGTCTTAACATAAAATGATCTCCTACGAATCTTGCCTGATCAATTTGGCTTTACACTATTGGCGCTGCTCGCTTACCGCACCGAGTGGACCAAAAATCCAGACAGGCCAAAACTTATTTGGCCCGGATCACCACACAGCCAACTGTGGTAAGGTGCTCGTCCTTGATAGCGCAGACGCATCTGTCCGTCGGTCCGTCGCAATCCACCGCGTGTCAAAGTATACCCTAAGTCAGTTAAAATTGGATTTGATTCTCAAGATACACAGCACGGTGCATTGCTGTCCGTAGTAGACAGTCGTGCTGCCTGATCCGTGCCTTCGCACACTGTGGGAAGCCGGCTTTTGGAAGTATAAGCTGTTTCACGAGATACAGGAAGGAAAGGATTGCGAAGTACTATGGTTCGGTTTGAACTTCGAGTGTTTATTTTAGTAAGACTAATTTGTTTGATGTGACCGGTCGCATATTTTCACATCACCCATGTTAGTATGACTTGGGGTTTGAGTGTATGCATCGATACCTATTAATTACATTTCCTCGTTCATTAGACCTATTCGCGATATCCTTTGTTTTTTATTTAAATTAATGGAACAATGGTATCTTTTAACGATCCCTTCTCTAACGGTTTTACCTGCGTGGTTCCCGTAAACTTTTCGAGATAAAAAAATATCCTATGTATTAAACCAGGTTACTGTAAAAATATAATAAATATTGGACTACTGGTTATTCAGTAAATTCAAATTCCACTATGAACATCTGCTTGCTTACACGTGCGACCATGTTTGACGTGTGACCTTTACAACTACACTACAGCCCGTCGCTCGCCCTAATGTCGCGTGCAAATGAAGTACACATTCGTTTTCAGCCTCTAAATATCAGGGCTTATAATAACGAAATCTTATTATTTAATCTTGATAGCATGTCGTGTCATTGTTTTGGGTACCAGTCCAAAATTTTTATAGCCTTTTCTTGTTGAATTGAATTGCTATTGGGATTTACGCCATTTTTATTTCCTTTATTAGTATTGGTTTTGGCCTACTAGCCTTTTGAAAGATAACTTACATGATACTACCCTTTTTTAATTACTAGACGCGCCCTATGGCGCCTTTTTACCTGCGTATTTCATATGCTCGAGTAAGTACTTTTCGGGATAATAAGTATGCTATGTATTAATCGAGGTTATAACTATCTGTGCAACATTGCGTCCAAATCCGTTTATTAACGCCGTTAATTGCGTAAAAGAGTAGCAAAAAGCCATCCATATTCATTATAAATTTAGTTTTACATTTACAATATTAATATTAGGAGAATGGATGGAAATGAATGATTTTAATACAGTGTTGAAGGACTGGCGGACCTTGTGCCTGAGGCATGTAATGAATTTTAGCGTTTTTTTTCCAACATCAATCAACTATAGTATTCTTGTTCACTAGGATCGAGTGCTGAACATCACGAGCCAGATAATGGACCAGCTGTTGGGTGACGAGCGCGTGGCTCGCGGCTTCCGGGTCAAGTTCCCTGAAGACGTGCTGCAGGACAACCTGGCTGGACAACTCTGGTTTGGTGCAGAGGTGACCATTTTATTTTAAGACCTGGGTTTTAAGCAGAGCTTTACTTTCTTATGAAGAAGATTTTTGTTACTCTAATCTAGCGGCGATAGAAACCGCTTAAACTTTACTAAGTGTATGGAAATTACTTTTCTTTTCGAAAACCCACGTGACATGGATATTGAACATGCCACTTCCATACATTTGAGCGATTCGATCATCGTTAATGCTTGTAGAAATGTCACTTGTCTAGGGGTGCTGGAAACTTGTGCGTACCATCCGGATATCAAACTAGACCACTATATTTACTTCAAATTCAAAACTGTATAATTATCCTTAACATTAGTCCTAATACCTATAACAATTTGGTTTTCTGGTTAATTACCTTTTTATACGTCGAGGTGAAACGTAAAATTGAAGATTTTAAAGAAAAACTTTGTTTTAGTACTACTGACTCTATGAAACGATTCATTAAGATTTCCTGCATAGCAAAGTCACTACAAACTTTGGTTTACTATCGTTTAAATAACATGACGTAACGTGTTTCAGTGTCTTGCCGCGGGCTCCTCGATAATGAATCGCGAGGAGGAATCTGCAGCAATGCGTCCGTTAGCGAAGGCTCTAACTCGCAGTTTAGAAACAGTCCGATCTTTGCTCCGGGAACAATGCCTTCGGCCTCGAGGCATGGCGCTGTCGCAACACGATGACATGCTGCACGAAAGTCTCAGGATATTTGACAGGTAAACTATTCTTCTTTTGCATAACATTTAAATAAAATACTTAAAAAGCTGTGCAAGCGCAGAGGAGCGAATGCCTATCTGGCCTCCACAACCCATTTACTAGATAATACAGATAATTTTTAATTTAAAAAACATTGACCATAAAATATTTTTAAACCTTTATTCTCCTATCGATTTTGAACATATTTTTCAAACTATCACATTTTATCAAAATCGTTAATGTGCCGTGCTAGCGTGATAGCCACACAGACAGACCTTAACTATTTACTGTCGACACTTGTATGGATATAGATCTATTTAGCTATTAAAAAAATAGATCTTTCTAAAATATTGTGACGAATCCTCAAATGTTTTAATTCTAGTTTTAAAGTTTAAATATTGCTGCTTTTGTTTCCAGATTGTTCGCTGAGTTCGAGTTATGTTACGTGAGCGCTATGGTGAACGTGAAGACGCCGCACGAGTTCGAAGCGCAGCAGCTGATATGCGTGTTGTTCTCCGAGAGCTTGCGGCGGGCGCTCAAACAGAACTTACTCATCCAAGAACAGGTTAGTTTTTGTGAAACAAATTGTTTAAGAAACTTTTGAGGCCGAAATGTTACAGTCCCCTGTAAATGACAAATCTGAGGAATAATACTTCTTCTTTTCGTTTCCATGGTTATCATTAGATCTGATCAGCACAAAATATAGCCAAAGCGATTGTTCTTTGATAAGCCTCTTTAAGTCTTCAGGGTGTGGTGCTAATTGGGCATCTGTAACACGTCATTTAATTGCATGTAAAAAAAGCAACACACTGAAAACTGTACTAGGTATATAAACTCATAAAGTTACAATATTATTGTGTTTTCTCTTCGCGCATGCACTTTACGCACACGTGCATGCTTAAGCCACATTTCGGTATACTCCACTTTGCTCCACAACCACCCACATATCGACAAAACTTGAAGTAAAAATCTATAAACAGAATCGATGGTAATGATTTAAAATTTCAACTTTCATATCAAAAATATGATTGTGTTTTAAAAATATAACCCTGCCTTGTATTCGCAACAACACACTATTAAATTATTATTTATTTCTATAATAAATACTAGCTGTCCCCCGCGACTTTGTCCGCGTATTTTAGTTTAAACGGTTTTTCATTTTTGCAACATTTTTCATTTATGCTCCGCTCCTATTGGTCGTAGCGTGATGTTATATAGCCTATAGCCTTCCTCAATAAACGGACTATCCAATACAAAAAGAATTTTTCAATTCGAACCAGTAGTTCCTGAGATTAGCGCGTTCAAACAAACAAACAAACAAACTCTAGCTTTATAATATTAGTATAGATTCCCAATGAAGAATGTTAACAAATTTTGATTATTAGCTCTCCATATTCTCTGTCAAAAATAAAAAATACTAGTGAAAGAATTACTTCGATACGTCAATTAGTTTCCGATTTAGAAGTAAAACAAGTTGAACCGCACGACGCGGGCTGCCGGTGACGTTGTGACGTCATTGTACAACACGCTCAGTCTGGCTCACTAAGTACGCTCGCGGTCGCGCGACCGTACCGTCGAAATTATACTTAAATACTTTTAAAAGTGTCCAATCCAAATACTAGGAAATCATGTGTTGTGCCTAAATGTAAAGATTGTGGTATTTTGCAAACTTTACCTGAAGGATCAGCAGTATTGACAGTCAAAGGTTTCAAAAATATTGCGCATTTGCTACAACAAAATGGACATACCTACCTAGTGTGAGCTCTGATCAGACCTAGTGTGAGCTCTAAAGTAAAACCGACCAAAAAAGAAGTTTTGGAGAAAAAAAAAAATGCAGCGTTACGGATACACGTAGAAAGAGCTATCGGCAGACTTAGATCACAGAATAAATATTAGTACTGACGCTTAGATTCTTTGAGTTCATGTTGCCACACGCTTGGGTAGATCTAAAGCAAGTCGACCTGCTAGATTCAGTGGTGATTTCTGCATGTGGAATAGTTAGTCTGCAAAGCAGTCTATTTCATTTAAAGTAACTTCCTAGTGTTTTAAGCAAAATACATTGAAGTTTATTTTATTGTATTAAAAATATAAGATTTTGAGGTTACGTACGTTCCATTTTCCACCAATGTTTGTGTTATTTATAGAGTTTTAATAAAACTATATTACACTAGCTGTCCCCCGCGACTTTGATCGCGTGTTTTAGTTTCAACGGTTTTTAATTTTTGCAACATTTTTCATTTATGCTCCGCTCCTATTGATCGTAGCGTGATATTATATAGCCTATAGCCTTCCTCAATAAACGGACTATCCAATATAAAAATAATTTTTAAATTCGAGCCAGTAATTCCTGAGATTAGCGCGTTCAAACAAACAAACTCTTCAGCTTTATAATATTATAAAGTATAGATTAGGATAATGTTTTGCCTAGTTTACCTTTACTATAAATAAGCCTGTCAGGCGAGGCACTAATCATAGGTCACTTATTCTTTGAAAAAAGACCAGATTCCTCTATCTTTATATTGTGTACTTTCGGCGGCAACGAAATCACTATTTGTTGATAAATAATGCTCAACCAATTAATCCATATATTTTAGGTAGATTATCCGATTGCCCTTTTTCGAATCCTTCACCAATTTTATTAATCGAACAATATTTACTATTATTAGACTATTAACGTTATACTCGGACGAAAACACAACAAAATACTGCGCAAGCTATAACACCTACTATAACCGCTGGCGACTTGATATTAAGCTGGGCGCAACCCGCGCTTGAGCTTGCGGCGTTGTGATATGACGTCACAAGCGGTCACGTGGCTGTTAGCGGGACTCGATATTTTTCGAAACTTTGAATGCTTATAAAATCAAAACTACTAGGTATTTTTGACTACAACAAAAACTAGTGTATTTGTATACATACAGGCTTTACTGAGACAAAATTTCAAGCGATTTGGCATACCTAGTAACATTCTTCATTATTTGTGGATAGGGCAGGAAAAAAGTTAAAAGAGTATAATTTTTTATAATGTATTTTCAGGTAGACTCGTACGACCCCGCGCTAATGTTTGCGGTGCCGCGGTTGGCTATAGTCAGTGGACTGCTGATCTACTCAAGTGGACCACTCAGCATTGATAAACCGCCAGGTGATTTGTTTAACCATACATAATAATGTACAGGATGTTACCGAAAGGGTTACATCTATCCAAAAGGTGAGGGTGAGGAGTACATCTGGTATAGAGTCAGCTTACAAAATTTCAACTCAAAATGAGTTAATTAATAAATTGATATGCAATTTTAAGCATCCATAATTTGAAGCTAAAAATCATAACAAACGTGTCAGCGCACTACGAGGGTCAATATCTTATTACGTCACTCGCTCAATGTTACGATTAACTGCTTCAGTTTTTGTGTTTTGGTGTCGAATAATAGGCTATTTGACAGATTTATAATTTCTATCTTGAATTACTTGGTTACGGTTAAGAATTTCACACATAAAATTTTTTCAAAAAGAAATTACGTATTTCGTAAGAAAATTGCAAATAAAAATTCAAAATTCAAATAAGCCGCCGAAACGCTTTATTCAAACAATATGGTGTCGTGCTTTGTGAGTGACGTCACAAGCGCGTAAACAAGCGTAAGCAATAAAGGTTTTCGGTTCCGCAGTGGTGTTTGTGTTTGGATATTTGTAATTTATTGTTGATTAATCCAATAAAATGACTTACAAGTGGTGTGCTGTACCCTGTTGTACAAATACATCTATAAAAACCCCCGAAAAAATTGCTTAATAAAATTGCTGTCCATTTCGAGAAAAACTCGCAAAACAAAAGTGGGAAACGAAAGATATCACAAATCGCTGCAAATATAATTAGAAACGCCAAAATATCTGTAAACACAATAGAAACTTCAACCACCGACAATATGTTTACGCGCGGATGACGTCATTATAACATTAGCCAATCCGGGTCGTTTCTCAATGTGTGGCGCGAGAAACAAATAGCCAAACATATTTTTGTGTTTTTGGATATATTAATTGTTTTAATTTTTAATAAAAATGATGTGATTCACATGAAAAACTCTCATTTTATGCATTTAAAGCAAATAATCACAAAAATATTCATAGTGTCAAATAGCCTATTGATGCGAATTGTATATCAATTACGTTTGCTTAGGTCAAATCTTATAAGCTAAATTAGAACCACTTTTTGATATCCAATTGAGATAAAGTTTGGTGATAATTCAATAATATGGAACTGGTCTGATGATGGAATGCCAGAAGTTGGCCAAATCTATAACGGAACGACGTAATCCTACCGTGTTTAGACTTTTTGGATTTGTCTCCTCAAGGACTGTGGTGCTAAATGGTATAAACGCGTGTAAATAAAAATGTAATTTCTGTAAACAGAGGAGATGTCGGACATGTTTCGTCCGTTCCGGACGCTGCTGCACAAGATTCGCTCGCTGCTGTGGACGTTAGACCGGCGCGAGCTGATGGCGCTGGAGCGACTGCTGTGCACCAACGAGGACATCTCCAACCTCGCGGGGCTCGACTTACCCGCCGGTATGTATATACAACCCATTAATATGAATTAACTCCGGCTTCGCATGTTTGCACTTTACTACCATCATTATTCGGCCATCTTATACATATATATACCTTTATACATATATTTAACGCGTTTGTTACGGTTGGTTTGGCTGGCCATTTTTGACGTGATAACGTCTTAAAAATCGATGAACGCCGGCTGCACGCAGGAAAAAGCTTGACTCATTGTCACGTTCCGCCTGACCCGAGCGTGTAAGCGAGAGCGCGGAACAAGCGATAGACAGGTACTTTCGGCATAAGCGTTCGGCTTGTGACGCATTTATCTCTCTTCTACTCCATCGGCCGATGCGTCCGAGTAAATGTTTTCTATGCAGAAGATGAAACCTTCCTTATTTATAGCTCTTTTTATTGGTGCAAGTTAATACCCGTAATTTTAGGAGGGGAGATGTTTTAGGGGGAGATAAAAAGGCAGCAACTTTGTTTTAATTAATTGTTTGCAATAATTGTTTTCTAGATCCAGAAACATCAAACGACTGGTCGTGTCCCTACCCAGATATCGGGGAGTTTGTGTCGAAATTTTACACGGATCATGCGAACTGTCGCGAACTTTACTCGACACAAAGGTATTGTGGTATTTACTACATAAGTAAATATTAATCTTAAAAGTAACAATTCATTTTACTTATGCTACTGACGGTCGATCACTCAAGCGCAACTAAATTTAAATCACTATTAAGCCCAATTTTTTCTGTTACATTAGTGTGTAATTTAGCGATAAATAAAAAGGTCTTAAAGTTAAGTTTTGACCGAGTATGATAATTTCAAAAGATGTGTTTCTTTTATTTGCATATCTTTCGAGATAGTTTATGGGCTTTTTATATTTGCAGTTCGTGTGACCCGGTTATAACCGACGGCGACTACCTGCCCGACAACATAGAGGTGATGACGCCCATCCTGGACGGGCTGCGGCGGCTCGGCGAGGGCGCGGACGCCGGGCCCGCCCGGCCCGCGCGCCTCTGCTGCTCAGACTCCGCCAGCACCGACACATTCCACACCAACGACAGCAGAGACTACCTCGACAGGACCAGGAAGACCAGTAAAACGGAAAGCAACGACCTCTCCTCGCTAAGAAACCTCTCGACGAACGGCCTCATGATGTTCGACCCGCTAGTCATCAACGCCGTGTCCTCCACCAGCGACACCAACCGCCAGCTCCCTGACCACGACCTCGTCACCTCACTCAACGAACAAGTCACCGAAATTGCCGACAGACTGTCTTCCATAGCGGCTAGTGACGTCGACATCATAGATCACAATCAAATGCACTATTTCTCCACAAACGATGTGCCCACACTGATATCGACGGAAGACTCGGAAGCGTTCGGCTTCTCCGGCCCCAGAAACGAACAGTTAAGCTGTTTGCCTTCCACGAGTCACGGGTATTTAATACCCAACGCGATCAGTCATGAACCCGCCGTATTGTCCTCGCTTTCACATAATAATTCAGCGGTGTTCAATCAAGAGGATGAGTTGGGCAACGACGTGAACAGTGCAATATTAAACTCTGATCTCCCGCTAATTATCCCAGATAATATTGACGCGGATATAGTTAATACAAATATATCTATTGCTAACGCTAATTTAAGTTCCCTGCTACTAACCAATGAGGAGTATAATAATTTAGTTGATAACGAAACGGCAGATGGTGATAACACGAGTTGCCATTCGGCAAAGATGACGATGGACAGGGAGGACGAAAGGGTTAAGTTTATGTTAGGTTACGAAAGCGACCACGAGTCCCCGGTCGACTCGGGCGTCAGTACTGAAAATACTAGTTTAGATAGATCGCCCGATACCGACCAGAGTAAAGATATCAAAGATAATCACTTCATGCAACAGAACAGGGTACTAAAGAGTCCGGACATGGAGGCCGACGACGACAAACACACCAAAAATACGTTAGAAAGTTCCTTTTCCGATGTAAATAATGACGTTACTGTAAATATTAATTATGTAGAAGACGATAGCAGTAAAAACGAAGCGGGCTCGTCGTCGAAGATAATCGATAAGGTTATAAATAGGCTAAGTTCTGACGAGGAAGGGCAGAGCGAAGCCACGAATGTAAATAGCGAGGCGAGGCGAGTTCTGCACGAGTGGGGGGCGAACGCGCCCGTCGACGAATGCCGAATCATCGATGACGTCATCACGGAACTGCGGAGGCATCGCGAATCAGACAAAAAGATCAGCTCACTAGTCGATGAAGACAACACTAGTAACACGGACGTTGGTCCGTCCACTACAAGCCGACAGAAGAAATGTAGGAAGACCAGTACGAAAAGTAAAAAGAAAAAGTGTAAGATATGGTCGCCGGGCATGGTCATACTGGATAATCGATCGACACAGACCCAGAATAGTCCTCTAAGACTAAATCTAGATCATTTTGTGGACGAAAGGTAAGCTTCCTTTATACTTTAAATCTAGTTAACATAGCTGTATATATACAATTGAGGTAATATTTAGTGAAGTAATGATCCTTAGGCTGGTTTGTCGGTGTGGTGGTGCGGAAATCGGTATGCTCGGTATTTACCGAAAGACTACTAGGCGCCTATGTTTCTATGAGCGTTTCCTGAATAGCTCGGTGTGGCGAGCATACCGATTCTGCACTGGCAAACCAGAAAGGTTCTGTTCTGTAGTGTTCTGTCTGTAATGTGCGTATGTGGAACCTACTCAGGCTTCCTCCGCAGATTCTACAAAAGATTCATCTCAATTTAATCTCAGGTTAAGAGAAGTTTAGAGGACAAAACATCAAATTTCCTTTTTTATTTACATTATAGTACAATATATTATTTGTATATTTATAATAAGTGTGTATTTATTTAAAACAAACGGTTTACTCACGTATCTTTTCGGGATCGCCCGACTAGTCGAAGTCAGTCAGTCAGTTCGACTCGCGACACCACCGCCGCCGCGACAGCTCATGATTAGGGACTTCTATTGAGTCTGAAACTAGTCGGGCGATCCCGAAAATAAACGTGAGTAAACCGTTTGTTTTAAATAAATATGAATACTCCTCACGAAAGTTATTATACAAATAATTAGTGTGTGTTGTTTTAGCGGCACATCTTGCGGGGCGTCAGAATGTGCCGACGATGAACAGATCGCGCTGGCGCTTCAGGCGCAAGAGCTGGCGGCGAGACAGCACGCGAGAGGGAAATTCAAGTACGAACACCCACCGACCCTCTGCGCCGAGCTTTACTCGTTAATATCGGCTTAGCTCGGCGCAGAGGGCGCCACTACCACGTATATTTTACGTGTTTGCTTAATTAATGTTAATAATGTACTGAAATTTTTTGTATTTTTTTTTTCAATATTTCGCTTGTTGTATATTTTAAATGAAGTTTAATTTATATTGATATAGATCGAGTGAGGATCTCATCCATCGCCTGTTCGTATGCATCGCGGGCGTCGCGGACCAGCTGCAGACGAACTTCGCGGCGGACCTGCGCAACATCCTGAAGTCCGTGTTCCTGATGAACCAGTCGCCCGAGCCGCCCGAGCCGCACGACGAGGACGAGCTGGCCAAGCCGCCCGCCATCGAGTACGAGGCCACAGAGGACCAAGTTATACAGAATGGTGAGTTATATCTGCGCATCCTTTCTCAATAGGAAAATGAAATTACGCAAAGCTCTGCGCAGAGCGCCATTAGTATATATAGTTATAGAACTGCCATAACGGAAAATCTCGTATTATCTACATGTTATGTTGTGAAAATGTGTCATAGTATTAATTAATTCAAAATCAAAAACTCATTTATTCCAACTAAGCTACAAAGTAGCACTTTAAGAAAGTCAATACACTGGACAGCACCCGAGTTCTCCCACCCTTCACTACTTCCTAAGTGTTCTGCGGCGCAACAAACTCCCTAATTTAATCATTTATTTTATAACATGTTGTTGCATCCCATATTTTATTATTAATTTTATCCATATATTATTGTTAGCTAGTGCTGCACTCTAGAAAAATATAGCAGTCATATTACTTATTGTTTAAAAAAAACGAATCTAAATTATCCATCCATTTTTTTTGATCTGGGGTCAAAAGCCCCTTTTTTGCAGTAATCGTTCTGCGGGCTTATAGTTAACTCAATTGATGAACTCAATTCACAAAAGGTGAAGGGTGGGCGAATCCAGGGTGCTGTCCATTGTATTGACGTTCTTAAAGTGCTACTTTGTAGCCTAGTTGGAATAAATGAGTTTTTGATTTTGATTTTAATTTTGAACACTAGAACAAAAACTGTGAATACGCAATTTTGTATAGGGTAACTTCGGTGGGCAACTAGTTGAGTTGTCAACATAGATAGCTAATATCCCCTGTGGCTGTGGCTTAGCAGTGTGTGTGTATGTGCAGGCAGCTCGTTCGACAGCGTGTACTCCGCGGAGGAGGTGTACGCGGACTCCGCGCTCCACGCCTCCGCCTCCGCCGGGGACCTCACTTACACGTGAGTTTATCTTACTAACGTTCAACTGCTCTACCGAAACGTGTGCTGAACACTTTGCCTCACAAATATTATGTCAAGTTTTGAAATACATGCTAAAACTGTAAAATGATTCATGAAGGCAACAAATCTTTTTAAAAAGCTATGCAGAAAAGTATATCTAGAAATTCTTCTGAAAATCATTTTTTCTACAATTAAAAGTCCGTTTTCTCACACTTTTACTCTTCCCATCGACAGTAAATTGTTTGCCTAAGAAGACACACCGAGTTCAAGTGTGTCGTAGCATTCGTCGGGATCCTTGTAAATCCTGGTTTACAAGTGGTGCAATAAAGCTTATGTGTGGTGTCCTCTTCCTATCATAAGAAACAATAATGCGAGGAATATGATACAGGAAGAATGTTCTAAATCTTGAAATAATTCTTTGTTTGTACTCACGCGAAGATATTAGTGGAGACGAAGTTCAGTACCAAACGGCTAGGCTAAAGGCTAGGCGCAAATTGGTCTCCGACCACTGCAGATCTGCTGTAGTGAGTGGTGGCCATACGCTACAGTATAGAAAAATATTAAAATGTTTGTCGCTGGCCACCAGTGGCCGTGTACTCGAGTACCCTTCTAAATCATTTTGTGTGATTGCAGTCGGTATAGTCAATATAACAGTAATTTTGTCTCATGCGAGTATACGAAAGTAATGTTCGAATACTCATTATTCGAACATTATTTTTGTGTTTGGCTACGTTAGTGCCCTCACCAGTTGGCGCCACTGGCGCGTCAGCTGTCAAAGGCCACCAACAAACTATGAAATTGGTCAGTTTCGGGCATGACGTGGGACAAGCGCGTCTGGCGGAACCGATAGGGTAGCCGTCGTTGGATATGATAGAGTTTGTGCAGCAGGTCGCGCGCGCGGGAGCCGGAGCAGGAGCCGGAGCGGGAACCGGAGCGGGAGCGCGCGCCGGAGCGGCTGCCGGAGTGGGTGCCGGACATCGCGGCGCCCGCCTGCATGCGCTGCGCCGCGCACTTCACGGCCTTCCGCCGCCGCCACCACTGCCGCAACTGCGGTACGTACGCACTACACATCACCATTATAAGCTACATGACTATTGGCCGAATATTGAAACGTCAATCGGTTATAAATCGCCGTTAGGCCTCATACTGTCTCTGTCATTTTAAGGTGTAAACTGGCGGCAGATAGATGTTTAAGAACGTCTTAAAATTAAGTTGCGTTTCAGTATTATCGGGTATTTATGTATAATTTCTGAGAGTTAGCTTACTTAGTATTGCTTTAAGTAAATCAACTCTCAGAAATTACAGTTTGCTTACTAAATTCAATAATAACAAATTCCTTGAGTAACCATTAACATTTCTGATATAGATGAATTACACACCCTTCTTGACATCCTATTAAGCTTAACTAATGCAAGTTTGGTGACAACGCAATAATGATACTAAGCTGCTATACGAGCTAGTCTGATGATGGAATACAAAGATGGTCTTAGGAACACCGTATTTGGGCTCGTTTATATACATAAAAAATAGATGACATCATAATGTTTTTTTTTTTTTTTACTATATTTTATTATAAAACAGGTAAAGTGTTCTGCGCGTCGTGCAGCTCAAACTCGATTCCATTGCCGCGCTACGGACAGCTCAAGCCGGTGCGAGTCTGCGACGAGTGCTTCCGATCTATCGCCAGCCACTGCCGCCGCCCGCCGAGCGCGCAGCGGTGAAACTGACAGCGGAACGCACCAGCCCTTCTACACGACCAAAAAAGTCCCAGTATACAATATCCCCTATATACAAGGTTATACGTGAAACAATAATAACCTCGAAGACGATATTACTAACATCATAAACAACAACTTTTTTTCTAGCACTTTTAGTTATTCAGCATATTTCAATTTCTACAAAATAAAAATTATCAAAATTGTACGCTCTAAATGTTATCAACTCTACGTAAAAACAAAAGAAAGAACTAGATACGTTGGTAGTTAGTTACTTTAAAATACAGATCTGAAAAATTTCAGATAATACAATGAAAATTTCAGTATGTTTCTTCTAAATTTATTAGGTTTTGTAGAAAGTCGTAGAACTAAAGTTGTTGTTTGTTATGTTAGAACCTAATGTAGTCTTGCAAGGTTATCAATGTTTTAAATATAGCCCTACATTTATAAGTTACGCTGATGTACCAGCGCAGTTAAGTAACTACTTATTTTAGAATGCGCGAAATGTTTCCAACCGGGTTTCAATCAAATAATCGAGCGCATTCAAATTCAATTCAGAAAACACTATTTCTTATTTTTTACTAGTATTTCTTCAGATCTATCTTCTCTATATTATTATAATTTATATTAAACAAATACTGTAATACTTTACTTTTAACATCTAACTGATAAGCCAAGACTATGAATTCTTATCTTTTAGGTATATGACAAATATTTCTTTTTTTTCCTACGATAAAAGAGGTAGATGACTGTGAATGAAAAACAAAATTTTAATTAGTCCGTCATTTACATAATAAAAATATATTTAGACACATATTTTTTGTTTTTTCAAAATATGAAAACACTTTTAAAGTTATGCGACATTTTAAATCAATGTATCGTCGTGAGTTTTTGGTTAATGGCCGGGACAATAAACAAGAAACGAATCGTTTCCTTAACGAACTGTTAAAATATCAACGAGGCGTTAAAAAAAGCTGTTCCTATAAAAAAAATTGTAACTGTTCGTTATTCAAATAACTGACGTCTGGTTACGAACGGATGAGAGACAGTGTAGTGACGGATCGTTACGTTAACGAAAAACGAATCAAAAGATATAGGATCTAGGCTTAAGTAAAATAAAAAAATACGTGTTTAATATTAAAAATGTATCTGACGGACTATAAAAATAAAAATGTTCATCTACCTCATTGCAAATGTTCGGTCTTATGGTACTTCATAATAGTTCTTATGGTGATATAGTATGATTATCGAAATATATAGGGCAAGGGTCGCAGGGCTGGTGGCTAGAGGGCTGGTGTTATTAATGTCCGCAATATATATTGTTATATTTTTATAAAAGACGAGCTAACGCTCTTATGTACGCAGATCTAAATAAGCCTTGTATAAATGCAACGTTATTTTTTGTATACTTTTAATCGATACACGAGTCAAATACTAAATTTCATAAATGTTTTTTTTAATATGAACACATTATATTCAGGTTTTGTAAATAGGTACCTATTACTAAAAAAATAAATAGACTTGTGTAATATCCATTCATCTAATAATAATTTTTATTTTTGTTCATTTTATTTCGAGTATCGTAAAAAGAATACCTCCATTAAAATTATATAAATTTTGTAAATTAAAGTTTCGTAAACAGTGTAATTGCTATTACAGTGGTTTGTGTAAATTTTTATGACGTCCCGTGATTAGAGATGAAACGGTGTAATATGTCGATTAAACAGGATTTGTAAATTTTAATAAATTTGGTATTTTTCAGTATATTCGGTTAACGGAAGAATATTGCCTTATTATCCAAATTAATCGAATACCTTGTGTTTTATTTTTAATCAATAGTTAACTATATCTTGTCTGTTTTAGCAAAAATAAAAGGTAAACAAACTAATCGAAGACGCGAACCTGAAAAATAAAATTATTTTTTTGTTTGTAATGCTATTTACTTCCCAGGTGGTCCCATGGTCAAGATCTGATGATGGGATCCCATCAAATCAAGGGCAACGCTTAACGGTAAATTTTTATAGGCACGTAATCCGTGTAAGTTTTTATTGAATTACTTTAAATTTGAAATGTTTAAGTTATTTTTTTATATTTATGTGTAATTACATAATATAATTATTAATTTATTTATAACTTTTGGTTATTTATAAAATTTTGGTGATTATTTGTTATAAATTATAGAATTTTGCAATGATATAAGTACATATTTAAAAAAAAATAGTAGAAGCTGTGTCTGGATTTGTTTACCTTTTATTTTACGCTATTAAGGTTAGATAATAGTCACGACCGGCAACCACAAGTAACGAATGTTTCGCCTGCATAATTCGGCTGCGTTTGGTTATGCGTGCAGCAAGATGTAATTATATAATACGATGCCTAAACTAGACGAAATTTTTTTATAAAAAAAACTTTTTTCTTTGTCTTGTTCCATTATTGTTTTATATTTGTTAAATGTACGATTGTCCTAAGTACCATTGAATAAGGTGGAATACTTTATCAAATAAGTTTTATTTTTATATTAACTTTTAACAGAAATTTGAAACGCAGTATGGTTGACATCGATTATCAAAATGTTCTCTTGTGTTAAATGTAGTTGCATCAAACATATTAACACATTATTGATCTTTGATTTTTTGTCCAATAATAGTGTCTTCGTAAATCAAAAAGATTAAACACCTATGACATTGAAATTTATTCCAAAATACACTGTATTAAAATCCTCCAAAGTGCATGTTTGAATGTAGATAAACTTGACCATTTATGTCTTAACCGTAGCTGACTTTAACGGTTATAGTTGTTAATGTTGGTTAAGACTATCATTTTTAATCTATTCTGTGCTCAAATGTGTACTTTGTAGGCATAGACTCGACATTTTAATCCTCAATGTTACAAAAATATGTACTAAAATTTTATTGACTGATAAAAAAAGTGTGTAAGGACTTTCCATGTTTTATTAGGTAGCTCTCTATAATATTGTTGTTGCTACGCTTTTTTAATATTGTTTGCAAACACTATTATAACAAACATTAAAAAAAAGAAGTAATTTGTGATCTTCCGAGACAATAATCCTGTAAATGTTTTTCGGCAGACATCACAGTCATCCGCCTTTAAAAAAAAAACTTGAAATGTGTGAGTTACAATTAGAGCTTGCAAGCAATATTTAATCTAAAATAAAATTGTTTTGTTTTTAGACTATTTAGAGACATCAATTTCCTGATTAAATTTTTGTCACTTTGTTTTTTGAACTCCAATTACAGTACGGTGCAAACTTAAAGGCGGCTCTGAACACGAGTCGAGTCGCTGCGCAGTACCAGACTCATGCGCCAGCGGGGGTGCGGGGCGAGGTACTGCGCAGCGTTTAGCGCACTTCACAGCCGCCATTAAATTTGAATTCGCACTTTGCGTTGGTTTTTCCTTTGGTTCGCGCAAGAAACAAGTTTAATATATATCTAGACCCGCTATTAGCGGTGTATGCAGTGGAATCAAGTGTTGTGAAACTGCTGCTCTGACAAACGTCAAGTATATTAATTAAGTCTTGCAACACTCGTGTCATCCATTGCTTACGTCATACGACATAAATAATATCGCGAGTAAAGAATAACATTTTAAAAAAGATTCCATAATTTTTTATAGCCAACTATAGATTTTAAGCATTCTTTTATTGTTAAGATATAAACTATTATTAAATGTTTGTAAATTTTGTAAGCGTAATGATTGTACCCTCATTACCTGATGGTTTTTGTATATTGCAAAGGCGAAATATTATAGATATTAAAAAATGTTATAAGTGATAGTAAATAGGTAAATGATATTTTAACTTGTAAATATATTTCGTTATTAGCTATAAATCGTTTTATTTTTGTAAATTATGTCTGTATTATAAATATTCTAAAGAAAAAGGTCAAATAGGAAAGCGGTTTTTTTAATGTCCCTTTTAAATATAAATTTAATAAAAAATCTTAGACACTTTTTTTTCTTATTATTACTTAAACAATGATGAAGATACAGTAAATAGAAATGTCGCAAGACGTCACTTGTAGCTCCAATTTTTACTAACACGTGACGTCAGAACTTCTAAACTTCTTTAACTTGACAACTTTTATTGATTTGATAAAATATCAAATATTTTTTTATTTTATGTTTCTAACTGTCTCACTCTATATCTCCTTTTCATACATAGTCCGCACGTCTAATCGAGTTTGACGTTTTTTTTTAATAGTATTTACCTATATTTAGTTACCTATAATCCTTTTAACTTTCTGCAACCGATATAAGAACATCTGAATATAAACAATAAAAACTAATTTGTAAATTAAATTATAGGTTTAGTAAATTTTGTCGTCATTTTAAATACACAGTCGGTTTCTTTAAAAAACTTAACTTTCTATCCTTCGTATATCTTACAAAGTTAGAATGTGCATACAATTAATTACAATTCAGTAATAACATGCTTCAATGCTATATATTGCGATTTAACCAATTCTTTGGCAGGATTGTTTTAGTGTATAATTGGAAATTATAAAGTCTAAAATATTTCTGCTTGTTTTTACTAAAAAACAATAATTGTTTTAAGATGTATTTGAAATTAATGATTTTACATACATTTAATATAAATTAGATCCGATGCATCGAAATGTCGAAACTGATATATTTCGTTATCTTTTTCGCATTTCAATATGATAAGTATTTACATTTACATTAAGATTCTGAATAATTTAGAAACGGTTAATTGAACGTTCATTTTAATATTACAGTTGGTTTTTGTCAGCGCAGAATCGTCAAAGGTGCACGCACACATGGTCAAAAAACTTACATGGTGAGTAAATAACAATTAACGTTTATTCGGTGAGTTTTGAAGTAGTGAGGCTCTCATTAATACCTACTCAAAAGATACAAGAACTTTCAACTTAATCCATGATTTAGTAACAAGCATCCTACTATCAAAATATACATCTTTATAATTTGTGGGATAAGAACAAAATTATCCGCAACGCGCAGGCAGTACAAGAACTGCTTGCGCAGTTAGCAAGAGATCAGTCAACGACAACTGCTTGCCACTGAGTAGCTCCACAAAAAAAAGCGAGTGAGCGGAAAGCGCGGGGTAACTGCTCGGACGCTGCCACTGAGTTGCTCAACAAAGCAAAATGCGAGCGGGCAGCGCGGGGTAACTGCGCGAGGGAGGTCGTCAGCTTGAGCAGAACGTGTATATCTGCGTCCAAGCGATCGCCGCCAATCGCTCGAAGCAGTCGAACTATTCAAGCGGTTCCGGTACATAGAAAACTACATTTCGCTATGCAGTTGCAGCTTGCAGCGTATGTCTGTGTCACTCCGCATCCTAAGTCCATTCGAGACTAACCCGTGCCGTTTAAATGCAGCTTAGAGCTCGATGAAATGCAATGTAAAGAGCTGTGATACCTCTTTGATTTATATTCTGCCTAAAGAGGAAAAATTAGACTTAGTCTCTGAACGACAAAATATTTTGCTTTACACGATTTTTCTGATAATTTATTTTTTTGCGGGTCGAAGTAATGGCGATACAACTTTTTTTCCAAACGTTGCTTTTAGGTATATATGATAAAATCCCGCGAGTCGACAGACGCTTACGATTCGTGGCTGTGTGGCGGTGCTTTGGTGACCACTTCACAAATAATCACGTCCGCAGCTTGCATCGTTGATATTGATAACATCTATGCTATTGCCGGCTATAGAAAATACGTCAATGGCCGGGATATTGACAGGGATAACTGTACAAGGCTAAAGAAACAAAGAATTGTGAAGATTCGTGTGCCGCGCGGTAAGTTTAACGTAGTTCGTTACTTTATTTTTTTATTTCATTATTAACTGCCCTTCTAGCCAACTGACATTTCTACAAGCGTTAACGCTGATCGAATCGCTCAAATGTATGGAAGTGGAAAATCTAAGTCACGTGACTTATCGAAATAAAATCCTATCCATAGATTTTAATGTCATGCAATTTCTGTTAACGTTACGCTTGTAGAAAAGTCAATAGACTACTGGGGCTCCTATTCCTTAAAAATTCTACGTCGAAATGCGTTTTGGGCATAGTTAATGATATCGCTTATTTCGACGCAAAATATTTTGTAGGAAAAGTACATAATATTATAATAAGCATTTAACATAGAAATGAATTATATCATATATTTTTTTTAAGTTATGTTAAACTGCTGTCATTTAAAGCAATTTCGGAATTTATGAGATTTTGCATGGTAGCGGTGGCTACTACGATAAATGTGCTAGAACTAGCTGTTGTAATGTTTAAAGAATTGCAAGGCTATATATTGCTGTTCTTGCCTCCATGAATCAGGCAGACAACAGGGACGCCAGCAGGTTAAGTGTCGTCAAATACAAGAGGAGGTTGAGACTCTAACATTAAAAGAAAAATGTTTTGTGACTTTTAAGTACCATTGAACTTAATTATATTCGCTTTTATGGAAAAACCTAATAACTTAGATCCATGCTGAAGGCACGGCGCAGCGGGGTGGGGATATGTCTTACTTTCACTTACTAAAAACAATCAGGTCCCGTATTTGTATTGGCCTAAGTCTAGTTAGATAAAGATTATCAAAAGTGTTTACCACGGAACATTATTTACCTAGGGCTCAGAGGGACTTCTTCTGCCTTGCCTTTTCTCAAGCTATTTTGGGGTCGGCTTCCAGTCGTACCGAATTCAGCTGAATACCTGTATATTACGTGGAGCATCCTACCTATTCTCCACAACCCATTTTTCTGGGCAACACACTGTCCCATGGTAAAATTGGTTGTCAGAATTGCAATGACTTAACGATTGCCAAAGATCAACGTATGATAGTCAGTACCAAGGGCTTAACGTGCTTTCCGAAGCATGGAGGGGTCTTGGTATGTTTACAAATTGTCGCCCATTCACGGACCAATCTAGCGGCGAGCGGAGTTTAACCCTTATTATCGGTCAAACCTTTTACAGTTAGTAACAAACTCCTCGAAGGCTAAGAGAAATATGAATTGCTAAAAATGTTCTGTAGCCAGTTTTTGCCTTAACTGCGTTCAAGTAAAATGTAAATCGGAGCATTGAACTTTAACCATTTAATTTAATAGGATCGTCGAATATCATAATCAGAATGGCCCTGATTCTGCTGAATGCCAACTTAACTGGCTATAGGTAACTTTTTACTTGTTCATAATTAGAAAAGACGATATTTAGAGCTGTCAAGTTCGAACAAAATAATCATTATGTAAAAATTTGCCGATACGTAAAAACGAGTGCACTATCAGTGATGTTCAAAGCAAAAATCAGTTTGACATTTCTTAGTTGCTGTTTAGGGATTGCAATTGCTGGACCCAGCATACAGCAATCCAGCTGGATCCAGCGCTTTTTTAAACATGCTGGATCCAGCATACAGTGCTGAATCCAGCGATGAGGATCCGCAAACGTATTAATTTCTATTGTTTAGTTTTGAGTTGCTGCCATTTTCAAAACGGCGCGGCAACGTTGCCGTTCTGTCACTATAGCACGAGCCACATGCCCCCTTTCCCCCTTAAAAAAACCTGGCTATTTTCCTTTGCCAAAAAAAATGCGATGCGGCAGGGGATGAAAACTTTGTTAGAACGAGTAAATAAACAACAAATTGTAGAGCCGGTGCAAGAAGATATCATGGAGTTAGAAGAGGATGGTCTAGATGATGACGCAGAACCCGTGAAAATGACTTTAGAGCAAGAGCTTGAGATGGAACTTAAAAGAGAGAAGGAGCACTTTAATAAACAAAAGCCAAGTGGTCCATTAGATTACGAAAAGGTCCTGAAAAAAGAAATGAGCGTTTATGAGACCGAAGGAGTGCGAGGTGAACTCTATCGTTATCTATCGATCTATGGTTTATGAGTATTTAATGACCCTAAAACCGACCAGTGTAGAGGCCGAAAGGGCATTCTCAGCAGCCGGCTACATATGCAGTTCTGTGCGAAGCAGGTTGGGAGATAAGACTATAGATAAAATTTGTTTTCTAAGGTCTTACTTTCAGAGAATTCAACAAAAGACAGTCAGTCTCTTATCGTCAGATTTTATACTGCCTAATTATTAACGAATAACGAGTGGAGAGAAGATTATTTCGGAGCTTCTTTTGATACAAAAAATTTATTGAAGATTAAAATAGTATTATTATTACGGTCCTTTTTTGTAGTTAATTTTAAAAGAATTTGTAAGACTGATTGCTACTGATTAGCCGTTCTATCCTATCCTATGATTAAACATAAACGTAATAAGATATTGCTTACTTAGAAACATTATCTAAAATGTTATATGAGGTTATATGTTTGTTATTTAATTTTAAGTTGATTCTTTTGATCTCAAATGAAGAAACCAAAGCAAATTGATATCAGATATCACCAAATGAGTGAAAGATTTCGTAGATTATCGTAAGAATTACAAATGAATAAAAAAAGTCTTAAAAATGACGACTTTTTATTTTCGTTCCACATTTTGCTGGATCCGCGCTGGACCCAGCTGGATTCAGGTCAATCCAGCAAGAATCCAGCTGGATTGAAAACGCCGCTGGATTGCAATCCCTATTGCTGTTGTTAGTTATTGTAAAGAGCTGACCTTTTCATACTGCTTTAATTAATAAAATAAGGCAAAGCTTTATGTTATTTTGATTTAGTTTGCGTACACGGGAATCAGGGCCAATATATTTCTATAGCTTGGTATATTTATGTACTTATATTGTATCTGCATACCATTTATAATCATTTATATCTGTCATAACTCATCTAAGTAAATCAAATGTTGCTAGAGGAAATAAAAATTATATCAAGAGAGTGTCATTAAATACATGCTCTATTTTTTTGTAAAGTAAAATCCTACCAACATATATAGGTGCTGTAGGGCTACTGCAAATGAAAATAAAACGCAAATTGCTCTAAATATAAACCTATTCAAGAGTTGGATAAAAATGACATTTCAACAAAGCACATAGTACCTACTCTGGCGACTTTATGCAGTTCATAGATAGATAAATCGATTCCGCAACTACTCGTATCGCATGATTAGCTTGACGATAAGAAAATGACAAACGATTATAACTTACTACGATAATAAACAGGGATAGTATTTAACAAGTGTCAGTGATTGTACAGTGTAAGCAAAATGCCAATAATTATACACAAGACAGCGGTCAGTCCACCAGCTCGAGCGACCTTGATGCTTGCACAGATACTTGGTCTTAAGGTCGAAACTCGCGAAGTAAGTCTACCTACGAGAGAACAGTTTAAGCCTACGTATTTGATGAAAAATCCGATGCACACAGTACCTCTGTTGGAAGACAACGGCTTTGTCCTAGCTGATAGCCATGCGATCATGATGTATTTGAGTTCAAAATACGGGGATGAACAACAAGAATTGTACCCTAAGGATATGGCAGCAAGGGCGATAGTCGATCAACGCTTATTTTTTGACGCTTCGATTTTATTTCCACGATTGAGATCTGTTATTTATAGTGTTGTGAAATTTAAAGCGCCTGGACCCACAGAGGAGCAAGTTACTGATATCTTGGAATCATATTACATAGCTGATAAGTATCTCGAAGCGACGCCGTACATAGCTGGTGACGCGTTGACCTTGGCTGACATATCGTGTGTTGCCACACTTTCCTCGTTGAACTCTATCATTGTAATCGACAGCAAATACGTGAAGCTGCGGGCATGGTGGGCGCGACTTCAGAAAGAGGAGTGGTACCAGAAAGAAAATGAGCCAGGGTTAAAGCTATTCGACGGCTTTATTAAACAGTTTCTTTAAACTTAAAATTGTTATTTTTTTAAGCTTTTATTATAAAAAAATATTATTATTATTTATAAAAAAATATTATATTATTATAAAATAAATAGTAGGGATTTTAGAGGTTTTGGGAGCTAGTTGATACTTTTGAAAGTAGGTTTTAAATGGTTTTCTAATAATCACCCTACTAAAGTCCAAACGCACTTGCACTGTACCTACTGCGCGGTTCTGCGGGACACAACAAGGAGGCGCTGCGCGTAACTGCAGCTGCAAAAATACCTAATCTCAGTGACGACACTTAATCATGTCTCTTAATTAGGTGCACATATGTACATGGGTAACTAAAATTTATCCAAATAAGTTAATATACAATATTTAATAAACACCCTACTATAAATATTACCTACGGCAAATTAGAAGCACTCTTTGGAATAAGTTATGTAATAAATTTAAATACCATTATTTTATATGTATGTAATATTACTATGTAATATTAATCTCACAGTCAAACAGTCTGTACTATTTTGTGAGAGACTGTTTAGTTCATAAGTTTATTATGTATCTTTTAAAACATAAATAAATAATAAATAGTTATAACCGGCAATTAAACTTTGACTGCGCGGATACCCGAATGTTATATATATAGGTCACCACGCCAATTACCACTATGCGACGTGCTACGGGTTCGATCCTCGCATGGGATAGGCATTTGTGTGATCCAGAATTGCCCGTTTTAAGTCTGAGTGTTATTTGTGTATGTGATTTGAATTTTTGTAAAACCCCCCCGCTATAAAAAAATAAATAAATTAGCGCGGGAGTCGATTTAAAAAAAATATATTTGCATATTGCTGAAAGTTTGAATTTGAAAACTTGTAAGCGCATCATTAGTTTAATAAAGCAATCTATTTACTGTCTCTTTTGTTTATAGAACATATAGCGCACGTTAATGACTACACGAATACAACTCGTTGGATGACCCTGGACATAGGTGTCGCCACTGTTGAGAAACCCTACGATTTGGATGATATATCATTCAAGATTTACTGTTCATATATTCCGACTATTATACAAATCAATTATAACCCTCGTTTGGACGAAAAGGTGGGAACTAACGTGGTAGCTTTCGGCTGGGGTCGGGATAAAGGCGGTAAAGTAAGTGTAATTAATTAATAATTAATTTATTTATTTCTTGTAGTTGAGTCGGATGGCGCAAAGTTTTTCCGCGACAATGTATAAATTATTAAATATTATTCATTAGTGTTGTGGTGGCCTAAAGGTTCAATGAACGGATTTGTGTACACAAGGTGGCAGGTTCGAACCCATTACAAGCAAGTACCAATGTGACTTTTTCAAAGTTTTATGATCTTTCTTAATTATTCGAGAGGAAACCTGTATTCCAAAAATTGGAATCTGAAATCGCCATTCCGCAATAAGCAAGCGTGGTGATCAATGCTCGTACCTTTTCTATATGAGAAGAGGCCTGTGCCCAACAGTGGGAAATTTATAGGCTGGTTTATTACTATATACTGTTATAATGTATAATCCTAAACTTAGTCTTCGTTTTAATAGCTTTTTTTTGTAACTACTAAGTTTTACTGTTTTAGTGACCTGTCCTTGTAGCCAAGTAACCTTTCTACAAGAGTTAACAATGACAGAAATCGTTTTAATGGAATTAAATGTATGGAAATGACATTTCATTTCATTACGTCACGCGACTTACTCTTGTCACTTCCATACATTTGAGCGATTCGATTAGCTTACGCTCGTAGATATGTCAGTTGGCTAGAGGGGCAGAGCTTCAAACTTCAGTTGTCGCACAAAATATTAACTAGGAAATGGATTAACTGCATCAATTAGATAGATATAGATATTCCCTGCAGGAACCTGCAACGCATGCTGATTAGTATTGTAACGGTATGGCTCGCGTCGGACAAGCTCACGATCGACGCGGCGTGGTCAACTCCCTTTTTACATGCTTATGGCCAGTTGTCACGGCACAAGACTTACGGCTATCCGTCCCCGCTCTTACCTCTTTATCCGTCTCTCTCTTTACCTCTCCCATGGCTTGCTGGCAGCACGAGCTGCCATTCGCAAAGCTATCTATTTCAAGTCGTGATTTGGGTTTGCGAGTTTTAGTTATAGTTGCGGCTTTGATTATGTCCTTACGTTAGGTTGACGCCGAGGTAAAAGGCGAAACCTGACGATCCGTCTCTTAGTTGAGTTGTGCGACAACCTTTAACGTCACAATTCATAAATGATACAGATAATTTTTACAACTCTTATGTAACCTATTGTTTCCTGTTTATAGATAAATGATGTAGTCGACCGAAATTCTGAAACATTGAGAGAGGTTTCAATAAAAATAAAACATAAAGAACATTGTATTCATAAATTCCAAGGTAATGGCCTAACAGAAATGATACAAAAATATATGATATGTACTCATGGGAAGGGTCTTCTAGATGGCGAGGGTTTTATCATTGAAGATAATTTGGACAAAAGTAGTAACAAATGCATGGAGTTCGATAGACGACGTGAAATGGACGAAGTGCGTATTTTATGTTCGTGTAATCTCGAAGCGTTAGCGTACTTGGTTAATTTCAAGACATATTTTCTTTTTACAATTTTAGTGTGTTGATGACTTTGATGATATGGGAGTTGGACGTAGATCTAAAACTCTAAAAGAAGTTGTTAATAACACGATAAGAATAGATGGAAATAAAGGAATACAAAAAGAAAATGCATCTAGCTCACGCTTTGCTCCGAAAACGAGGCGTCAAGGAATTTGTCAGGTAGATTATAATTTTACAAAAAGTTATTTTTTTAATCATATTCATCTTTTATCTTCTCAACGTGATAAGCCCGATTAACACGATGCAAATTTCTTGCCTTTGGTATATAATAATTGCATGGCAATAATTCGTCTAAACAAATTGACACATTATTGCTCTTCAAGGCAAGTTTTGCAATCAAAACTGTTCGTGGTCTAAACAGCACATCATGCATTTGGTATGGGAATTTCACGACATTATAGTAGATGGGGATGGGTCTACTTAATAATATTAGACACGTATTTTTTCTTTTTTTAAGTAAGCAAACGATGGGGATGATGCAGTGAATGGAAATGTCACGTGACGTCTGTAGGTACAATTTTTACCCACACGTGACGTCCCTAGCCAGAACTTAACAGAAGCGCTCTAACTTTGTCATTTTTGATAAAAAAAAAATACGTGTTATCTGGTGGACTAAATAGATATTTCCTTTACATACCCAATCTGATCCCCTATGAATCGTTAATGGAGAATTGAGTAAACCTCTTCAATTCGACAGTGTAACTAGTAAACGATACGAGCTCTAAAGTATGTTTTATCGTAGAACGATCACGGTGGTCCACTAATTACGTGGGTTGGCAGTACAGAGCTACTTATAGGAGTTGCAGTTAACAGTCTCTACGACGAACATTTTGAGTGTATTGGACCATTCTTGTTCACAAGTACTTCTGCTGCCGGCCAGGTGGTGCGCTGTTTGTTAGCTAACGAACATCAAACGTGAGTTACTGTAAACGTTTACTTTTTTAAATTCGATGTTAAATATTTATCCTGTCACACTTACAGGGGAAATCATTAATTCTAACCATATTACCTTTTGTGTCTTATGAACTCATATATAATGGCAAACCTATATTTCACCAAATGTCATATGGGCTCGAGTCGAGCTTCCAAAATCATGTTAATAAATCTGCCTTTGTGCGAATACTCTGCTGCAGAAATTACGCGACCTTAACAAATTTTACTTGATACTTAGACAAAAGTCATTTTAGCCATAAATTTATTATAATGCTTACAAAATATTATTCTTATATGCTTTTGTTTTAGTTGGCATAATAATTATTTTTATTTGAGAAAGAAAATAGAGTACTTAAGTATCTATGCACCAATGAACGCAATCATCCTGTTTCATGTGCTAAACAATCAGTGTCGAAGTCCTTGTTGGGTCCTTTGTTATTTTTTTTAATAATTTTAACAATTTTGGACAGCTCTTCATTCGAGAGAATAGCGCTGTATGTATGCGGGTACAAAAGTATTCAAATCCTAACTGCCTCTATATTTATCCTTAAAGTTTTCTGTGATAAAGACATGGGATTAATACCTACCATCTATCTTTCTTTTTGGCAGACGAAGAACCTGTCCTGAAGCGGAGCGTAACGGATATGATATTTTTGAAAAATATCTCAAAAAAGCTCAAGATGTTTTAATAGCAAGAATGAATGATGGAGAAATTGTTGTACATGAAAATGACACTGAAAGTTTGTCTTCTATAGAAGTCGTTTCTTTATGATATAATCTTTTTGTTTTTTTATTACCCAGCGCATAATTAATGTAATGTAATTTACATGCAGTACCTATAATTGAAATTCTTCGTACTCAACCTCCGATTGCAGTTGGTTGCGAAACTTAAAGATCAATTAAACTACCTACACTAAGTATACGGCACTATGATTATCCTTTGATAACAAAACAGCACCTTATATACACCATTCATTGAATCATCATTTATCACTGATTTGTTCCATCGTAAGGATACTTCTGAAAACGACTTGACAAAGCAGAACAAAAGGAAAAGAAAACCTGCGCGAAAACATCAATTGTTTTGATAGCAAAGACCTTAAAACCGCTAAACTAAACACGTTCCCCAACAGTCTTAGCCCAAATCAAAAGGTACAATCACGTCTACTAGCCAGACGATAATAGATCAAATATGCACAAACGCGAATGTGGTAAGTCTAGAATGATACACTTGGTGCACATGCATTTATCTCTATCGTTTTAAAATTTGAAAAAGAAATAGTAAAGCCAAGGTTGGTAATGGCAAAGAAACCTGACAGATATGAACAATGAGGCTTTTGTAGAGGATTTGAGCGCTACGGATTGGCTTGCGACATCGGAGTTTTAGGTCATCAATGATGCAGAAGCACAATATAGTTATAATTTTAGCTCTCTTTTTGACAAGCTCTCTTAAAATCAAAGTTTTACTTACTGCGTACCAATAAAACTTATTTCCAATCAAAAATTAACCAGAATTGCCCCAAATTTTAAATGACCCCAATAAAAAAAAATCTCTTTATATTATGGTACCAATATACTACTTGACGTACGAGATTCACAGGTTTAATGATTGTTAATTTTAATGAGGACTATTGATAAAAAATATTTTACTTTATCTAACTTTATAATAAAATAGTAATCGCCAATTTTATTTTGCCGGTTGTGAGATTGTCTGTAAAATGTTGCATCATCTCAAAATTCATTAATAGAATAGACACTACATGTCCAAGAGCCGCGACCTACGCACCTCCTTTTACCAGCTATGCTACAGAGGTCACTGACCGATGTTTAAATTTATCCTTTTACTGGTTACGTCTTAGGAGCGAGGTATGCGCGGTTGATTATTATTAGTTCAAGTTGAATACTTAAAATTTGTAATTGCACAGAGCAATAAAAAAGAGAAATTGAAAATTTTAATTGATAAAATTGTAAATTTAAATTTAATTTATTTTTTACTATTTCATACGCCAATTTTCAAACGCAAAACTTTATTTAAATCTGCAGTTTACATAAAACATGTACCAGATCAGTATTTTAAGTATTTTTTTAATAATATTGTATACGCAAAGTAAGTATGAAGATACATTGACTGTTTATTATTAAAAAAAAAATTATTACTTTGAAATATTCGAGCGCTAAAAAATAGATATTATGATTATGCATTGAATAGTGCAGAAAAAATATTATTAAGTTTAATACTTTTGTGAAAAAGCAAAAAAAGTTTTTCAATAGAGCTGATTTCAAAAAATAAAACTATCGAGGAAAGTTTCTTTAATCGTGTAACTGATCGACATTTATTTTCATCATATCCTTCTATCTAACCAAATTTCAAGTTAATAAGTTTTATAGTTGCCAAGTAAAAATGATAATATGAAAATAGCTTAAAAAAATTGTGTATCGCCTTAAATATAGATAACAGTGAAGAGTTCGTTTCTCCCTTTAGTGATAGAGTTTTGATATGATTTTGAGTGGTGCAGATAACAAAAAGTTTTCCTTCTCTGGACCGGTTTAGTGTCATACCAAACCAGATACTTTAACCATGAGCTGATGCGGAGGTGTCGTGAGACGAGGTCCACCAGGGAATGCCATAAAATTATCGGGCGAATACGAAGAAATGTGTGTGAGTAAAAAGTTTTTAAAGAGTTATAAATTAATAGCCTTATTCATAAAAATCTCGACGGTATTTAACAATTGAAATAAGAATCTGTTAATCAGTTGCTAACCACCGTCGAGATGTTTATAAACAAGGCCTTTATTGTTTTGTTAATTCGCATCTATGTGTCTTGCAGACGAAGAAATAATGCAATTTGCATAGAGTGTGGTTTACTAAACAATACACGTGCCGTGGACGATACGTATTGGGAAGATGAACTCGCGAGGTGAGTTACTAAGACCACGCTAACAAAATGATCATATTATCTGGTTAAAGAATTTCAGCGCCATCGGATGTGAGAAGTGTTTCTTATTCAGTTTTCCCGGTTGGCCTAAACCAACATACTGTTAGGGAAGATTAGTAAACAACGAATGTTTGTTAACACAATGTTTTTTTTTTTTATTTTTTTTTATGTACCAAATAAGTTACTAAAGTGTACTATTATAAATAAATGCCGTGACTTTAAATTAAACGCTTTTTGACGTGATAACGTCTTTAAAATCGTTTTAGTCGGGTGACATGTTCAGAAACTTGTGTCACACCAAAACCTCACGAGCGCGATCGCAGGTATAACGAGAGAGAGACGGACCGATCTCCCGTCTCATCTCGAGCGCTGCCAGTCATTCCGTGAAACTTGTCACGCGGAATCCTCACGAGCGGAGGCTGGCATAGCGTTCGAGTGAGTGGACCGATCTTCCGTCTGTCTCACTCTAGCGGCATACAAACGAATGCAGATTTTCTCGTGCGGTTAAGTTTTCGTTGAATGTTTAACAGTGAAACAAACTATGAAAATTTGAAAAAATTGTTATCTTCATTAATTCCTCTACTTCCCAAAAACTTATATCACCAATAAGACGTTATCACGTAAACATCTCGATCGTAAACCTACTTTACAAACAACCAATTTTTTTACCTTATTTTAGTCTTTACGACACCAATGACACTTCAAGAAAATCTCAAGATTATTGGCCATACAGCGATGAGACGGATGAAATCATTACTTAATTATTTTTATTAATAACTAACTGCTATACTTATTTAATAAAAAGATTATAATGTAAGTACATTTGTTTATTTTAATGATATGCAGGGATCTCACATTAACATCGTATTAACACAAACAGCCAAATCAACAATTCATCATGTCTTTTTATCTGAGCGCTTTTCATAAATGATTCTTCGGTGTGATTCTGTAAGACCTCATTCTAAACTTCGAATCTGAATCCGCTTTGAGTTTCTTGATTGGCATTCCAAAAACTCGGTTGGAAATTCGAATTTACACTAGCGCTACCCTTGCGAGCGTGTCAGTGAGTTGAACTAAATTGACGTGAGATTTTGACAGATAAAGTATGAGATGACATAAGAAATGGGAATCAGTAAAGGTAATTCCCCCGTCACTTCGACGCTCACTTCGCACTCGAACCCGATCGAAATCAAGGTTATTTTGAACTTTATGCGAAGTGAGAGTGAATAGCGAATGGAGATGCGAGTTGTTTGAATTTTACAGAATCGCTTGGCAGCTTGACAGATTTTTCATGTACGAGCAAACTCGATATCATCTTTTGCGATATCAGGTATCGATGTAAAGTAATTTTGCTAAGTGAATATGTTATAATCTTTTAACAGGAACATGCAGCTCTATTTCGTAAACGTACATATCTAACGCACTATCATTTGATTGTGCAAGAGTAAAAACGACGATTCACATAGTTTTATTAACATTAAAAATGGAAGTGAAGAATAATATTCAAAGAGGAAACCCAGATGATCATTTGCGAATCTAATTGGAATTAACAAGTTATGAGTCTAAACTACAGGTACAGAGGGGTGATTTGGTTCATTCTTTTTGGGACACCTTCTCAAGACAAAAGAGAAAGCTAGATAAACAAGTCTTTCTTTAATTCTTAGTCTGCAAAAACTATAAAAGTCATAAATACACTGTGTATGTAAAACGTCAAATAAAATCGTACACTGCTATCGCTAATTGTTTTATTTGAAGTGGTTTTTAATAATTATTTGTAAAACTTAAACTTATAGAAAAAAAATAGTGGTTTAAAAAGAATTTGGTATGGGGGAAGCGACTGGGTATTTTTCCATATGGACGTATTCCGTTGTTTTCTTTGTGGAAAATGCTGCTAGGACAGTGTTTTTCCCAAAAGATCGAGGTGTGCGTGCTTCTACTATTTAGTATTTTTTTTTCAAAAAAATTACTTAATTTTTTTTTGAAAGTACATGATAGAAGCATAGATAACTTTTCTCTAAACTTTGATGGAAAAAATATTTGGATTGGTCTAGTTTTGGATAAAAATATAGCGGAATACGCAACGTCTTTTGGTCAATGATTTCGTAGGTATAATCAGCCTGACCTGCCTAAGAGGTCCCTTATGAACTTATATAAACGTATATATATTCTGTAAATACCTATTTTTTAAACTCCTCGGGAGTACACTATCCCTTAAGCAGCCCAGCTACCCAGCACCGCAGCGAGGCAGGCCGCACGCGCTTCGCTTCTCGCGCGCCGCCAACGCCGCTTCGACCGCGACATTTATGACGTTACGTGATTTTTTTTAATTTCATTTTCCAAATCGACCAAATACGTATGCATTTATGTTTCAGAAGCTTTAATATTAAAAAAAAAACATTCCTTAGTGGATGTTTACATCATAGAATACTTTTAGCGGCTAAAACCACCGGAGTGCTCCTCCCTTCCATTTACCGGGAATCAGGTAGGAGCACATTCACAGTGGTTTTAAGTAACATTATTTACTTTTCGGTTGAGGCTATTAAATTTTATTTACTGTTACGGCGAATATTTCTAATATTCGGCGTAACGTAAGTTTGCAAAATGTAATTATTATTTTCATCTAAGTGACAGTGTATGTCCTTTTGAGAATGAATTCTTAAAACCTAAACCTAAACCTCTTTACCTAATTTATTTTCAATCGACCAACCGGACCAACCAAAGCCAGCTTGATAATATTAATATATTACTAAATTTTGTTTTAGAAAATGTTTTAAGTACCAACCCTGTCCGATCCTTATGAGTTTTATTCGGCATCGTACTGCGTATAATATACGTAACTATTGAATGGATTTAAGATTATTTCTCCGGTGAATATAATTAAATCAAAATAAAACTGATTAAAGGCAACACTGATCGCACAGTTTTGTATCACAGAAGCCGCCTGTGCGAGACATTTTTTGTAGTACGCATGTTGAACCAGGAATACGCATTTATTGGATCGGACAGGGTTTTTGTTACATACTGTATATATGTATTAATTTTATTTCGGATCATAATTCGAGCTAAAGTAACTGTAACTTTTGTTGCCGGTCAGATAGTATGTCTACCCGGTACAGGTCACCACGCCAATCACCACAGTGAGCGACGTGCCGCGGGTTCGATCCCCGAATGGTACCAGCCATAGTTTTTAAGTTTATAATAATATGTATTAGTTTATTAGATTTGTTTTCATTTATGTATTTTATTTTTATGGGCCCACAGTGCCTGAAATAAAGTTTTATTATTATTATTATTGTATGATCAACAATTTGCGTTATCGTTAGTGCGGGAGACGTTTTTAAACAATAAAAACAAATTCGATTACTCCTTGGTAATTGTCTACCTGAGGAAAGTAGTTCTAACTTCACTAGAAACATACCTTTTTGAGAAGTTTTAATACTAGAGAGAGAGTAGTGGATGGAGAAGCCACTTTTCGTATTTTAATGAAATGAATATACCTAGGTACATATTTAGTAGTGTAAGGGTTGATTTACAGATTAAATCTCAGGGAGATAAATAAGTTCAAGCACGATAAGTAACTTGGAAAAAACAGTTTAATCACACTAATAGGCATACAGTACACGGTTACGGATATACAATTTTACAATTAAACGAGACGCGTGCGTCGCGTCTATGAGCGGACTGCCGAACTCTAGCACCACTCGGTGCACCTCGCACGAGGCACGAATCAACACGAAGCGGCGCTGAGCGAGAGGCAAGTAAGATGCGACTTCGTCCTCGTGTGTCCGATCGCGAGTCTGAGTTCGACATTTCTAAACAAACTAGATGGCGCTTACGTCGTCGCGTTATAGTAGTAAGTTTAATAATATTGTATAATACTTTATTTATAGTATTCTACGCTGTTTAATATTTATTAAATGAATTATTTACAATTTTAAATATATAGAAAACTATATATACACTTAAAACGAAACCAAACTCTCAACTAATAAAAAACTCTTAAAAATTGTGAAAAAAAATTCATCCACATCGCTGTCGACTGGAAGTGTACCCAAAACACTGGTGGCATTGCCACGTTGTATGGCAATTCTTATTCTCTGTCCAAGGTAAAAGCCAGCCCTTGGGTCACGCGAGGACTCATCAAGACGTTTTGCCAGATCTTTAAATAAAAGGTGTGCACTCAGACCCCAACGGTCCAAGAGTTTCAACGCCAAACGGCTGGGGTACTTTAAAAGTTATATGAAGATAAAGGAGACACCGTCAAACTAGGAACATCATGGATAAATGTATCATATATATATATATATCATAATTTTGTAGCATTTGAGAGTGGTTAGTAGACAAAATCTGAGCTCGGTAGTGTTAGAATGAAAAAAGATACCATAAATTGCGATAATTGGCTACTCAGACCATACATCTATAGCATATATATCAGACCATACATGGTCTGTCGTCATTTTTCAAAGAAGCATTAGTTCAATTAATGCGCCATTTCTTCATCATTATATTTGAAGAACAAGAGTCAGTAATTAAAAATTAGTGAATTGAGAGATACAGAACATTTTAACTGGCTCCTCAATTAACATGCTTAACCTGAAAAATCTACTACTTGTGACGAAAATTGAAAAAAAAAAACATCTATATCTATTTTGTATAAATTTATATTTATTGTACTTATGTATAATTCTATCTTTTTACGAATTTATTACCTATCCTTCAATTTCCGATATAAAAAACTCCGTCTTCAGTGTTTACGACAAGTTAAGATGATCAAAAACATTACCTGAAGGGGCCTTTCTAAATAATTCCGACGGTAAAAACACACAAATAAAGACTGTTTTACCAGACAAATTTTTAGCGACATATCGGTATGTGTATTTCCATTCTGTGTATGTTGTGTGTACATAAATAAATAAATAAAATAAATAAGCAATAAATTTAATCACAATTTAATACTAGTCCGCACAAGCAAAAATAAATTATTTTAAGATAAATAATAATGTTAAAGCTGTTTAGCTTTATTATGTTAAAAAAATAGTATAATAATATCAAAATAGTAGGTATGGAAACGAACCCAGTTTACATTACAGGTGTTTTTATATGTGGTTTTTTAGATTCTATCATAAAATAAGATTTAACTTGATCTATAGGTACTGAAAGTTAATAACATTACAACGAAACGATAATCAGTTTTACTGCGGCTGAATAAAATAACTGTGCAAGTGAAATGATTGATTTTAAATTAATAAATGCTTACTTGATTTTATATCGAGTATGGTGCTCAAGTATTACATTTACTTATCAATATTGATAGCCTGTTTTAAATGTTAAGTATCTTTATCGATTCTTTCACAATAATAAGAAAGTACCTATAGCTCCATAATACGTAAATATTGGAATGTTTTTGTAATTTTTAACTAATTTAACCCACTATTGTGTTTATTTTATTTATTCGGATTAAGACAATCTATTGAAATATCTTATAATTATTTAATATCGGAATAATGTGAAATACCTGAAGGCTAAAGCACATTTTTTCGATATTAAATATTTATTAAAAATTCGTTGTTAAATGAATATTTGATAAAAATTTGAATAATAAATCTATTTTATAAAAGTTATGAGCATAAAATTCTTTGGTTTTTTAATATTATTTTATGTATAATTATATTATGTAATCTGATTGACAGTCGCAGTTGTCATTTTGACCATTTATTTATTTGTATAAAAATACGTAGGAATTAGGTATCTTTCCTAAATTTAAGACAATACGTATTTTTAAAAAAAATACAAGTTTTATATAAGACAATACGTATTTACTCTTATAATGACACCGTTACATTATTTTATTGTTTTGTTTGTTATTTAAAAACAGTGCGTATTTGTCAACGCAAAATTTCTCAGGGAAGATTTGCTCCCGATGGCAAGAGATATGTGGTAAGTTTAAATGATTTATGTTTGTTTGTAAGTATGCGTCCCACTGCTGTGCATTGGCGAGTCTTGAATGAATTTTAATTCTAATACGATGCCAATGAAAAAGAAAGAAAAATCATTAATTGTCACACTAATGATGCCTACTAACGGATTATTAACTAAACGTAACATAATAATTAAGAAAAAACACAAAAACAATAAAATAAAAAAAACAACGAATTGTTATTCATTTAGCAAGCACACAAATAAAAACACACTCCAAAACCGTAACCTAACATTAATTTTGCCAAATGCCAATGCATTGTATTGGAATTAAAATAAATTGAAAAATAAAGGCACTTATCGTACATGTGCAGATCGCCTGCCACCTCTGCCTGTTTCTAAACTTGTTATAACAGAAAAAATCTTTTATCTTTGCTCATCCAGATCCAGATCCAGATCATTAATTAATTTTCATGTTAGGAGGTTTTATTAATTTTATTTAAACCAAAAAATATTATCATAATAAAAAAAAATGTATCCAAACAAAACACGACAGTTGATTATTAAATTATGACATTTAAAAAGATAAAGGACTGGTTCATCATCTCCAAGTAAATTGTTGTAGTAAGTCAATTAGCCCAATTAAAATAGATCTGTGGTCAAAAGTGTCGGTCTCTTGCAGGTTTTTTTTTCGTGAATATTTTCGAGTAGTGGAAAATCAATGTTGTTGAAGTTCTAGATCGTTCAAGTAATCACCATATATTGACGAAATGAAGTTTTTTTCCTAAAACCAATTAAAAACATCGAAATTACCAATTTGTGTAAAATGTCGTACACAATCTATTGTGATTCGGTTTTAATAAAACTTTTATTTTAAAACTGAAAATTGGTAGAGGTATCATCATACGAACAATTTTACAGTTCGGTTGAAATTGTCAGTTCGAAAGGGATTGTTCATCGCGAATTTTAAAATATATATCAAGGGGGAGGGAGTGGCGTAGCGAGATTCGCAGTTGATTAATTTCTTAGAATACACTGCTACTCGGACGTCGTCGTCCTGAAATTCACACAAAAACGTAAAGATGAGTTTATCTAGCGATTAACATACTTGACAAGTTACTTGAGGATGGTGAAAAAGAGAAAAGTAATTTAGTGAAGTTATTTGGAATAATTAATAATATACAAGCCTGTAACGGTCTTCATGGCAAGGCAAAGGAGTATAAAAAAAGCGTTTTGATTTAATAACTTATTCATGAGAGGTTCATTGCCAAATAAATTGAACTTAGGCTCGTTGCATTCCTTCACCATTAGTAAGTGGTGTCTCAATTTCAGGTATACCTTCTAAACTCAAACTATTCAAGTGTCCAACCAATATCGTGGCTGTGTGGCGGTGCCATAGTCAAGCCCAACTACGTCCTCACATCAGCAGCTTGTCTTAAGGAAGTATCTCATATTTATGTAATAGCCGGGTATAAGAAATATGTATCTGTAGAAAATTTAGATGACGACAAATGCACACGTATGAAGAAAAACAAAATAATAACTACTATTATTCCGAAAGGTAACATTTTAAATGCTATCTAATAATATGTTTATATTAAGAGCCAAACTAGATTTTATGCCTAACTATTTTGTACAAACTTTTGCAATAACGATAAGACGATGTTACGGGAAACACAAAACATCCATTTATGAGTGCGATGGAAGGTATTTCTTTTTTGTTTAAATTTGAAAAGGATATAGAAAACATGAATTCCTTGCTATACGGGCAAGAGAGTCAAATAGTTTTTTATTCCTAGCCTGTAAATAGATTGTGAATCTTGATGATGACAAATCTCAAAAATATTTTATTTTATTTATTACTAGCTGTTTCCCGCGGCTGTGCTAGCGTGGATGTCGGTTATCGCGGCAAAAAGTAGTCTCATTCTCTTCATTTAAATCAGTTCAGTAGTTTTGGCGTGAAAGCGCGACAGACATATGGACAAAGTTACTTTCGCATTTATAATGTTATTAATGCAAAGTTCCCTTTTTCAAACCATTTCCTATTATAGGCTAATTAGAGTCATTCCTTTTTATCTTATCTACATAGTTCTTTCTTCCGTGTCAGCCAGAGTCTTCCACGCGACCTTCGTCCATTGGGAACCCAGAAAAAAGTTTATTGTAAATTATTTATAACAAGCAATTTTGTTTTTCAAAAATAAAATAACATTCAATGGGTGCTTTCAAATGCCCAACGAATCGGATGGGCATGGGCGAAACCGAAATGGATGGCGCTGCTGAAGTCGGCCCAGGAAGAGGTGGTAGAACTACCTAGACATATACCGCGAAAGCTGGTTCAAGGTGGTGTTGGATAAGGAATCATTCATTCATCAAGGATCCCGAAAGACTTGTTTGCGTACCGGTACCTTGCAGTTTGGGCAAATCCGTCCGTTCTTGCAGACGTTGCGACTCTTGCGACTCAATAAAAAGGCAATTGGGCGCCCTATTTGCCTCTTTGTAATCGTTCCTTAGAAACGGTACAACTGATTCAGTTTCGATATTCTGTAAATAAAGACCCACAACACGTTTTCTTTCTGTACTTACTCCACCGGGGGCTTTATATATTTGTACGCTAAACATGAGAGAGGCTCGTGGCTAAGTGTAAGCTTCACGGTTGGACCAATACTGATGGTAAGGCCGTGCTCGCCCCAGTGGGTCCGTGGATGGGTGACCATATGTTAAAATACCGAGACCTCCGTGCCTCGGAAAGCTCGTAAAGTGCTGGTCCCGACCGTACTTTGATCTTTGACAGTCGTTAAGACATTACGATTCTGACAACCCGTCTTACTATGAGATACTGCGTTACCCAGCAGAATGGGTTGTGGAGGATTGGAAGCCGACCAAGATAGCTTGGGAAAAGGCTAGGCAGAAAAAGAGGCTAAACATGACTGTCTTTTAAATTTCCTTTAATATCTTGCATGCATACGTTTAAGGAATACTCATGTAAACAAATGTAATGGAGTTTGTCTTAAAACCGAACCGGTTTATTATATTATCTTTATATCTTGTATATAATTGTATATGTATATATATTTGTATATATTATCTATATTAAATTGTGTATCTATGTAATTTTAATTTAAAATAATGTTTTTGCCTTTCTTTAAAATAAGTTGCACACTGTTGGATATCATTATCTACCACTTCTCCTTTCGCGGGTCTGCTGGTAGAGATTTCTTTAGAAATAAGCAGTACCTTGCACATCTGTTGTATTATGTTGTTTCTTACGATTTTGCGTGTTTACATAAATTATTAAATAAATAAAAAAAAACCGAGTGGGGTTTTAAACAAAAAAATATGTTTCTTTTTGTCTTGTATATATGCATTTTTTTTGGTTTTTTCCTTATAAGTGCATTATTATTTATTACTTCCTCTTTGCTCGCTGGACGATTTAGTGTAACCTGCTGATAATGTTCTCATAGCAGAATTCTGAGCCGGAGCAATATAGTTTGCCACCGACACGCTAAGAAAATTATTAGTTACGTAAAAATCGGTTTCGGCCTAGCCTAAACTATTATATCCCGACAGGCGTTAAAACAAACTAGTTTGGTCTGAATTCAGCATAGTTTGGCTGGTGACATAATAACCTACACATTTACGTACGTTATTTTATAGATTTTGATTTAGAACAATGGACGAATAACGACGTGGGGATAGGAGTTGTAGAAAAACCGTTTGATTCTGCAGATATTTTATACAATGTATTATGCTCGTATCGACCAGGACTTATACCAATTAATTTCGAAACAAGTTATGAAAATGAAAACTTGCATAGCGTTGTTTATGGCTGGGGTGGTAATCAAGCTCGCGAGGTGAGTTTCTATTTTTTTTTTAAACAAGCGTTTTTATTATCTAACATCACAGTAGGACAAATGAATCTAAATTCAACGAACCAAAACATGATGGGATTGCGTCGTTTCGTTACCGAGTTCGTTACAGAGATACCTCGATATACGACACCTTTTGGCCAAAACTCTTCCTTGAGAAAGGTCTTGGTGTAAACAGTCGGAACTCGCATCATAAAATATCTGAAGTTCGTGTTATGGTGTATAAGCTAAAGTTGGTCTTCCACTGAATATATTCTACAATCTGCTCAACCGTCACGAAATTGTGTAATTTTAACACTTACAGCTGCGTCATCGGTGCTGCGGTACGCAGCAGGAAGTTAGAATTAACTGGTCCGCTACCGGTCTGGTTCCTAAAAGGAGGCCTCCTTCTCTTCTTCTTCTCAACATGTCACATTCTTGTTGCATGTGTTCTTCTTCGGACATACTATAGCTGTGACTCGCCACTGATTTGTTTACCCCTTTTCTCTTTGCGCCGCGATGCTTGGGGGTCGATGTACCTGCCCATTAATTTTTAATACATATATATTTTTTTCATTAATTTTTAACAACTACCATTATTTATCAACCAGAAATATTAATGAACTTTCCCTTAAATCACTCCATTCGTTGGTGAAAATCGACTGAAATTCCGGTTGGTATTTTTTTAAAATTTTTGGAGTTCTGACTAACAGGCAGACAGATAGATGCGGCGGGTTTGTTTTATAATGGGTATGTGAATAAAGAAGATAAGATATCTATGTATCAATTGGATGTCAAGAAGTGGTTCTAATTTAGCTTACAAAATTTTACCTATTGTTACAAATATAATTAGAACACGCTGTAATGAATAATGAATGCATATTTAAATGTTGACCACCATTTCGGCATCAGTCGGCTGCAATTGTTTCTCCTTAACTACCACAACCGAGATTCACCGGCTGCCGTAAAGAGCCCTGCCCCCTAGACACTTGCCTAAGGGACTGCTCTAGGTGGCGACAATTTCTCCAATCCTTGTTTGTATAAGACAAGCGGCCTACAGCTTATACATACAAGCCATATCGATCGTAAATAGTAGACCGCTCCTGCTGATGTTGGTGTGTGGATCCGAGAACATTTTGATTGTCATATTGCCCTTAATCAATCCGTAAAGTGAGGCCAAAGTGAACAAAATTAGGTCATAATAAATATTAAGTGAGACAAATAACAATCCCGAGACCATTTTTTTTTAAATGGTTTAAATTATTACAATACCTGATTTTACGACGTACTTACAAATCGTTACTTTTACTTTACATGTTGATTGCAGCCTGGCAGGTTAATGGATATCAATTCGAGATACATGAAAGAAGCACGAACAATTGTAACAAGCCCATCATTTTGTGCAGCACAATACAGACAAAAAATGGAAAATAATTTTCTGTGTGCTTATGGCAATGGATTTATGACTTCAGATGGAAGAGACGTCAATCCTATAATTCTTTACGATAATTGTTACAGAAGATTTAATTTGGATGAAGATGTTACCAATGAAGTCAGTGTTAACGCATTACTGCAATTGTTAAAAATAAAACTATACCTATTTAGAATTTCACAAATTTTCTAGTTCCTAGACAAAATTTATAAAAACAAAACCGGACAAGTGCGACTCAGACTCGCGCACCGAAGGTTTAGCGCAAATTTTGCTGATTGTCAAAGTTATATTCCAAAAACGAATGCTAAAAAAACTTTGCGGTTAAAAAAATACGTTCTTCTATATCAATTCCCAACTGTAAATATAAGTTTGTATAAATATATTAACATCCCGAGTTCCAGAAAAAAAAAAAGTGACAAACAGACCGACGAACAACAAAGTGATCCTATAAGGGTTCGCTTTTCCTTGTGAGGTATGGAACTCTGAAACCCGTATATTTTGGAAGAAATCTGACGTTTGACAATCTCTTACAGCGATGTTTTCAATTACTTTTGAAAGTAAAAACCGTTTTAGTCTAAACTTACTCAACATAAAGATGCACAGATACATACAAATGTTTGTAATCTCTCTTTATATTTCTTTTCACTTGAAATGGAACAACAAATATTTTAGAATATTTTTTATTAAATATATTATGTAGAGAAGCACAGACAGACAGGTTATCAAGAGCAAAACTTGGATTATTTAAGTACGAAACATATACCGACCAAGTAATTCAAAAATAACAAAAAAATCATGAACCTACCTATTACTGATATTATTTAAATTTTTCCAAAATCTGGGATAACTCGCATCAGATTTCAATTATAGTGCATCGAAGAAGAGGAAAAGTTAGATAGCAGACGAAATCTAAATCGTACTGGCACAAATGCGATTGATGAAGAAATTACAAATTTAAATAAGAATAAATCTGACTTAAACTATACAAATACGAGGAGACAACTTTTCAGGGACGAACCGAGTTCGGGCATATGTCAGGTTAGTAATCTATATATATACTACTCTGTGTAAAAAGTATCGGGAATATGTCAATAAAAAGACCCGCGTAAAAGAGGTCGTTCTTACTGCATGTTGGTAGCACTGTACTGATTTAGCGCGCAAAGTTTGAGCGGGATCTGTCATTTAATTTGTTTTAAACTACACTTTTAGTTGGTCATAGTTTTGAGTTCTCGGCGATTTTTACAATGGAAAATATTGTTGAACAAAGAGTGTGCCTTAAATTTTGTGTTTCGAATGATATTTCATGTGGTGAATCACTAAAAATGTTGCGAAATACCTACGGCGAATCGTGTATATCGAAAACAAGGGCTTATGAATGGTATAAGACTTTAAAAGAAGGCCGAGAAGTAGTAGTAGACTTGCCTCGTTCTGGTAGACCTTCAACCGCTACGACCAAAGAAAACATTGACAGAATCAAGAAGCTAGTGCTCGAAAATCGACGTATGAGTCTGAGAGAGTTGGCTAGTGAGGTGAACATATCTTTTAAGTCCGTCCACAACATTCTCATTGACATTTTAGGCATGAAACGCGTCGCCGCTCGACTAGTTCCAAAAGAGCTCAATTTTGTTCAAAAAGCGCAGCGAAAGCATGTCGCTGAAGACATGGTTTCCCGAGCTTCTACGGATCCGACCTTTATAAAACGTATAATAACTGGCGACGAGACCTGGGTTTATGAGTACGACATGCAAACAAGCCAACAGTCTTCAGAATGGCGTCTCGAAAACGAGCCGAAACCCAAAAAACCGCGGCAAAGTCGCTCCAAAATCAAGGTGATGCTGACAGTTTTTTTTGACTACCGTGGTGTGGTTCACTCCGAATTCCTTCCAGAGGGAGAAACAGTGAATAAAGAATATTATTTAGGCGTCATGAAGCGTTTGCGTGAGAGTATCCGCCGGAAACGTCCAGATTTGTGGCAACACAACTCATGGATGCTGCACCATGATAATGCACCATCACACACAGCCATTATAGTGAAAGAGTTTTTAGCGAAAAATTCAACAAAAGTTCTCGACCAAGCACCGTATTCACCAGGTGAATACGGTGCTTGGTCGAGAACTTTTGTTGAATTTTGCTCCGTCTGACTTTTTTTTATTTCCCAAGTTAAAATTACCACTTCGAGGAAAACGTTTTGAGTCGATAGAAGCCATAAAAGAAAATTCGCTGAATGAGCTAAAGGCCATACCGCAAATAGCCTATGAAAAATGTATGGAAGACTGCGTGAAGCGTTGGAGATGTTGTATTGCAAGCGATGGGGCCTACTTTGAAGGCGATAAAATAAATTTAGATGAATAATTTGTATTTTTTGTTTTATTGACAAATTCCCGATATTTAGTACACAGAATGTATAATGCTTTGTCCTGAATGACTGACTGACGGATCAATGCACAGCCTAAATCGCTAATCGTAGAGACCTGACGAAGGCATCCGATAAGAAACGAATTTTCCGAAATTCTGCCCCTGAGGCGGTGAAAAACGGGGGCAAAATTTGTATGGGACAACGTGGTTTCTTGGTCCAATTTTTTTTAAAATTTTTTCTAGCAATGTGGGTGGATTTCACGTTACTAGCAATCTTGTTGTCTCGTGGAGTGGGTTCACGTCTATAGTGCAATGGGTGGGGATCGCAACTGCGACCTCTCGATCACAAGGCCGTGACCCTAACCATTAGGCTATTGCCGCTTCAAATCTACTTCAAATTTTGCATAAATATTCTTAACAGAATTGATGACAGACGTGTTTCGTATTTTACTGAAACTCATCACTTAACGGGTTTAAAAGGTGTAGAAAATTATTTTGGGGGTGATTTGCATCGATGTTGATATCAATACTCTTTAGTGCTTCTCATTAAATCATAATCATAATGATCCATGTTTGAAAACTCAATCCGAATTTATTCAAAAAACGGTGAACTCACATAAAACCTTGGTGCAATGCAATACTTTTTAAAATTGGAATATCAAGAACCATTTTCGACTTCTACGCGGACGCGAATTCTCCATAATAATCTGGGACTGCCCCGTACAAGTAATTTTGCGAAAAAGAGATAGAACATGCGTCATCTACTAACTTTAAAAGCTTATATCTTTTGTATTTATGTATATTTTTAGTCATGTTCTTTCGCAGTTCTGCTTCAATTTAATACTATCAATAGAAATAGTTGTAATAAAAAAATAATTCAATAGTAGTCAAATACCCATTAGACAGATACACGGACAATAAAGTTCGGTTATCCGTAAAGAGTTTCGATTTTATTCCGATAACTTAAATTAGTCTTTATATAATTACAGAATGATCATGGCGGGCCTCTGGTGACATGGGTAGGAAAAAGTGAAATTCTCATAGGCATTGCAATTAATAGCCTGTATACTGCTAATTATGAATGTCAAGGGCCTTTTTTGTATCTTAGTACGGCCAAATCGAAAGAACTCATAAATTGTCTACTGGATACCGAGAATGAACAAAGGTAAGTATATTTTTACTTTATTGTTACGTAATTATTATTACGTATTATTAAAACGTAAGCGACAAAATGGAAAATCTTATAATATACTAGCTGACCCGGCAAACGTTGTTTCGCCATATTTTGTCTAAAAAATAAAAAAAAAAATTAGGGGTGGACTACCCCTAACATTTAGGGGGATGAAAAATAGATGTTGGCCGATTCTCATAGATACCGGATAATCACAAAAAATTTCATCAAAATCGGTCAAGCCGTTTCGGAGGAGTATGGCAACGAAAACTGTGACACGAGAATTTTATATATTAGAAGATTAATCGTAATGTTTTGGATGGAATAAAAAATCAATCCACATTAATCTAGATTTTATAATTATGCATTAAATAGTGTGAAAAAAATATTATTAAGTTGAATAGTTTACTGGATTGAGCAAAAAAGTGTATTGAGCTGATTTCAAAAAATAAAACTATCGAGGAAAGTTTCTTTAATCGTGTAACTGATCACTGACATTTATTTTCATCATATCTTCTTCAATCTAGAAACCAAATTCTAAGTCAATACCTTTTTTTTTATAACGATATGAAAATAGCTTAAAAAATTGTGTATGGCCCGCGTAACTTATTCTCGTTCCCGTACGAGATCTTTTTTATCCTGTCTTCTTCCGATGTGTCAGTCAATATATTGAAGATCTAACACTGTCTTCTGACCAGAGCTGATCAAAAACAAATGCAAATGGTCACTGATCTGAGTAAAAACAAATGCAAACGGATTTCGGAGATTTTAATCGTCAATAAGATCAATCAAAAAAATTACACACACTACTTCTAGATACATGATAATGGATTGCAAAATACAAAAGTAGTTAGTTACATAATATATTTAACCGTCAACTGCTTGAATGGATGACCAGGGCATTTGAGCTACGGCACCGCAGATGGAAAGACAATAAAGAAGCACCGGACAAATTTAGAAGAAAAGCAAATAATTATGCTTATAAACCATCTCGATCACACCAGCTATTAAACAATAAAAACTCATGAAAATTTGGTTTAAGTAAAACAATAAATCATTAAAACGCCGTTTGTTTTTCTAACCGTAATTAAATTTCATGCATTTTACTTTGAAAATCACATAATTCTACACAACTAATTACCTTTGGTATAACAAAGCGCGAGCGAAGCCGCGGGAAACAGTTAGTTCATATATAGATTATTATTCTCTTTGACAGACGAAAACGCATTTTCTACGTTTGATGTCCCACTTTTCTTTAGTTAGCATAAAAAAATTTACTATACGATTAAATAGTTTTTGGCATCAATATTAGTAAAGGTAGATTTTATGAAGTTGTTACGTTACGTGTCGTTTTGCATTCTCGTCAAATTCAAGGAGTTAACTATGCTAATGATTTTTGACACGAATCAATAATAAAATGAGTAGGTTCTAATTTCGGACATGTGTCGGACAAGCATTTCAAAAGGGGCCTGTGTGATACCTCACTGTAACTGCTCTTTTACACACACACACATAAAGACACTGCCTACCGCATACGCAATGGGGAGATTTTGTTTTTTAAAAGTGATGTCTTCTAAATACTGTCAAACTTAAATATTAATTAATTAATGAGCAGATATCGTAATTTTCTCTAGCCTCCTGAAATTTTACGAGAATGCAAAACATTGTTGGTACCTAAGGTAGTTATGTAAACTTAAAAAAAAAAACAAATGATTCGTATTTTTCAGATATAAAATTTGTGAAGCAAGGAATGTTAAAACCATAATAACCCAGATACAATGGCCTGACCGTATAGTGAAAAATAAAAATGGACGGATAAAAAGAAGACAACAGCAATTTGCTCAATCGCAATTCGTAGAAGGAGAAAAAGATCAAAGGTAAGTGAGATTGGTTATTATTTATATTTCATTATTTTCTTGCCTTCCAAAAACGAACCTAACTCTGCTGTTAAATAAATGTTCTCTCATAAATCGATGTACGACGATGACATTCTTATAGGTTTTTCTGTGATCTAAAGTTAATCTATTTTTGGGACTTTTCAATAATTAGGCTGGGGAATGGTAAATTTTCGCCTATTTTATTATCTAACTTTAAACCGATCCTTGAGATCCACACACCAGCCCTTTGATTTGATTTCCACTGAATTTATTATGCACATTTTTTTATTAATATTTTCCAATTTACCCCCCAAAAGTGATTGAAACCCCATGTTGAAAAACTATCTATTTACTTGCATGTCCGTCTTTGGGTTACCATATTACAAAACTAGTGTGTGCCGTGTCCGCGTAGAAGTCGTAAATGGTTTTTGACATTTCAATTTTGCAGAGTATTGCACTGCACCCAGCTCTTATGAGACTTCAACGTTTTTTGAATAAATTCGGATTGAGTTTTCAAACATGGGTCGTAATAAAATTTTATTTAAATCAAAAGCACTAAGGAGTATTGATATTAACTTCGATGCAAATCACCCCCAAAAATACTATCTACCCTGTATAACTCCGTTAGGCGGATGAGTTTCAATAAAATAAAATTTATTTTATAAAATCAATAAAAAATGACAAATACAAATAATAGAAGGAAAAACTTAAACCTCAGGCAGGACTCGAACCTGCGACCACTGGCTTGACGCGCCAGTCGCTTTACCAACTAAGCTACCGAGGTCACTACCTGGAAGTTTAAATTTTGCCTTCTATTTTATTACGTCTTTTTAAGGGCGACGTATGCGACATCTAGTGAACCAACCTTACGGTTTGGCTTTCACCGACACTGATTAACAATCTGTTAATTCAGATGTCCGAGAGATGATGCAGCCCAATACTTATTATTTTAATTATTTGTTACGCATTAACGCATGCGGAGCTAATATTTGTAATTAAATACAAATAATAGAAGGAAAAACTTAAACCTCAGGCAGGACTCGAACCTGCGACCACTGGCTTGACGCGCCAGTCGCTTTACCAACTAAGCTACCGAGGTCACTACCTGGAAGTTTAAATTTTGCCTTCTATTTTATTACGTCTTTTTAAGGGCGACGTATGCGACATCTAGTGAACCAACCTTACGGTTTGGCTTTCACCGACACTGATTAACAATCTGTTAATTCAGATGTCCGAGAGATGATGCAGCCCAATACTTATTATTTTAATTATTTGTTACGCATTAACGCATGCGGAGCTAATATTTGTAATTAAATACAAATAATAGAAGGAAAAACTTAAACCTCAGGCAGGACTCGAACCTGCGACCACTGGCTTGACGCGCCAGTCGCTTTACCAACTAAGCTACCGAGGTCACTACCTGGAAGTTTAAATTTTGCCTTCTATTTTATTACGTCTTTTTAAGGGCGACGTATGCGACATCTAGTGAACCAACCTTACGGTTTGGCTTTCACCGACACTGATTAACAATCTGTTAATTCAGATGTCCGAGAGATGATGCAGCCCAATACTTATTATTTTAATTATTTGTTACGCATTAACGCATGCGGAGCTAATATTTGTAATTAAATACAAATAATAGAAGGAAAAACTTAAACCTCAGGCAGGACTCGAACCTGCGACCACTGGCTTGACGCGCCAGTCGCTTTACCAACTAAGCTACCGAGGTCACTACCTGGAAGTTTAAATTTTGCCTTCTATTTTATTACGTCTTTTTAAGGGCGACGTATGCGACATCTAGTGAACCAACCTTACGGTTTGGCTTTCACCGACACTGATTAACAATCTGTTAATTCAGATGTCCGAGAGATGATGCAGCCCAATACTTATTATTTTAATTATTTGTTACGCATTAACGCATGCGGAGCTAATATTTGTAATTAAATACAAATAATAGAAGGAAAAACTTAAACCTCAGGCAGGACTCGAACCTGCGACCACTGGCTTGACGCGCCAGTCGCTTTACCAACTAAGCTACCGAGGTCACTACCTGGAAGTTTAAATAGTAATTAGTAGCTTAGTTGGTAAAGCGACTGGCGCGTCAAGCCAGTGGTCGCAGGTTCGAGTCCTGCCTGAGGTTTAAGTTTTTCCTTCTATTATTTGTATTTAATTACAAATATTAGCTCCGCATGCGTTAATGCGTAACAAATAATTAAAATAATAAGTATTGGGCTGCATCATCTCTCGGACATCTGAATTAACAGATTGTTAATCAGTGTCGGTGAAAGCCAAACCGTAAGGTTGGTTCACTAGATGTCGCATACGTCGCCCTTAAAAAGACGTAATAAAATAGAAGGCAAAATTTAAACTTCCAGGTAGTGACCTCGGTAGCTTAGTTGGTAAAGCGACTGGCGCGTCAAGCCAGTGGTCGCAGGTTCGAGTCCTGCCTGAGGTTTAAGTTTTTCCTTCTATTATTTGTATTTAATTACAAATATTAGCTCCGCATGCGTTAATGCGTAACAAATAATTAAAATAATAAGTATTGGGCTGCATCATCTCTCGGACATCTGAATTAACAGATTGTTAATCAGTGTCGGTGAAAGCCAAACCGTAAGGTTGGTTCACTAGATGTCGCATACGTCGCCCTTAAAAAGACGTAATAAAATAGAAGGCAAAATTTAAACTTCCAGGTAGTGACCTCGGTAGCTTAGTTGGTAAAGCGACTGGCGCGTCAAGCCAGTGGTCGCAGGTTCGAGTCCTGCCTGAGGTTTAAGTTTTTCCTTCTATTATTTGTATTTAATTACAAATATTAGCTCCGCATGCGTTAATGCGTAACAAATAATTAAAATAATAAGTATTGGGCTGCATCATCTCTCGGACATCTGAATTAACAGATTGTTAATCAGTGTCGGTGAAAGCCAAACCGTAAGGTTGGTTCACTAGATGTCGCATACGTCGCCCTTAAAAAGACGTAATAAAATAGAAGGCAAAATTTAAACTTCCAGGTAGTGACCTCGGTAGCTTAGTTGGTAAAGCGACTGGCGCGTCAAGCCAGTGGTCGCAGGTTCGAGTCCTGCCTGAGGTTTAAGTTTTTCCTTCTATTATTTGTATTTAATTACAAATATTAGCTCCGCATGCGTTAATGCGTAACAAATAATTAAAATAATAAGTATTGGGCTGCATCATCTCTCGGACATCTGAATTAACAGATTGTTAATCAGTGTCGGTGAAAGCCAAACCGTAAGGTTGGTTCACTAGATGTCGCATACGTCGCCCTTAAAAAGACGTAATAAAATAGAAGGCAAAATTTAAACTTCCAGGTAGTGACCTCGGTAGCTTAGTTGGTAAAGCGACTGGCGCGTCAAGCCAGTGGTCGCAGGTTCGAGTCCTGCCTGAGGTTTAAGTTTTTCCTTCTATTATTTGTATTTAATTACAAATATTAGCTCCGCATGCGTTAATGCGTAACAAATAATTAAAATAATAAGTATTGGGCTGCATCATCTCTCGGACATCTGAATTAACAGATTGTTAATCAGTGTCGGTGAAAGCCAAACCGTAAGGTTGGTTCACTAGATGTCGCATACGTCGCCCTTAAAAAGACGTAATAAAATAGAAGGCAAAATTTAAACTTCCAGGTAGTGACCTCGGTAGCTTAGTTGGTAAAGCGACTGGCGCGTCAAGCCAGTGGTCGCAGGTTCGAGTCCTGCCTGAGGTTTAAGTTTTTCCTTCTATTATTTGTATTTAATTACAAATATTAGCTCCGCATGCGTTAATGCGTAACAAATAATTAAAATAATAAGTATTGGGCTGCATCATCTCTCGGACATCTGAATTAACAGATTGTTAATCAGTGTCGGTGAAAGCCAAACCGTAAGGTTGGTTCACTAGATGTCGCATACGTCGCCCTTAAAAAGACGTAATAAAATAGAAGGCAAAATTTAAACTTCCAGGTAGTGACCTCGGTAGCTTAGTTGGTAAAGCGACTGGCGCGTCAAGCCAGTGGTCGCAGGTTCGAGTCCTGCCTGAGGTTTAAGTTTTTCCTTCTATTATTTGTATTTAATTACAAATATTAGCTCCGCATGCGTTAATGCGTAACAAATAATTAAAATAATAAAAATGACAAAGTTTAAAAATGTCGCTTTAAAGTTTAGGAGAAGGGGTTTGTGATTCCACTTGTGGGTAAAAATTCTAGCTAACTAACGTCACGCGACATTTTTATTCACTGCATCTGCCTCATTGTTTGTTTAATTAAAAAAACCGGCCAAGTGCGAGTCGGACTCGCGCACCGAGGGTTCCGTACAAACCTGTAGGTATATACGTAAAAGTTCACCCATCAAGATGATCGAGTCATAGTCGTAGTTATATAACACCAACCTATAAATGTCCCACTGCTGGGCACAGGCCTCTTCTCATATAGAGAAGGAACGAGCATTGAATACCACGCTTGCTCAGTGCGGATTGGCGATTTCAGATTATTTTTTTTTGGAATCCGGGTTCCTCACTATGTTTTCCTTCACCGATTGTCAATGATCTCTTAGAAAAATTAAGAAAGTACATATCACTTCAACAAAGTCACATTGGTACTAGCCTGCAGTACTAACCTGCAACCTTGTGCATACAAATCCGTTCATTAAACCAATAGGCCACCACGACATTTATTTATTTTACGACATTTATATTTGTTATTGCAAAATGAAAAAAAGTATATGATGTAACTAAAAATTTATGGTTTTCGTAATTTTTCCTTTATCTGTGCTGAAGGTTTTGATTCCCTTGCGAGTGTCAAAAATTTGCTGAAATTTGCGGCATAAAGGGCTGTCTCTTTTGATTGCGTTGGCTTAGAGTTTAATTTTTTCACAGCTCCAAGAAACAGTAGACCTGAGTATTTGATATAATTTCCAGCTTGACAGACGGACGGACGGACAACAAAGTGATCCTATAAGGGTTCCGTTTCTTCCTTTCGAGGTACGGAACTCTAAAAAGAGGAAAATTCACGTCACGTTACAGTCACGTATATCCATTAAACAATTGTTCTTCTTCTTATGTTGCCTACTAATACAATATTTTTCATTTCAGCCAGGCAGAATACTTAATACAATTAAGGCCTCAAGTACAGTTAGGTGACATATAAAATATAGGAAGAGGTTGCCAAGATAATCATAATAAGATAAAAGAAAATATTATTATAGACAGATAAATTACCTAACGTATTTGAATGAACGGTAGTTATTTTTTAGCTGGGATATTGCCAGAGCCGCTGTCGTCGACAGAAGTCATTTTAAAATAGCAAAAAGTTTAATAAACACTATTCACAAGGACTTGTTTTTTAATATTTTTTTTTTGTCATTGAACCATTGCATGGTTGCATTTTTTGCAGAGGAAGACCGAAAAAGAGATGGATGGATTGTGTGAAAGATTATATGAGAAAGAAAATAGTGAATACTGAGAGGACGAGTAGTAGGGATGAATGGAAGCCAGTAACATTTTCGAATTTAGAACCGCCTCGAAATAATTGTGATAGAACAGGCACAAGAAGAAAAAAGACATTGAAACATTGCATCCAGTACCTATTTTTTTTTTACAATGAATTTTTTATGCAAATGTAGCATATTGGATGTAGGTGACAAGAGTTAAATAGAATATTGAAATCGTTGCCCACCTGGTAGGGCTGGTTTAGTTCAAAAGTAAACAAATTACACTAATTTTGTTGGCTTATCTGGGTAAAATGACTCCGAAGTGACGTATAGACGTATAGACGTTAAAATTCCTCTTTTTTCATCCAAGATGAGCAAAGTGGTATACCCCTAGTAAATTGTCGCCATATTTGACTATCCCGGTCGTTACACCTATACTCAATACGACGGATTTTGCAATTGGCTGTGGCCTTAAAATAAACATAAAAGCTTGCTTATGTATAGTAAGCTGTATGTTAGTACATATAGCTTAAAATTTGTTAAATCAGAAATGAGCGTAGTTACTCATTTATTGATTTTCCATGCGATGGCAGAAGTTTATCCAAATAAATATCGATGGTTTCGATATTATTAGGTTTTGAGATAATATTAATGAGAGATTTGAGATAATTTTACGACGACGCTTTTTCATACTGGTGCTGCGCAGTTCATACTCTGTTAGGCGCACTTTATTTGACATATTTATACTCTCGGCTGTGGTTGGTCACAACCAAGACCCAAATGATCATAACTGATTAGCGATTAGCGTTATTATTAAGATTGGTGTAGAACGTGAGTGGAAATTTGGAATAGATAGGAATAAGAATTTGATATTTTAAGGTTAACTTATAATACAGAAAATATTAACTTTAATAGTAAAACAAAATTGCTCTGCATTGACACTAAGGGTAATTATTTAATCGTCTATTTTATTGATGACTTGTAAAATAATTTTCGTGAGACATAACTCACATGAGACAGTTTCGGCCTTACTTACGGATCAGTATCGGAAATGTTTCAGTCGGGTTTGAAATAAGCCAGCCATCTCTTATAATGATCAGTGAGCAAAACTATTACATCACAGATATAATATTTACAAATATTCTAATTCTTACAGTCTTAACTGATTTTATTAAATGTAAGTTATTTTTTTGCAAGAATTTAATACTCAAGATAATGACAATTTTTTTTCGTCTGGTAAATTTATTATCATGTAAGGGCTCCACAATGACGATTAGGGTTTTTTATTAACATCACACTGATCTGATATTTTCTTATTAAATATTAAATGAAAAATCACTTATGGTATAAAGCTCTAAAAAATAAAATATGATCCGAATACTGAAATGTCAATTAGTTTTAAGTTACCGTTACGTATTTACGCTGTATTGTCTCTGACACCTTAAGATGTAATAATATTATATAATATAATAATAATATCTTGGAACAGCTCACATACGGCCATTTGATCCCACGCTAGGCAGAGTCTGTATTATGGCAACCAGACATCTGATAAACATACTTTATATATTTCTAAATACATACATATTATTGATAAATTACACCCATACACAGAACAAGTGATCGTGCTCATCACACAAAGATTTGTCCTGCGTGGGAATCGAACCCACGACCTCTAGTTTAGCAGTCACGGTCACTAACCATTAGACCAACAGGCCCGTCATATTAGCGACATATAAACATTTAACACTACTGATGAGGAATTAGTAAATAGGTATTTCAAAAAGTTGCAGACGCGCTCTTCTCTTACTATTGCTTAATAATACCAGCCTATAAATGTCCCACTACTGGGCACAGGCCTCTTCTCATATAGAGAAGGAACGAGCATTGATCACCACGCTTGCTCAGTGCGGGTTGGCGATTTCAGATTCAAATTTATTGGATACCAGGTTTCCTCACGATGTTTTCCTTCACCGATAGTCAATGATGTCTTGGAATAATTAAGAAAGTACATATAACTTTGAAAAAGTCATATTGGTACTTGCCTGTAGTGGGTTCGAACCTGCAACCTTGTGCACACAAATCCGTTCATTGAACCACTAGGCGACCACGACATCCTATTGCCTACTATTGCTTAAGGAACAACTAATTGCTCTCAGGCTACAAAATCGTTGACCAAAAGACGTTTCAGATTCCGCTATTTTCTTCTCCAAAACTTGACGGAGTATGTTTATGTGCTTGCTTCTATAAGTTGCTTTTTCGTTAAAACCTTATCGAATTTATCTGAAAGTTGTCGGAACATGGCGGTAAAATCGGGCAATTTTTGAGAATTGTAATTCATTTGATTATGTTTTGGAAAAACTAAATAATAGGGGCATTTAGTAAACCGAGATCTTTTACGTGGAGAACAGCGAACCACGTTTTTTATGGAGAAAGACCGAATGGCGTCTTAAGAACGTCTTAAAGTTAAGTTGCATTTGAGTATTCGGAGGTAAAGTTCATAAATATGTTTAGGCACTATCTTTACTTCTGACGCTGTACGAAATCTCTTCGTTTTGATAATCTAACGGCCTTTGGGGTCGCACCTTAACTTCGTCTCTGAAAAAGAAGAAGATATTTTATATATTAAATACATCTGTGTTACGAAATACAAATAATAATTATTCGTATTTGAAGAACTAAATAGCTGCGATATTGGCAAATTTAATTTTAACATATTTGTAACACCCATATCGTGGCATTAGAGTAAAAATAAGTAGGTAAACTATAGACTGTAAAATTTGTGACAAAATTTAGCGCACCTTTTTTTTTAAACTAGCTCATAACCTAATATTACCGTAATAATATCTAAATGATCGATATTATCGCATAAACGTCTGTAGCCGCACGAAATCACATAAAATCAGTAAGAGAGCATAATACTTACAGCAAAAAGTTTGCTTACGCTCTGCACAACGGGCTAATGCGTGCACTCTATGCTTGCCTATGTATACTCTAAGCCTTTCGCATATTTTCGTCTAACAAGCACTGTTTATTTTTCATATAAATGGCTTTTCATATAACCCGGGAAAAAAAAACAGTTATGTTCCAGGACAAAATTATTACCTTGAGTTGCTTAACACACTTAACACACACTTGAAATTATAATGTGTCTTTAACTTCATACTTCAATTTATGAATACAATATATTATCAATATCTAAAGTGACAATAGATGTTGTGTATAGTGATCATATACAAGATGCTAAGTAAATATATTACAATAAATCAATTATTTGAGCATTATAATGATAATGCGTAGGATCACTGAATATATTACAAAAAATAAGTAACTAATTATAGTACTTATAAATATTATGTAATGGCAAAATAGAGTTTTGTTTGAAAACGTAAAGATACCCGAAGCATATAAAACTAACTACGGTAAAATAAACGAAAAAAACCGCAGTAAATCATCCTTTTTCTGAAAACTTGATTTTGAGTTATTTAGATCTCCTTCTACGTCGATAATATATTAAATAAAAGCAATGACCAGGCTCAAACCTTGGTATCAAGTAGCGGCAGTAGTAGTGTTTGTGTGTGAGAGTCTGCTTTTGACCAAAGGTAGTGTTAACGAAAAAAAATATGGAACTTCAAGAAAAGTCTTACTAATACTTACTGTCCTCCTGCTCCTGCTGCCTTATCATATGGTTGGGTTTCTACTGGGTCAGGGTCGAATGCTGGGACGTTATGAGTTTGCTCATATGGTTGCTTAACTAACTGATCAAATTGTTGGTCAATTTGTTCAAATGGTTGCTCAAAACCTTGCTCAAATCGTTGATCAAACAGTTGCTCTTTTGGTTGTTCATGTGGTACTGCAATATCTTGATCATGGGGCAAGTCAAAGGTTGGATCGTGCAGGCTTTTGTATAGGTCCTCAAATGTTTGCTCTGGAGCTGGGGATGTTGGCATTTCTACAGAGGGCGCATGAAGTTGAGAATACATTTGTTCAAATGATTGTGGGTCGTCTCGAGACAGTTCAAATGGGGGAGCCAATATTGGTTCACGTGGCCGCTCACGTAATGCGTCAACTGTTTCAGTTAGTTCTTGCTTTTTTATAGACGATGATTGGGGCTGTGGAGTCGGTTGTTCAGGTGATTGATCTGTTTGCCGTAATAGTGGTGGGTCGTAGGAATCAGATTTTATTTGTTGTTGTTGTTCATTATTTATTTTATATGGGTCAAAACTTTCTTCATCGTAGGGTTCTACTTTAGACGATTTATATGGCTCTACAATTGGCAACTTAAAAGATTCTATTTTTGGTTGAAATGATCCGATATCCGGCGAGTAAATATCCTCTTCTAGCTGTTTTACTGGCTCTCGTTGTGGTGGTAAATACGGCTGAATTTGTGGTGGACTGTAGGAATCTCCTTGAGGGAATTTTAATTGATCTTGATCTATTTGTGGTTGGTTGAATGTTGGCTGATGATATGGTATTTTAGGATCATTGTATGGCTCGATTGTAATTTCCTTATATATATCTACTTGAGGTTGATTATACGATTCGATTTGAGGCTGCTTGTAAGTATCCGTTTGAGGCTGCTTGTAAGTATCCATTTGAGGCTGACTGTAAGAATCCGTTTCAGGCTGCTTGTAGGTATCCATACGAGACTGACTGTAAGAATCCGTTTCAGGCTGCTTGTAGGTATCCATTCGAGGCTGACTGTAAGAATCCGTTTCAGGCTGCTTGTAGGTATCCATTTGAGGCTGCTTGTAGGTATCCATTTGAGGCTGCTTGTAGGTATCCATTTGAGGCTGCTTGTGGGTATCTATTTGAGGCTGCTTGTAAGAATCCATATGAGGCTGCTTATAAGAATCCATTTGGGGCTGCTTGTAAGAATCCATTTGAGGCTGCTTGTAAGAATTCATTTGAGGCTGCTTGTACGTATCCATTTGAGGCTGCTTGTAGGTATCCATTTGAGGCTGTTTGTAAGAATCAATTTGAGGCTGCTTGTAAGAATCCATTTGAGGCTGCTTGTGAGAATCCCTTTGAGGCTGCTTGTAAGAATCTATGTCAGGCTGCTTGTAAGAATCTGTGTCAGGCTGCTTGTAAGAATCTGTGTCAGGCTGCTTGTAAGAATCTGTGTCAGGCTGCTTGTAAGAATCCATTTCAGGCTGCTTGTAAGAATCCATTTGAGGCTGCTTGTAAGAATCTGTGTCAGGCTGCTTGTAAGAATCTGTGTCAGGCTGCTTGTAAGAATCTGTGTCAGGCTGCTTGTAAGAATCCATTTCAGGCTGCTTGTAAGAATCCATTTCAGGCTGCTTGTAAGAATCCATTTCAGGCTGCTTGTAAGAATCCATTTCAGGCTGCTTGTAAGAATCCATTTGAGGCTGCTTGTAAGAATCTGTGTCAGGCTGCTTGTAAGAATCTGTGTCAGGCTGCTTGTAAGAATCTGTGCCAGGCTGCTTGTAAGAATCTGTGTCAGGCTGCTTGTAAGAATCTGTGTCAGGCTGCTTGTAAGAATCCATTTCAGGCTGCTTGTACGAATCCATTTCTGGCTGCTTGTAAGAATCCATTTCAGGCTGTTTATAAGAATCCATTTCAGGCTGCTGGTAAGAATCCATTTGAGGCTGCTTGTAGGAATCCATTTGAGGCTGCTTGTAAGAATCCATTTGAGGCTGCTTATAAGAATCCATTTGAGGGGAATTGTAAGAATCCATTTGGGGGGAATTGTAAGAATCCATTTGAGGGGAATTGTACGAAGCCGACAATGGTACATTAAGAGACTCAATATGTTTATTATTAACCGGTTTGGCTTGTGACTGACTATAAGAATCATCTTGCGGTTGTGAATTTTCATGCGTAGTTGCATCTTGACGAGGTTGCTCATATACTTGTTCATATTCTTCTGCTTGCTCTTTAATTTGCTCATTTCTTTGATTAAATTCTTGATCCTGAGGTCTATCTTCCGATGGGTTATAGGGTTGTGCGCGCTTCTGTTTAATCTGTAAGCCGAACACTTGTTCTTCTCTTTGGCCATCAGTTCGTTCATAAGATTGTCCATTCTGTGAATCTTCTTGCTCTATGTCCTTAGTAGGTCTCATATTAAGAGGCATTTCGTCATTACCTTGCCTCGCAAATGAAGATATTTTTTCAACATCATCTGAATGGGCCCTCAATACGGTTTCTTCAGGCCATTCAATAATAAATTCTCTAACTCTATCATTGTCTATTTCCATTTTATCATTACAACTTCTACGCCTGTAAAAAAACACAGTTCTATAATAAATGTTTTTTTTTTTTTTTATTTTTAGTTATAGCAGCACCTAAAAGCGCTCGACAAGCTCTTAAATCAGTTTATAGATTTAAGTTATATTGTACTTTCTGGATTATTTTAAGACACGAGACAGGAGTTGTTTATTGTATCTATGTCAGTAATAACTTGCCCGCCGATGCAAAGGGGAACGCTGCGGGCAAAAGTCGCGTCTTGAAAATTACTATCTACACTTGTACATGTACTACGTGCGACACTGGCTCTGTGGTCCATGATGCTGTGGTCCCGCAATGGCGGCAGGCGCTAAATGTAGGCGGAAATGTACATAGTAATTTTAACAATGCTGTTTTTGCCCTCAACCTGCGCTTTTTTTTCAATTATAATACCGAAATAATAATAGGTACAGTTATTACACTTTAACGTTTCTTTTGCTACAGGTAATTGATTTTAAGAAGTGTGTTTCTTAATATGTAACTAAATTTATTTATACTATATAAACTTGTAAAAATTTTGTTTGAGTTTAATTTAAAGATTGTCTTGATATAGGTGAATTTAGCAAATAAATATTAACATACGCTGTTGCATCCTTTGCCAGCATACATTTAATAATATGGGCTGTTTGTGCTATGCTGGTGAAGATAAACGGGCCACGACATTCGTAGTTTGTATCATAAAATCCGTTTATGGCAACTCCTATAAGCACCTCTTTTGTACCAATCCATCGAACAAGAGGACCACCATGATCATTCTACAAAAAAAAAAACATTTTAACTTTAAAATAATTATAATAAGGAACAGAAAAAAAAAATATTACCATTAAATAAACCGCGATGGAATCCATTTGAAATTGTTTTATTTTAATGCCTAATCATGGGTACAATTTACGAGTACGATGTTAACAAATTAAACAGTAATGATATCATCATAAATTCTTAATTTCATGACAATGGTTAGTGGTGTATGACAACTAGAATTGAATGTGCAGTAAAAACATAGTAATCTTAAGGCGATAATTTTTTTATCAATTTTCATATCGTTTTTATTTACCAACTTTAAAAGTTATTGACTTGAAATTTGGTTTCTAGATAGAAGATGATATTATGATGAAAATAAAATATGTCGATCAGTTACACGATTAAAGAAAATTTCCTCGATAGTTTTATTTTTTGAAATCACCTCTATAAAAACCCTTTTTTACTTTATCCACCAAACTATTCAACTTAACAATATTTTTTTCACACTATTTGATGCCTACCCTATCTAGATTAATGTTTGATAGTCGATTGATTTTTTATTTCATTCGATAGATTTCGATTAATATGAGATTTTCCATTTTGTCGCTTACGTTATTATTTCGCGACCTTGACATAATATGTTTAGCTCTTTTCGTCCCGTAAGCAAACAGCTAGTATTAGTATTTATCTCTGTCTTACATTTCCAACACCGCCTGCTCGCAAACAAAATAATTATAAGTGTAGCGCCTTAATAATGTAAATATTGGTTCATCTTTCATATTTAATTGTAAGTTCCATATAAAAATGTTTTTAAGAATTTTGACTAAATTCAAGTTACCAGTCAGTCCCTGTTTTTAGATAAAATACAATAAGTTTTAATTATACTTTTAACCTATTACTTACTGACGGGCCTGTTGGTCTAGTGGTTATTGACCCTGATTGCTATACCGGAGGTCGTGGGTTCGATTCCCACCCAGGACCAATCTTTGTGTGATGAGCATGATCATTTGTTCTGTGTCTGGGTGTAATTTATTTATAATATGTATGTATTTAGAAATATATAAGTATGTTTATCAGTTGTCTGGTTGCCATAATACAGGCTCTGCCTAGTTTGGGATTAGATGACCGTGTGTAAGTTGTCCCTAGATATATAATTATTATATTATTATTGCCAAGGAAGAGTTATGTTTATTTAGTACACAGATAGCCTAGAACCTGAGAAAGGACAAAGAGTACTTTTTGCCGCGATAACTGACTTACACGTGGGCGGAGCCGCGGAAAACGGCTAGTTAATATTTTTTTTTATTTATACAGGTTGTATAACATTACAATGACATAGTTTCAAAAAATGCTCATCAAGACCGTCAATTTGAGACACATATGGCTGAATACTGAAACGTCAATCAGTTTTAAGTCGCCGTTAAGTCTCATTCTATCATTGTCACTTTAAGGTGTGATAAAGCAACAGATATTTAGGAACTTAGTGTTTATAGTTTTTTTGGAACGAAGTTTTCCTTATCGCTCGTTGTGAAAGGGGGCTAGACGGAAAAATTCTATTTTTATTTTTATTTTTATTTTTATTTTTATTTTTATTTTTATTTTTATTTTTATTTTTATTTTTATTTTTATTTTTATTTTTATTTTTATTTTTATTTTTATTTTTATTTTTATTTTTATTTTTATTTTTATTTTTATTTTTATTTTTATTTTTATTTTTATTTTTATTTTTATTTTTATTTTTATTTTTATTTTTATTTTTATTTTTATTTTTATTTTTATTTTTATTTTTATTTTTATTTTTATTTTTATTTTTATTTTTATTTTTATTTTTATTTTTATTTTTATTTTTATTTTTATTTTTATTTTTATTTTTATTTTTATTTTTATTTTTATTTTTATTTTTATTTTTATTTTTATTTTTTTTTTTTTTTTTATTTTTATTTTTATTTTTATTTTTTTTTTTATTTTTATTTTAACTTCGTTGCATCCGGGTGTCCCTTGACACCTCTCAAGTTTTTGTATGTACAAAAGATCTTTGTCACCGTCTTTTTTCAAATTAGATTATATTTATGCTTAGCTGAATTCTTCCTTACTAATTTTATAAACGCGAAAGTATGTATGGATTTAATGAAACTTCACAATAATACAGCTTAAACATCAGACTAACACATAGGCTATAATTTATAACGATATTGTGTAAATTCAACTATATTGTCCAAAATATACGATAAGTGTCAAGAAAGTAGGAAAAATTCTGCCGTCTGCGAGCTATTCTGGCGTACGCTGCAAAAAACCGTTAGAATGGTGTTTTTGTTTTCTTAAACAGTCCTACAAAAAGCCCGTGAGAGAAAATATTTATCTTTTAAGGTTGACTCACTATAACCTCTTTTATGGTACCTAATCAAATTTGTTCGTATCAAAATAAATAAATTATACACATAGATTATTAAAAACTATTAGACAAGAATTTTTCTTTTTTTACGTAGGTATGCAAACAATGATATACAGTGATAAACAATGATGTACATATGATGATACAATGAATGGAAATTTCGAGTGACGTCACTTGTAGCTACAATTTGTTCCAACAGCGCTTTAAGTTTGTCATTTTTCATTAATTTCATGAAAGCAAAAATACGGGTTTTTTCTTTTTTTATCTATCTGGTGGACTAAATAGACATTTTCTTTTCATACCCAGTCCGCACCTCTATTGGAAAATTTGATATCAATGAATATCTTAGGAGATATAATAATAGTAATGTTAAAATAACTCAACAACAATATAATGATCAGGTACCAGAGACTTATTTTTTTTGGCAGATAGCTGATGTTGTGGGCTAAGGTTATATTATACATACCTTCTTTTATTTTTTGCAAAAAAATGACGCGCAAAACATAAAAACCCCTTTAAAACTAAAACAAGTGGATGAAGTCGCGGGGGATAGTTAGTAAGTTAGTAAAAAACGATAGACATACTCTCATTTCACTCAGCAAAATAAACATTATTCCAATCAGTACGATAACATATTTTTTCCAACCTGACACAATGAAGGAATAATGTCTCTTTTCGTCCGCTTCTTATTATTTATTAATTGTTTTGTTATAGTATTATTTGTTTGATTATTTTTTGCACCACCCCGCCTGAAGTCAAATTCTTCATCGAGACACTGAAAAGAAAAAGAAGCTGTGATTTTATCCGCAATTTATTCAACTGCACGTAAAATTACTTAGTTGTAATGTAATGGCCTTATTAATTAAAATCGCGACTGCGATTAGCGATTGCTTAGCAGTTTCTATATTCAATGACACGTTTTTTGTGATTGTTGCTGCAAATAATTGATGCGAAAAATTGGTTATTAATTTAATTTGGTTTAATTGGTTAATTTACTAATTTTGAGCTGAAATAAACAAAAACATACTTACAGTATTGTTGTTAATGTCCTGATTAAGAGAATAACGTCTATAGTAACATCCATCTGTTTCTAGAATACTCGGAGAATTATCCATACCATCTCCTTCGAGGTGTCCTCTAACTTTAGTACATATAACATAATTGTCTAATAATGCTCTCAAATAATGATTTGATTCCACTAGACACTCAGATCTAGAAATAATAAGTGTAGTTCCTTCTTGAAGTATTTTCATATTAGTATCGTCAAAATCTGACTCTTCGGGCTGAAAAATAAACATTTTTTTTTTATGTTTTACTCTTTCGGTTTTTTTGGGGATTACGCCTACCCTAAGACTTATTTCATTTTGTTATATTACTAGAAGTAGAATACTTATACGAAAATAATGGCAATGTCAGCGCATTATATCTTTGTGGGAGGAGCAACATTACCTTCTGGCTACATCCAAATCCAGTACTGTCGTGGAGGCCAAGTGGTTCAGACTGGATTCGTTTGAAAGATGGAGGATTCAAACGCAGGTTACCAATCCTGTGACTCTTTCAAAGATATTTTTTTTTTTTTTATTATTATTTAAAGATACCACATACTCTAATCATGGCGAAAACATCGTGAGGGAATCTAGATTCCAACAATCAGTGTCTATAATCGCCAAATCGTATTACAAAGATAAAAATACTATAGAAAAAGAAAATCGTGCAGCCGATTACTGGATAGAGGACGAGACTCGTAAGGTACACTCGGAACGATATTTATCTTAATAACTACGGTTCCTTTAGTTGAAGTAAATGTGTAAATAATAAAAGTAAGAAAGGTTACAATGCGATTAAAAGTTTTGTAGATATTTTTGTCAAAGATACATCATATATAAATATTGTGTGGATACTTTGCCGTTATAACATTTTAAACCATATAAATATCCTTCCAAGTGAAGTGAACAAAGCTATTAGTGACAAGATTTTTTTTTTATTTTTTTGAAGCGAAAAATGTTGAAGTCGCGTCAGGACACGTGACGCGATATGGCTGCGCCTGCTGTTTCGTTTAGGCGGAGCAGGGCGCTTGCGCGAATGTTCGTGAGTGTTTAGACATTTAAATAGGTTCAAATCAAAACTGTTCGTTTCTTACTTTAGCTATCATAAACCGTTCGTATCAGTTTTAGAGATTGGCGATGATGGTTCTGGTAATAATGATGGTAAAAAAGTCGTCGAAATTATGGATGGAAGTTGATTTTTTTGAGAGATAAACTTTTTATGTAATATAAATTGTCATGTTTGTGTACGATAGCGCAAGAAATAAATATTGTATTCTACCACATAAATTATAGTACTTTTATACTGATAATTAAAGCAATTCGTGCAAAATTATTCCCTAACCATTCCAAAATATCAAAAATGCACAACATTAATATTCAAGTTTTCACTACTGCCGGCACTCCCGGAGTGCAACCCGTCGTTTTTTTTAAAGGCATATTTGCATGCAGTGTTAATGAGTGATCCACAAATGTTTGATTCATGTGTGAATCGAACCCGCGGCACACATTTGAAGTTAGTGTAATGGCCTTCATTCGTGTTCTAATTTTAAATTGGCAACTAAATTGTATATTTTGGACTTACGTTTCTTGCCATAAATGGTCCCCAACCATAGAAAATACATTCTGTGCCAGGCACCTCGTAACGTTTTTCATAGTTTAGCTCTATGGGCGCTGGTGCATAAGAGCAATAAATGTGATATGTCATATCAGCGAAATCATACGGTTTCTCGACCACTGCTATGCCAATATCCCTGTTCGCCCAAACTCCCGGATCTGTGTCTGATATGGAGTAATCTATAATTGTATCAAAGAGAAAGTTAGCCAATATACGAATAGGGGTGCGGACTGGGTATGAAAAGGAAATATTTATTTAGTCCACCAGATAGATAAAAAAAAACTCGTATTTTTTCTTTTATCAGATCAACGAAAAATTACAAAGTTAAAGCGCTTTAAAGTTCTGGAGTGGGGGCTTGTGACGTTACTTGTAACATTTTTTTAATATCTATGTGACGTGTAAATAAAAAAAATAGTCCGAGCCCCTATTATAATAAATAAAGTACTATAGTCTAGTTTACAAGCAAAAATATAAAAATCATTAAAATTAAGTAAAAGTAATTACTTTTAGTAGTGTAGATTCTTACGACTCTTTGCTTTTTATATCTGGTGCAGGCATCGGAGTTTATTTCCCCCCCGTTAATATACTTCTTATAACCAGCTATGGCGTAAATTTTCTTCATTTCGACAAGACATGCTGATGCGGTCAATATTTTCTGGGCCGATATTAACGCGCCTCCGCACAACCAAGCGTCGTAGTCAATTTCTGAGTACGGCGATTTTACAAAATATACCTGAAAAAAAAACCAAACAAAACGATGTCTTAAGGCTAGGAGATTTCGTTTTTGGATTTTTTTGATCTTTGTTTTACTATACAATTTAACATAACAAATCTTTAAAATAAATAAATAATTAATTTAAAAAGAAATAAGATAAGTAATATTTTTAGGGTTTCGAAACTCAAATAATCTATCTAGGATCATTGTCCATCTGTCTGTCTGTCTTCCTGTCAAAAATTTTTAACTCGTGGAAATGAATATCAAATCAAAAATCCTAAATGAAAAAACATGCTTCAATCAAACGCAATTAAAAAATACAGCTATTTATATTTTTCCCATACATTTTCGAAAAACACATAACCTTTAGTACTTCCCGTCAAGTAAAGGAAGCAGTCCGAAATTTATAAATTTGTAGTTTTATAACATAAACACTCATGGTTTTGAGATTACAAACTTAAATTTGCAGTTGGTCATATATGAGAGAGCTTTTTTTCATCCGCACAGTTAAGTTTGTTTTTAGACAATTTACATAAGTACCTAGGCACTCTAGTTTATTATGTCCTGCTTGTTTTTTTTCATACCACATTATGAAATCATAGTCATCTCCCTGCCCTATTTCCAATTTAATTACTTGGGGTTGGCGCAATGGGTATTTTACTTCCATTTTTTCTATTTCGTATATTACTCGTCATCTCAGCATTCACTCCTTTCTTTCTCATGCCATCATTTACACAATCCATCCATTTCTTTTCGGTCTTCCTCTGCTTGTATACCCATTCACAGTCATACTCATAACTTGTTTAGTTATGTGACTTTCATCCTTCCTCATATCATGTCCATACCACGACAGACGCCTCTCATCTTTTCATTTACGGGCGCTATTTAATATCAAAATTTGTAGAATATATACAAGGCTTAAGTATTTTTGCGTAACTAGTAAGTAGTGTCTATGTTTCCTTAAAAATTGAAATCTGAGCCACCACAATAAACCATTACTTCAACTGCTACAGCTAGTCCTCGTACTAAACCAAGATTAACTACAGGTGTCAGAACGACATATTTTTCAAAAAAAAAATAACACATTTTTACTATACCTACTTATTTGGAATAAAGTTTTGCATAATATATGAAATATTCTCTACTACTAACTCCGTAAATCTATTACTAACTACGTGGTAGAGTTGATCAACTATATATGTTGCACAGGGAAGCGCGTCAAACTCATTTCAGTCATAATATAAGTCACATCCAATCTGCAGACTACATATGGGTATAGATTAAACAAAGATATAGGTAGGGAGCAGTCAAGGCTGATGATGATGATACCGTGGAAAGCACACCTACGATCCAGACGATTGAAATAATGAATTATTAATGGCCTCAAATCTCCCACTGCTGGGCAAAGGCCTCTCCACTCTTCTTCTACTTGTCTCTCTCAAATGTCGCTATCGACCAGTTCGATAAAAACGAATCTAGTTCATCCCGCCATCTCTGCCTAGGTCTGCCGCACTGATGCTTACTATATGTAGGCGATCACTCGGTGGTAATTTTAACCTATTGGTTTATTGGCATAAAACAGACGTGTCCAGGCTATTTGCACTTCAACGTGGCAACTTTTTAAGTGACGTCAGCATGTATAATAGATTTATAAATATAATACTCTTAAAATATTAATATTATTCGACTATACTTGCCATGTATCTCTTGCCCAATACACTTTCAATTCCTTCGGCTATTCTTCGTTCGCAAAAATACACTGTAGTAAAACAATTCTCAGTTATTATTAAATTTAATTTATAATAACACCAATTTAGTTTAAAACTATTAAAGATTTATACTGTAAGTCATATTTTTAATTACACCTGAAAATATACTAACACTTGAAACTAGTCATGCAGATAAATAAATAAAAGTGCTTCAACAACATCATAGCGGTATTGAAAAATATTTCCATAAAATGTAATATTTTCAAGCACAATTTCGTGTTAGCGATCAACCATAGAATTGCAACGAGCATCAATAAATAAATCTTCGATGGGAAATTCGAATTTCAGATTTCATCCTCATGTGGCCATTTAGTAGATGATCAAATAAAGGGGTCAGGAGGGGTCAGAGATTATCAATGATATCTGAATATGGAGCAACGGAACCAAACTTTCGATTTTGTGGAATTATTACAAAATATGTAAATAAATATTTAGGATATTTATATTCTTTTATTTATATATATTGCCCTTTGCACTACTGAATTAAATTAACCTTAAAAATAATTAATAACCTTATTCTGATAGTGTTATATTGTGATGTAGCGATGTTAACGAATGCGTTTGAAATTATAACAAATTATTTTAAGAAAGTCTCGCACTGCAAAGTTGACTGAAAAATATTCTACTACCTGCCTTTTTCCGAGCTACATTGGGGTTGCCTTCTAGTCTTACCGGTTTCAGCTCAATATCGTATTTTACATAGAGCGACTGCCTATCTGATCTCCACAGTCCATTTTACTGGGTAATACATTATGTTACATGGTAAGACAGGTTGTCAGAATTATAACGACTTGACGACTGCCAAAAATAAAAAAACGGTCGGGACCAATTACGGATTAACGTACTTTTCGAGGTAGGGAGGAGACTCGCTATGTTAATAAATGGTCATCCATTCACGGACCAACCTGCCCAAATGCTGTTTAGGCTTTATTATCTGACAAAACGGCTTACACGTAGCCTCTTTCCCTCTCAAAGATAACTGAAAAATGTTTTTATTTCTTTTTCTTTTTTGTATATAAATAAAATCACGCAATTTTCCGTATGAACTATTTAATTTAGCCGTTAATAAAGAAGTTAAATTATATAATTTTATTAGTGTTATATCTGTTTCAAGATTTTGAAGTAGGTATGTTTGATTTAGAGAGGTTTTAAATAGATATCATAATACAAACAAAAGATTAAATTTACCAGCATGAAATTTTTTTTTCGTATCGTAACTAAAATTCAATTTGAATCGACATTGGCTATCAACTCAATCATACGCATAATTCAATTGACTTTTACTGCTTTGCCTAACTCTTTTCAATAACAAATTTAAGCAATTATTGAGTATTTTTTTATTACCCTCAACGAAACCGATTATATCATAGGTCATCGAAAATGGTTTAACCGATTGAGATACGGTTTCTTTATAATAGGTTTCTTGTTCACGAGATGATAACTGGCCAGGGCGTGCCTAGGAGGCGCTGCACTGCGATTGCGAATGTTGCCATTGATCTTGAACAAGGCGCAACTGTTTTTTTTTTTCGTAGGGCAATCTAAACGCATATTCCTTTTTTACTTACCTCGTAAATATGAGTTTTAATGCTTACATACTTCTTAAGTTTAGAAAAAAAAAAAAAACAAAAAAATATATTTCCTTTAATATATTCTAAACCTAAAAATATTCGTTAAATGCTGATAGGATTTCCCATTTCAAGGACGAAACGTTCGAAATGTAGATTATTGATACTTGTCCTTGACGTCCATTTGAAAAAGGGTATACGTCTTTGTATTTGGGGTATATTATAATTATCCATTAAAAATTATTCTTCCTAAATCACTGCCCTTTGCCCATATAACATCCTCTTCAACAATTTTAAAACCTTTTTCTTTCGGCAAATTAACGCATTTATTTGATCGCCTGCTGTTTGAACTAAAAATAAAAAAAAATATATATACAAAATCCTAAGTTTTAAAATTAAGTATTTTTGTATATTATTTATGAGGGAAATTTGAATTGAAATATAGATAGAAGCCACTCCGGCTTTTCCGCATGATTACTGAGGTTTACAGAATATTACACAATAAAATTAAACTATTTAAACGGATTTTAAAGCAGTTTTTTGTATAGTTTTAAGTTCCCGACGTTTTGCAGGTGTCATGGTCACGGTTAGAGTCTATCTGTCGAGAACCAAATAATAAACCGCAAAAGAATCCGTATAAATAGTTTTATTTAAACGGAATCCATAATTACTTACTATCGAAGCAAACAGTAAAGGAATTCCCCATTGCTGTGTGTGCTTGTATACATGTAGGGGCCTACACATTCCATGTTTTTGTTTACTTGGAAGCCACAAGCCACGCCAATCACGTACTCGCGTCCGCCAATCCATGTAACAAGTGGGCCACCATGATCATTCTAAAAAGAAAAATGAGCTTTACCCGATTTTTTTTTTATTAATTAGTAATCGCGACAGAATCCATTAAAAAAAAGTTTTTTTTTTGTAAGATTTTATAACCAGTTATCCACAATTTTAATGTTCGATGATTTGTTTGAACTTGAGTAAACCCAAATAAGCACAATTATAAGAATGATGAAGAATTTCGACGACCTCCGTGGTCGAGAAGCGCACGCACCGGTTTTCAAGGTGTCGCTAGCTCTGAGGTCCCAGGTCCGATCCCCGGAAAATCAATGCGGAAAACCACTTTTCTACATTTTCTCGGGTCGGGGTGGTTGTTGTACCTTCGTTCTTTCTGATTCCATAACACAATTGCTTTAGCTACTTACTTTGGTTCATAGCAATGTATGTGATGTTGTCAAAAAAAAAAAAATCAATTTGCGTACGTAATAGGCCATTCGTCTTGGACAATAAGCGATAATTATGGTAAAGTAATTATTAATTGCTACGCACCTGACATGGTCCATGTCTTCTTAAATCCATTTGACTAGAATACTCGCTCAAAAAAGGATTTGTGCTATAATTTACAGTGTCTTCATTTTCGGCAAACTGCACATAAAATAGGAATTATACTAACGATAATTATAAGTTTAAAATGATCATTTTTAGTAAAATTATGCTTAAAAACATTTTTTAAAGTTTTGCTTTGAAATTAAAATGAGCTGTCTCCTGCGGCTGTGTCCGCGTGAGCGTCGGTTATCGCGGCAAAAAGTACCTTATGGCCTTTCTTAGGATCCAAGCTTGCCCTATACCAAATTTCAATCAAATCGGTTTGGCAGTTTAACTGTGAAAGCGTAACAGACAGATAGACAGTTACTTTCACATTAATAATATCCATATGGATTAAATCAATAGGAAGAATCACAGATAAATGTAAAGAAAACCGACTTCAAAGTGATGATGAATTCAAATTAGAAGCGAATCAACGAAAACCTTGAAACATGTAATATCTAATATATAAAATACTCGTGTCACAGTTTTCAATTCAATTTTTTGTGCTTATCCGGTATCTATGAGAATCGGCCAACATCTATTTTTCATCCCCCTAGGTGACTTCCACGCGGGCGGAGCTGCGGGCAACAGCTAGTGTGCCTATAAAAATTGAGCGTTGTACTCCAATTTAATTTTAATTCTAATAAAATGCCAATGCATAATTGATATTAGTTTAGCAGGCAGGAGAAACAGTTTTTTTTTTATGCAGATAATGGAAGGAACTGTCTCAAATCTAAACATTAAGAGTATTTTTTTGGACGGTATGTTATTTGTGTGTCTGCTAAACGAAAAACAAATTTTGAATGGAATTGTATTAGAATTAAAATGATATTTGAGAGTAAGGGCACAAGACCTGATGACCCGTCGAGTAATCGGGGAACAGATAAAAGTAAATTGGTTTATAGTGAAGGCCCAAGCAGAAATTTTGGAATAAACGCGGAAGAATACCATACAGAGGAAAACCTTGTGCCTTGTTCAGTATCCCACCATATTATATATGATACTAGCTGTCCCCCGCGACTTTGTCCGCGTGTTTTAGTTTCAACGGTTTTTCATTTATGCTCCGCTCCTTTTGGTCGCAGCGTAATATAGCTTATATTATAGCTTTCCTCAATAAACGGGCTATCCAACACTGAAATAATTTTTCGGACCTGTAGTCCCTGAGTTTATCGCGTTCAAACAAACAAACAAACAAAGATTATGAACCTTTTACATAGTTTCGTACGTTTAGAGCAGACGATCGCATTATAAAACGAAATCGATTGTGAGAAAAACTCGAACGCATTAAATTAAGATAATGCATATAGATCAACTATCTGTAAAGTTATTCCGTACACCTTATAATATAGCATTAATATACTCTTGCATCTATCTCGTTTTTGTCTCTGCATCACCCTAAGGTTGACGGGCAGAGAATGCCTTCAGGCATTAAGTCCGCCTTTGTGCAACAATGTGTAAAAAGTATAAATATAAATAAATAAATTAGGGCAAGTTAATTAAATGTAAAAAAGTGTACATTTCAATATTTGACGATTTGAGCATTGACAGAAAATGGCTTCCACGACGCTCGAGTAAATGCTCATTTAGCCTCTTAGGGTACTACTACTATTATTTTTGAAGTCGTTTTTTTTTTACATTTATTCGTTATCAATTGTAATTAATTTGATGTTAAAAACATGAAGCATATAACTGCTTAATTTCGTTTTTATTTTAGATCAAAATTTTCTTTTTTCATCTTTCATTCAAGTGACTCATCAGAAATTGATTTGTAATTTAATTTACGCTCCGTTTACAATCGTTTAGATATAACTATATAAAGATAAATCCTATTATATACTTAAATATGAAATACTAGCTGTTTCCCGCGGCTCCGTCCGCGTGGATGTCGGTTATCGCGGCAAAAAGCCTATGTGCTTTCTCAGGCTCTAGACTATCTGTGTACCAAATTTCATTGAAATGATTTGAATAGTTTTGACGTGAAAGCGCGACAGACAGACGGACAGAGTTACTTTCGCATTTATAATATTAGTAAGGATAAAAGCTTACCCTCCTGAAGTTCATTGGATTATCTGAGCTGGATCTGTTTCCACAGGGCTGAGTAGAATTAAAGAAGCTTGTACTGTTATTTAATTTTCCTGTTTCATCAAGAGTACCTGGTCCTAGCGTACAAAGTAGGTATAAGTTAACATGATCTTTGATATCTGTATGTCCTGCTAACTGTTTTTTACACATTTCCTTGTCGATGAGTACAGTCGATGCATAGTTAACTCGTTCTTCATTATAGTCAGAGATGTCATCAACCTAAAACATAAAGAGAACTCAATAGGGACGTTGACATTTTTTTTTTAATACTCCGTACGGTGGTACCATAAAAAATGTGACACACGTATTTTTCTATTTTTACGTAACCAAAAACTTGCGATTTTATATTGATTTGAAATGTCGCATGACGTCACGATGTCGTACGTGTTGTGTGACATCGTGACGTAATTAGCCCCTACTCCTGAATTACTACTCCTTTGATTTGCTTTATCTGGAAAAGTATTGAAAGTTAAATACGTGTCTACGATTTTTTATAATCTAATTCATGGACTAAATATATTTTTACTTTTCAGTACCTATTAATTTGCTGTATGAGTACTCAATTTTAAGTTAAACTTGCCTATGTTCATGAAATTAAATGACTTTTAAGTGTATTTTATAAATTTTAAAGTATCAATAAAGAAAAAAAATAATAAAGAATTAAGAATTCATTATTTCGTCAGTTGTAATTAGTTACTGTATAGCTTATTTAAAACCGTTGTGTTTATCATATATAATTATCGTATCATATTGGCTAGCTAAATCAAAATTAAAGCATTGCTATCTTTTACTTATATACAGCTCAAGAAAAGGACGGCAATAGATTACAACTAACTTCAAACCAAAAGACAGCAGTTTCATTTAAAGTCTGCAAGGTGCGCGTCACGAGTACTTTAGTTGGTAAGTTAGTCTACGTGGCACTGCTAGTACCCGGGACGCCGTATTATTATATTATAATATTTACCGTTCGAAAATATTTCTTATGACCCCAACCAAATATAACAGCTTGAGTTCCTGATTTTTCGAAGTTACCCTTAAAGTTGATTCGAATGATGGCCGGTTGGTACGAGCAGAAAGAGGTGAATGTGAGATCTCGAAAATCATACGGCGTTTCAACTTTCGCTAGCCCAATGTCTCTGGAATTCCAGTGATATGACTCGTATTCCTTTAAATCATAATCTGTGAAATATGGATAAAGTTAAGTAATAAATAGATGACCGTGTTTCATTCATAGTGGAAGAAGATTGTAAAAGTATAGATAAATCAATACCAGGATTATTTGATTTTTTATAAAGTTATTATTCTACTTCATATTATTGGTTCATGACTCGCTGAAAGGCGTGGCTTACTATAATAGACGGCCTCCGTGGTAGAGCGGCGTAAACTCCGGATTTCAAGGTGTCGCTAGCTCTGAGGTCCCGGGATCGATCCCTAGACGGGTCAATGTAGAAACTACTTTTGTACATTAAATTGTCTCGCGTCTGGTTGTTTGTGCTACCTCCGTTGTCTCTGAATCCATAAACAAGTGCTTTAGCTAATTACTTTGGTTTCAGAGCTATGTATGTGACGCTGCCTACATTTAAAAAAAAAGTGGTGAAGGATGTACCGACGGACATATAGTATTTTTCGTCTGTTTATTCTTTTAAGTACATAAACTGGGAAATAAACTCCATATTAGATCGCAAGTCTGCCTATTTGCACTCTCGATAGCATCAAGTTTCATAGACAACGAAATAAAAAAGCTATACCTCTTTGGAAAGATCTGGCGACAACTTTTTTTTTGACTCTTGAGGTGCATTTATCTTTATCTATATTTTCGGAGCTGACGTATTTATTGTAGCCGACAATAGCATAAACATGTTTAACATCTTCCAGGCATGCCGCTGATGTCAAAATGTATAAGGGATGCACTATACAACCACCACATACCCATCCTCTGTAGTCTTGTTCCGACTGGGAGGATTTAACAAAGTACGCCTGAAAAGTAATATATTATTTTACCATTATTCGTTACTTAGTGTACTTAGCTCTAATAAAACGCACGGATAGTAGTTTGAAAACAGACAGAACTGACATTTTTATTAAAACAAGTACACGTATGTAAGTACACATAGCATAAACTAGATCGCGCTACTAACGTTTTTATTATTTAGTTAGAATATAACAATACCACCACTTAACTAAATAATCTAAAAACACTTATTAAACAAAACAATGTTTTAAGTATATTTATTACTTGTGTAATGCTACAACGCCCATCTTATTCATAAAATAGTAATGTTTATTTTTAGACAGACTTTTGGTCAATAAGTCAGATGGCATTTCAGAACTCTTTAAATATTCTAATTTAACAAATTTATTACACACTGCTTCCCGTATAAAATGAAATTTTATATCGATATGTTTGCTACGTCTATGATATACAGAATTTTCAGTAAGTTTTAGAGCACTTTGGCTGTCATTATACATCAGAATAGGCATATTATTTTGTCTGCTAGTTAATTCACATAATAGATTTTTTAAGAAAATTGCCTCTTTGCTAGCTTCACATACAGCCATGTATTCGGCCTCGGTGCTTGACAAAGCTACCGTCTGTTGCTTTCTACTTTCATGAGATACTAAACAACCTGAGTATACAAAACAATATCCTGTATAAGATCTTCTATCTAAATTGTCGGACGCCCAATCAGCATCAGCGAAACCAATTAAATCTAAATTATCTTTAACATATTTTAAACCAAATGACTTTGTACAACTTAAATATTTTAAAACTCTTTTAGCATGTTTCCAATGTGTTTCTGTATTACAGTTATTAAACTGACTTAAATAACTAATACAATACGAGATGTCAGGTCTAGTCAGAACTGAGAGATACATTAAGCTCCCTATCAGCTGTTGATAAGGAAATTTGGAATTAAAATTTTCTCCTTTTTCTAATTTCAAATTAATTTCCATAGGAGTTTCTACATTTTTACAGTTTTCCAGACCAAATTTATACAATAACTTATCAATAAACCTTTCTTGACTAATAAAAATACAATCTTTTTGTATCTTAATATCCATACCTAGACACTGTCTTAACTGACCTAGGTCTTTCAATTTAAATCTTTTGCTTAATTGACTTTTTAAATATTCTACTTCTTTATTACAGTTAGAAAATATGAAAAAGTCGTCAACAAACAAAGCCACAAATGTTTTAACATTTTCAGATGATTTTACAAACAAACAATGTTCATATGATGACTTTTTATAGCCTAACTTTTGTAAACAATCATCGACCAGCTTATACCAGGCCCTAGCTGACTGCTTTAGCCCGTATATGGCCCTTTTTAATTTGAAAACTTTATTCTGATTCATATCACATTTAAAATTCTGAGGTAACTGCATATAAACAGTCTCGTCTAAGTGGCCATTTAAAAAGGCTGTAGTTACATCTAAATGGGATATGTTAAGATCTAATTTAACACTCAAAGCAAATAACAATTTTAAAGTGGAATATTTAAGCACAGGTGAAAAGGTTTCTTTATAGTCTATGCCTTCATGTTGTGTGAAACCTTTTGCAACTAATCTTGCTCTATATCGCACTGTGTTATCAACGTTTAATTTCATTTTATATACCCACTTGCATTGCACCACCTTAGCATCACTTGGTTTGTTCACTAACTCCCAAGCTTCGTTTTCTTCAAAGGATTTGAGTTCTTCCTCCATGGCGTTGCACCACTGCTCTCGTTCAGGTCCACTCATTACCTCCTCATATGTGAAATTGTCATCCAAGCCCTCATCAATTTTACATATGTTACTATATCCATACCTATCTGGTCGTCTTTTTGCTCTCTTCCCAATGTCAGCAAACTTTGGTTCTAGGCTTTCCGCTTCATCATACAGAGACTTGAATTCCACAGAGCAAAACTCCCCACCATTATCTGTTCTTAAAACTTTCAATTTCTTTCCTGTTTGTGTTTCAACTAGAACTTTAAACTCCTTGAAATACTTTAAAGCTTGATTTTTGGCCTTGAGGAAGTAGACATAAGCCATTCTACTGAAATCGTCAACAAGAAGCAAAAAATATCTCGCTTGACCCAAAGAGACCTGTTCCATCGGCCCACAAAGGTCCGCATGAACAATTTCAAGCACATTTTCACACCTTTTACCTTTGTGTGAAAAAGGTAATCTTGCCTGCTTACCTTCACAGCATGTGATGCAGTTAGATTTATTAATTTCTGCTTTATCAATGTACGATATTCCCTCTACAGCGCCATTCCTCATAGCATTCAGGTCCTTGCTATTAATGTGTCCTAGTCTACGGTGCCATATCTCACTTGTCATTGTTGCAGCTGAGCACGCCACCAAACTTCCTGACTTTATATTCAATTTGTACACTCCATTCACCAAATTTGCTTTTCCAATCAGTACATTCTGTCTATTGCGTATATAGCAAACTTCTTTTTCAAAACTAACTTCGTTTCCATTTTGAATAAGTTGACTTACTGATAGCAAATTGGTTGATAGGTTAGGAACACATAATACATCCTTGACTGTAATGTCGAACTCTGAATTATCAACTATGGTTCTAATCATTGTATTTCCTGAGCATATAACTGGTACTGTTTCCTTGTTTGCAACTACTATCTCCTTTACTTTGTGGCCGAATGTAACATTTTCTAAACAACTCTTATCTGTGATCATATGCGAGCTTGCCCCGGAATCTATATACCAATCAGATTTTTGAAAAGTACTGTTCATAAATATCGCACTAAAAGCATTTGTTTCACTTTTATTTTGATTATTCGGGCATTTATTCATATAATGACCGAGTTATTTACATTTGTAACAGCGTATCGTTTTGACAGATTTCGAAGACGCCATTTTCGATTTTTGTGTATCCGCTATGTTGGCTTTCTTGCTACTGTGTTGCCAGCCTTTCGACAAAAAAACGCTGTTCGTTCCGTTGCTATCGACTTCCGAACTCATGTCTAACAATTTCGACTTGATAATGTCCGTACTGATAACCATGCCAGAATGCTCTATAGCCATTATCATAGGAGCGAATCTTTCTGTTAGCCCCGCCAATAGCAACGAACCAATCCATTCATCAGTGATCTGGAAACCGGTTCCTTTTAATTTCTGTGCAGTATCCACCATTTGTGTAACGTATGTCCCCATTGATTCGCAATCTTCCAATCGAATAGAAATTAGCTGACGAAGTAGGCTGATGCGACGCGTAAAACCAGAGTCGTCATAAAGACCCTTCAAGCGTTTCCACACACCTTGAACTGTTTGCTCATTTCTGATGTGAACATAAATAGATGAATCGATTGTCATGATGAGTTTTGCTTTTGCCTTTTTTTCATCAACGGAACTTGCATCAGTCGATTCCTGTTTATGAATATCCACACCATCTAACATTAGAAAATTTTCCGCTGCAAACGCCCATTCGTCGTAGTTTTCTCGCCCTTTTAGTTTAGGCACATTCACTATGTAACTTCCAGCCATTTTGCAAAAAATTCACTACGTCACGTGGTAACCGACAGTCAATCATATAAGCCCACAAAGAAGCGATTTCCACTGTGATTTTATATTTCAATATCAAACAATACACTGATAGTCCACGAAAAGTAAATAATCCGGAATAAATCTTCAATTTATCGCGAATTATGGTCTGGGCCCATAACCTAATAAAACGCACGGATAGTAGTTTGAAAACAGACAGAACTGACATTTTTATTAAAACAAGTACACGTATGTAAGTACACATAGCATAAACTAGATCGCGCTACTAACGTTTTTATTATTTAGTTAGAATATAACAATAGGCTCCTGTTGTCAAAAAACTTAACGTAGAAATTTAATCATAATTTTATTCTCTACTCCATTTCTTTCTAACACCGAAATAATTTTATAATCATTTGAAAAAATAATACTAAAGCCTAATTTCAAGGTACTTTAAAATTATACTATAATAAGCGGACAATTTTTTTTTTGTAGTAGAAATGTTTTTACTCTATACAGTAAGTATTAGCCCAAACTTCAAACTTCATGAAAGTTTTATTGGAACCGGTTAAACAAAACAAGATCAATGCTCATTCCTTCTGTATAAAAGTAGAGGCCTGGGCTCAGTGGGACATTTACAGGCCGGTGTTATAAGTAAAAATATTTGAAATAAACTGTAGGTATGTTGTTTTTAACAAGAAAAAAAAATACATAGTATACTTTAGATTTTTGAGTAATTTATTTTCAAGATTTCTGTTAAATAATTTGTTTTAAAAAAAATATATAATCGGGAAGAAATGATCAAGTTTTTCATAGTTCAGACCATGGCCCTGATTATATTATGCAAAGTAATATTTTGGTAATCAAATAGAGTATTATGAGTATTTTATTCAAATAAAGCAATAAGTAACTCGTATACTAAAGACACTTGCCAAAAATCTAGGTTCACTTGTAGATGGAGTTCCATTTACAATTCTTCGCTGACAATAGGTCGCTGCAATAAACAATATATTAAAATCAAAACCGTACCGTACCCGTAGAGATTAATACATAAAAATCAATTATCAGAGTTTGTCACGCCACGTTTGCTGACTTTTTATTAGAACTTTGGACCGTTTGTGTCGCATTTATGCGAAACATATTTCCGTGCCCCTACCGCTAGTGTTGTATTTCTGTTACAGAGACTATGCATGATTTTGTCCTTATATTTACGTCCTATTAACTGCGTAATACAACTAAAACCATTATTAAATAGATATAATTATTTACAGCAATGACTTAAAATTATATCTTGTAGTTCTGAATAAAAACAATCGAATTTTATTGATTTGTAGCCGCGCGCTAGGGACACGGCAATCGATATTTTGTCAAGCGCTTATAAGGTTAATGAGAGACCTGTCAATTACATATTATTATTATAGAGAAAACGAAATGGTCTTAAATAACATGTCACGCGTTAATTATGTGAGTGTGCTAAGTACTGAGAACGAAGAAAAACATATCATACACCCTGTAAATGAATTGGAGGTAAAATAAACAGAACTTACATTTCAAAATATAAACAATTATTGTAAACGAACATAGAGAAAGTATACTCAAGTTTAATGTCATCGGAAAACGGTGAAATATAATGAAAATGTTAAAAAAATTAATTGTACACCAACAACTGAAAGTCTGCGGAATTAATCGAATGCTTTAATATACCGGAAAATCGCTTTATTCGGTAGAATCATTTTGCGTAGAAATCAAAGCGACGATATAATGTTTACAGTTAAGTTAGACCATGTGTTGGTTTTATTGTATTTACACAGTAAGTTTTTTACGGTTTATAAATACGTTGCAATTCAATCGTTTTTTATCTGCCAGTAATGATTAAATAGATTGATTTTATCTGTATACCGAAACCTACAATAAATTTGTAGGTACATTATGTTGGTGGTATACCTATACAAAGTACTATCAAATAATTAAATTAATGTCTAATAATATTCATTAATTTTCTGATCTACAAGTTAGGTATTTAAAGATATAAAGTTAAACAAGCTGTATTAGTTATAAAACAAAAAAATTACGGCTAATTTTTATATATATATTTTTTTTTTATATAAACTACATTTATACATACAAGTTATGAATGACGTATGTTTGTAAGCCATTATTAAAAACATTTATTTTGATATCAAACACAGGTTTAATAAAAATGACATCTAATAAAGCGTCAAAAATCGACCATTTTAGATTATTAAGAGATTTCAATAAAAAAGAAGCTTCTTAATTCAATATGTATTATGGTATGTGGTAGTAGTATGTATGTAATATTATTGGAACTGCATCATATTCACATTCTATAAGGACGTACAAGCAATTATACAAAATTTTATAAGTGTATGTATACATATGTATCTATGTATCAAGATTGGTTTAGTAGTTTTTAAGATATGGACTAATACGTGTAAGTACGGCTTGGCTTATTGAAACGAGCTGCGGCGGTGTTGTGCGGTGTCAAAGAGATAACATACAATATATATAAGATAATTTTGATATACCCAATGTTACTTTCACTAATGAGAAAAATAACGAAACCTTTCAAGCTAAAATCCATCAAGCACTTTGGATATAGAGTGTGCTAAAGAAATTGACATACATTCGAAAAACATAACCTAACCTTTTTTGGCGCAGTCGGGAAAAATATACCCAGTATTTAAGATATCGTTTTAATAATTTATTAATAAGTAGCACACTGTTACTGTGACCGCCAATATTTACCACTTCTCCTAACGCGGGTCTTCTGGCAGAGATTTTTTAAGAAATAAGCTCCACATTTGTACATCTGTTCGATTATGTATGTTTTTTATAAACCATGTTGTGTGTGTATACATAATAATTAAACAAACAAAAAAGAACTATATTTATTTATCAATTACAGTCACTACAAACAATTAAAAAAAAAACAGCTATATAATAATGAAAAATATATAAGATAAATACAACAATATAACTAAATTTCTTCACAACCCTCTCTATCCTTCCTACCTGCGTGAGCGTTTCTCCTATGTCTGCTCCGCCAATGTCCTTTGCAGATCTCACCTCAAATCCCATCTCAAAATTCATCCTAATTCTACTGACTTCTACTCCTACTCTTTTTCTGTTCATGCGGTACGACTGTAGAACGCGCTGCCGCCTAATATACGTGACTCCCAATCAATTTCGCTATTCAAACGAAGTAGTAGTAGTGTAAGGGAACATTTTCTTTCTAGTCCAAATTAAATGCTGTCCATTTTATTATGAATGTGTCTATATTTATGTATGTAAATTCTTCTATATGTATAAGTGTACTTTTAATTTTATTTTTGGCTTAAATATTGTATTGTATTTTGTATGTTGCACACTGTGTCTATGTTTCTTTTAAAATATCCTGTCGCAGGTCTGCTGGTAGAAATTTCATAAGAAATAAGCAGTACCTTTGTACCTGTTTACTTTTTGCATTTTTAACTGTTTTTCTGTTGTGTGTACATAAATAAATAAATAAAAAGAAGAATAAATTAAATAGTTTGTATAAATCTCTTTAACAAGTAAGGTACCACATAATTATGTAAGAAACATAAACATAATAATATTAACAACAAAACTCACTCGTGAATAGTCTCATTATAAATATGTAGATATTATTTAGTAGGTAACTATTTTATGTTTCAGTGTGTGACTCTAGCCGAAGAATATCGGGTGATGTTGTAAATACAGACAAACGCTACATGGTAAGAAGTGTAAAAGTAAATTGTGACCAGCTCCCTTTTTTTTTTGAAGAGATTTACGCAGTTAGCCCGAGCGCAGGCTTTGACTGCTTCACTGGACTATTTGTGACCAGCCTATGTCGTCAAGTGACATTCATGCGTTGACGATGATAGTAATCTATACTAATATTATAAAGCTGAAGAGTTTGTTTGTTTGTTTGTTTGTTTGTTTGTTTGAACGCGCTAATCTCAGGAAATGGTTCGAATTGAAAAATTCTTTTTGTATTGGATAGTCCGTTTATTGAGGAAGGCTATAGGCTATATAACATCACGCTACGACCAATAGGAGCGGAGCATAAATGAAAAATGTTGCAAAAATGAAAAACCGTTAAAACTAAAACACGCGAACAAAGTCGCGGGGGACAGCTAGTAGCTTAATAATTTTGGAAAAAAGCATATGTGGATCACAAAAATGCTTGTCCATGCGGAGTTCGAACCCGTAGCTCGCCGCGTACAGTGGTAGTCAGCGTGGTGAACTACCACGCTAACTACCACTCGGCTTTCCGTGCACTCTAGCTCACTATTACCAAATCCATACAAAATGTTGCGCGAAGTCACGGGATCTACAAACGAGGATTTTAAGGGACGGATGCCTATTCCTATTTACGGATAATATAAAAAAAATACTTAAGTGTTTAAATCAATTTATGATCCCACTCATATTGCAGGTTTACTTAATTAGAGCACCAGTATCGCCGAAACAATACGACTCTTGGCTTTGTGGTGGGGCTATTGTTAGTAACCGTTTCATTATAACATCTGCGGCTTGTGTCCAAGATGTACAGTACCTTTATGCTATAGCGGGATACAGAAAATATGTTCCCGATTCACAAATCAATTCCGATCCATGCATTAACACAAAGAAGAAGAAAGTGGTATATACAAGCACACCTAAATGTAAGTAGTGGAGGAGTATTTCACGTTTTTAATGATAATAATTTTCTGTAGACAGGTTTTAATTTATTAGTCTAATATCTTTGCTGCCAGGCCTGCTAAGCAACGCCTTATATTACATCCTTGTTTTGCGCTAAGTCGAAACAGCACCCCTGATCCACATCCAGGACATCTTGCCAGAATCTTTTCGGTCGTTTGGGCAGCGTCGCCCATTTCAGGGAAACTTTTTGTTATTCATTGCTAACTTGAGCTGTGCATTATATTGACGAAACCCTATCTTCATTGAGCCTAGGAACAAAAAACCAATTTTAGGAACCCAAACTTTAATTAAAAGCTAATTACAGACAAATGCAAATTTGTATTCAAAGTTGTGTTGTTAATATATTTTTCATGCTTCATAATTTTATTTCTATATTAATGATATTTGAACGATCCAATAACTTATATGCACGAATAGAAATATTGAATGGGTATGAAAAGGAAAAATCTATTTAAAAATTTATTTAATTAAATATTGGACTCAAATTTTTTACTTGTTGAAAAACTAAGGAGATAATAAGCGAATTAAAGTTCAAGAGTGGGGGCTAATTACGTTACTTGTTAAATAAAACGTACGACGTCATGCGAAATTTGACAACATCCCTATTTGGTACCAATTTCTTGTTGTAAGTTTTAGATTATATAAAAAAAAAATACGTGTCTGATTTTTTTTATTATACTACCTGAGGGACATTAAAAAAAAGTTGTTTACATCCCTATTGAGTACTTACATTTTTTTTTGTTTTAGCCTATTCCTTCGTGGAAACAAAGCTAGAAGCGTGGTCATACATAGACATAGCCTTGGTTGAAGTTGAATCACCGTACGATTTTAACGATACTTCATTTGAATCAGTATGCTCTTATATACCGGCGCCAATACCTATCAATTTCGAGTCTAAATATCAAGTTCCTGGTACTGATGCGATGGTCCTAGGATGGGGTCATGCATCAGTGTGGCGACAGGTACATAGTAAAATAAGTGTGCTTCAGACCACACGACTGAAGTAAATCTTTTTTATATACGAAACGTAACTCTCTATCTTCACTAACTTATAGTTCCCTCTCAACTTCCGTTCACCTCGCCTTATCACATTTTTCGTAACGCATTCACCAGCTTACTCCCCAAGTCAGGCATGCGTAAAGAAATTTTACTTCAACAACTTCCGTTCGACTCACCCTGTCACACTTCTCATAACGCGTTCGCCTCGCCCGATCAAAGTTTTCATAATGCTTTCGTCACGCATTACCAGCTTACTCCCTAAGTCTAAAGCTTGCGTAAAGAAGTCTTACTTCTGAAATCGACATTAGAATCGTTACATCACATGGCTTGTGTGTAAAAAGATCTAATATCAGACTTGAATGTTTATATCTATATTTCAACAGGACATACAAAGTGTATCAAATAAATAATATTCAACCTCATTAAGTTGAATTTAAAAAACCGTTTTACATATCCAACACTAATACTGCCGTCGTTATTAAAAAAGGCACAACTAACATTTTCTAAATGTTGAGAAAATCGAGATTAATTTATTTTTGTAATTTTCTCATGCTATCTCTGTTTATTTTGTAGCTAAAAACCCACAAAAAATCAGGCAGATAGGCCTTTTCTTCCTGATTCAGAATATATAATATATATAACTCATTTTGACAAAAAATGTTAGTCGTGCCCTTATTCGGTGACACGGCAGAATACCAGACTATAAACAATAGTATTTGCTTATAATTATGTGAATCGTACATTTTGTCTTTCTCCGCATTTGGTTATGCAGATATTATTACAAAGTACCTTTTGACGTGATAACGTCTTTAAAATCGTTTTAGTCGGGTGACATGTTCAGAAACTTGTGTCACACCAAAACCTCACGAGCGCGATCGCAGTGATCGCATTTTTATTTTTATTTTTATTTTCATTTTTATTTTTATTTTTATTTTTATTTTTATTTTTATTTTTATTTTTATTTTTATTTTTATTTTTATTTTTATTTTTATTTTTATTTTTATTTTTATTTTTATTTTTATTTTTATTTTTATTTTTATTTTTATTTTTATTTTTATTTTTATTTTTATTTTTATTTTTATTTTTATTTTTATTTTTATTTTTATTTTTATTTTTATTTTTATTTTTATTTTTATTTTTATTTTTATTTTTATTTTTATTTTTATTTTTATTTTTATTTTTATTTTTATTTTTATTTTTATTTTTATTTTTATGAAATTGTTATCTTCATTAATTCCTTACTTCCCAAAAACTTATATCACCAATAAGACGTTATCACGTAAACATCTCGATCGTAAACCTACTTTACAAACAACCAATTATTTTTTAATTACAGCCAGGCGATAACACGAACTACAATCAACCAGAATTACATTATGCTTCAATACTTCTAGAAGATAAGGAATTATGTAAGCGTCACTACAGAAACTTCAATAATATGTCTGAAGTAATAGATAGGTATATGATTTGTTCTTACGGCAAAGGAAGTATAAAAGATAACGGGGAGCCGCGGCTAAAACTTTCTGCTTTGGCGGCGAGGTGCGTAACGATGCAACAGAGACAAATGGGACTTGTAGGATTACCTGTAAGTAGATTATCATACATGAGGCTATATATAATACCATGTAACTTACGTCAGTTTTGGCGAGAACATAGTTCTTTCAACTTCTGTTATTTTACTCGACAATTGGGTATTTAATATAATAATAATATCTTGGGACATCTCACACACGGTCATCTGATCCCAAACTAGGCAGAGCCTGTGCTATGGCAACCAGACAACTGATAAACATATTTATATATTTCTAAATACATACATATTATAGATAAATTACACCCAGACACAGAACAAATGATCGTGCTCATCACACAAATATTCGTCCTGGGTGGGAATCGAACCCACGACCTCCGGTTTAGCAGTCAGGGTCACTAACCACTAGACCAACAGGCCCGTCAAACAAGATGTTTTTACAAGATATTTTTAATTTAATTTTATATTTTAATAATACGAGTATATTAAAAACTATGTCGAATTGTAAAAATGGCACATTAATTACTTTCATATTGAGCATACATAGAGGGCTATAACCTAATGTGACATCACTATTGTTTTCTCCATACTAATCTGGCCCTGTACAAGACGTAGTTTTCCGAAAAAGTAAATACATAAAACATTATAACTTTTATAATTAATGATTAATGACGACCTCCGTGGTCGAGTGGCGTACACACCGGTTTTCAAGGTGTCGCCGGCTCTGAGGTCCCGGGTTCGATCCCCGGCCGGGTCAATGTAGAAAAAGCATTTTTCTACATTGTCTCGGGTTTGGGTGTTAGTGGTACCTTCGTTGTCTCTGAATTCCATAACACAAGTGCTTTAGCTACTTACTTTGGGTTCAGAACAATGTATGTGATGTTGTCCACATTTATTTTTATTTTTATTTTTTTATAATTGTGTCTATTTTTTTGATGTTATTTCGCACTTCTGATTAAATTTCGTATTATTAATAGAAATTTTTGTAATAAATAAATAATTCGATAGTAGTAATACTTAATTTGAGTAAATTGCCTGCATAATCCAGATTTTTAACCATCTACTAGTCAAATTTCGTCTGAAACCATGAAGCAGTTTTGTACATCCTGCGTCACAAACTTTGACATCTAAAATATTGGTGAAATTCATAAAGAAAACTATTATAATACCTACTATTGACCGTACAAATTAATTTGCAGTGCGAAGAAGAGGTTGGTATAAGAAATGTGTTAACAAATGATTTTACACGCAAAGATTGGTATCTAAACAAGACCGCGTATGATTTACGAAGAAACGGAATTTGTCAAGTAAGGGTTTATACTGAATATTTAAATTTAGTATGTAGCAATTGAAATAAAACTACTTTTTAGATTTAGTTTTTAGTTCCCGTTCCCGACGTTTCAACGCCTTTGCAGGTGTTATGGTCACCCCGCGGTTGGTGCGTGATGAATTGCAATGCATTGCCACGCACCAACACAACACGCGGATGACGTAGCACGGCGGTTCAGGTTTAGTCAGTAAGAGTCTGACACTACCCGTTCGCTCCCCCGAGTGAGCGGGTGTCCATGAGGATTCCCCCGCCTAAACAAAAAAAAAAAAAAAAAAGGTGTTATGGTCACGGGCAGACTGAGCTTCGTCTTGACAGTAGATGTTGCTCGTTCTACCTTCATATTTTAAAATTATTTGTATTCCGACCTACTCATTATAAGCTTATTGTGTCTTGAAGTCTTGCAGCGCAGCTCTTGTGTTAGTTTTTAAGTTTGTGTATTAATGGGTCCCAAGTAGATGATATCTTCAAACCATCTTTTCTATTAAAATCAGGGTATTTTTCAATCTTAATAGCCTCAAAAACATCCTATGTAGGAAGGAATTTGCGATCTTTAGCGAGAATCTGTAGTTTATCAAATCTAATATAATGACTGGAGCAAGTTAGGTGACGGCAGACTTCGTAGAGCGGCGGTGTTTTACGTCAGCTATATTTTCTTTTATGCAAGTCCATATACTGCGTTTTGATTGTCCAATGTGAGAGGGTCTCTCTCACTCTAGTTTATATACTCCTGCATCCTGTAGAGGTAGATATGCGACATTTACCAACCTCTACAAGATGCAGAACTTACCATCTTCTCTTAATAGTTTGGTTTAAAAATTTAAATCACTAGAAATAATACAGAAAATGATAATAGGTAGGTACATACAGTGAACAAAATTGGATATTTTGTGTTCTCCTGATTTTTTCATTTTTTTTAATTATTAACTAATTTGAATTCGTTTTACATATTATAATAACTTTGAAGTCTAGGTATTTTAAATTTACTTATTATATATTTTATTATTTACGTTTTTTTTAATTTATCTTTTTGTAGAATGACCATGGTGGACCTTTGGTGACATGGGTCGGCACCCGGGAAGTTCTTATTGGCGTGGCTTCTGTATTTCAAGTATCGTCAGTTTCACAGTGCATCGGGCCTTATTTATATACAAGTACGCAATGCAACGGAGCATTTTTGGAGTGTATTCTGACCATGTCAGAAAATAAACAAGTAACAGATTTTGAAAGGTATGAATATTCCTTCCCTAAAATAGAAAACACCTTCTCTTTCCTGTAGGAAAGTATTTGCGCGATTATTGGAAATTTTGTTTGATAATAATATCCCGGCAACACCTAGCAATGTATGGCAATACAAAAGTTAAATAGAAATTGCCAAGAATTGCCCAATTTAAGTTGTCCGTGTAAGCGAACTTTTAGACAAGTGACATTTCTAATACATCTTTCGAAAATCGAAAAGAAATGTAATTTCCATATATCTAAGCGATTTCTATCATTGTTAACGCTTGTTGGAATATAACTTATCGACGGAAACTTATACCTTAAATTGAATACCAGAAGCAAAAAGAGGTTGTTTTAAGTTTAACGTGTGTATATCGATAAAACTTTACATGAAAATTTCTCTTCATACATTTTGCTTTTTACTACTACCTTCATATACCTACTAAAATGCTAAAAATAAGGGAATACCAAACATTTTGTATTAAGGGACATTTATTTTGTAACAAAACATTAAGGGTGTTTACAATAACTATCCCTGACCCCCATTTAAGCAAGAGCAGTAAGTTCGTAACGTTTTTTTTTTAATTTTGAATCTTTAAGTATCTTTAAACCTTTAAGAAAAAACGACTCCTGCACTAAAGGATTTTATCCTTGTATCCCGGGAGGTTTTACAAACATTCAAATCACATGCACAATAAACACCCAGACTTAGAACAAGTATTTGTCATATCACACATGATATGATGATGATGATACAGGTAAATGGTTCTCCTGTAAAGTTTGTACAATGTCGCTTCAAAAAAATAGACTTTAATACCTCGATTTAATTGTAAATTTAAAAATCATTCTGTACAAAGAAAGCTTAGAACATTGCAACGGATTTACATAATATAATATCTTGGGCCAACTCAAACACGGCCATCTTATCCCAAACTAGGAAGAGCCTGTATCATGGCAACCAAACAACTGATAAACATACATAAATATTTCTAAATACATACATATTATAAATAAATTACACCCAGACACACAACAAATAATCGTGCGCATTACACAAAGATTTCTCCTGGGTGGGAATCGAACCCACGACCACCGATTCAGCAGTCAGGGTCACTAACCACTTGACCAACAGTCCCGTCAAAACATAACAGCCTTCATAAGGCTAATGTAAATTATACGTAGGCCGTAGGGTTAATCTATACCCAATGTTATTTTACTACTAAGTAATTATAATGGGTCTTGGTATAACCAGATCGTAGTTAATCATAGCGTTCACTGTCAATTGCTTTAAACTTACTAAGATACTTATTTTTTTTAATAGACGAGCGTTATGCGAAGGACCTCCTAGTCAAAAAGGTTTTGATACAGTTGAACGTTACATTTCCTGGGCAAATCATCCATCTGGGTATGTATTTTTTATTACATTCGATCCGTAGAATTGGCTATTTGACAGATGAAATAATCAATTATGAAATATGATTTATATTGCTATTTAAATAATGCTTTATTTAGGTTTTAGTACCCATCAAATCGTACGGCATCATTATAATTATGATCGTGATTCACAATAGGGATGTTTCCTGGGTATGAAAAGTTAAAATCTATTTAGTCCGTCAGTTAGATAATAAAAAAATGTTAGACACGTATTTTTTCTTTTATCAAAACAATAAAAAAATACAAAGATACACCGCTTTAAAGTTTCGGAGTGGGGGCTTATGACGCCACGCCTCGCTAAAAATCGTAGCGAGGAGTGACGTCACGCGTAATTTCCTTTCTCTGTATTTTGATCATTTTTTGTATGCAGGAAAAAAGAAAAAATACGTGTCCAATAAAATTCAGTCCAGTCAGTTATTCAGTGCAACTTACGCGTTACGTCACTCCTCGCTACAATTTTTACCAAGGCGTGGCGTCATAAGCCCCCACTCCGAAACTTTACAGCGCTGTATCTTTGTATTTTTTTATTGTTTTGATAAAAGAAAAAATACGTGTCTAATATTTTTTTATTATCTAACTGACGGACTAAATAGATTTTAACTTTTCATACCCAGTCAACATCCCTATTGTTCATATTGTAATTGTTATATACAACCGTCTTTATCGTTCTCATCGTTGTAAGTAATTTGATTGAAGCCATAGAGTAAACATAGACAAGCATAGAGCGTGCGCATCGCTAGTAGGCCCTTATGAAAAGCGTAAGCACATTTTTAGCTAAATGTACTTCGCACGTTTATTGATCTAAGTGATTTTCTGTGCGACAACAGACGTTTATACGAAAACTAGCTGTCCCCCGCGACTTTGTTTGCGTGTTTTAGTTTCAACGGTTTTTCATTTTTGCACCATTTTTCATTTATGCTCCGCTACTATTGGTCGTAGCGTGATGTTATATAGCATATAGCCTTCCTCAATAAACGGACTATCCAACACAAAAATAATTATTCAATTTGAACCCGTAGTTCCTGAGATTAGCGCATTCAAACATCAAACTCTTCAGCTTTATAATATTAGTATAGATTTCGACGGTTCCGATATTATAAGGGTAATATTAGGTTTTGAAATAGTTTTAATAAAACGGTGCGCTCTGTTTTGACAATAATTTTACGATTTTACATGTTCCTACTAGTACCAACCGTTCATATTCGATATGCGCGTTCTATAGTTTACTTAATTATTCCTCTAAGATTGAATCACACTGATACAAAAACAAGCTAGAGGTCACGATGTCTTCGTGATAGAAGCTATATTTAATTTTATTATATCTTACAGGCCTGCTGACAACGAGAGGGTATTACGGCGACCGCTAGTTCCTCTCCGTGGTTAAAAGCAATCTGAATCTGAGCTAATAATCTTAATATTATTTATTTATTTACTACTTTATTAAAATAAAAAAATGTGAATCTTTTGAATAAATATCGCTTCTTTTATGTCAAATTGCGTTTTTCTTGCTCATTAGCTTAAATTTTGAAGGCGAGTTTGTATTTTGTAATCCAGATTTCATATTTTTTTTTACGTCTACTAAGTGACAATTTTGAAAACAGGAACAATATAAGTATCAGCCCTGTAGACAAGTAAGATTTCTACAAGCTTTAGCGATGAAAGAAATCGCTTAAATTACATTTAATGTATGGAAAAAGATAGACTTGTCAGTTTCATATATTTGAGCGATTCGATAAGCGTTAACCCTTGTAGAAATCTCACTTATCTAGGGGGGCTGATGCCTTTAATTTTAGGTAAGTTTGTCCGCTTATTTTTAATAGGAATGCAGACTATATATTTTTTAATTAAACGTCATCTAGATTATTAAGAAATGTTTGATACGTATTTTTTTTTACTTAATCAAAAAATAAGGAAGATACAGTGAATGAAAAATGTCCATGACGTCACTTGTGGCTACAATTTTTACCAACACGCGACGTCACTCCTGAACCGTATTTTGCGCTTTACTTTTTTTATTTATCAGATAAAAGTAAAAATGCGAGCTTTTTGTCATTTTTTTACTTATTTGGTGGACTAAATAGATATTTTATTTTCATATCCAGTCCTATTAGATTATTGGCTAACAATTTAAGTAACGATACGACCTTGTAGATCTGCCCCCCTAGACAAGTGGCATTTCGACAAGCGTTAACGATTATAGAAATCGCTTAAATGACAGTAAATGAATGGGAATGACAGTTTGTTTCGATAAGTCACGTGACTTGGACTTGTCACTTGCATACATTTGAACGATTCCATCAGCGTTATCGCTTGTCGAAATGACACTTGTCTAGGGGGGCTGTTTACATAGTCGTGGCGAGTATTGAATAATCTATACTAAAATTATAAATGCGAAAGTTTAGATGGACGGAGGGCCACCTCTTTTTTCAATTTCGAACCCAAGGAGTATTTATTTTATTTTTTTAATTGGAGGCATTATAAAAAAACCATTATGAGTAAATATTGGTATTAAAGCTGATTTTAACAATTCCAGATAATTTTTATTCGTAGAATAAAATTGAAGTCTGACAGATTTTTTATGGAAGAATTGTCAACAATTCAAAATTATTCATAAAATTAACAATAAAATTAATTATCTGACATTGGTAAAATCAGCCCTAACATTTAACAATTTATTCTTTACAAGTAAGCGATAGCTTCTCTCTGGGTTCAATTTCAAAGTAAACGCGGAAGATTTCGCGGACAAAAGCTAGTATATTATAAACCCCAACCAATTGTTTACATACTAGACAGCAGTTTCGCCATTTTGTATGTCTAGCTTGTACAACATATCTTTTATACCTTTCTCTTTATTGTGTTCAAAAAATGTACAATATTATTTTTTATTATTATATACTCGTGATCGTCTGTCTGCTAGTCTCTAAATGAAGTATTAGACAGGCAACTTACATTCCTAATGTGCTATAATTTTTGGATGTATTTTTCATCTATCTAGATATAAATAAAAAGAGAAGTCCTGACTGACTGACTGACTGACTCATCAACGCCCAGCCCAAACCCTTGAACCTAGACAGCTGTAATTTTGCACAGAGGATCCCTTTATAATGTAGACAAGGAATAAGGAAGGATTTTTCAAAATTCAACCTCTAAGGGAGTCAAATAGGGAATGAAAGTTTGTATGGAAAATCGTATTTTTTGTAGTTTAAACCATAAAAATTGGTGGTTACCTTCCTGGTGAAAAATTAAAAACCACGTGTTTTAGTATTTTTCGAAATTCAACCCCCAAGGGATTTAAATAGGGGATGAAAGTTTGTATGGAAATTCGTCATTTTTGTAGTTTTAACCATAAATATTGGTGGTTACTATTCGGGTAAAAACTAAAAACCACGAGTTTCAGTGATTATTGAAATTCAACTCCTAAGGGAGTTAAATATTGGATGAAAGTTTGTATGGAAAATCGTCATTTTTGTAGTTTAAACCATAAACATTGGTGTTTATCATTACGGAGAAAAATTAAAAACCACGTGTTTCAATGCTTTCCGAAATTGAACCCCTAAGCATGTAGGGTAGTTGTAGGAACGAGCGCGAGGCAGTAGGTATGTATATGGGTGGGTGCGAGTGACATGGCGAGTTAAGTCTACCGCGATCCTTTACTGTGCAGTTGTTATTTCTACTGCGCATATAGTGTTTAGTTCTCAGTACATGTTTAAATCATCACTACATAGTATAAAGCTAAGTCTCTTCCCGCTGTCTGTCCATATGTTTGCTTAGATCTTTAAAACTACGCAACTGATTTTGATGCGGTTTTTTTAATAGATAGAGGAAGGTTTATTTGTATAATACATGCATAATATAGTAGAGAAACACTGATAATTTTAGAGGTTTTTAATGGAAGTCGTAAATAAACATATTTTTTGCGCTTACATTGCAAACGCTGGCTGAACCCTACGAGATAGATCAAAATAATGTACTATAGTAATACACCCTTAAAAGGTCTACAAAAAACTCCGCGATGGTATATGTCTATGTCTTAAGGATAACATACTATATCCATTGTTATACTTTAAAAAACGAGCAATTATAAAGCGGGAATTAAGAAGCTATTTACACAAATACGGTATTAATCCTTATAATTTTAAATAAGTTAGCATTTCATATTACATTATTTTTAATCGCAAAAAAATTACGGACACGAGAACAAAATTCAAGCGCCTCGCTTCGCTTGATGCAACAGGCTCTAATGGATGAACGGATCTGCCTACGTAAACGTACGTTAAGTTATATAAGTTGACACAAGTCAAAGTGTAGTGACCAAATTATATCAGTCTAAGTACCAATGTAATTGTTTGGCTAAAATTTGATACTTTGATAGATTATAAACTGGAATAAGACAAAGGCGTTTTATCTCTGGAATATTAATTATACATGGGTTGCGGAAACAGGTTCAAAATTTCATGATTAATTTTGATCGCGACACCCGATATCCACGCGGGCGAAGCCGTGGGCATCAGCTAGTATAACATATTTACGGTAATTAAATATTATATTATTATCAAATTTGACCGATTTATTACCGATATAAACACTTTTCTATCTGTATTTTATCATATGAATAAGGCTGTAAATACAATTAATTTTGTATATAAATCTAAATTAAAATTACAAGCTTTTATTAAAATTACCGTTCTGCATACCAAACTCAAAGTCTTTCAAGAATTCCAATTGATTGGTTTATCAAGAAACTAAAAACAAAATAATGAAAACAATAAAAATTTATCAACCGTGTGTTATTCCATTATTCTGCTGCGTACCGTCTAATTGTAATGTTTTGGCTTATTTACTTTGAATCAAATCAAGGACAGATTTTAAAATGTTAGCGATAAAGCCAGAAATATATTATATTTATTATGTATTATTTTTATTGTTTTTACCTGGTAAGTAATTTCATAAGACATTCTGGTTTTTGAACTGGACGGGTCAATGTAAAAAAACACTTTTCTACATTTTCTTGGGTACTTGTGTTTGTGGTACCTTAGTAGTCTCTGATTCCATAACAAATGCTTAAGCTTCTGGGTTCAGGGCAATGTATGTGATGTTGTCCTCATTTGTTTAATTATTTAATAACACCGCGGTTTTACCCGCGTAAGTAGTTCCCGTTCCCCTAAGACATCAGTATGTCTCATGTCTCATCAGTCGTCACTTTTTCATATTATGTTTTTTTGCTATTAGGGGTCGAGGCGAATCCAAAAACTCAAAGAACATGAAAATCAGTCTTTCCGTTCTTGGGCTTTTAATGGTGGAAATAACCCTACTTTGTTTTCTTTATGAAGATATGTGTTTATAAGTATTAAATCCTGACTAGAATAAACACAAGTATTTGTTAATAGTCTAATATTATTCAAAGATAAGAGTAATATATTTAAATCAATTCTTGAGCAATCTGCCAGTAAAATCGGTGATGTAGTTACAGGGATAAGCACGTTTATATGTGGTACTTGAAAAACACTTAGTACCTAAGTTTCTATTTTAAGTTATTGATTTCAGTGTCAAATTGTGATCGAAGAATCAGGGATGGCGAAGAGGTAACTTCTGATAAAAAATACGTGGTGAGAAACAAGTCTTGATCACATATATTTTTATAACTAGATTTTGCTCGCGATTTCTTCTCCGTAGAACTAATATTTGCTTAGTTTTAATGCAACGCCGCTTTTATTCTCCTTCTAATTAAGTGAAGGTCCACTTCACATTGACGGTACGGCTTCACCAACGCCAATTTTTTTTTCCAACCGTGTTTTTAAAGTATCTAATAAAAAGCATTTTTAAAATCAGCCAGGATCAAGGTACTAGTGAAAATAAATCAAACTCGATGGGATTGTAACGTTTCATTACAGAGTTTCTTGGGGTACTTTCTAGCTCCATTATCAGAACAGCTCAAAAATACCCTAATATTGTACTAGTGACAGTACTTATATGTTTAAGTATGGAGAATACCATCACAATCGGATGTCAAGAAGTAGATCTAATTTAGCTTGTAGGATTTAGCCTAAACATTGGATTAATAACGCTTAGGGCTGATTTTTCCAACGCCAGTTAACTTTTATTCGTTGAATAAAATTGACGTCTGACAGATTTTGTATGGAAGAACAAATTCAAAATTATTCGTCAGATAATATTATCTGGCGTTGGAGAAATCAGCCCTTAGATTAATAATTTTTATAGGGAACACTTTTCTAAGGTATTCCCCAGCCAGGACAAATCTTTGTGAAATTAACATGGTCATTTGTTCTGTGTCTGGGTGAAATTTATCTATAATGTATGTATTTAGAAATATACAGGGTGTTACCGAAAGGGTATATCTATCCCAAAGGGCTGAAGAGTATATCTGGTACCTATAGAGTCCGTTTACAAAGTTTTAGATCAAAATTTGGTAATTAAATAAATGATACCCAATTTTCAAATCAATAATATTCGACACGAAAAATCGAACGAAAATTATTTTAATACTTCAATCTTTTCAGGTGTATTTAGTAAAAGCACCAATCTCACCAAGAAATTACGACAGTTGGTTGTGCGGTGGAGCTTTAGTCAGTCGAGAATTCATTATAACTTCAGCAGCATGCGTTGAAGACGTAGAATTTTTGTACGCAATAGCTGGGTACAAAAAATATGTAACTGACGCAAATCTGGATACAGATCCCTGCACAAAATCAAAGAAAAAAAAAGTAATTTATACTTGTACCCCTGTAGGTAAGTTATTCCGTTAAGTTTTATTGTGTTACTAGCTGTCCCCCGCGACTTTGTTCGCGTGTTTTAGTTTTAACGGTTTTTAATTTTTGCAACATTTTTCATTCATGGTTCGCTCCTATTGATCGTAGCGTGATGTTATATAGCCTATAGCCTTCCTCAATAAACGGACTATCCAATACAAAAAGAATTTTTCAATTCAAACCAGTAGTTCCTGAGATTAGCGCGTTCAAACAAACAAACAAACAAACTCTTCAGCTTTATAATATTAGTATAGATAGTCCAATAGGTTTCTATTTTAGTCCAAGGTTTTTATATACACGATCACATCGGCATAATTTGTAAATGACCAGCTTCCCAGCTTCGCTTCAGGCTTTTCGATGTATATTTGAAATATGTACATTCAATACAAATGTTCAATTAAATACAAATAGTAGAAAAAAAAACTTAATCCTCAGACAGGACTTGAACCTGCGACTAATGGCTTTACCAATTAAGCTACCGAGGTCACTGCCTGAAAGTTTTAATTCCTCTTTCTACTTATTACGTCTTTTAGGGAACGTATGCGACATCTAGTGAACCAATCTTAAGTTTGGTCTCACCCATTCTGATTAACAATTTGTTAATTTAGAAGTCCGAGAGATGATGCAGCCCAATACTTATTATTTTTGATTATTAGTAGTCGTAGGTTCGAGTCCTGTCTAAGGATTAAATATTTCTTTCTGCTATTTGTATTTAATTACAAATATTTGGGCGTTAATGCGTAACTAATAATTAACAATAACAAATTATCAACTCATAAGACTGGGAATAGGGGAACGGACAATTTTACTTATTTACACGTCACATAGATAAAAAAAATATTAGACACGTATTTTTTTCTTTTTTAAAATAAACAAACGATGAGGAAGATACAGTGACTGAAAATGTCGCGTGACGTCACTTGTGGCTAACATTCTTACCGACACGTGACGTCACAAGCCTCCACTCCAGACTTTAAAGCGCTTTAACTTTGTAATTTTTCATTAATTTGATAAGAGAAAAAATATGAGATTTTTGTCTCTTATTTTATCTATCTGATGGGCTTAATAGATATTTTCTTTTCATACTCAGTCCGCTCCACTATTGTGAAACAGAATGTATCTCGTCTTCTTGGCTTAAAAGGAATATAATAATCTACATAACAACCTTTCGTGTTTAGCTTACGAATTAAAGTACGATAAGCTACAAAAATGGGCGTACATAGACATTGCATTGGTGAAAGTAGAGTCGCCGTACGACTTTAATGACGCTACGTATCAAGTCGAGTGCTCCTACATACCGACCACTATACCTATCAACTATGAAGTCAAGTATCAGGAGCCTGGAACTGACGCGATGGTGCTTGGATGGGGACACAAAACGAAGTGGCGGCAGGTAAATTTAATTTGTATTAATCTAATAATCTAATAATAACTATCTAATAATAACTATATATATATATCTAATAACTACTATGGGATTACAACGGAAAGAAAACTACAGGGACGATTTGGATATAAAAAGCGAAAGTTTTATTTGTTTGATGTAGTTTTTTTTTATATGTCATAGAACGATATATGTAGTCATTAAATAAAAACATCCAAGTGCGGTTTGTACAAATTTTGCTGATCGTCACGGATAATTCGCCAAAAACAAAATGAGTCGTGCGGTTGGAAACATGCTCTCTCATATTGTTGGATGACCTTATGAAATTTCCAACGGTAAATATAAGTTAGTAATCGTAAAAATATATAGATATAAATACATAAATGTGGACAACATCATATACATTGCTCTGTTCCCAAAGTAAGTAGCTAATGCACTTGTGTTATGGACAGACAACGAAGGTACCAAAAACACCCAGACCCGAGACAATGTAGAAAAGTAGTTTTTTTACATTGTCTGGGGATCGAACCCGGGACGCCAATCGACCACGGAGGTCGTCGAAAAACGTACCTTTTATGTTTCATAACTACAAACTAAAATTTTTTAGATATTTTACCTATACTGGTAACGTTATACCTATCGTCATGCCAATTTTCGTGAAGTTATATTTACAGTTTGCAAGATAGTGTCATACATCGATGTATGAGACAGCATTTTTTCTACAGCACATTTAAGTTTGTTTTTTGAGAATTAAGCGTGACGATCTGCAAAATTTGCGGATCTCTCGGTGAGTAAGTCAAGCTCACATGGGTCCGAATTTAAAATTCGTCGAGCACTGATCTTGAACAGCGATCAATCTACATTAAATTCTAAACATGTTATCTCGTCAATGTTCTTCAGAATATTTATCAATATGGGTAGTCTATTTGTGTAAGGGCGGAACTTTCCAAACCCAGTTATTTTTTTTCGCGGAATAAAATTGACGTCTGACAGACTTTGTATGGAAGAACTGTCAAAAGTTCAAAATAATCCACGGATAAAATTATCTGGCGTTGGAAAACTCCTTTCTTAACACAAAATTGAAAATTGAAATAAGTTTACATTTTTAGTCAAATGACAACCACAATTATAATCAAGAAACTTTGAATTACGCTTCGACGTTGATAGAAGATAAAGAAACGTGCAAAAAACAGTACGAGGTTTATCCTAATATGAGTGAAGTAATAGATCAGTATATGATTTGTACATTAGCACAAGGCAATATAAATGACGCAGGAGAAACGATTTTAAAGAGTCCACCTACAGCTGAGGGTTGTACTACAAATCAACAAAAACTAATGGGCTTTGAAGGTATATCAGTAAGTGTTTTGTTTTTTCTTATTTTAGTAAACCATATTAAGAAAACTTGTTTAAAAATCAAACGAAAAGATAAAATAGTAATTGATGAACAGAATTTAATCAATCAGAGAATACATTTTAAACAAGCTGGTTAATTTTTTTGAGTTTTACAACTTTTTATTTGTCTGCTAGTACAGAATCGCAGTGGGGAAAATGATATGGCAAAAATAAAATGAGAGTTCTTACAAACAGTTTTAGTACTTGAAATCTAATATACCTAAATAACGATTCCGAATGTCTTAATAATTATAATAATGCAGAAAAAAACGTGCAGTAAATGGTGACTATATTGAAACTGAAATTGATTATTATTTAATTATACAAACACTTTAAGTAATTGTAAGCTGGTGTCGACATTTCTTAACGGACTACCCTGAAAAGAAATGATGAAACAAACTCAGGAGTAAATAAAACATAGTGTCTTTTTTGCAGTCCAGACAATTATTCCTGAGTAAAATTGTGTAAACAAATGCAGGGTATTTACTTGGTCTTTAAAGAAAGAACTAGATCTACACTTCCATATCCGCCCTAACATATACATTGTCAATGAAAGGAGTATAGGGCCCTATGGTCTATGGTTATGGGGCTATAGCCTTTGTAATAAGTAGGGACATTTTTTTTGTAACTCGCTTCCCAACTTGGACGTTATGGCTATGGTCACCCGTTTAGAAAAGGTAATAACTCTTGTCGAAACAAAAAAAAAATATGTATAAAATTACAAAAAAACATACTTTTCCAACAGGTTGAAACTCATTAGGGTGGTAGTCAGATTTTGTCTTCTTAAGGAATAAGTAACTTTTCATCAAAAACCGATTCTATATTATATTTTCCGAGGATTTGGCAGCTGCAAAATTGGCTCCTCTAAGGAGGGCTGGCAATTTGACCTTGCACGAGCACCAAAGTTGAGCAATATGTCGCAACTATGGAAGCCATAACAATCTTGTATTGGCCTAGTGGTTCAATGAACGGATTGGAGAAATGACAATAAACAATCACTAACCTTGTTCATACCGCGATGGCTACCTTACACTATTGCTTGACACTTATAAAGAATTAGCTATATAGGATCTACATAGTTTTTAAACTATTTAAAAAGCAGACACGGTTAACTGACAATATTGACTGAGAGACTGTTAATACTTTTGATATGCTATCGCTTTCAATGTTAATAAAAATGTTTTGTTTTTAGTGCGAAGACGACGCTGAAAGGGGCGATGATGATGTTTTGATGGACAACACACGAAGAGAGGGAACTAACGCCAACAAAACGTATAGTAATAGCTCTCGAATTAAAAGTCCTGTGAACAGAACAACAATGATAAACAGAACTTTAGAGCAAACTAGGAGGAGCGGAATTTGTCAGGTGTTGTAAAATCTGTCATCATCATCATCAGCCTATCTTCGTCCACTGCTGGACATAGGCTTCTCTTATAGCACGCCACTGAGCTTGATCTTCAGCTCTTTGTCTCCAACCACTGCCAACCACTTTGCGGATGTCGTCGCTCCTTCTAGTAAAATATGTAAAGATATAAATTATATCGTACAGCCGGATTTTCTGCGCCAGTTTATCAAAGAACTTTCTAAGAAAATATAAATTAGGATTGTGTCTAACATGTACAATGGTTTTAATTCGGTTCAGTGAAAAATTGACAATGCAGACACGATTTTTGAGCTCACTTTATCTACAAAAACACTTAATAAATAGACAGTGTTTAAAATAATTATACTAACTTTTTTATGTTTCAGAATGACCACGGCGGACCGTTAGTTACTTGGGTAGGATCTCACGAAGTGCTTATTGGTATAGCTTCAGTATTTAAAGTATCGGAGGAGAGTCTCTGCATTGGCCCATATTTATATACCAGTACTCAATGTAATGGAGCCTTTTTGGATTGTGTGTTGACAACAAAAGATTTGGACGATCCAGAAAAAACCAGGTCAGTTAAATAGTATAATAATTTACAAAATGAAAATTTTGTAAGAGGAACAAAAAAAGTGTATATAATCATGGTGGAAGAGAAACGCCCCTGAGAAACGAAGACGGATGATAGCACCCATGATACCTTTGTGGATGGTACAGAAAAAAATCGTTCCGGATGGAAAAAAAAATGTTTTTTTTTTTTTTTATATAATCTGCCAAAAGCTACTATCTATTAAACGACTCTATTTGCTGATGATATCAGTATGATATATACAGGGAAAAATATGACGTGACTTGAATAAGACATTATACTCCTTTGACATATTTTTTTTTACTATGGTTGACATTAAATAACCTGATAATCAATTTTAATTACACTTAAATAATCAAATTTATATAAAGAAAGCAAAATATAAAGTATATAAATGATTTATAAGAGGCAGTAAAATCCACTAAATTCTTAGGTCTCAATATTTATAGCAAAATGAACTAGAAAATTGATACTAGAATCAGTCTGCAATCATTTAACTAATCTAAACTATAAAATAAATAATAAACTAAACTAACTTATTCAATAACAGATCAAATCATATGTTTTAGAGTAGTATGAATAATAATATAATATGTGTGAGTGTAAAAATTTTATAGGTAAATTATTTCATATTATCAGTTTTAAGACGCCGTTAAGTCTTGCTATCTCTGTAACTTTTAAGGTGCAAAGTAATGACAGATAGACATTTAACAACGTCTTAAAGTTAAGTTGCGTTTCAGTATTCGGGGGTAAGCGTAATATTATAATACACTCGTTCGATGTTACGCACACATCTTTGTTTATTAGTGTGTAAAAAAGATTTGCAGGCTAAGAAAGGTTTTAAAATACATTTATAAAATGGTCAACATCTTTATTTAATTTATTTTGTAGGCATCTGTTTTAGTTTGTAGCCAGGGTCACTGTTTAGGGTTTAGTCCACTTTCAACCCTCGCTTTTTCTACCCCTGTCCGTGTTCAACTCCTAAACGTTGTCCACGTTCAACCCCTGAGGGGTCGAACATGGACTTTTATTATTCAATTGTTTTTAGTCCATGTTCAACCCCCAATGGACAGTGGAATACAAAAGTTTTATACTGTTAAGGATGTAACATTAAGTGTCTCTTTCTGTTTAGTTTTCGTGCCGAATTGTAAACATGTATTATTTGATTTTTATTATTTTGTTCTAATCAATCTATTATGTTTTTTTAGACGTTCGGCTAGTTGTGATAGCCCTCCAAGTGAAAAGGGATATGATACAGTGGAAAGACATATATCGTGGATGTATCATCCTTCTGGGTAAGTTTTTTTACAATCATTTACACAGGAGTTCAAAAATTTCAATTTATTTCTTTATCACAAATTAAGTACCTAATAATTATATGATTACTTATAACATCTAGGGTGACAACCCTAAGAAAGGGTAGGCTTCACTTTTTTTTTTGTGCTTTTATAAGTTTTTAATTCATGTATATTATAGACACGTATAAAGCAAAAAGTTAATAAAATTCAGACCATGAATCTTACCAAGAGATACTGAATTACCCAGTAAAATGGGTTGTAGTTGCCACATATGCAACCATTTCACTTTTTTCATCTAGGTGATATTACCCAGGAAATCAAACTGGATTTTTCGGTCTCCTCATTTCACCTCTGAAAGATTTCACCCAAGTGATATCGCCCTGGTAAAATGAGTAGACAATGGAGGACGGGCAAAGAGAGGGCGAGACAGGCAGCCTAGGAACCAATAACGTCAAGCAATATATTATTTGTTTTTATTTTTGGAAAGGTTTTTCATGTATTTTAATTATTGTTATGGAGGGAAGTACCAAGCCGCTGTGTGGAAAAACTTATGGCACAGTAAAGGCAGACTTCATTCACCAAAATATCTGTTTATTGTAATGTTATATCATCAGGTTATGTATTTACGTATAATTATATGTCTTTAGCACTTACAGCCTTGAATCTTAATTTAGACGGGTATCTAGAATTTAGGGAATATCTATGGTGATGTCTATGGTGGATCACGTATGACACCATAGGCGAACTGCTCCACAATGAACCGCTACTCGCATGACATTTCTTGCATCGTCTATATCAGGCATTATATATTTTGGCTGTCGACTTAATCTAGTGGCACCAATTTATTTTATGATGGGAGAACAAGATATAATGTCAAATCTAAATAATAATTATCAATCTAGTGTATCACTTATAAAATATGTATATAGTCTTTTTCTTTCGTGTCGATGGTTATTTTCAGATATGACCAGTCCAAAACATGACCAAATTAATTGTTCTTTGATTAGCCTCTTTAAGTTTTCTGCTCTGGCGCTAACTGTGCATCTTAGGAGGACTCGTTTGGGGGACACCACAGCCACATTGCCCTCCTGAAAGCCCCATTTTTTTCGAATAACTCGACATATACAAGCTCCTAACCGGAGCTTATTGAGGAACTTCCAAGTTTTCCAGGGAAGATGTTGTCCTGGTGGCGAGTGATCAGCTAGAGGTAACTGGTCAGAAGGGCTACCTTTTAGCACACAGCTATAGCCTTGCCTCAGGATATATTTAAATATATGCCTGTGCAAGTACTAGTTAGTTAAATGATTTAATTAATCTGTTTTTTCACTCTGTTAGTTTTACTAAAATAACACATTACAAGAAACACTTATATTTTCGTGAATGAAGGTTATAAAAGTCCACTTGAACAATGGAAAAAAACCCGCTTTATTCACCTGGGTGATGTAGTTCTAATGTGAACAAATAACACTAATTTTGTCAATGTAGTAATGTCAAGCAGGTGAACAAAGTAGATTATACCAGTCATTTTATGTAAAACACGGTATTAAGCTGAATCCGGTAAGACTGAACGGCGACCCCAACAAAGCTTAGCAGAAATTATTTAAATTAGGTAATGAAATTTATAATTTGAATATTGGCAGGCCCTCAGATAATGAAAGAAAAGCAGCAAACTTAAAATATGCTCCAGGTATGCAAGACAAATATTCACAAGAGCGCGATAACTATGGCAATAAATATAGTGGAAATGATAGATACAAAAATTATGAAAGGCATGCACCCGAAAGGTATGGAGCAGGCCATCATGGTGTTGAAAAATATGGAGTTGACAAAAATGCGCCCGTGAAATTCGGTAATAAATATGGAGCTGATAAATATGGTGCAGACAAGCATGTTGCAGAAAAATATGGTGCAGAAAAATATGGTGCAGAAAAGCACGTAGCAGAAAAATATGGTGCAGAAAAACACGGACCAGAAAAATATGGTGCAGAAAAGCACGGAGCAGAAAAATATGGTGCAGAAAAATATGGTGCAGAAAAGCACGGAGCAGATAAATATGGTGCAGAAAAGCACGGAGCAGATAAATATGGAGTAGAAAAGCATGGACCTGATTCGTTTAGAGAAAATGGAGCCGAAAGATATAAAAGCGACCAGTTAGCAGACACTGATAGATATAGAAGTGATCCAAATCCCGAAAACGAACAACTTCCTAGTGAAACAAATACACCAAATGAAAAATTTATAATGCGACCCCAGCGTCCCCTTCATGATTAAGTCGTAGTCGGAATTATTATTTTGTTTATTTTTAATAAATAAATTATTATCGAATGTATGTGATTTTGCTATACGATAAATACTTTTTATGTCATGAATATACTTCAAATGTCCAAATAAAAAAAAAACTTGCACTATAATATGAGCACACTAACGATTCCGTGCTAAAAAAAATACAGATTAAATACTTAATATGATTATTCAAAATCATTTTAAAACAATTACATACTAAGAAATTACCCTGTCCCGTATTTTAATAATGACGAAACATTGATGATGAATCCAATTGTAAGTACTACAATTACATTTCTTTAGAGTTAGAAACCCTAAAATTAAATATTCTTGGTACCAAGCAACACTCAGCCTGAGATGTGTACATGTAGGTATCGCAAAACATAAAGGAGCCATTAATTAAAAAAAAACATACATAAAGCAATCACCTCACTGGCTTTTAGAAATCTCTAGTTATAGAAAACAGTAGTCTCTCGATATTATTTTTGAAGCTTAAAGCATTTAATTTATTGTCAAAGATATATTATTTGATACATCAATCTACAGTAAAAAGGTTTTCCGGTACAGAAGTGTATTCAAATAAAGCTTAGGTGTGTGTCTAATAACTAAACCTAATCTAAACCGTTGGGGAAAACGTGTTCTTGAGTGGAGACCGCGTCTCGGCAAATGTAGCGTAGGACGACCGGGGGCTAGATGGAGCGACGACATCCGCAAAGCGGCTGGCAGTGGTTGGAGACGAAGAGCTGAAGATCGAGCTCAGTGGCGTGCCATCGGAGAGGCCTATGTCCAGCAGTGGACGAAGATAGGCTGATGATGATGATGTGTGTCTAAATGTGTCAATCAACACAACTAAAGTAGTTACATAGGATAACATACTTCCAGTGAACCTCATATTTTGAATGTTAGATTGCTGGGCAAGTCGGGTTATCACGCGGAGTGGAGAAGCTCAGAGAAATGTGTATGAAAGTTTAGTGTTCTTTATTTTTATTGACTAGCCAATCTCTAAAATTATAACGAGGTGGACAATACCAATGACTCGACTGAAAGAAATGTCGTAGTTTATGCATTCTAAACAATGAGATAGATGACTGGGTATAAAAGATCAAAATCCAATAAGAACGTCAGTTAGGTGATAAAAAATATTAAACACGTATGTTTTGCTTTTTAAAAAAAAAGAAACACAAAGTAGATAAAGCGAATCAAAGTTCAGGAGTGGAGGCTAAAGACGTCATGTTTGCGTACAAAATACATGACATAGTGACGTAATACGTCGTATAAATGTATCGTCTTGAGTTTTTGATTACGTATTCGGTTTAGAATATGATAAATAATGAGTTGGTTTTAACCTAAAGTAAGTAGGTAAAGCAGTAGTGTGTTATGGGATCAGAGACAACGAAGTTACCACTAACATCCAAACCCGAACAATGTAGATAAGTGGTTTTTTTATAATGACGCGTCCGGGGATCGAATCCAGCGCTTCAGAGCTGGCGACACCCTGAAAGCCGGTGGGAATACCACTCGACCACGGAGGTCGTGAACCGTTATAGTTATGTTGACATAGATCACAGGTCATGTGTGGGTGAAGGCGCTGATTTCTGATATACAGGTTTGCCTAGTTTGGGAGTCAAACGCTTCACTAAACAGTAACATTTTTTATGTCAATAAAGTAATTATTCTTAATAATAAAGAGATTTTTTCTACTCGTTTTATGTGAATTCATTATTTTGCGGCATACCGTGAAATTTACGTTTTATGTTTCAAAATGAAGGCTACATGTATAAATTAAAATGTTTCGCGTGAAGTTAAATCATGTGTTATTTATACTTTGTTTTCAAGGTAATAATGTTGATAAACAACGGACACTCAGTGATTTCTAATAATTGTCATTAGTTACAAAAAAATAAGTCATTATTAATATTATTTAATTTTAGTTTGTATTTGCCAACGTCGCATAAAAGATGGCGAAGTTGCAGATGCTGATAAAAAATATGTGGTAAGATCTTTTGTGTGTCAATAAATGTATTTTCTTTCAATACCTCCTTACAGCTTTTTTAATTAATTATAATTTTATTTTGGATGTGGACATAAATGTTAATAATTGATTACACATAAATGTAAAAAGGAAGTTAAATGAAATTTCTACGGGATCAAACTGGGATCTGCGGTATAATTTTTGAAATCAATTCAGGATTGTCGGAGATATTGCGTAACAGTTAAACAAAATAAACATACCATCAAAGTGAGAACTTCCGTCTTTTAAGGTCGGTTCACAAATAACATACTATAATTGGAAACTGATTAAAAAGGTTAGATAGTCCCTAAAGCCATCTGTAATTTCATAAAAACACTTCGTATTTATTCGGGCTTGTTCAGTTACGGGAAATCAGACCTCGGTCCGACCGTCGTCGTCCGCAATGATTCATATTTGTTCCTGGAATAGTTAATAGGTGGCGCTATTTTCACTTTCAATTCTGACCATGTGAATGTGAAGTTGGATAACTTGTTTAACATTTTTGGTATGGACATGGAGTATCTCTTATAAATACAAATGTATCTGAAGGTCTATATAGGAGCATACATCCGCAAGGCAGCTTGTGGCGAGTTGTTCGTAAGTAGCGACACGACGGGCTTGAGTGTCCCCGGGAATCACCATAATGACCATATTTTTTTTGGTATAGGTACGGATTATTATTAATATCATGTTTTAGGTATACTTTCTTAAAGCCCATGTTTCGCCACAATATTATGATTCGTGGCTTTGCGGTGGTGCTCTAGTTGCTCCTCAATACATAGTGACGTCAGCAGCTTGCGTCACTGACGTAAAGCATTTATACGCTATAGCAGGATATAAAAAATATGTAACCGATGCAGAAATTAACAATGATCCTTGTACAAAACAAATGAAAAAGAAAATTGTACTAACATGTACTCCTAAAGGTAAATTATGTTATTTTTATGTTCATAAAATTATATTAGAACACACTATACATTTTTTTTGTTTAGCTCGAACTAATTTAATCCGAACACTGCGGAACAAAGGCCTCCCTTTCTTCTTTCCATTTTTGTCTATTGTTGGCTAACTGAGGCTCCCAAACATACGAAGGCCACGTGGAAGACACTTGCAGAGATGGACAAGCAGGACGCCTTTAGTCAAGTCAGTTACTATATTTATTTCAGCCTATGAATTGAAATATGAAGAACTGGAGAAATGGTCATACATCGACATTGCTGTAGTTAAGGTGGAATCACCTTACGATTTAAATGACGAATCCTATGCTAGTGTTTGTTCCTACACTCCCCAAGTAATACAAATCAACTATGAAACAAAATTTCAAGAACCCGGGATCGATGCTATGGTTCTTGGATGGGGTCATCAACAGAAGTGGCGAGAGGTATGGTAATTTTCTTTTATTGCGGTGTCTAGTCGTTCTGCTGACCTTAGTCTCTGTAGTCCGCACACTAGTTTATTTAATAAGGTCCTTAAGTAATCATGATAAGCAACTGTCCGAAACAAATCGCGTTCTGCTGGATTTTTGAAGTGAAAACTTCTTTAGCGGCGTTGTACACTTTTTTTTAATGGATAACAAATTTAAATCTCGCGTCAGGACACGTGACCAGATCGAAAATTCGTAAGACGGATGGAGATTAGACAGCCGGCGCGGCGTAGGAGAGGAAGTATCCCCCTTTCTTTCTACGGCGCGGCGAAAATGTATACCTGCGCCTGCTGTTTCGTTTAGGCAGCGCAGGGCGCTTGCGCGAATGTTCATTTGTGTCAAAATATCAAAAATGCACAACGTAAATATTCAAGTTTTCACTTCTGCCGGCAATCCCGGAGTGCAACCCGTCGTTTTTTTGTGCCCTTTCTCCTCCACAACTAGAACACTTAGGAAGCGATAAAGGAGTGATTCAGGTGCTGTTTATATATATATTTTAATTAATAAATTTAAAATGTGCGATTTTAGTATTAGTAACTTGTCTTTAAAAACTGTTTACGGTTCAGCGGTGTGATGATAACAATATTTAGGTAAATAATATTTATCTATTACAATGTTCTGTACGTAAATTACATATTTTATAAGTATTTGTTTACATTATATATAATATAAAAAATATAAATATAAAAAATACAAGAACAGTTTCAGGGTCAATGTGTTAAGTTAAATAAAGCAACTGTTCTGTACGATATCTTAAAATTTAACTTTTTGTTACCAAAGTTTATATGTTTGTACAATTTAAATGAAATAAAAATATTAAAAACAAAATTGCTTGAACACCCGCCATATAAAGGTAAACTTTTGTTTAGCAAGGAGATTTGACTAATTATAACCAAGAAGAGTTAAACTATGCTCCAACATTGTTACAAGATAAAGAAGAATGCAAAAAGCATTATGACGTATACAATGGGATGGGTGAAGTGATAGACAAATATATGATTTGTTCTTTTGAAAGTGGTAATATAAATATTAAAGGGGAAACGATTTTGAAAAGTCCACCAATAGCTCAAGGCTGTTCCAGTCCATCACAAAAACTAAGAGGCATTGAACCTGCGTCAGTAAGTTGTTCATAAATTTACATTATATTTACTTACTTAGCTATGCCCGCGGCTACGCTCCCGTCAACTACCTACCCTACCCTTCGTACCTACCTTCCCAACCTAACTACCTACCCTACCCACCTACCTATTTTCCCATTCACTCACTTTTCATATTATGAGATTTAAATAAATTACATTCATTACATTAGTATTATGTTTATGTGAAGACGTATCTAATTTGGTGCAGTAGTTTGAACCTTATTCGCGTGCATACATTATGGCGATTCATTTTTATATACATTGGACCGCAAAGATAAAAGGTCTAAAAAATCTTCAATATCTTCAAAAGTACTTGACCTAGGTTAATAAAATAAAGACTAAATAAAAGAATATTTGAATGTGCTTAAATGAAAAAGCTTAAGCTTTTTCCAGTATTTTCGTAAATGTAGATTAGAGATTAGTTACAGATGTGCGGTTTTCACGCATTTTAGCTGCCTCCGTGAGCTCGCAATACTGCGTTTATGCGATACTAGCTGTACCCCGCGACTTTGTTCGCGTGTTTTAGTTTCAACGGTTTTTCATTTTTGCAACATTTTTCATTTATGCTCCGCTCGTATTGGTCGTAGCGTGATGTTATATAGCCTATAGCCTTCCTCAATAAACGGACTATCCAATACAAAAAGAATTTTTCAATTCGAACCAGTAGTTTCTGAGATTAGCGCGTTCAAACAAACAAACTCTTCAGCTTTATAATATTAGTATAGGTATATTCTTTCTACAAGGGTTTTGAGGCGACACTGCAGCATATTCTTCACTTCCTCTATTAGAGCTTTTTTCATTTCACGTAGCGTGTTTGGCGGCATATTTCACTGAACAAGACGTGGTCCCAGTTCGTCCCATGCATGATCAATGGGGTTTAAGTCGGGGCTGCGTGCTGGCCACTCCATGTGTGAGACCATATAGCGATCCTCCCGTGCTGCTGTGCACCTTGTTCGGCCTGTTCCTGATTTCGAAGATTAGATCCACTTTCATGGGAACGCTGGAGTACTCCCTGAACTGTAGAAAGAGTCACACCAAACATTCTCGCTGTATTTCGCTTACTGTCAATCCACGATGTCCATCTTTAAGCATTGTCAGGATCCTGGTACATTCTTTGTAAACGACACGATGACTTCAGAATAATACAATTTATAAGGCAGAGACACCATATTTATAACTTTTATATTGCAAAACTAAAACAAACTCGAAACAATTAATTATAATTTTTTGGTACTAAACTCAAAACCTACCATTATTTAACATTTTAAATTTTTTATGCGACTATCAAAAATAAATAAAATAATCTTATTTCTTATTTTCAGTGGCATTAAATATTCTTTAATTTTGTTTTTATCTCATAAAGCTAGGTCAGGTACTTTTCAAATCTTTTGCAAGTTAATCTATACAGACGGACACTAGAGTGATCAATTCGAGGTAGGGAACACAAAAAATTACGTAAAAAGAAATTTAATTATACCTTTTTATTTGTTTAGTGTGAAGCCGATAATGGAGGAGAAGAAATTGTATTAATTGATAATATGAGAAGAGACGGCTCGAATAAAACACTACTAAACAACAACACTAAAACCCACAGTTACTCACTGAGTAATGATATTTACAATAATATTGTAGAATCCAATGCAACATCGAATTACTCACTAATTGATAGGATATACAGAAACATCATCCAATCTAACCAAAGACTACCAACTAGAAGACATGGAATTTGTCAGGTAATACTTAATTAAAATTTTGATAAAATTAATGTATTGAATAAAATGATAGTGTTCCTATATCGTTTCGATATGCGACACGAAACATAAGGTACTAGATCTAAATTCAAATTATCAAATCCTTTTTTACAGCAACAACTATGGATGTTCCAACCATTTATTTAACTTTTGACAGATGTATGCCTATGAAGTTCTTTCTTAATATTGACAGGCAGGTAAACGAATAAATGAAATAATTAATGATCGCTGCTAATAGTGCAGCGACATGTCTCTCTATCTCCGAACCCGATCGATCGATGTAACGAAATTTATTCATAAAATATTCACGTTATATTTACACAAGTACTGGATATACTGTATTTAGACCAATTGCGTATCGACAAACTACTAGTAATGTAGATTATAATGATAGATACGGCTTAACGTATATGTTTTATTGAAGTAAAACTTCCTTAGTCACGCTTGACTTGGGGAGAAAGCTGATGAATGCGTGACGAGAGCGTTACGAAAAGTGTGATAGGGCGAAGCGAATGGAAGCTGAGAGGGTGTATATGTTAGAGAAGGGCAAGAGAGAGAGGTGTGAGCATACATTTTCTTTCTCTCATAGCCAGTTACGTTACGTATAAAAGAGTTTTACTTCAGTCGTGTGTCATTTAAAATGTGTTTAACCGATTAAAACTTCTTTATAATTAAAGTCGATTCTTAAGAAATCTAATTGTTATCGTACTTTGATACCACTAAAACCATCTGTCAAAATTTAAATAAATGGTTGGAAAATCTTTAGTGAATGAAATTTAATGAATCCGAACAAAAAGCATTCCATACTTTACTTAAAAGATACTTAATTAATTAATTAATAAGACTCACATGTCTTTGATTCTTTGTGAAAACTGTATAAAGTATCTATTAAACTTCATTATTAACTAGCTGTCTCCCGCGACTTTGTCCGCTTGTTTTAGTTTCAACGGTTTATAATTTCTGCAAAATTTTTCATTTATGCTCCGCTCCTATTGGTCGTAGCGTGATGTTATATAGCCTATAGCTTTCCTCAATAAATGGGCTATCCAACACTGAAAGAATTTTTCAAATCGGACCAGTAGTTCCTGAGATTAGCGCGTTCAAACAAACAAACAAACTCTTCAGCTTTATATAGATAGATATAGAGATATATAGATTTAAAACTGGTGTTTATGCTAAAAATTTTCAGAATGACCATGGAGGACCCCTTGTCACATGGGTGGGAGCTCATGAAGTCCTTATTGGGGTTGCTTCCGTATTTAAAATAAACGAAGACTATGAATGCATAGGGCCTTATTTGTTCACGAGCACTGAGTGTAACGGTGCATTTCTTGACTGCATTTTATCGTCTGATGAATCAAAAACGGAGGATATGAGGTAAGTGTATAAAAAAAATCAGAAAAAAGTAGGTAAAGGTTATTCAAAACGGAATAACTAAAAAAGTAAAGAAAAAAAAACTATTATATCTATAAAATAGGTTTTTAAAAATATAATTATTAATGGAAATAAAAACATTTTTTCGGATTTTATTGCGATTTGTTGCTTTCCGGTAAGGTCATAATTAATTTTATTTCAATGAATCATGAAATCATTATACCTAATTTATGTTTACGACGTTTTGAATTACTCATGGTCGGAAGTAAAAAAATAATCGACAGCAGTAGAACCCGTTCACATCTGGTCTATTTCAAGATTTGTTTTATACCCTTTCCTACTGGATATGATGTATTACGAAATAGGAATGAAAGCGATAACTTGCATAGATAAGACTCAGTCTGAATCTAATTAAGACCACGATTCTCTCCTTACGTAAAATATCGTAAATGTGCAAAAAGTTAGTTAAACAGTTATTAAAGGACATAAACTAATTATTTGATAATTTATTTTGAACAGACGGGACATATGTGACAGTCCACCCAGCAAAAAAGGTTTCGAGTTAATTGAAAAGCATATTTCGTGGAAAAATCACCCCGATGGGTAAGATTCTAACTAGCACCATTCGTACATTAAACTATAAAAGCTCATTTACATTCTCGTGCGAGTGACGAGTCGCGAGGCGAGACGCGCGTATAATCGGTGAGTTTGAGGCTCGCCTCGCTTACGGCGTGGCGCTCACGGTTTTTTGGGTACGAGTTAAAGTGAGGGACGTGTGAGGGGTGCTTTCACTAGCTTGCGCTTCTTTTGAATACAGAAGTTTTTCCGCGCTAATTGCGTTGTATGTAGTATGTATTGGCATTTTTTATTACATTATATTGGCCAGTCCATTATAATGTAATAAAAAATACTGATCTTGAAAAGATATGTTACGGTTTATAGAACTATTTCAAAAGGATCTAATATTACATAAATCTTCAAAAAATAAATGTTTCATGGCCAAAATATATGTGATTAAATGCAGAGATTAAGAGAAATAAATTCAAAAGGCAGTAAACATAGAGTTGATGCCGTTAATACTTTGACGTAATCCATAGTTTATAGTTCAAAGACAACTGAAGTCGCCGCGAGAGTGAACAAAAAATGATTAGCTCGTCAAGCTAACGAGCTTCGAGCCGAGACAGGACACTAGCCACAAGACGAGCCGCGAGGCGAGAATGTAAATGAGGCATAATGATAAAAATAATTATAGTTAAATTTCAAAAAATTGTTGCTTCTTTTACAGTCCTGCAGATAATGAAAAGGATGATCAAAATAAGACTACTATCTCAACAGTACGAACATCTACGAACTCTAAGACATCAACAACAACTGTTTTAAAAAAAAATGAAAGTAATGTGTCTAAATCAGAAGCTACAACTCCAAGCACGACATCTAAACCACTATCTACTACTACAACTACTAAAACTATTGTTAACAATACAATACACACTACAACTGGTCTTTAGAAAATTTTATGAGATCTTAACTTAAGATTTGTGAAGGCAAACTTCTCATTCTGCCCAAAGTAAATTTTTACTACCAGGGACATCTTCCCATGAATTTTCGTCTTCGTTCGGTCCAATAATTAGTTCCAATTCTCTCTCGTGTTCACCTTCCTTAAAGTTTATCATTATACAATTTTAACCATTTTTGATATAATTATAATGTTTGAACAAATTGTGCTTTCTTTACCTATTAACTAACCATTGCCATAATAATATCATGTAACTCTCATTGAAATTTCCATTTATGTTACCGACTCTAATGATTAGATAAACAAGTGAAATAGAACAGCTTAGATAATTACGTCTGTTTTCGGATTTTACGAATTACACGTCTTTATTTCATGACCGCAAGGTAAATCTTTTTTCTAGAAAATTCAAACTGGTTTTTGGATTTGCCTTGATTTGATTTACCTTTACAAAATTTAAAAAGTGGTGTTTTTAGTAAAAAAATGTTTGTTATCCTGTCGGTACTTACACAGTAATGTATTTAGAATAAAAATGTACTCACTTCTAGTAATTTTAAAATTCACTTTCATTTAATTACGTCTATGATATACTTAGGTGCATTGAAGTTTGCAAAGTAGTCGCAAACATCACTTTGTGCATCTTTTTTGTGTTGTATTACAACAGCACAAATCAGTTTATTAACCTGGATAGGTAAAAGTTAGCACACAGATAAATTTGATGGTGCTCACACGCAAACAAGTGATTTCTACTAAGTAGTCACCGACGCAAATTTTCGGGACATTTTCAAATGAATGCTATTTTTTTTTTAATATGACAATAGTATTTAGAGTATACCTTTGGTTTGATCACTAGATCTTAATGTAAAATTTTACCTGGTCATTGAAAACTAACCCATACATTAAAAATCTTTGAAAAAATAAGGCCCAAAAGGCTTATAGGCATCCTTATAGCAATGTTTTGCAAAGAGGTGACGCGCGGCGACGCGCCAACATTAAGTACTTTGACGAATTTAATTTTAAAACGCTTAGTCCGCTTTAGTGAAATATTATTTCAATTACTTTGAAGGTAAAAGTAAGAGGATTATGTACTTATTTAATTAGAGTTCTATTTTTGACTATTTTAAAATTGTTTGTATAGCGACAGCAGCCCGTGGTGTAATTTAAGATTTTGAATCACAATTTAATCAAGACACAATGTCTGGCTTTGGTAGTGATGACACAGTTACAAAAAGTTTTTTTTTTAAAACTCACATGCATTATCCTGAACCCAAAGTCAGTAGCTAAAGCACTTGTGTTATGGAATCAGAGACAACAAAGCTACCACAATCACTCGAACCGGAGCTTGCTTTCGTTTTCTGGTTAAAAATATGTTCAGACATGACATAAGGTTAGTCTGACCAACAGTGATTTTGTTTTATAGATGACAATTCGATTGTAGTTCAGGATGAGATTGAATTAGGTTCCCTATTTGCAGCCCTAGGACGACGAATATTGAGAAATTGAATAACTTAAAAAAATTATGTTCTATACAGGGTGGAATTTTTGATGCCACCTGAAAGAAGAGTACCTACTCTAAATACTGGAGATAGAAAATTATAAAAAGAAACATGTCTGCTTTATAATTTTGACAATTTTTTTTTTTATAAGTTCAGTTTTCCCGTTTTTTCCTTCATTTGATTTGCCATGTTTGCTACAGAGATTTGATTCTTATGGTTAAGCCTATCGGTTGATCCCATAAAAGTATAGGATGTTATTTTTTTTCGGATTATAGGCCGTTCAATTTCTACCCGTACCAAGCGTATTTTCAAAAATAGGTGATTGGTGTTTCGTATGTTTTAAAAAATGTATCATTTGCTATCTCCAGTATTAGAAGTACTTTTCTTACAGGTGGCATCAATAAATTCCATACGAAGAAGTGCTGAAAGCTAGTAGGTACTGGTTTTTTATTCTGTTTGTTACGACAAGGTTTGCATGATCTAAAGTTTGAGAAAAATCCGAGGGTAATGTCGAAAATTCATTTATTCTGTCTACGTTCGGTTTTAATATCGTGCTTTAGTTGGTTGAGTTGTCTCATGTTACTATCGAAGCCGGGGAATCGCATGTTCTGAACAAAATCTAAGGCTTAATTGATTTGACTGCACGCGAAAAATGAAAATGTTCGTTTTAATCCGTACGTAATTGAAAAAACTAGACGGACAAACTTTCCTAACATGCAACATCGTGAATTTGATGAACTACGTCTTGGATCACAAAAATGCTTGACCGATGCGGGGATCCAACCCACAGTACGTTGCGCACAGTGGTTATTCCTATATAACTCAGCTAGACATTATATTAGAAACACAGGCATTTTTGGTTTTCATTCACACCAATCAGTTACCCAAAGTGAACCATCATAAATAAATATTTATAATCGACCAAAATGTTTACTAATAATTAAAGTTTATATAAATTAAATAGTATAGGAACTCGAAAACTAGGTAGGCCGAAAAGAGCTGGCGAGACAACATCGATCGCTATTTGCCGGATTCGTGGGAAGCGGCTCCAGACAGAAGAGCCTTGAGCAAATTGGGGGAAACCTTTTCCCAGCATTCGAACACTTTAAAAGATAAATATTAACAAATGAAATAGTATAGAAGTAGTTTTTTCATGAGGAAATCCTCATGGACTTCCTCCGCCCTCGGGAAAGCGGAGGGGTATGTCTGACTCTTGCCGGCTGAAACCACCGGAGTGCTTCTCCCTTCCCTTACACTGGAGACTACGGGAAAGCGGTGCAAACTACCGCGATCTTCAGTAGGACCTTACACATACCTAATATTTACCATTTATCATCCTAGTATTTACCAAATTACTTGAAAAAAAAGAGCGAGTGTAAAACAAACATGAACATTTATCTCATTTCAAGTAAAAAACGCTCATATTTCAATTGTTGTGTCAGCATTTTCGCGTAATTTACGCATCCATAAATTTACACGTTTAGCCTAGTTAACGAAAATATTTTTTTAATTTTCCCTACGCATCTGGCTTGTAAGTATAATTTGGCTTGGCTTATATTTTATGATATTATAGATAAGATTTATAGTTTACTTATTTTAAGTCCTAGGTAACTTGCGCCGAGCATGCTTTAGTGAAACCGGGACTCTGGCAAAGGCAAGGTCGGGACCGGGGTGTTTTTGATCAGTGCTAGTTCAACATATCCCCACGTCGTGCCCTCGGCGTAGGTTGACGTAATTAGATTTTCACCCCATAAAATAAAAAAAGGTAACCTAACCTAACTTGAGTTCAAAGAAAAAAAACGTGAAACATCTTTTTAAATCTAGGCTAAGTTAAATAACAATTTAAAAATTCTGTTAGACTGCAGGACTATTTCTTACAAGAAATAGGTTTGAAACGCAACGTCCAAAATATTTCGATCCCATGACTGCAATATATTCTTATAAAAAGGTTACACAAACCACACCGTCTTTCTTCTATTTGTATTAGAACACGACACAATACTGGTGATTTACCAGCGTAACGCAGTGTTGTATGAAAATTTAAAATAAAAACAAACGGAGTGACTCTGTAAATAAAACGCAATCGAAAATGTTTGCACCGGTCATTTGCAAAAGGAAATAGAAACGTAACTGAATTGACTGCGTTGGGCCAGTTGCGTGTTTGTCAGAGGCAACCTACTTGCGGCCTGTTTGACCTGCAGGGTTATTCGCTATGACGGTTATCAACAAAAGCGATTGTTGCTTTATAAAAAAGGCAATGAAAACACAAGTTTCTTATCGTGTAACTTCGATGACAAACTAGATCTTAGACTTAGTTGATTATCGACGCTAGCCGATACTGAATAAGCATTTTTATACTTATTTTTATCCGGTAAACATTGGTTGCGTTTGCAACTGGGGATAGCGAATAGGCCTACTGGCATAGACTACTTCGCAGACAGGCTTTTGCTTAAGTCCATAATCCTTACTTAATGGCGCCTATTCCCTTGTACGCTAACTAAATCAAAATGTAACCATTGCTATCTTTTACTAACGTACAACGTGAGAAAAGGACGGCAGCAGATAACCACTAACTTAGAAATGTCAAACCACTGTGACAGATAACAACTAACTTAGATATTTAATATCACTGTGTTTTAGTGCACACGTTTCTGCGTGTCGGTAGATTTGTTTAAGAATTTTAGTCGAAACTATATTTGACAGCTCTAATTTTAGTCTGTCCTTTTCTTTTTAATTGTGTACAAGTAAAAAGGATACTGATGGTTTAAAATGAGTTTAGTGCGGGTATAACAGAATCGGGGCCAATATTATAAATGCGAAAGTAACTCTGTCTGTGTGTTACGCTTTTACGGATATCTGGATGAAATTTAGTATGGGGTAAGCTTGGATCCTAAGAAATTATATAGGCTATTCTTTGCCGCGATAACCGACACCCACGCGGGCGGAGTCGAGCGGAGTAACAGCTAGTAATACATAGATGTAAATAGTGCTGAGGTCAGTAGCCCTAGCATGAACACTGGAACACTCCTAATTTTCTAAAACAATCCCTAGATAATGCAAATCCAGAATTTTATTGTTCATATTATTACGATTATTCTACCTCGCACATATAATTTACATTTGCAATACATTACATTTGCAAATTCATTGCATCAATATATTGTGTTTTAGAATTTTTATCCGTACCTTGCAAAACAATATCAAGAAGACGAACAATGACCTATTGAGCAATTATTCAGTATTTGATCGATTATTTCAGTCTAAGAGAGAGGTAGAGCTATACATATAGATATTGCCATCTCTTTTTGAACAACGGACAATTATTATTCCGAGAAAAAGAAGAAACAGCCATCGTTTATGTTTTATGAACATCTAAGGTCTTATCCTTAAACTTCATAGTATAAAGAGGTTTAAAACTAATATATCTAAAATCTTGCGACAACTATAACTAGGCAGAGCCTGTATTATGGCAACCAGACAACTGAAAAACATACTTATATATATTTCTAAATACATACACCCAGACACAGAACAAATGATCGTGCTTATCACACAAAGATTTGTTCTGGGTGGGAATGGAACCCACGACCTTCCGGTATAGCAGTCAGGGTCACTGACGCCAAACTGTCAAACTGTTTGTCACGTCAACTGGTTGTTAGATAAATTGCTTTTTGTAATAAGACCGATAATATTTAGTTTATTTTTTGTTTCATACTAATTTGAATCTTTATTTTAGCTGTGCAATGTGTCACATGGAGTGTTACAAAGTTAAACAACAATATGTCACACAGGTGTATAAGCTCCACTTTCAATCAGGAACGGGCAAACAACATGCCGATAGTTGATAAACAGTGAGACTAAAGCCTTGTTTGCTGTTGCAGTCTGGACTTAAATCCAATGTACATTCAACTGGGATTACTCTATTATAATAGATATATTATTTCGCATGGATCCGTACAGAGTACAATCTTTAGGTACTTACTGCAAACAAAGAATAATATATCACTTTATTTGTATAATAACTTTTGTGAGGAGTATTCATAATTATTTAAAACAAAACGGGTTACTCACGCATATTCTCGGGATCACCTGAGTAGTTTCAGACTCGCTTCGCCCACGTGTCGCGATTCAGCTCATGATTAGGGACTCCTATTAAATCTGAAACTAGTCGGGCAATCCCGAGAATATGCGTGAGTAAACCGTTTTGTTTTAAATAATTATAAATACTCCTCACAAAAGTTATTATACAAATAAAGTGATATGTTATTCTTTGTTTCATCACTTTTTACAATACGCATATCGAGTATGAACTGTTGACACTAGTATGAACATGTTAAATTGTAAAATTTGTGTCAAAACAGAGCGCACCGTTTTATTAAAACTATTTCAAAACCTAATATTACCATGATAATATAAAACTGACGATATTTTCACATAAACGTCGTACATTTAGCTAAAAATGTGCTTACGCTCGCCATGGTTTTAGCCATTATGTTAGAACATAATGTTTTCATAATTGCTTTTTGTAATGATTTTAATTATATCATAATGTTAGTTCCATTTTACGCCACGACGGTTCACTTATCACACAGACTATAAGATTTATTTTATAAAATAAAACCGTCTCTATACTTTTCTCTTTTCTTCTCAAATCACTGATGAATGAATGGTCTAAGAAAAGAGAGAAAATAAAAAAAATATTATCCAATCATCGAGTTTGTTCATTTTTATTTGTGTACCGATGATATTTTACCTTAAAACACGAGCATAATTAAATATTAAGATAAGAAAATCTAACCACCGGTTTCTAAAAGGCTGATCAATATAATAATTATAATCTGTTGTAAAATCAACTGAAAACGACTGTGATTGGTTGACCAAAAGACTAACAACCAAACACAGCGCTTAACATCATGTCTGCCAGGTTTTTATATTTATGGGAATTTTAACTTGGTATAGAATCATACTATTTATAAACGTACCAGAAATTACAATAAAAATAATTAAATCGAAGAAGAAAATGAATTTAATTACGATTAAAATTTAGGGAAATTGGAAGATCAAAGAGCACTTCGCCGTTCCCGAAGTTTCTGATTGTTTTCTATCAACAATTAATGGCGCTGTCAAAAACTTAGAACCCTGTTACCGTCAGTACCAAGTTGACATCTGATAAGACTATTAGACCATAAACTTGCTGAAGCATGACCTCCATTTAAAGTTAATAGAATCGAAAATCGATTTTGTATTGATAAGTTTTAAATCGGTTTCGGTAAATTAAAATGATTAGCTTCTATTATTTGTGAATTATAGTATACCTTCTTAGTTGTTTTTTTAATCGTACATTAACAACATAATAATCCTTACTAATATTATGAATGCGAAAGTAACTCTGTCTGTCTGTCTGTCATGCTTCCACGCTAAAACTACTGAACCAATTTAAATGAAATTTGGCACACAGATAGTCTAGAGCCTGAGAAAGACATAGGCTACTTTATGCCGCAATAACCGATATCCACGCGGATGTAGCCGTGGGAAACCGCTAGTATAATATAATACCAATTCTTTTGATAGGTTTTACCAAAAATCTTTGTTGAACGCAGCATAATGAAGAAATATGATATTGTTTTAGGAAAGTGAAGTGTTTTTTTATAATTTGGATATGAATTAGTTCTTCATAAATAGAGGACAAAGTGAAAGAGTTAGTACATGTTTTATTATACTCATACTAATATAATTATACCTTTGATTACTTTAAGAGTCAGTGTGATTGACGTATGTGGTTTTGATTTTTTATGAATAAATAAATTCAGTCATATTTTTTTTTGGATTGGTTTATTTCCCAGCGAATACAACAGCAGGTAATTCAATCAGGTAACTATGTGTACCAACACCTTGTATTCCTTAATTGCATACAAAAGTTAGTTTGTTTGTCAACGCGTGAATTTGAGGCAAAACTCACATGAAAAGTTCACCCCTTGGGTGTGCACTAATTGGACTGCCATTGCATAACTTTTAACAACCAAAAATCTTGCATTGACAAATATTTTTTTTATCATTTTTGTAACTATATTTGAAAAATTCTAAGCATAAAATGTAAAATTTGGTTAGTTTTTATGTTTTGCAGTATATTTTGTGGCGTGAAGAACTTAATAAGCCCCTTAATATTCAAACCATATTCTAATCAACTTTTATTTTTATTTTTTTGGAAGCGATTTACGCAGTTAGCCTGAGCGCAGGCCTTGACTGCTTCACCGGACTTTTGGCGAGAACCTTAAGGGCCTCCAGCCAGAGCAATAGAAAAACTAACTACGTCAGCAACGTTCACTAAGAGCACCCCCTGTGGGGTTCGGACCTTGACTTAGTGCTTTGCTAACAAAGGCAAAAGGCAAAAACAGCATGGAAGGGCTGGATCTAAGTTTTTATTATTTAAGGACATATTTTTATTGCTAGTTTGGCCGGCTCGGGCTAGCTTGATCTGGGGACGGGGACGGGGGGTTCTTAAATGTCTATCTAATTCGGTTCGAAGGATTGCTCTTGAAGTAAATGACACAATAGTGGACTGTATCACACGGTTTAATGTAAAATAAAATAAAATAAAGTATGTCAAAATGTTACAATAAATATTATTAGGTTAAGTTATAAACAAAGCAAAGGCGCAAGCCTAAATTATAAATAATATGTCTATGTGTATTTATGTTGTATTTTTTCATACATTTCCAATAAACGCAAAACCTATAGAGTACTTTCCGTCGACCCAGAATCACGAAATGCAACATGAAGCCGGGTCCAAAGTAAACGTCACAAGCAAAAAAATCATCCAAAAATTGTAAATGAATACAAAAATATAAATAAATACAGAGAAAATGAAAAACCCACCGATTTTGAACGTATATTGTGGTAGGGTCTTTAGATATAAAATTTAATATCTAACTTTGACATTTAGAACATACTTGCAACAAAGTATAACAATGGAGAGCCTCAGAGGAATATTTTATGATGTAATAAAAGTAACATTTGTATAGTTGTTCGTCGTCCTGCTAAACGATTTTCAAACAAAGAAACAATGTCTTTATTAAATATCTTGCGAGATGAAAATAGATTTTTAGTGATCTAAAATGTAAACTCAAATAAAATTTAAGTATTTGAGGTTTGAGATATATTATCATTATTATTTCTTTATTAACAATAAAATTGTATCCTACAAATGTAGGGTACATTTAAATATGTATTCTGGACGCCAATGCTTTGCTTTCTTTTTTGTAATTTTATTGTTTTTTTCATATAAGGGAATTATTGTAAATTCTTATGTGAAAGGTATTTTTAAATAATTTTACCCAACCAAATCGTTTGAACGCTGTGCATACAACCGATTACAAGGCGCGATACGTGAAAGAAATTGTTTTAATTATTATTGAAGAATATTCATCAGGGTAGTCAGCCCTGATGAATATTAATAATTATATATGGTCATTATATACGCAAAAGAACTGGTGACAAAAAAAAAACAATTTCAACTTTTAGAGCAATATCTTAAATTCTGTCAAAAGTTTATTTGATGGACCATAAGCAGTTTACAATTAAAATATCTAATGCAGTCTAAACCGTACGACGTGGTCTGATCACGAGATCACAGTATTTGTCAAAATGTTGTCAAGTTGCACTAATAAATAGTACAAACGATACGCAACGCACGTAAGTAAAAGGGATAGCTATCATTAGAAAACGTCATAAATAGAAGCTTTCGAGTCTTCAAATGCGCTAATAACATATCTGCCTCATTTTTATATAAATAGCATTGGATGGTACATATAAAACGATTGTTGAAAAATACAAGTCACAAAAAATATCGAGTTCAAGATTTACATAACTGCTGTCGGTAATCCTATCGGAATTTGACAAGGGTAACAGAGTAATAGAAGATATTTCCTTTTCTATTCGTCATTCTTCTTTGTGGACCTTTCGAAGCGTGGTGATAATTGGTATGATTTTTATCTTACAAGCGTCAACAGTCTGTAAATGTATTTATTTTGTATGTAGCCTTCTCTTACCTTTCCGTTTGAGTCCAGATTTTTCTGTCTTGAGACATTTGATACCAATCTTAAGAAGCGATCGATGACAACCCGCCACCGTCTTCTCGTTCCGCCTCCTTTGACAGTTCTGGTTTTATGAACACTATCAGTATTTTTCTAACACCTATTTATTTTAATTGCATTGAAAAACAAAGATGGTTTCAATAAAAGCTGTGGAAAAAAGCGTGCGCTTAAAATCACGATTTTCTTTTAATAATAATAATAAGCTTTATTTGTTCTCACAGTATAAAAACCTTAAGATTAAATGGTTACAATAATTAACAGTGATCGTGGATTTATAGTCACAGTACGGATCGCAACTGGCATCTTAGCTAGATTACAGAGTAACCTGTGTTAAAGATACCAGTCCCATTCCCCTATAAATATTTAATACAATTTCACACGAAAATCAAAGTTTTTTTTTTTTTTTTTTTTGCTATCCAGAATTTATTAACAATGTGAGAAAAAGATAAATAAAATAAAATAAAATAGAAATGAAAAACTAAAGGAAAATTTCTTCGTATGCATGCTGCGCGTGTGAGTGAGAATTTTAAGAGATGAGTAAGTGGGGATGTAATTGCGTTTAGAAATGCGTATGTGTGTATGTGTGTGTGTGTGTGTGTGTGTGTGTGTGTGTGTGTATGCGTATGGAAATTATACTATAACATTGTACTTAAGAGGTTTTCCGTCTCTTGGTAGGTCAGTCCCTTAAGCCATTTAGTTATTAGATTTTTGCAATCGCAGCTAGATAGTTGGTAAATAGGGAGTATTTTATTCAATTTGTTGTACAATGAAGGTGCAAGAAAATAATTGAACCTTCTGGAATGGGTAAGATTACATTTCCTAGTTACACAAACTATGTCTATACGCCTTTTGGAGATTTTTTTGTATGGGGTCGCAGAATGCTGAATTAGGACAGTATTTGCTATGAAGAGTTGCCTCACCGTCAACACTTGACACCTTTTGTAAAGTTCGTCAGTAGGGAACATATAATTTTTGAAGGTGCTCACTTTTAAGATAGCTCTCTGAGCTCTTTCTAATTTTAACAACCTTGTTTTTGGTGCACCTCCCCAGGTCGATATGCAATAACTCAGTAACGATTGGCAAAGTGCAAAATAGACCTGTTTTAACATTCGTGCATCAGCTACATGACGTAGGGTTTTAAAAATATAAATGAGTTTCCTAACCCTATTTTGTAACAACTCAATGTGGAGTGAGAAAGAAAGACCATTGTCTAGAGTTACGCCAAGATATTTGGTATTGGTTACTTGAGCTAATTTGGGACAGTTACAGATCTGATCGTCGGGAACAGAGCACGAATGCGCGACAAGGAATAGGGAGGGTGGAGGTTGGGTGGTTTGACGGATTGAGAACGTCATATAATTGGTTTTATCAGTATTAAGTGTCAGTGAGTTTCTAGCCAACCATTCATTAATTATATTAAAACCATCTTGGGCTTTGATATAGACTTCTGGCCATGTGTCGCCACTAAATGAAAGTGCAGTGTCGTCTGCGAACGCCGTTATCTTGGTGTCATTTAACTTAATCTGGCAAAGATCGTTTAGGTATATGAGGAAAAGAGTCGGTCCGATCACACTCCCCTGCGGAACTCCGTATGTTATTGGCAGCTCATCACTCACATAATTATTAATTTTTACACATTGGGTTCGGTCATGTAGATAGTCCCTTAGAATAGATTCACCTCTAACGCCAATCTTTTCCAGCTTATGAAGCAGGAGGGGAGTAGAGACTGTGTCAAACGCCTTGGCCAGGTCTAGGAAAATAGTGAGGACCTTTTTCTTTTCATCTATGTTTTTTACTATATGGTTAGTAAGATCCAGGACTGCTTTAGAGGTGGATCTATTTCGTCTAAAGCCATACTGAACGGTTGACAATAAGTTCTTGTCTTCCAGAAATCTATTTATTATCCGCTCCAGGATCTTGGATAGTATAGGCAATACGGCTATCGGACGATAATTGGCGACACAGTCTTTACCCCCACTCTTGTAAATGGGATGAATAAGTGACTTTTTAAAACACGAGGGGAAGGTACTTGTTTCAAGGCAGAGGTTAAAAACATGAGTTATGACGGGGATAAGGAGGTTTTTATATCGCTTTAGCAGAGCTGTAGGAATGTTATCCCATCCAACGGCACAGTCAGATCTTAAAGAAAATAGGATTGATTCAACTTCACTGCAATCGGTTTGTAAAATAACAAAAGAGCCACAGAAGGAGTTGTCAGGGACATGTATCTGGAATTTTGATTGGGGGTTTGGAGGTTTTATTTTGGTTGCAAGGTTTTTTCCAATATTCGCAAAGTAGTCGTTTACTAGATTGACAGAGTATTCAGGGGATGTAGAAGTGTTTAATAAATCGGTAGAAGCAGTTTTAGATTTAACACAGTTAGTTACGCGTTTTATTACCTGCCAGATTCGCTTATTATCCGTACCAGCGTCTGCTAGCTCCTTACGATCATGGTCTCTCTTAACTTTTTTTAGTATTTTGTGACAAAAATTTCTGTATCTTGTGTATGTTAACTTTAAGATATTATTGTTCGGATTTAGCATGGTTTCTTTATGCATTTTATCTCGATTTCTCATGCAACGGAGTAAACCAGGAGTCACCCACGGTTTTAGTATAAGTTTACGATTCGGTATCTTTACTGTGGTTGTATTTTTATCTATAGCACACTTTAGGGTGTTAATTAACTGAGCAGCAGCTTGATCTGCGTTTGTTATGCAGTAGATCTGATCAAAATTGGTAACGTTCATCTCCAGGTCAAGGGTTTTATAATTGATTTTATTGAGAATAGGGCGATTGGAACCTTTAGAAGATTTTCCTTTGTTTCCGAGGCATAGTAGTACACTGTTGTGGTCCGTAACAGATGAATCAAGTACTAGGGTTAACGCTTCGTAATTTGACTTAAGCATCACGTGGTCTAAGCAATTAGGGCCACGCGTAGGAAACGTATGGGCTGGCAGTAGCCCATGACTGGCTATTAGATTGAGGTACTCTGAGGCATGAGTATCATTTTGGGTATGAACGATATCAATATTGATATCACCAATTATTGTAACATTTTTGAATGAGGATAGTGTATTCAGAACTAGGTCAAGAGAAATTAAGAAGTTTACCGTATTATTAAAGGAGGGCGATCGGTATATACAGATGATTGCTATATCGTTACCTATTTTTAATACCATACAAGTGCCTTCCATGAAATCTATCTCAGAGACTGTGTGTTCAAGATGGTCCTTGAGGTAGACAACTATGCCATCGTTCTGGTTTTTAGGCTTTGTAGTATGATACATTAAGTAGCTATCTATGTTAGGTATCGTTACGTTATGTTTAAGCCAACATTCCGTTAAAATAATCGCTTCACAATCTATGTTAATTCTATGTAAGAGGGTAATAACACTATGGAAATTGCGATTTATGGATCTTATATTCTGAGTTAGAATTTTAAAGTGTTCATTAGGATTTATTATGAAAGAGTTACAGTCTTCTGGCCTACAGTTTTGACTTAGTGATACAGAAAATGTATCAATACTATCATTTATATTAAAAAGATTATCGAATTATATAGGCCGGAAATGGGGTCATTTCATTTATAAACACATCATCATTGGGTACTAAAAAGAGACTGATCTGTATCAAAAAGGGTCCGGACCGAGCAGAAGATGGCAGGTGAGTTGTTATAGTAATGGAGTTGTTTATAGGTAAGTAAGAGTAATTTGTGAATATTGTGTACAAGAGAATATTTGATTGTGTATGCTGATGAATGTTTTGTGAGGGGTAAGTGAGGTGTGTAGATTTATGCATATAAAGTTGTTTCCCGAATAGTACAATAATTTTAATCGGTATTAATAAACTAAAACGTTGGTATATAAGGCAAAAACACAAATTAAACGCTAATAAAATAGTAAAATGTTGAATCATAAAACAAAAACATAAAAGCATGCAGAAGAACCAAGTATCAGCAAACACAGGTAGTCAATCTGTGGTGTTAAATTGTTCCAGCTGGGGTAGTGTTTTTATGAGTATAGTTGAATCACCATCCTCTTTCTTTATTAGGACTTTCCCGTCTGAGATCCAACAATACTTAATTTTGTTACATTTTCTAAGTTCTCGAGCGTGAAAATAAAGTTTCCTTGCGTTAGCGGTCAAGTTTTCAGCCAGGTAGATAGGGTCCCTACCCTCAAGACCTAAGTGACTCATATTTAGTTTATTCGATGGGTTAGTACTATTGTAAGTTTTTACGGCACTAAGTAGGGTATTTCTCAAAAACAGGTCTGACAATTGGACGATAACCGGTTTCTTGGTGTCGGGTTTTCCAGGTACACGATAAATATCACGCACATTTGAGTTATGGAGCTCAACATTGAGCTTTTTGCAGATATTGGAGACATAGGACAGGAGGTCTTGTTTATTTTCCTTAGCCTTTTTCGGAATATTCCTCAGTTCAATAGTTGTCAATTTGGAACACCTTTGCAGATCTTCTACCTTTTCTTGTAAAGAGATAATGTTTGAATTGTTAATTTTACACTCCTCTTCTAATGACTTTATCTTAGCTTGGATCTCGTCCTGTTGCTGAGAACTAAATGTAATATTCTTTTCGATATTTGATAAGGTATGTTCTATATTATCGTAGTTCGTCTTGAAGGAAGCAAGCATTTTACGAATTTCATCTTTAAATTCATCAAAGTCTGCTCTAGTAATTTCCTCTAATCGGCGTTTTATTCGTTGGCTCACAAACGCAGAAGGTGGGGGTGTTTTTTCTGCACTATGAACGTTCAATGCAGAGTCCGAGCCCGACTTAGTGGGCGAGGAGCGACTCATAGTACCAGGCAGTTATAAATGTGCGGGAGTTAGTGCGCGCACAAGTTAGTAGCGGCGGCAGCGCTTGGCGTGCGAGACAGCGGCGTGTGCGACAAGATCAGCGATATTAGAAGAGTACGTATGTGTGTATCGCGCGGTCACAGAGTCGTGTGCGTGATGTGATGAACGAGCGCTCGTCGGCGTCGCGTGCATGTCAGTATACGCAATGAGTCAGTAAACACAGTACTCACGCGACTCGTTATGAGCTCCTGCAGCTTATGCTCTCCTGGTAGTTGCTTGCTTTTTGACACTATTTTAAATTGATTTTATTGAATGAATATAAATTAATATTTTATTATTTATTATACTAAGATAATGCGGTCACACGTCTGTTCGCTTTCGCGGTCCAAGGGGAAGGGGAAACGTTTAAGTGTTTTATTTTATGAAAAATTTATATGCACTAATAAATATTTGTATAAAATCTTTCGTGAGGAGTATTCATAATTATTTAGAACAAAACAGTTTACTCACGCGTATTCTTGGTATCGATGTCGACTCGCGACTGACCGCCGCCGCCGCGTCAGCTTATGATTAGGGACTCCTATTGAGTCTGAAACTAGGCGGGCGATCCCGAGAATATGCGTGAGTAATACGTTTTGTTCTTAATAATTACTAATAAATAGTCCCATCTGATACCTATATAATATTACGGGTTCCATACAGATGTAAAAAAAACACAACTTTGTTTAAAATTTAATCGTTTTGATGTTCCCTTCGTCATTTTGACACATCACTTTCGTACAAATAGATGGCCGATTAATAGTTACCCGAAGTTATCTAAACTTGGAATATAATACTAATAGTGTATCGAGAAACTTGTAAACTGTTTGTAAGATTAGTTATAACTAAACCGTAACTAGTTGTGGATGAATGATAACGTGTAATAATGTGTGTTGTATCTTTGTTAACGGATAATATTTGGCAGAATAAGACGCGCAAGAAACGAGCTTAAACAAGTTATTTAGTTAGTCATTGATTGCCGCACTTATGACTGAATACTAAAATCAAAAACAAATAGTATTAAATCGCCGTTAAGTCTGATGCTGTCTCTGTAACTTTAAGGTATGGAGTAGATACAGATAGACATTATAAAGACGTGTTAAAGTTAAACAGCGTTAAAGTATTCAGGGGTAAAAGACGGCAACGATTAAAGGCTCTTTGTGTGGCAGTGAGTATTCTAGATCCTTCTAGGAACTCATAATTATCAGGGTTAATTGTATCGCTCATCTTTTCAATGCAATTTTAAGTTTTTATTTAACTTACAATTAATTAAATATACAATTGTTTAACTTAAATGCATTTTATATAAAAACAACAAAAAAACCAGCTAGACTGCAAAAAAAACTACATCTCTAAAACTCCCTGAAAGAGATCTTTCGCTACCAAGTCTAACATCACATACCTCGGAAACTTCTGGATATACTGATTATTGGTTATATCTACCAACACTGACAGCACTCAACGGATGGTGGTCGACTTACATGTAACCCTGTATGGTTCCTTGCTAGGAGGTGAAGCACAAACAAGACAGAATCAAGATTGATACACTACACTGAAGAGCTGGCCGGACGAGATCGTTCCATAACTAGGTTAGTGGTTGCTTCTTAGGACGGATTCCACAACTGCTTCTAAACGTGATCAGTTGCAGGTAAACACGTTCTTGTGTTTTCTCGAACTCAATGTTTCAAAGTCTTGGTTGTAGAAGCAAGACGCCGCTATGCGCCGTGTAGTGCGCCGTCTCGCTTCCACAAAGGCAACAGTCCTGCTTTAAGAGCTCATGGTACAGGCACAGTACAACAAATACAAACTGAACGCAGTTTAGGCCAAACTGTTGAAGGTTGTGCATTATTATTAGACTGAGTTGGCCAGTAACAACTGTGGTTCCGTGGGACCCGTGGTTAATTATGTAAAAAATTTGAATACAGGTTCGATTGTATATAAAATAAAATTAATCTTTCCGAGACGAAGCTGTTCTATCTACTATTACAAATTATCATTATTATTCCGAACTGTGAATGTATACATTCTATAGCATTGTTTCTTAATCTGTGGTCCAAGGACCCCTGGGGGGCCGTAGGCATATGTGTAGGGGTCCGCAGTCTCGTCTATAGATCATTGAATAATAATAAACGTGCGGCGAGTAATAACTGGCAAGTACTTGTAGTAATAAAATAAATGTTCTGAAATTAATACTGCTTTTATTATGCTTGATTTCCTAGGGTTCCGTGGAATGAAAAAGTTGTACAAAAACTTTATGACTTCGACATTTGGAAATTATTAACCTCGATTACGGAAAACTTAGTTCCTAGAAACTCAGGTTATATTGTAACTGGTGCAATTGTCCCTTAGATAGTGATGTGTGATCGATGTTCAGGTCCATGAAAACTTATTGCGATAATCTGAAAAGAATGTTTGTTTTTCTTTCTTCGACTGGTATATGTATAGATGATTTTTGACATCATACATGAAATCAACTCTTTACAGTACCAAAAAAGAAATGATAGACAAATTTCGACCACTGCTGGGGCATAAGTAAAGTCTAAGACATAATATTTCATAAATAGCATATTTTGCAAGGATTCTAGCCTACTATAAATGCCTATTTATTTATTTTACCGTTTTTTAACGTCGTAATTACGGTTTTATCACAACCAATTACAGTAACTTAAATTATAAGTTAAAACATAAATAAAATACCGTTAAAATCACTTTCTTAAGTTCCTCCCACAGTATTTTTGACATACCAATAAAATCTTCGTCCATCCATCCGCAAATAAATCGATTGTTGGATTAAAATCGAAGAGATCATTAAGCGTGGCAAGAGTGCGAGGAATTGGTGACTGAGCACGTGCAACAGTACGACATGGAGGCACGGCAATCAGCCTGTGCTTTCCGCCATAGCAGTAGTTGTCTGGGACAAAGAAGCGTGCCAGCACATCAAGCAAATCAGGGGCGTCAATTTCTCCTCAATCGTATCTCACCTCCACATCCCATTTACTGAGTACTATCATCCCTTGGAGAGGCCTGCAGGTAGAAACCTGACCTAAAGACTATCAAATATAAACGTACTTATCTAATCTTTGTGAAATGTTATCGTAATATTCTATCGTGTGATAGTCCCATCACTACTACATACAAGTACTTCGGCGCAGGTAACGATTTTCCCTTGCCTATCCTTCCAATATTCAACGAGCCACTCTAGAATCGCGAAACGACTTTCACTTCAGAATAAAAATGACGTATTTTATGTTAAGTGTTACTTAAGTTTACTATAAACTTACCTCTGACATGTACTTTGGATTTATAACAGAGGGATTTTCAATTAAAGATTAGATCATGATTAGAATCCATTTTAATACTGTTTTCGTAAAACATTACTAAAAAGTTTATACTATCAAGCTGAATCTGTATAAGAAGCCTGATTTTAACAAAAAACCCAAATTGCTTTCTATAAACTAGGTTATAAAAGGCTAAGCTTATTATTAAATTGTCTTACCTCTATAATTTTAGTTAATTTTTTTTCCAGATATTTTTTAAAATATTTATCATTTACTCGAACTCTTCTTTGATTACTAACAAACCTGTAACATTATGTATTCAAGCTTACACTCAAGCATAAACACGTGTGCGTCAAGTTGCTATTTGAAGATTGAAGAGTACGTTGGTTGGTTTACTTTATAAGTTAAATAGATCGCATTATGCGAAACAACGGGAAGTCGCTCTTGACACGAGACGCCCAATTTACATAGACCCATCTGCTCACAGATTCCCCTTTTAGTAAATAACTTGCTATTGCCGTTTGGTATGCACACGGTTGCAGGTTCGAACCTACTGCAGGTAAGTTGTACTATTGTAATTTGTTCTCGTGCCTTCTCTGTATGAGAAGGGGCCTGTGCCCAGTAGTGGGAGTAAAGTAATAATTCAAGCCCATTACTAAGTACTAATAAAAAGTAGCGGCTTTGCTGCCGTCTTTCGTCTAAGTTTGTGGGAAGCCCGATAAATCAAAGGCCTTTTTAAATTCGGTAAAGCGTTCCTAAGAAATATGGTATTAAAAATGTCTATATGTAGCGGTGTTTACTTACAAAAGGTGAGCCGCTTTACGATTTGACGGCTCTAGTAATAAAATAATTTGTCAATGTAAGTTTATGAGTGCATGTGTATTTGCGTTTGTGTATGAGTAAGTGCTTGTTGATACCATTGAAAAACACGCTTAATACCATAAAATACTAACAAAATCACCAATTCTTTACGTTGTAGGCAACGCAAAATCATAAAATACCATCTTTGCGAGCTTTAATAGTTAATTATAAAATCATTAGATTGCCTCTGACAGAATTTCTTAATGTTTCATAGCCTTCCTTCTTGACTGTTATTGGCAGATATTGATAACTTTCGATTTCACATCAAAACATTAATTAAGACGGTATTTTGTAATCAGTTGTGGGTTTTTAAACCGTTAGAGGTAGACTGTTATTATTTACTAGCTGTCCCCCGCGACTTTGTTGGAGTGTTTTAGTTTCAACGGTTTTTAATTTTTTCAACAATTTTTATTTGTGCTCCGCTTTTTTTGGTCGCAGCGTAATGCTATAGCTTATAGCCTTCCTCAATAAAATGAAAGAATTTTTCAAATCGGAACTATTCAGCTTTATATATTAGTAATAGATTATTATCTTGTATCTCTTATTTTTCACGGGTTATCCTCAACGTGTACCCGGTCCTTTGAAAGGCTTACGTGACGACACAGGTCCAACACGCAGCGGCCTTGTTGAGAACTTTACTCTAATATGAAATAAGCCATCTACCAGGGGCCATCCACCATTGCTCTATTGAAGAACAGACCTGAATGGCCCGAAGTAGATGGGCTACATATTGATTGGGAAGTGTTATGTGGATAAGTGCCTTAAAGAAAAACGGGAAACTATGGCACCTGCCTTTTATATACTTTATTAATATTAAATAATTATTATGATAGAATAATATTAAGTGGTCATTCTGATCCCTGAGTAACAACGAATAAAACTAAAGAAATACATGACGAAGTCGCGGGCATAAGCTAGTAAAACAAATACATGTAAAAAACTGTCTTCAAAGTAAGTGACCTGATGATTTCTATACATACTTTTGGTACTGTTGAGAACCTAAAGTGTACCTATGTTACACAAAACTACAATTCAATTGCATTGGAACAAAAAACCACTAGTTAAAGTAGTTACGATTTCAATTTCAGATACAATTGCTACATAAATGTTTTAGAAATCGTCAACTGAAAACCAATATACCCATTCACAAGGTCAGGTTCGGTTGGATTTTGTTTTATGGGAAAAACGAATTCAATTGTTTTTTCAGAAAGATTTAAATCGATTGGTCGATAATGATGAAGTGTTTACTGTAGAATAATTGTATGTGATTGTAGGTACTGGTGTGGAACACAGTTAGTTTCTGAATAATATTTTCTGATGAGTTTAAGGTTAATTTGACTGCACGTGTGGTATAGGTATGTACAAGTGGTATAGGTCACCACGCCAATTACCTCTCTGCGCGACGTGCCGCGGGTTCGATCCCCGCATGGGACAAGCATTTGTGTGACCCACAAATGCTTGTTTCAAGTCTGGGTGTTCTTTGTGCATGTGATTTGAATGTTTGTGGAACCCCCCGCGACACAAGGATTAAATTCCTTAGTGCGGGAGTCGTATTTATAAAAAAAAAAAAAAAAGAAAGAAAAAGAATTATGTTCCTGCCTAGGTACAATGTAATTTGAATTGAAATGCTAAAGCAATAAAGTAAATTTTTGAAATTAGTTTTACGTACTTATAGTAGTTTTGAATCTAGTACATATTCGGATAGGGTGTTATATGTTTTTAAATACAATTCTGTTTGTTGTAAAATTAATCATCAGCAAGAATATAAAAAAGAGACTATATTTAATGTGGCCCTTAAATTATTTGTAAACAATGAACTATTCTAATAGATATAATGGCTATCACCAAAAATAAATGGTAAACGTTTTGACGACATGTTTACAGGCGTCTAGCCAAACTGTTGATGCATAATTAGCGAATAATGATACAATAACAGTTAGTCTAAAGACGGCACGACGAGATAACAAGTGCAAGGCACTATTATGATACAAATGTAAACTGGATGAGACAAAAGTATCTATCGTAAGTATATTGTGGACGTCAAGCCGAAAATTAAAGAATGGCAGAAAAAAAAATGATTACCGAATTGTTGAAATACAAGATTAAATTAATATTGTATTCATAAACTCTGTTACTCTAAGATAAAAGTACAATGGTGGACTAAGGCACTGAGCGGACGATGGACGATGGCAAAAAATAACTATTGGTTACCGCAAACACTAAGCTAGATTGGTTGTCGCGATCAAATTGTCCACGGTAATCATTGGTCATGCGCGGTTTTTGGTGTTTGGCGAAAAAATTGTCTACCGTTGTCTCGGCGCCTTAAGCTACCCTAAGGCGCTGAGCAAACGGCTAAATAGAGGAGAAATATTCTACTAGTTGAAATAGTCTGAAACTCCACAAAGAGGGTTTTGACTATTTTCATTATTTCTCTTCCAAATTGATCTTGGTCAGCACTATCCACTCATCTCTTTCTTGGTGGAGGCAATTCCATGAAATTTTCTGTTGCAAATTAAACAGACTCCTTATAGAGTCCTGTTTGCAGTGGAATCTTAAGCCGCCTTCCCACGGTGCGCAATATAAGACGTTCGTCCGTGATATAGGAAATGCGTCTACCCCGGTCTGTCACAATCCACCACGAGTAAACCCAAAGTCAGCAAAAATTGGGTTTGATTTTTTATACTCACTGCGAGGTGAGTGGCTGTCCATGGTCGTCGGCCGTTTGGGGTATTCCGTGATACCGTGGGGCTAAAACCTTCTGGTACCTTAATATTCGTCCCCCCGAATAGGGACCGAAGCTAGCTGGCATGACAAAGAACAATCACACTTTAAGTTTAACATCAATGTCATATAGAATAGGTATACAGCTTAATAACATGCCGAATTTTATCCTAACTGAAATCAATATCTTTCGGAACTGCAATTCAACCCACATCTTTGTTTTCGCAAAAGCTACACCCGTTGGACTAAACCGGATCTAAAAAGACATTCTATCGCTACAAACGCAAATCTAAACCTGCGCGCTTACTATGAACTCGTAAAGAAGGACTGTTGCCGTTGTGGAAGTGAGACGCCGCTATGCGCAGTATTATGCGCCGTCTCGTTTCCACAACGACAACGGAATGGCTTTAAGAGCTCATGGTACAGGCACTGGTAGCAACTTGTAACGGAAAATTTAAACACGATTGGAAGCAGGACTACATGTAGATGAAATGTTACAAAAGCTTTACGGGACTGTATCGGACATCTATAACATACAATACTTGTGTAGATTTGAGTTGTATTATTATCGACAAGTGATTATGGTCAGGGCTGGTGTCCAAATAATAAAAATAATAGTTAGTCTAACAAATTTAACCAAAATAGGCAACATGCTATAGCTCCCGGTTTCGCTTGCGTGGATATAAAAGTAGTCTATGTCCTTTCTTCGGATCCAAGCATACCCCATATACATACCAAGTTTAATCCAAATCGGTTCGGCAGTTTAGCCGTGAACGCGTAACAGACGGACATATAGAATTACTTTTTGGATTTAATAAAAAAAACGATAAAGGTTAATCGTGTTTCATGAACGAAGTACGAACGTTTTTTTAGTAAAAAGCGTATTTATAAAGATGTTTTTTTAAAGATATTGGAAATGCGATGTACCGTGATGTATTTACTAATTGCATAGTCTATATAGGCACTTCTAGAAGATTGTGTCCACGCAACCGTTCACTCTTGATTAGAGCGGAGACTAGCTATAATGGATTCTCTCGGCGCTCGTAATTGGGAAGCTACTCGTACGAGTAGATGGCGTCTGGATTTGCGACTACTATTTATGCTTGCATAAAGGAAAGTAGATTTTATGAAATAAAACCCCTTTTTGAACGGATTTTATAGTCGAATTGAAATCAAGGGGATTACAATAATAATTATGTTAATCCTGTTCGAAATAGTTTAATTTCAATATGTATGTATTTAAAATTTAAAAACCTAGTAAAGTAAATGCACATTTAGTTACCATTTTCACTCTTCTAATCCACTTATTCTGTTTATTGAATTGTAAAATCTTTATTAAGTATGATAGCCTGGTATTATAACTTAATATAGTAGTAAGTATATAATTATTTAAATTTATTTATTTATTATTTATGTACAGTGTACACACACAACATGTACAAAGGTGCTGCTTATTTCTTACGAAAACTCTACCAGACCCGCAAAAGAAGAAGTAGTAAATATTGGCAGTCTACTGTGTGCAACCAATTAATAATTATTAGTTTAAAATACAGTAAAACCAAATATATCTACATTTTTACATAACAAAATATATGCATATATAATACTTATTAAATGTTATTTAATTCAAAGTAAAACATGTAAGCCATTTTACATGCGGAACAAAATTATTTGGTGTAGAATCACAATAATTATATGGACAAGACTTAATTCCTCGTACTTTTAATATTTTTTTTATTCATCTGATTGAACATTCTTAGATACTTAAACACTAATTTACTTAAGTTTCTAACCTGAATAGGTATTTAAATTAATTGAATACATTACTGTGCAGACAATTTCGAATTCTTTTCTATTTGAATTTTTTTTATAAGATGTTTCCAAATTGTTCATTTAACTTCATTACAGTACATTTGTCAGTTCATTCATTTGTAAATATTCTCTGATGCGTTCTATTATTCCTAGAATCAAAACTTATATATACTATTAGAAAAATACTATAATATATTGCCCTTTGTTTGCTTGTAACAAGTATATTGTAGAAACAACAATCATTCAGGTAAATATTTGTAACTATAAAAAATCACTATTTGTAGCCCGGGTTCGAACCAGTAACCTTCTGTATACTAATCTGTATTATTTTAATTATTTGTTACGCATTAACGCATGTGTAGCGAATATTTGTAATTAAATACAAAAAGTAGAAAGAAACTTAACTAAACTGGCGCGTCAAGCCAGTTGTCGCAGGTTCGAGTCCTGCCTGAGGCTTAAGTTTTTCTTTCTATTATTTGTATTTAATTACATACTAATCTGGTTATACCGCTACACCAAAACATTAAAATCTATCCATGCAGATCTAATTCCGACACACAAACACACATTACGCACACTATTATAGGTTTTCTTGCAATGACATTATACACGATGCGTCAGTTGTCACAAAAGTATACGGTGGCTTCTACCGTACGGTCGGTACGTACTTTGGCCGAAAGGAACGTCAGCGTATCTCCCATTGTCAATAGTTGAAGATGTATGTAATGCATCGACTAGGTAAATATTATTGGTACCACTCCCGATTTCGAGCTAAAAGTATTTGTGAAGTCATTGTGAAAATGACAGTTACTTAGCAAGTGCTTGTTATTCTGTAAACTTTAAACCTGAGTGGTGGCAATCACTCTGCCTTTGACATTGTTAGTTTGTACCGTTAGCATAAAACGTTTCTTTATTATTTTGTAACATCAAGGAGAGTGAGATTTGTAAGAAGGATCTTTGCCTAGCTGATTAATAGACTTGTCAAAAATATTTAGTGGTATTTTTAAACCTTAGGGCACAGGAGAACTTTTAATTTACGAGTTTGGAATTATGAGTTATGAGTTTTACAATGTGTTTCTAAAATCTAAACAAAAAAAAAAACTTTATGAGAGAATAACAACGGCATAACATCAAAATAGTTAAATTTGTTTTTTCAAATACAAATTATACTAGTCATTTTATTTTTGCATTACAAAACAAAAACATCTCTCCATTAACATCTGATAACGTTTTCTTTAAAACTGTCAATTAGTCTGTTCATTTTCTAATTTTCCACTTGATGTCGCTAATTGCTCAAATTGAAACGAATTTATTTTAAGAGATTATTTTTAGACCCGTCTGTTGAAACTTTAGACAATTTTTTATTAACTTTAAAATGTTCTTTCGTTTTTATTGCTTTACTAGTTTGATAATTTGATTTGGTTTTTAATGTTTATTGGTCTTAACGTCAGCTTTATTCAAATAAAGCATTTTTTTAATTTCATGTATTGAAACTGATTATACGGCTCAATTATAAATTGTGATGGAATCCTTCAAAACAATTTTATTTTTTATACGTAATTATAATAATGATGTATTCGCCTTTACCTCAAAAATCTGTAATGTTTGTAATTATGTCTGGCATTCAACAAGCCTTAACTTAATTACGAATAAATGAGGCATTTAAAATTGTTACTGTATATTTAAATCATTCTTTAATCACTTGATTCAGGTAAAAAAATATTTACCTCGATATTCCATTTTAATTCTCAAAATTATTTTGTTGGCTCTACATTTGAAGATGCCTGCTCTCATCCGGAGGGAAATCGTTCAAGATCGACAGAACAGTCCAGAGGCAAAGTTTGTCAGTCAAGCGTTATGCAAGGCTTGAATCTTAACAACCTCTGCATTATTCGTATAACTATCAATTGTTATTGAAAGAGGAGACGAGGGAAATTCGAAACACATAATTATTTGGTAAGAAACAATTTAATCAGAATTGTTTTAACATTTTTCAGCAAACTTTGTTCTTTTTCACCATTCTTTTAGCTTCTATAAACCTGCTATAGATATCTATATATACCTACTTCTATTTTTAAAATAACGGTTAGTATCAATGTGGGGCATATTCACATTATTTAAATAACTAGCAATCTTGTTAATCCCTCCAACTATACTAAATATGCTTGTGTCTGAAATGGGTTCACGTCAATAGTGCAATGGGTGGGGTTCGAACCAGCAACCTCTCAATCTCAAGGCTGTCACCCTAACCATTAGGCTATTTCCACTATCCATATCTATCTATACTTCCTCTTCTGGATTGCCAGATTTGTACCCTACAGTATTATTTCTAGCAGTATATAGTAGGTTGGAGGTACAGACGTATTCGCTTGCGTAAATTTATCAAAAAGAAAAAATAATTGAGGCAACGTATAAAATAAATCTAATTGTGTAAAATAATTTTGCAATATTTTTGCCCCATTTTCCTCTATTCAATAGTTCGAAGTGAAGTTCTATAAGTTAACGTACTGAGGTGAAACTTTAACTGCTCTGGTGGCTAGTTTGTATGGAAAATCAATAATGTAAATGCAATTCAGGACTTATAATATATTTGCTCAACTCCTGAGTTGTTTGTGTTTGTTTTGAATGCATTTATTACCCTCTTCAGGCGATCGTTGAATCTCTGCAGAATTGAAATGAATTGTTATAATTTTATTTTAATGGATTATAATAAATTTAAAGCCCCTGTAGACAAGTGACATTTCTAAAAGCGTTAATGATGATAGAAATCGCGTAAATTATATTAAATGTATGTAAATGACATGTCATTTCGATAAGTCACTTCCATACATTTGACCGATTCGATCAGTATGAATGCTTGTAGAAATGACACTTGTCTAGGGGGCTGGTATATTCTGTAATACTGTCATTGTCATTTCATTCAGCGTTTGGATCCCGGGAAAGAATATAGGCTACTTTTTCGCTATAATAACCAACAACCACACGGGCAGAGCTGCGGAAAATAGCTAGTTAAAATAGTGTTTTCTATGATATTAATTAAGTACACAACGTTGTAATATTTTTCTTAGTTCATTAACTGTGTAAACTGCGTAGATTCTGAAAAAAAAATAACTAAGCCTCATATAAAATATAATATCTTGGGACTACTCAAACACGGCCAAACTAGGCAAAGTCTGTATCATGGCAACCAGATAACTGATAATGATACATAAACATTTCCAAATACATACATATTATAGATATAGTATACCAGACGCAGAACAAATGCTTGTGCTCATTACACAAAGATTTTTCCTAGATGGAAATCGAATCCACGACCTCCGGGGTAGCAGTCAGGGTCACTAACCACTAGTCCAACAGGCCTGTCAAATTATTATTGTTATATTCTTTATTGGACACCACAAAAGATACAGCATTTTAAGGGATAAAGTTAATAAGGGTACAATGTATAATAAAATAAAACAAATGCTATAAGTATTCATTAAATAGAGTCACTAAATCACTGTTATCTAAAAATCTATCCTAATTAAAACACATTAAGTTTTAAAGTTTGTCAAGACATAAATGTTGTATGTACATGCATGTATACATGTGCCTATAAAGCGAATTCGCCAATCAATCAGTGAAATGGGATTCAAATCGCTTGCCATTTTAATGCAGTATCAAATGGACTCTACGAAAGCCTCAAAGTGAATTGCTCTGCTTTGATGACGATGATGGAGGTTGTATTGTATGTGAATAATTATTACTATTACGTTGTTAATTTGTAAGCGATATACACGCATGTAGGAAGGAATAGGAAGGAATAGGAATTGACCTCAACTTTAAAACGAGTTCCCTGCTATTTTTTTTTTATAGGTCTTTACGTATTTTACAGATTTGGCCATGGCCATGGCCATTAAAAACGAAAATAACACTTGCCCCATCCCTTCTCCTACATTTTTTAGACTGTCATGCATATATTTCATGTAAGCGACAACCTCCGTGGTCGAATGGCGTACACACCAGTTTTCAAGGTGTCTTTAGCTCTGTGGTCCCAGGTTTGATCCCAGGACGATTCAACGTAGAAAACTACTTTTCTATATTGTCTCGAGTTTGAGTGTTTGTAGTACTTTGTCCCTGATTCCTAAACACAAGTGCTTTAGCTACTTACTTTGGGTTCAGAGCAATGTATAAAGACGTTGTCCACATTTATTTATTATTTACTATTATTATGTCAAATGCGGCGAGCGCTGCCTCTCTTTTACGACCGATCCATCTGTACAGCGGCTATTTAAATTATCAGTGAGTACAATTTTTACAATAAACCTGCATGGACTGGGAAAATAATATCTACGGAAAATCGTAGCTATATGTGTTATATAAAAAGATATGGCGGCGCTACACGACACCGTGACATAAACTGATTACAGACTCCCGTCCTTTCATCGAAGAGCAAACCCGTGACCTAATTACTCCCGTAAACCTCTTCATCTTGTCTGAAAAATTAATTGATACTTCTTATTTTTAGATCTATGATGTCGGGTAGGTACAACGTATTAAGGCTATTTGCACATTGATTAGTGCGAGTGCTGATGTTTAGTGATTAGTTGAAAGTGTGTAGTAGTGTCTAATATTGTTTACTTGCTACGTCTACTTAAAATTCAATTGTTTTATTGGCGACAAACACTAACTAGTAAATAAGAACGTCCAGAAGTATTTTGTAGCAGGCACGCGAGTGGAAAAACAAAGGGCGCGCAAGACGTGGCTACTCGCAAAAAAAGTAGTTTGCTGATTATTAATCACTCGTACTAATCAATAGCGGTGTATCCACACGTGTATTGTACTAATCTCTAAGCACATGCACAAATCACTTTCACTCGCACTAACTGGAAAGTAGTCTGTATAAACTTGCATAAGTCTGATCTAATTATTATTTACTACCTGTTTCCTGCGGCTCCGCCCGAGTGGACGTCGGTTATCGCGGCAAAAAGTAGCCTATGTTCTTTTAAGATCTAAACTTAACCTTTGCTAAGTTTCATTAAAATCGGTCCAGCGGTTTAGCCGTGAAAACGTTACACAGACAGACAGAGTTACTTTCGCATTTATAATATTAGTATAGCATGGGTAATATAATACTAGCGGTCCCCCGCGACTTTGACCGCGTGTTTTAATTTCAACGGTTTTTCATTTTTGTAACATTTTTCATTTATGTTCCGCTCCTTTAAGTCACAGCGTAATGTTATATAACTTATAGACTTCCTCAATAAATGGGCTATCCAGGAATGAAAAAAAAATTCAAATCGGACCATTAGTTCCTGAGATTAGCGCGTTCAAAAAAACAACAAAAAAAAACTATTCAGCTTGATATATTAGTATAGATAATATAGATTAAATTAATTAATTACTTTAAGACCTAAGATGACTTGCTATCAATTGTTCTACAATGAAAATGTAGGCGAATATTATCTAATAAAGCGTAATTTTCGGCTCGTTTTAACACCTGTCACCGAGTGAGATTTGTATTCGCAAAGTTAGCATCAAGGGAAGATATTAAATTAGTTTAATTTAAGTTAATGGTTTTATAAGGTAATTTAATTGATCAAAAGTATGGAAGCCAATATTTCTGGAACAAACGTTCAATTTTAAAATACCGCACAAAATTTTAACCACTGATTTAAATGGGATGTTTCAAAAAGAAAGTTGAGTTCGTACATGAGGTAATTTCGACAACTGTACGGACAGGTTCATAGACAAACAGCTGGTATGTTCTAGCTGCTTTCAATAAAAGCGTTCGTTATTATTTATAAAGAATTCTATGATCGAAAGCAAATGATTTATTCATTTGTCACCAAATTTATCGATTAGATATTTTTCATTCCAAAAAGAGAAATGTTACTTAAGCAACCATTTTACATTTAGCGTAAAATATACTTTACGATAGTTGAAGCAGTTAATGGTGCCACAAAACCATTATATTACAAGTTTAAGTAGATACTCTTTTTACGTCTGTTCAGACCCCGATATCTAAGTAAGTTAAAAATAAAAAGACCGGCCAAGTACTTAAGGTTTAAGGTTGCACAAGGCACATACATATAAGTCCCACAAATTGGTAATGCGCCTAGCCGCCATTTTGGTGACGTAATAGAACGTAACCGAACACCCCGTACCGTTAGTATCACTGACCGGCGAGAACGGATTTGAGTTGCGGATGACGTCACGTGGATTTTAATTAGACATGGTTCCAGCGCTTTAGCAATTTGTTGGGCTTGTACTTAGTTGTACACTTCTTTCTTCCTCAACTTTTATAAATCAAATCTCTCTATCACTCAAAGGGTTGCTAGTTGAAAACTCAATTTTAAATTAAACTCGCCATTGTACATCAAATGTAAAATTAATGTATTTTTTAAATTGTGTTTGTTCAATAAAGAAAGAATATATAAACACCAACAGACTGAAAATCATAATTAACAATAATACCAGCCTATAAATGTCCCACTGCTGGGCACAGGCCTCTTCTCATACAGAAAAGGAACGAACATTGATCAAAGTAGAAAATAATAGCAGTTAAAAATAAAATCCCAACATCCTTTAAATTTTCAAATAAATATGAAGATAATAAGCTGTAACATTTAACAAAGGCTTTCAAACTCTCTAGTTTGTTATACATCAAGGTTGCAGTCTCTGTTTAAATAAAGTTTATTAATGAGCACCTACTAACTTTTTTATTTTTTAAGAGATTTACGCAGTTAGCCTGACCGCAGGCTTTGACTACTTCATCGAACTTTTGGCGAGAACCTTAAGGTCCTCCAGCCGGAGCAATAGAAAAACTAACTACGTCAGCAACGTTCACTAAGGGCACCCCCTGTGGGGTTCAGAGCTCGACTTAGTGCGTTGCTAACAATCTTAATAAGGCAAATCAGCAAGGCATCTACTAACTTGTCCCTATTTAATGTATACAGCATATTTTGTCATTGTTACAGCCTTTCAGCAATCAGACCTAAGTGTCTTAGTGTTAACGTATCTAAACAAGTCAAGAATTTGGCTGTATCGGCAAACACATTTGCCGAATCAATATCCGATACAATACGAACTCTTGACTGACGATTGTAATATGTTTAGATCCGGTATTTCGTGACAAAGGCTGTAGATACTCAAAGATCCTTTGTTCGCAAGAAGTATTTACACAACCCGACACCGACACCGAGTCGACATTCTGTAATCTCTTTCTAACAATAGTTGTTAAATAATTAGAAATACTTGTTTTCGTTTTTTTCTGCAATTCATGTGGAAGGCCCAAGTGGAGATGGTGGGATGACATTGTATTATAATTTCAATTATAATATATACAATATCAATGCAAAATTGTTATAAATTCATTTATCAGGCACACAAACAAAACACAGTACAAAAATATACTGCCATGGCCATATTAATAAAAATCTCGACTGCAATTAGCGATAGCTTAGAAGATTCTATATTCAATTTTTCTATGGAGAATTTAAAATTAGAATCTGTTAATCCGTTGTTAAGCTCCGTCGCGATTTTTATTAATAAGGCCATCAATGTTTAGATTCCAGTTAGCTCTCTTAGTATTTTTTTAAAACAAAACTGAATCACGTGTATGGTAAATTAATATAAATTTAGCATTGGCATTGTATTGAAATTAAAATAAAGAGTGAGGACACTGGACCTGAAAGGAAATTGGCAAAATACCGACTGGCCTGAAAACTTCTAAGAGAAGCCTTTAGACCGTTAGGTGCTGAAGACTTCTAGGTGTTTTGGCGACTGAAGAAGGCTACGGATTTCACTTATCATTAGTTCCATCGCTTGCCTATTTTTGTCGGCTTTGTAGAAAATAAATCTTGATAAAACATACTCACTTAGGTACCTTTTACATGACTCGGCAACATCGTTATATATTTGTTCCTGTTGTGTGTTTTTTTTTTAATCTTGATTAAATAGCTGATAGAATTGTAATCTAATCATGAATCAGGAGTATCGTTTGGCCTTAATCCAACCTATTTAGAACATAAAATAAATATTTTGTTTTTTTGTTTCAACTTAACTATGAATACTATACATTTTCTCGTTTGAAAATACAGTATTTTTCAGTCATTTTTATATAATAGAAGTGCGGACTAGGTATGAAAAGGAAATATCTATTTAGTCTACCAAATAGATAAAAAAAAGAAAAAAAAAACTCGTATTTTTTCTTTTATCATATCAATGAAAAATGTAAAAGTTAAAGCGCTTTAAAGATCAGGAGTGGGTGCTTGCGACGTCACTTCACACGTCAATGTATCGTCCTTATCGTTTGATTAAATAAAAAAAATACGTGTCTAATATTTTTTAATAGACTATGTGACGTGTGAATAAAATAAAATTGACTGCACTCCTATTGTGACCATTAAAGCAAAACTATCAATACTAAAATATAAAGTACTTTAAGACACACACAAACTTTCAATTTTATCGAGGAGCATTCATTATTAGGATCTTCAGTACTAAAACATTCACGATTGCTATACCACTTTACAATTGCATTAAAAATTCTTAGTCTACTAAAAAATTTCTACCCCTTCTCGTTGGCTGTCCTTTTCTATCTTTCAGTTGTTACACAAGTTAAATAAAGACAAAATATACACTTCTATTTAAGGTTGTGGTCCGAATTCTGGTCAGTTTCTACAAAATATTGAATTTAAAATTTGATAGACTAATCGTTAATGAATTATAAACACAAACCTTCCTCTTGGATCATTTTATCGATTGGTGAAAACCATATGAAAATACATTCAGTAGTTTTTAAGTTTATCGCGTTTAGACAGACAGACAGTCGCGGCGGGGGACTTTGTTTTATAATATGTATAGATAATAGACAATTTAAAAGGATAGTTGTATGTTGAGTATAGTAGAACTTAAATTAACAAAATAAATATATAGACTTTTAATAAGTGTTTATATTGATCACCACGCCTTTTATCACTATGCGCCACGTGCTGCGGGTACGGTTTCCGCATGGAACAAGCATTTGTGTGTGCCACAATTGCTTGTTCCAAGTCTGGGTGTTCTTTGTATATGTGATTTGAATGTTTGTAAAAGTCCCCCCGACACAAGGATTAAATACATTAGGGCGGAAGTCTTTTAAAAACACACACGCTGCCACATGCCTTGCGGGATAGTCCCTCGTTAGAAGTCTTCAGGAAAAGAATCAGAGAACACTTCCTTTCAGCATGAGATAGTGTATAGTATAAGTTTGTATATAAATATAGTATATATAATTAAGTATTTTTTATGTATGTGTATTTTTATTGTGATTGTACACTTCTTCCTATCCCCATTAGATATTTTAATCACTCTATCACTCAAAGGTTTGCTGTTAGAGAACTCAATTTTGAGTTAAGCTCGCCTATGTACATGTAATTTATTATATTACTGTTTTATGTGTTACGTGTACAATAAAGAATTAAAATTAAAGTTATATTTCCGCTAGCAGTGAGGACTGGACTTTTGTACGCTTGCAAACGTCTTCTTACACAGGAATTATTAATGTTTCTCCGGCGATGCGGTGACGTACAACTTAGTCCTCAGACCCTACGAAGCTAGCTGATAGAAGTACGTGAACGATGGACCATTTTATTAATGCTATGGTTTACTATATTTTTTTAAATAACAATTAAATAAATGTTAGAAATATACTGAACCGTTAAATATACTATACCTTATGTCGTGGTGGCCTAGAGATTCAATGAACAGATTTGTGTGCACAAGGTTGCAGGTTCGAACCCATTACAGGTAACCAATGTGAATTTTTCAAAGATAATATTTACTTTCTTAATTATTTTAAGATATTATGGACAATCAGTGAAATAAAACATCTTGAAAATTATATATAAATACGAAATAAACATTTTTCACTAGTCTCAATCCTGTTTCCCTATTTATTCTTTACTCAAAATAAAAAGCAGATTTGACTGGATTATTGAGATTATCATAATTTTATTATTTTGTCCGCTTACCATAACTCACTTATCTTGTAAAACTCGGATTACGTTTTATCAAATTTTTACCAGGCGAGTTATTTTATGTGTCGACTTTTTAATATGTAATCGAAAAATGTTTTTTTGTAAGACAGACTAATACAACTCGTTGTTTTTGTCAAACATTGTCTGTTGCGAATTTATTTTTCTTATCTATTTTAGAGGGTTCCTATCTCAAAAAGTGCCAACAGGATCCTATTACTAAATGCGGTGTTTTATGTTAAAAATAAAGTCAATACGGGCAAAGCCGCGGGCAGAAGAAAGAGTGCAATAAAATGAAATGTTCAAAGGTGAGCTTTACTCGGTCTTAAATTTCCTTTGAATGAAATAGAGATGGCATTTTTTAAATGCAAAAATAAACGATGTTTATATTTTTCTGAGAAAACGTGCTTTTGAAAATTCCGTTACTGAAAACTTTGTTTTTACGCTAGCTGGTCTAGAATTTATTTTGATGTCATCGACACTGGTGTCTGACTATTATCATAGTTTAAAAAAAAACTCACATGAATGCCTTATTAGGTTTTACTAATAATATTGGAAAGTTTTACTATTAATGTATTAATATTAACTTGTTCTAATATTCAACTTCTATATCTAGCAGACTTCTTTGAACGCCCGTATATATAGTCCAACATAGTATACGAATATTGCGCAATGCTATACTTTTAATTTTTTTAAATTGAAACCGCACTATGTACCTACCTATATAATGCCTGTTTTGCGGGGGGGTCCCAAACATTCAAGTCACGTGCGCCAAAAATGCCCAGACTAAGAATAAAAGTTTATGACATATACATAATTATTATACACCCGACACATAATATGACAATATATTATACAGTCGGCTATCCGTGTTGTCAAATACATACATATGGCCCGAATTGATAACTTTTATCATTAAATCGTGAAGGAACAAGCTGTGTTAGTTATAAAATTTTAAAAATAAAACATTTTTCAATCATAAGTTATTAAACATTTAAACATACAAGTTATAAATATTTTTGTAAGTCATTTATAAAACCCGTTATTTTGATACCAAAATTGATAGGTTTTGAAGAAAAAACGTTTTGGGGGATATATGAATTACTATAGCGCCAAAAAACGGTTGTTTGTATTTCTCAGATTTATGATATACCCTTGGTCTTGGTTTTGAGAGTGACGTTAGATATTAACGTCTCTCTCAAAACCAAGACAAATCTAACGACACCTCTTAAGCTAAAATCCATCAAAAATAAATCTACAGAGTGTGCCAAATAAATATACATACCTACATACATACTCAAAAAACATAACCTTCTTTATGGCGCAGTCGGTAAAAAAAATTTAAATCGTGAACGATTTAAAGTCTTTAAAAAAAAAGCTCCATACTTGAATCTAACGTCGCGGAAACTCGCTTTGAGAGTACAATCAGAACTAACGATGTCTAATTGATAGTATAGGTTTCAAAGAGGCGCTCAACCTGCGAAGCTTCGTGTATTGTAGTCAGAAATAATAGCCGGAATACATTGAATACAGACTAAAGTATTCAAAGGCAATGCAATGCAAAAGACTTCTATATCTAGAACATTTTAGTGAAATATAATGACGAATATTTTAGGGTACCATTTTTTTATATGCTCGTATGACGTATGAAATGTTTGGCACAGGCCACTGCTCTTGTAGACAAGAAACGAGCATTGATCACCACGCTTGTTCATTGCGGGTTGGCGATTTCAGATTCCAATTTTTGGAATCCAGGTTTCCTCACTGTGTTTTCCTTCACCGATTGTCAATGATGTCTTAGAATAAATAAGAAAGTACATATAACTTCGAAAACGTCACATTGGTATTTGCCTGTAATGGGTTCAAACCTGCAACCTTATGCAAACAAATCCGTTCATTGAACCGCTAGGCTACTACGACATTTATTTTGGCGATAAGTTGTAAGTTAATATAATATATTTAACCCAGTCATGTATCAAAATATAGGGTTTTATGAATGGTTTATTATATATACAAGTTTTATTAGTAAAATTCAGAGAAGTCCACAGCCTTGCTAACAAACATGATTATTAGATTTATATAATCAAAATCTCTTATTGAAATTGACAATTGCGAAAATGAAGAACAGAAAAAGCCGACACAATATTACAATTTGTCAAAATCGATGTGAAATGAAGACTTTGGGAGCGTTTGCAGGCTTCACGTGAATTACTGGGGCTTGTTCCGACACGCTAATTTTGGGGTGAGCAGTGAGGCGTCACCTCATTGCTTATTCCGAACACGTGCTCATTTGAAACATTTCACCCTTATAAATACGATGAAACATATGGGCAGAATTGATACGCTGTATGTTTCAAGGATTTTCACGTATTTTCGGCATATTGTGAATTTGTGAAGTTAATCAACGTTTATAGCGGTTTTTTATTTTGCTTAGGTACGTTAAAAAATAAGTATATGACTATTTAAATAGTCTAATTAAAAAAAAACTGCAGCTGCTTAGCAGATTCCTTGGTTAAGTTTTCTATAGACAATCTGAATTTAGAATGTGAAAATACCGTCGAGATTTTTATAAATAAGGCCATAAGTCATTATAATATCTTCGTGTAAATAAGTCTTACTAACTCCAAAAATCAAAAAACAAAATCAAAATATTTTTATTTCAAGTAGGCATTTTCAGGCATTATCAAAACGTTATTGACTTAATTTATCAAATAAAGAGATCAGTCGCAACTGATCTCTAATACAATAAATGTATGCTTTATAATCAAAACCATGTAAAGAAAATTTTAAATGGAAGTTTATACAAGAACACATTTAACCCACATTCAGGCATAATTATTTTAATTAATTACCACAAATTATTTTAATTAATGAAAGCGTATTGTAATTAATTGTTACAATTCAAGTAACATTACCTATATTTTGAATAAGCAGTTACTTTAAACGGCTTTAATTTCAAGCTTTGCTAACTTTGTTTGGGGAGTGCTAACGACGCTATTTTGCTTTATTCATTATTGGGCTGAAATTAGGTCGAATAAACATATAAAGGCTTAGTATCGAATGCTTTGATAAAAGGGTACTATTTCTAAGTAAACACTAAAACATTTCGATGGCCCCACAGAATAAACGTGTAAGTCAAAAACCACAACTTTTCAGGAAAAAATAAAAACGATTAAACTTGAATAACTGTTGTTTGGTAGTATATAGGATTAAACAAATTATATCAAATTAAAGATAAAAAAATATATTATTACAGTAGATATTTATATTTATTTTAATTTAAATGGTTTTCCGACAATTTATGAAAAACCATATTATATTTTTATTCTTGTGAATTTCTATGACTAGATAACAGTAAACTTTCATTACACGGTTATTCGTGTAAAGTGTCAACAAACAAAACTAATAATATTGTATTACACTATTATTCGACAATAATCAAGTTTCTTTAATACCTAGTTACAAGCATAAGCACGGTTGTTTACAGTAACTTACTGTATTGTTTGATTATTGTAAAGTTAAAATGCATTTATATCAATGTTCATAAGATCGATTCTCATTTATGTAATGTACTTTTGTTATTGCATGATGTAATAATGTAAACTTCATTAATTATGTGAAAGGGTGAAATTAAACGAGAAAGGTTTAATAAAATAAGAATATAATCAAGTAACTATCTACTTGTATAAACACTAAATAATAATCACAATTTAAACAACTTAAATCTCTTTCATCATTAGGAAATAGCTACCTATTAGCTTCAACTGATAACAAAAAAAAAACCGAATCATATCGTAATCTTCCTCGTCACTATCATTGGCCTGAGAACCCTATTGCTACCAGAGCAAATTTCCGTGCTGTCATACGTTTTTGCCTTACCTATTATTGGAATCAAAATAACAGCTCCTAAATGAATTTTAGGATCCATTCATGTTAAAATTTTATCCGTGGTGCTTGGCAACTGGGCCTAACTCAGTTGTCTATCTTTTCTTTGCCTATGGCCTATCTTTTCTTTTTGTCTCCCGCTTGCAATGGAGGGAAGTGGAAATTATTTTTTCCGACTATAGGACTATAGGAGGTATTTACTACTTCTTATTAATTTCGTTGCGGGTTCCAAGACAGTCAATCGTTTCCCTGGGACACACCGAGCTTAACTGTTTCGGTGGCATTCATTGGTTATCATTGTAGATCCTGGCTTAAAGGAGTTACAATGATGGGTATGTGTGGTGGGCTAGTCCCTGTAAAAAAATATCATTGGTGACAGAGATCGAATTGTCCAAAGGAACTAATTTTCCATAGTCTAGTATGGCTCCTGAATGACACAAACTTATCAAATCCTTATGGTATATACAAGTCTTAAGTTTTCAGGATCTTCAGTAGGTACTCCTCGCCACCTTCTTGAATTAGATCTTACTATGATTTGCATCTCCCGTAATTCATCTTCAAAACTATACCTGAAATAAACTGAATCAAGATGCTCGTGAGAGAAGTTTACTTCTTTTATTTTACTCCAGTAAATTTTATCGCCGTTATGGCGTCGCCGTTATACCGTTTATTATTGTTTTATGTCTTTAAATACAAATATCTGGGTGCTTGGGTAAATGAAGAATGGAACTGCGAACAAGAAATTCGGACCCGGATTGAAATTGCCCGAGCAACCCTCAAACGGATGGAGAATGTTTTGTATAGCCGTAAATTATCCATAAAGCTCAGAGGGAGAATGCTACATTGCTACGTCTGGCCTGTGGTCTTGTATGGTTGTGTAGCTTGGACTCTAAAAGCTAGCACTCAAAGATTTCTCGAAGCCTTCGAAATGTGGTGTTATCGAAGAATGCTACGCATTAGCTGGACACAGAAAGTTTCCAATGTGAGAGTCCTCCAACGCGTCGGGAAAGACCGGCAATTGTTGCAGACCGTCAAAAAAAGGAAAGTTGCATATCTGGGCCACGTCTTGCGACACGACCGGTATCAACTCCTTCTGTTGATAATTATGGGCAAAATTCAAGGGAAAAGACGCGCTGGACGGAAAAAGAAGTCTTGGCTACGCAACATCCGCGAATGGACAGAAATCGCCAGCGTAGAAGAACTTTTTCGCTTGACGCAGGACAGGAAGAAGTTTGCTGAGCTGACGGCCAACCTCCAGTAGTGGAGAGGCACTTTAAGAAGAAGAAGAATGTCTTTAAACCAATTCTTCCCTTTTATCAGCTCTTTGAAATCTATAAAATTATTCTGTGTCATTTGTTTTACTTGGTATTTATGCCCAGTAACTTTGGCATTCTCTATCAAACTATACATTTGATTGGGCGTGTAGGAGGCAATGCAATACTTTAATTATAAATAAAAAATATTTTAAAACTTTCATTCCACAATTATGACACATTAAGAATAAAAAATGTATGCTTTATTACACGAATAAACGTGTAAGCTGCTATTATACAAAGTCGAAGAAGTGCACAAGTCTTCTCAAAAGTTTTCTCGTTTTAACACGTTTATTCGTGTGAACTCGAGGACCTAAAAAGCGTTTAACAATAGCATATACTTTTATACTTGTGATAAAATTCCATGATTTTTCCCTAGAATAAAGGAATCAAATGAAATAATAGGCGTATTTTGAGTCAAAAATTTATAAAAAAAATTTAGAAGGTGCTGTATAGGTCAAAGAAACGAAAAATGCAACAAAAAAAAATTTGTGTAAGAGCTCTTGCACGTTTATTCTGTGGGGCCATCGATTTTATTATAGAACAAAAAAAAATACGTGTTTATAATATCTATGAAGACATAATTATTCAAAAAAAATAAGTGATTTGATCCTCATTGATGCTCATAGTTTTATTATACATAATGTTATTTTTAATTATGTATAAATAATCGTTTTTAGTTTAGTTATTTTTATTTAATGTTCACATGCCTTTGGATGCCTTGGATCTACATCTTTGCATTATCACCATATATTGTAGCGGCTTCATACAGATGATCCTGGAGCAAATTGGAGGAGACCTTTGCCGAGGAGCGGGACACCTAAAAGGTTAGGAAAAATAATGTACCTACATTCTGCAATTAAATATTTCTGATTCTAATTCTGAAATGTATTCAATTAAAAAAGTTAAGCTAACTTCTGAAGTAGGGGAAATTTGTTGAAGTGACTGTCAACCAACATTAATAAAACAGCACTAGAAAAAAAACTAGTTTTCTACACGAAGCATAGTGTTTTTTTCCAAACATTGTTACACATGTTTAAAAAAGCATCTAAGCATTCCTAAATTAAAAACATCTCATGTACTAACTTTTTTACTATCGCGCTGCATGTTGTCAGTATGCTAGCGACCACGGTCGGTGTAACCTGGTTGGCTGGTGTAAACATCTTTTGTATTGCAAACAACTTCCTACTGGCCACAGCATACCATGGCCGACGTGAAAGCCTTTGAGTAGACTCCGGACACAAGTCGACCGGAGAAATGAAAATATGTGCCGGTGGGGTTACAGTACACCTGAGCCATGTGAGTGTGGCCTCTTCCCTCAAACGATGGCCCACTTAATGAGCTGCTCATCATGCCCTACCATCTACACTAGCGAGGACACTCGTACAGGACAAGGCCACGGACTGGCACTGGGAACATTGACTGCCATTGATCGACTCGCTAAGAAGAAGATCGCGAAAAAAATATAAAAAGATATTCAAATTTCAAGTTATCTGCTAATCTAATCACACACTTTACAGCCTCAATAAATTTGTATTCGAGTTTCCATGTTTGATTATGGTAAAGCGTTTGATTGCTACCAATCTCTATTGAAATACGAAACCTGTTTGTGAAATGGATAACATGATTTCCAACGTTATACGTTGATTACCGAAGTTACTCAAATCAAAAGAGACGATCCGCTATAGATAAGGACGTTTAGTGGTAATTCAATAGATGGATCAATCTTATAGAGTAGTTTAATGCGCTTATTACACTATCTCGAATTTAGCATCATACATTGAATTTGACGACCTCAGTGGTCGAGTGGCATACACACCGGTTTTCAAGGTGTCGCTAGGTCTAAGGTCCCGGGTTCGATCCGCGGCCGGGTCAATGTAGAACACCACTTTTCTACATTGTCTCGGGTCTGGGTGTTTGTAGTACCTTCGTTGTCTCTGAATTCTATAACGCAGTGCAGCTTCTTACTTTGGGTTCAGAGCAATGTATGTGATGTTGTCCACATTTATTTTTCATTTATTATAAATGTAATCGGTTCTGTATTTAGGAAGGTGTAATCAACTGGAAAATTAGTCTTCACCAACGCGAACAAAATAAATGCTTTGACATTTAGGCTTCCTAATTCAGTGATGGAATTAGGTTGTTTAGGATAGTGTAATATTCTCATATAGAGAAGGAACGAGCATTGAACTTCGCTTGCTCATTGCGGGTTGGCGATTTCCGATTTCAATTATTGGAATCCAGGTTTCCTCACGATATTTACCTTCGCCGATTGTCAATGATGTCTTTGAATAATTAAGAAATTACATATAACTTTGAAAAAGTCACATTGGTTGCCTGTAATGGGTCCGAACCTGGAAGCTTGTGCACTCCAATCCATTCATAGAATCATTTCCACAACCACACGTGGTGGCCAACCACTAACAGAGGCCTGTGCCCAACAGTGGGACATTAATAGGCTGGTAATATTATTATCATAAATTATTATTACTCAAATAAAAGTGGCCGAAAACGCTTACACTTAAAAGATACTACATTCCCTTAGGAATCCCTTTTAGGGATGTCTTACTAATTTAAATCTGATGCTTGTCCGTTCCCTTCTACGGTTGGTCGGACACAATAAATTTGGCAAAAAGTATTGAATTACCTATAGGTTACAAGATCAAATTGCTTTTACGTGGAATTTCATTTTGAGTTTCCGAGTACCTATTTTATTTTGATGTTTATAATATAATTAAGCATTATAGAGCTTAAGGATTTATTATGATCGTTATTTTTTTGTAATATACACCTAGCATAATTATAATTATTTAAAAATTTTCTTAAAATATTGATCTAATTAACAATGGTCTGTGTAAGGATGTTCAAAAATTGGAGTCGATGACCGGATTCATTTATACGTTATAAAAACAAATGAAGTTGGAATTTGAAATATTCTGCAAGTAAGGTTGATGATCAATGGTCGTCTACCTTCTCTGTATAAGAGGAAACCTTAGTCCTACAGTAGAACAGCTGTTACAGGGTGTATTATAATTAAGATTTAAAATTAGATTGTAGCAAGAAATTATATGTAGCATGAATAATAAATATAATATAATAATTATATTAATAATTTTGTTTGATTTTTGTGTGCGTAGATATAACGGTCAGGCAACTTTGTCCAGTACGTAGGTCCATTTTTCATAATATCTAAGTGTATTTTTAATGGATCCAAATAAATCACATTATTATAAAAATCCTTCTCAAAAGTTTCTTTTGACAAAAACATACTTTCAAAAGTCTCGATTACATTTCAATTGAATCGGAAACGATGGCGAGGAATAAGTATAATATTCGAGAAAAAGTTACGATTTAAAAGTAAATAAAGTGAGGAGCCAAGGGAAATCAGAAGTCTGAAATAAGAAAGTATGTTTGCCCTCAAAGAGTTCTTTTAAATTATTAAAAATCACTTTTACAAATTTTGTTTTGGATTTATTCCGTAAGCCAGGCCAAATGGAACAGAGAAAATGTTGTAAAATGAAAAAAAAAATACTCGCTCATATTGTTTTCATTGACATGTTTGTTTCCTTAATATTCCCATGAGACTACCTCAGTATTAATAAAGATCGAAATCGTCATTGGAAGAAACAAACAAATCAAAGACGCTTATTTAGAGTCGAATGGATACTACAACTAGTCATCTACTCTGTTTGTAGAATATATTTTCATCATTTAAAAAACTACCAATATTTTAACACACATTTAAGAACTAATTATTTTACATACAGTAGAGTAATCTCGATCAATCAGATTTTAAACAAAAAATCATTTAATGCCATAGGCAGACACACAGAAAGACTAATACACAGATCGGAACTCTCAGGAAACAATTTTTTTTATTTGTCAAGAGTTTTAAATACGACCATTTGATTGTATCGATGTTCTTTTATTCATCTATTGGATCAAAAGCACAATTAACGCCTCAATTAATATACGGATTTGAAACAATATTTGGAACGTTATCATTCCAAATTCAAAAACATAACGCTTCATCTGTATGTTTTATTTCTTATCAGGCAACCCGCAACGTCAGTCATGGACGTATACCTCTTTTGTTTTTACACTCGATTAAACATGAAATGGAAACCCGATTTAATTTTAACATGTAATGCGAACCTTTCATCGCTTGTTTCCATAAAAAAGATATGGAAACATCGATATTTGCATATTTTTGTTTTATTTATTCAGAATAGGAACTCGTTTTAGGTACTCGGATGATGTAAGATCATTTATCATGGATGAAAGTGTTCTCATACTCAAATTTCTTTTATGCTTATTTAACTTTTATTTATCCAAAAAATATACAACTGTGGAAACCATTTTTGCAAGCTATAGGTACATACAATTACAAAGATTAAATTGAGTGCCAGTGGCATTAAGTACGTACCTATTATTAAAAGGGAACTATTGATTCTTTACACTGAACAATATAATTATTATCATTAGATAACATTCAAAATTATTATATTATTACATTTGCAATATTTTTAAAGCCAGCGACAACACAAAGATTGTTTTATATTATTTTATACAATTCATGTATCGGCATAACAACAGACGCGCGCGCCGCGCCGCCATGATGACGCTGCCACGCCTAGTGTTGTTCGTTTTTCCGGTTGTAGTGACGTGACGTAGTAATCGATACTGATTTCGGTTAACACTATAAATAAAAAAATAGGAAAATCAAGGACAAACCAATTATTTGAAAGCTAAAACTACATGAAATACGTAAATAGTAGCCACAATGTGCAAACAAGATAACTGAAAATATTTCCTCTACTAACCTAAAAAGATTTTGCACGGGTTCCCAATTACTTCGAAAATCGAGGGATCTAATTTTACAAAATGTTATTGAATCAGAAAGGTTGGACATCGGATGTAATGAGGTGACAAAGTGCGAACACACTTTTAACGGTCGGTCTCATTTCCATAATGTTTTACATTTTATCGTTGGAACACCATTATTGTGAACAGTGGTTGAATTAATTAAAATTAATTAATCCAATAATGTGCGTTATTTTACATTTTCTTTTGAAAATATAGAATTTTGGGAATGTAGATAGAGTGGTCTATTAAGAATCGTTATAAATGTTTTGTTTTATACATCGAATAATGTAATGTATGTATTTAGATTGTCTAATCTCAGCATTAAACTGTCATCATACTACAGCGTGTATTACATATAATTACTCATTTTATTCTATTATTTTTGGATCGTATTTTTCACATACTTGTTAAAACATAGCAAGGTTTTACAAACGGCTACCTGACAGTAGCCGTTTGTAAAACCTTGCATATTATTTAGTGCGTCCGTTAGATAATAAAAAAAATGGCTTTTTGAAAGCAAAAATCACTATGTAGATAAAGCGAACCATCGTTCAGGAGTGAGGAATAATGACGTCACGCTTCTGCACTAAATGCACGATATTATGACGTCATGTGACATTTCAAATCAATGTATTGTAGTGAGATTTTGGTAAAAAAAAATACATGTCGAATATTTTTTGTAAATTTATCTGACGGATATTAAAAAAAAATGCCATCTATGTCATTATTGATGGCGTTATGATAAAATTCTATCGCTAGTGTCAAAATCGCAGATGGAACATATTAGGTTATTGATTTCGGACGAATATTATTATGCACGTATCCCCGAATTTTGGGCTATGAAAATCATTAGTATACCTTTATATTTCGTTGAATCATTTCATATTAAACCGTAATGTTAGATTTAAAATGTCACGAACGCGGATTATCTGACACTCATGTAATATTATGCACAAGCGGTGCGCTAATGACACCAGAAAATGTCACTTTGATGACGATTTAATATCATTATAACACAATTAAGAGGTAACTTATATATTATACTCTATAGTGGTGACATGGCAGTTTAATGACAGGATTTGTATGTACAAGGTTGCTTTAATTGTTGATTTAATGCTAGGTTAAAGAATGTGACGCTTCTAAATGTTGATGCTCTATTAACTGCCTGTCGTCTGCCCTAAGATATGGAGTCATTTTTGGGGCAATTCAATCAATTCAAATTTGTTTTTAAGGCCCGAACAAGATGTCTTAGATCTATGTTTTCACTCAATGTTACTGAAAGCTGTATACCGTATTTTAAGAAATACAAAATTGTAACTCTACCCTGTATTGTACATTTTATTCCATACATGAATCGAAAACCCAATAGGTAATACATTTATCGACAATAGAAGGCAATTGATTTCAAAGATATTAAGGAAAATACTCATTTTTGCACACAAAGATATGTTAGGTCCGTATTCATCAAGCATATAAACGGTTTACGTTTAGAAGAGCTGTGTCTGTACCATGAGCTCTTAAAGCAGGACTGTTGCCATTGTGGAAGCGGGACAACGCACTACACTGCGCGTAGCGGCGTCTCGCTTACACAGCGGCAACAGTCCTGCTTTAAGAGCTCATAGTAAGCGGGGTGAAAGCTGATTACAAAAATGACGTAGGGTAAAGTAAATGATTGCCGCCCTTGTATTTAATATTCCACTTTTAATGAGAATCAGTAAATGAGTGCTAATCTTTGACTTAATATGCATAGTACCTATTGTAGTACCTATCGACCTCAAACACTTGTTTATTTGCGCAGTCCCTAAATTATATTACTATTATTATTGTATTCGAAATGACAGCGTGCTGCTGGGGAGTTTGTTGCGCCGTTTCTTCTCCACAGCCAGAGCACTTAGGAAGCGGTGAAGGGTGGGCGAATCAGGGTGCTGTCCATTGTATTGACGTTCTTAAAGTGCTACTTTGTAGCCTAGTTGGAATAAATGAATTTTTGATTTTGATTTTGATATCGTGTTTATTATGTTTAAGAAAATTTATAAACTGCTACCCTGTGAATTAAAATTTAGTTTAGCGGTTCAAAAAATATATTTAATGTAATCTTGATATTAAAAACACCACCATTCATAATCATTACGAAGATCTCTTAATTTTTTATTTATTTGATATTTCATACACGAAACAGTGGTTAAGCTGGCCATTATGCCTGAAGGCATTTTCTAGCAATCTACCTCAAAGTGATGCAGTATAATGAGACTGAAATAAATAAAGCTGATAATAGCTCCTTTCACCCTATTTTCAGTGTAGCTATTTATAAAGAAACGCTAACTGAACACTATTTATTTCATAGGAGTCATATTCAAATGAAGTTTTACGATCAATTTAAGTATAAGTATGTACTTAATTTCCATAAGAAATTGGACGGTTAAGAGTCGTTTCTAAACCAATTTTCTTTTTTCTTTTTATTTCTTAACTCAATCTTGTATCGCCTTTTTTTCTTCTGAATAAGTAGTTTTTGATTTAGTCGTAAATATAAGCCTGATAGTGGTTATTGACCGTGATTGCTAAACTGATGGTCGTGGGTTCGATTGGGACCCAGGATAAATCTTTGAGCGATGAGCATGATCATTTGATCTGTGTCTGGATGGAATTTATATACAGGGTGTTACCTAAAGGTTATATCTATCCAAAAGAGGCTTAGAGTATGTCTGTTATAGAGTCAGTTTACCAAATTTCAGCTCAAAATGAGTTAATTAAATAATTGATACCCAATTTTTTGCATCTGATATCAGACACTAATAATTATAACAAAACGTTTTGCCTCACTACGATGCTCAATATCTTAGTACCTCACTTGCTACATGTACGTCGCTTGAGCGGTCTGCCCCCCTAGACAAGTGACATATCGACAAGCGATAACGCTAATCGAATCGTTCAAATGTCTTGTCACTTCCATAGAAGTGACAAGTCCAAGTCACGTAACTTATCGAAACGAAATGTTATTTCCATACATTTAATGTCATTTAAGCGATTTCTATCTTCGTTAACGCTTGTCGAATTGCCACTTGTCTAGGGGGGCTGGTCTTGATTTTCGGTGTCAAATAATTAATTGATGCGAAAAATTGGATTTCAATAATTATTTTATTAACTCATTTTGAGCTGAAATTTTGTAAACTGACTCTATAAAAGATGTACTCTTTACCACTTTTGAATTAACATACCCTTTCTTTTACACCCTGTATAATAGGTATGTATAGTAGTAGTGGACCTAGATTAAGGTTGACTTGATTGTGTTACGTTTCATTTTCAATTTTGATTTATCTGTCTAGTATTACATGATACACATTAAACCAAGTACTAAATTGTTTACTCTTGCTAAATCAATATAAACCTCTCAACTAAATCAGATACAAACTAACAAGTTTATGTGGTGCGGTTAGATATTACATTAAAATTTAATCTTACGCTTGCCTAACCGCAGCAAGGCATTGTTTAGAGATTAGGAATCAAGTACTTATAGCCTAATCAACTGAACAGCCGCGGTTAACCGCAGCACACAAGGCATTAGTTTGATTGAAGAGATTAATGCGTTTGCGTAGGTATATTACAATGCACACATATATTACAATAACAGCTATAAGTATAGTACACAAGAATAAATTATATTAACACACAATTAAAGAAACAATGAAAACTGATCAATTACGATATAATTTTACTAAACTAATACAAACTAAATAATGCTAAATCACTTGAATACAAAAGCTGTCGAATTGATTTTACCAAAAACAAAATATCGTTTCACAAGGATTTCGTCGGATTTAAAAAGTAATTAATTATTAAACATTTATTCAGGCTCGTGCGACACGAGGCTTGACGGCGAAAAACAACAAAAACAAATGAATGACGAAATTGCGAATTATTGCATTATCTACGATTCCTGGATTAAAGTCATTTAGTCAACACTTTTTAGCTGGGTCTATCTGGGATTATCAATTGGATGATTCTCAAGTATCTTTGTTCTCAACTTAAAAATCGTATAATATACTTAAAACCAAATAAGCTTCATAATGTGAACAGTCAAGAATCTGTGTTTTATGTCTGTGTCGTAAAAAATGGCAGTCTTATTATTTCAGATAATATTATAAATAGGTAAGTATTATTTTTCAAAATATTTGATGAAGATTTTTTAAAGAGCAACTCCCGCTCTAAGGAAGTTAATCCTAGTGTCGCAAATTTTTACAAATTTTCAAATCACATGCACAAAGAACACCCAGACTTAGAACAAGCATTTTGTGGATGTGTCCCATGCAGGGATCGAACCCGCAGCACGTCGCGTCCAGTGGTACTTGGCGTGGCGACCTATAACACCATCCGTACAGCATTTTATACAAATATTTGAAAAATTCAAAAATGATTTACCCTTTCAGGATTAAAAAAAAAAGGATGACTTCACAACTGCCACATACAATTTAAAACGACAATATTGTCGAAAACGATGCTGAAAACAATGTTGATATTTTATCTCAACCCATTAATAAACCTTACCGGATATTACTTTGACCTTTTTATCTTGAAAACTTAAATCTTTTGATTTCCTTTTGGAATTGAAGTATTTTTTTCTTTCTGTTTGAGCATTCCGTGTATGTTGATCACTGGTTAACTGCTTAAAGCAAGCCGTGTATACAGGCTAAAGGAAAACAAAAAAAAAACTATCAATAGATAATTGTAAAGAAATCACATACACGGCAACATTACCTATTTAAAGAAATAAAAAAATAATCAGGCAATTATAGTAAACGCATCATTGATTACCACGAATAACGAAAATCGACCTTATTCCTTCGAAATAAAGATGTTAATGTCAAGGTCTTTCCGCTGTTGTTTACATGTGTAATTTTTAACATCGATATTTCCTTCTTTTATTTTTAGGGGACCTGCCAATGACCTTTAAACTGTTTTTATTATAGCTTTATTTACGTCACACAACTCAACCGGGATTAATTTAGATGGTAGGTGGTAGGTATATTATACACACTGGCTTTTGGAAAAATTGTTGAAACTTGCTTCATATGATTTGCTAAATTTTTATGTAATTTTACTGTATCGCCCTGCAGATTATAATGTATTTTGAATATTTAGGGAGACATCATCGCCTAAATCTTTAAATAAAAGACTAAGAATACACTTGAGTATTAACACAAATAGGTCGGTAGTCCCGCATCGAGGCTATCTGTCAATTTACAGACCAGCTTCTCATTACACATTACAGCGTCTCATTGGTGGAGAATATGACACATCAGATGCGACACTAGCAACCATAGCAGATTTTTGACTCGCGTAAGCCCCCATTAGCATAGCCTCAGTATTATTAATCTGTTGAATATTTATGACAGGTAACGGATTAAATTTTCATATCAGGGTTTATATGCCTTAACGTCACTTGAATAAACGTTATCTTTTAATTCATGGATCATTGGATGAATATAAAGTAGAGCTTTAATGAATTGAAATGGAAATCATTATTCATATTTTAAATTATATTTGTTTTCATTATTATGTGAGTTATAAGGTTTAATATTAATAAAAGATTATAGTCAGGCTACAAAAGGGTGATAGCTAAAAATGTATATGTCCGTCGGGTAGATTATTGAAATATATTGAATACGTATCCTCTCCTTAGGTATGTATCATAACATCTTTGTTTAATTCCGACACATAAATAATAATAGCTGTAATAGTAGATACTATAGAAGTTACTGTGACATCTAAACATAAATTTTTCAAAATTATTTGAATACAAATTAATTTTATTTTCTCTACGAAATCGCGGGTGTTTACAAAAATTCAAATCATATGCATAAAGAACACCCAGAATTGGTACAAGCATTTGTGGATCATACAAATATTTGTGCCGTGCTGGGTTCGAATCCGCGGCACGTGCGCAGTGATAATTAGTGTGGTGACCTAATCCGTCAGCTATCCGGACAGTCAATTGTCATGTAATATACTGTTATTTTTAGAGTATACATACACAAGCATAGAGTGCGCGCATCGCTAGTAGCTCGTTGTGCCGAGCTTAAGCAAATTTTTTGTTATAAGTAAGCTCGTTTACTAATTTAAGTGATTAACCGCGTGACGACAGACGTTTATGCGAAAAATGGTTCCGATACTATTAGGTTTTGAGATAGTTTTAATTGCGCTAATCTAGCTCTGTTTTGACACTAATTTGACGATTTAACTAGTTCATACTGGCTTCAGATCATACTCGATATGCGCACTCTATAGTTTACATAATTTTCTCTAAGATGTTAATACAAATTGTAACATCCATATTTAGAATCTAGCTATATGACGTAGCTCACTGCCATAACTAGGTTGTCTTTCAGACTTCAGACGATAATGTAATAACATGGAAACACTATAAGTAGTTTTAATCAGACCTAACATTATATTATTTAGCTCCGTACTAAGATACTAATAATAAATAGGTTTTGATGTTCTTTGATTTTCTTAATATGTTTTTTTGTTAGACTAAATTTGATTCTACTGCTGGGCAGAGTCTCTAAGTCAGAATCTTTCTGTCTTTTGCGACGTCACCCCGCATCTCTGTCGAGATCATCACACTACCTTCGCCGCGGTGCACCTCGAAGAAGATTTGTATAATTCTTTTATTTATCCTAGGGTCAATAAAGAAAAAAAAACAGGGGCATTTAACAACGGGGTTTGGCATGTTAACTTCTTCAATTATAGAAAACCACAGCATGCAATAACAAGGTTAAGTTGAGGTTTTAAAGCAAGTTAATGATACAACACACAGGCAAAAGCAACAGATTAACTTAAAATTTAGTTTTCTAAGAGTAGGTAATAAGTAAGGTAGTGGCATGATAGGTAATAATAATATTTTTTGTGTGTTTATATATTATCTTAATAATAAATTATAACATAACAATGAAATAAATTACTTTAAATTTGAAAGTATTGTAGAATAGAATCGAATGGTTAGGTAGCGAGCGAATGCGATTCCCAACGGGTGAGTCGCCCCAAACGCAATTTACGTCGTTTTGACGAACCGACCGACTTTTCAAACTTCCCTTTGAGCAGTGACAGGGTTACGTGCACTTTTATTAGCGGTAGCAGTTCATTTTTATTCAATTATTTTTGCGATTTTTTTTTTGTAAAATGTAGTTTAATAAATTAGTGTGTATTTCATATTTAACTGAAGTAACAAAAGTTTAAAGCTAAACGTTATTAAACTCTTCGCATCATATTAATAAATCTTTCATCGATTATAAGCAAAGCAAGCATTTTCGCAAAATGCATTTAATTGAATAGAGCATTTTCCAACTGAATTTTAGTTTAAAAATACTGAACTAAGAGGCTTACTATCTAGACACACAAAAGCTTTCCCAGAAGCGAACCCCAGTAACCAGATTTAAACTTCCCCCTCATTTTAACGTCCATAAATCAGGTGGTACATAACGGAAATATTTCAATAGTTTCCAACTTGGAACCTACCCAACTTTGAATTTTCTTGGAATGAAATGGAAGTGGGAATGTCATAAAAGTTTGTGACATCTGCCATTAAACGTCATTACATGAATGGTTAGGTAATGGTCTCTAGTTCATTTTAGTTGAAATGAAGTTAGAAATTCATTTTTGTGAGACCTCACTGTTAAAATGATAAGTGTTTTTTTAAACTATTTCGTTGGTTAACTTTGGGAAGTAGTACGCCCTAAAACGCCGTTGTATTATTTTATAACCTTAGTTTTCAAGATTTTGTTTTGTACCGATTTATAAAATATCATATTTTTTTCATTGAGTTTTAAATTCTTCTTTTTTTCTATAATACCTAGGATATATCTTCGCCAAATGTTACCTGATGATTATATAACTATTTAATTTAAATTCAACCAATTTTCGTTAAGCTTAAAATTGGTATGATTTTATCTAACTGGATAGTCGAGATGTATAGGTCACCACGCCAATTACTAATGTACGCGACGCGCTGCGGGTTCGATCCCCGCATAGGACACGCATTTGTGTGTACCACAAAGGCTTGTTCCAAGTCTAGGTGTTCTTTGCGCATGTCATTTCAATGTGTATAAACGCAGGGATTAAATTCATTAGTGCGGGAGTAATAATAATAAAAAAAAAAATACGGTATTATTTTATTTGATTTCAATTGTCTACCCCTAAAGTTAGAAAATTGGAATATACATATTTTATCAACTTTTTCATTCAGTTTTTTTACATTAATGCGTTTAATATTTTTACACATCATAGTAAATATTTATATCTTTTAAGCTTTGACTACTCAACATCTTATTCAGAAATAAACTCGGAGATGAATAGAATATTTTGCATTTAATTTCAGTGCAGTACACCTGAAGTCGGCTCATCTCTGCTGAGAACAATAGCTCGCTATTATCTTTGGTGGACGCATAACAATAGATCCGATTGTCTGCTCCTCCTCATGGAAATCTTGCTTTGAAGGCTCCATCCGATCTTTGAAGATAAACCAACAGATGCGCTTTAATTGGGTACTGCGATATCTTATAGCTTCAAAAGTACGTTGTTTTGTTGTAATCAGCTGAAATCTTTAACGTATTTCGTTAAATAATTTTTGCGACTTTGCTATGTTTTATAGTATAATACGTTTATAATGCTGTTTATATTAGCAAGTCACGGAAATATACTATTGTTTTTCAATTCATTTATGTATAAAAATCAATTGTACTAGCTATTTATTACAAAAGCTAAATGTAATACATAGATGACTGAGTATGAAAGGTCAAAATCTAATTAGTCCGACAGAACATGACAATGAAAAAAAATAAAAAAAATAAACAACTATTTAAATTATTTCAACGTCATTACAAATAAAGCTTTGTGTTCTCTGTAACATTACTTATTCAACAATAAACAAAAATAATGTAATTTTTCTTGTCAAAGTAAAATTTTGGGTACCAAATATACAGACACCAAAAACAAAGGCTGGTTTCAGACTAGCGTAAATTTTCGTGCAAAGCTCTGCAAATTACCCTAGTTATATAGACTTAAAATAAAAGTCTAAAACTGTGAACACAACGGAGGGATTCCGGACAAGCTTTCAAACTGTTACAATAATATGTAGGTTTCTGCATATCCTGAAAATCCAACGTTGGTACTAATGTAATAGAAAAAGGTACAACTCAATTCTGAAATTCCTAGAGAACCATAGACATATTATATAAAAAACGATTTTTGAAAAGATCATTTGTTTGTAAATCAGTGTAGGTCATTTATTTGTAAATAAGATTTTCTTAAAAATTATTTTTTTAATCACATACTTTAAAATCAGCTAGGATTTCAGTACCTACCAGTACTAGTGAAGACAAATGAAAGAAGCCTAAATACAATGAGGTTGCGTCTTTCCGTTACCTAGTGGCAACCCTCTGGACCCATTAGACCAGCTTGAAATTACCATAATATTGTATTGTCACCGAACTTCTATATGTATGCAAAATTTCATCTTAATTGGATGTCTAGAAGTAGTTCTAATTTAGCTTGCAAGATTTGACCCTAAAAAACACAGATAGCAAAGTTAAATCAAAGCTTGTAAAAACACATGGGTGTGCAGTACAAAATCATAGTTAAATATCATAATTAGTATCGACGTCTGTACTATCTACTATTTACAGGACTATTACGTGGACAAAAAGAACATCTATCAAGTATCATATTGTAGCATATTGACAAATACCATTCGGAATTCCAATAAAAAAGCGGATAAAAATAAAGCAGTTCGAACAACTCAATAATCAAATTAACTGTCAAACGTTCAAAAAAAGAACAAAGCTATTATTTAAACACACAAATTCAATTTCAAATTACGAATGTCAGTTATAATCCGTTTATTTACGTTTCGTTTCACAGTATGAATCTAATATCTTTTTCAAGTCTATTAAGACGATGAATATTCAAATCGTGGCAGCTGCAAGTAATTTATTGCGACAAAAAGCTTGGGTTTATTGGAACGGTTCTCTGAACCCAAATAGCAAGTTTTCGAGGCCATTTGAGGGGTTTTAATTTACTTACACATAGTTTGGATTCGGAGTCCAAACTTATTATATTCGGTATTATTCTATTTCAAATTAAACGAACTTTACCGATTCCCTTTGCTTGTTGGGACGTAATTTTAATAATATCTAGTACTTACTATCTTACTTTTCTAGGTCAGACGAATAAAATAAAATAAAATAGGTACATAATTTTATTGACTATCTTGGAATTTAATTTAAAATTATGTCAATTCTCGTTTACGACTAAGGTACCTATATCTTTCAGATCGCGGGCCTTTGGGGTTGGATCTAAGCTTTTTTACACAAACAATAGAATAGCTTAGTACTTATAGTCATTTATTTTAAGCTTTCTGTATAATTAATATTAATTTTAATTTCAAAAAGATAAAAAAACTTTCTTCTTCTTCTTAAAGTGCCTCTCCACTACTGGAGGTTGGCCTGAAGGATTATGGTTAAAATAAACTACAATTAGTTTATTAAACTTGGATTTAATTTATTAAAGCAGAGATACAATATACGTACGCACAGGACCGGCCACAGAGCAAGAAGAAAGATTTTATTCATTGACAGCTCAAGTCACGTCACCTGACATTTACGAAGCTCGTTAGATATGTTGCGTTTACAAAGACTTACATTTCCAACACTGGCCCTTAAACCAACAATATCTGTTTACTACTTAGCTAAACATTATACATAGCGAACAATAAACTTTTAACTACAAACATGGCCTAGTCCGAATTATTACACTTGTGCCTATCACAACAGTAATTGAGATTCAACAAACATGAATGACAATACTAACAAACCTATATCACAAAAATAGGAAACATTCGTTACATTATGTTCATATAAACTCAGTAGGAACATAACATACAGTAACTCAGTACTAAAATGAATTACAAATTACAATTTAATAACATCAGTTGTTCCAGGAACATCTTATATTTATCTTTACCTAAGGGCTTGGTTAAGATATCAGCTAACATATCATTAGTGCAAAGATATTCTATTACAACAGTTTTATTCTTAACTAACTGTCTAATAAAGTGATGTCTTACATCAATGTGTTTTGTACGTGAATGGTACATTACATTCTTACAAAGTTTCAAAGCAGACTGATTGTCATTGAAAATTGTAATAACAAAATCCTTCTCTACAATTTCTTTTAAGAATTTTTGAATAAACAAGCCTTCTTTACACGAATCGGATATCGACATATATTCAGCTTCAGTACTTGACAAAGCGACCGTCTTTTGTTTGCGGCTTTCCCATGATACAACCGACTTACCGATTTTATACAAATAACCAGTACAAGACTTACGATCGACGGTGTCGTTGGCCCAATCAGCATCGGCATATGCCGTCACCTCTAGTCCACCACCTTTAACGAATGTTAAACGAAGGTCTGCGGTACCTTTCAAGTAGCGAAGAACTCTCTTTGCTGCCTTCCAGTGGACTTCTGTAAAAGACTCATTAAATTGACTTAAATAACTGACTGCAAAGGCTATGTCAGGCCGAGTGCAGACGGCTATGTACATGAGACAACCTATAAGACCTCTATAGTCATATGTATCATCTCGCTGACTACCTCTTGGTAACTTGAGTCCCATCTCCATGGGAGTATAGGAAGGTTTGCAATCTTCCATCTTAAATTTCTTTAGAACCAAATTTATATAGTTAGATTGGTCGAGTGTAATTTTATTTCTTTCTCTACACAATCTCATACCTAGCACCTGATGTGCTGGCCCTAAATCTGAAATGTTAAATTCTTTCATTAATTTCGATTTTATATCCAATTTCTCAGTGTTGCTACATCTTGAAAATAATATGATATCGTCTACATAAAGCGCAATAATGATAAGCGAATCCTTGTTGCGTTTAATATAAACACATGGTTCCAATGAAGATTTGGTCAGTTTTAATTTATCACACAGAACAGAGTCAATTTTTTCATACCAGGCTTTTGAAGCCTGCTTCAAGCCATATATAGCTTTGTTAAGCTTATATACCTTGTCTTCTTGACCTTTGACCTTAAAACCCTCTGGTTGTTCCATAAAAACTGTTTCTTTCAAATCTCCATTAAGAAAAGCTGTCTGAACATCGAGATGTTCAATTTCCATATCATATTCTGCTGCTATAGCCAACAATGTACGTATAGTTGAATAACGGACAACTGGAGCAAAGGTTTCCTCGTAGTCTATGCCATACTTTTGGGTATAGCCCTTGGCTACTAAGCGGGCCTTATATCTTAGTACTTCACCATTTAAGCCACGCTTCACTTTAAATACCCATTTACACTTGACGGGCTTCTGTGATGCCTGCCTCTCAGTCAGTGTCCAGCATTCATTTTTAATAAATGAGTTGTACTCACTTGACATGGCTTCTTTCCAATTCTTAGCATCTAACCCTTTTAGAGCCTCCTGCACACTCAGCGGAGCATCAGCATCAGATGTCTTCACCAAGAATGACGTCTCAGGCGAGGCTGGTTCTTCATACTCAGATGAACCCTCACTTTCGTCCTCTGGAATGTAAGTTTCATCGGCAGGATCATCGCTCTCAACCGAGCTTGCCGAATCCTCTGTTGTGGGCGAACTGTATCTCTGATTTGGTACCAAGTTTGTTGTATCATCAGACATATCAGCGTTTACAACAGATGATTCTGCTTGCTGAGTCTTATCACTCATATTTACACATAATTTTTCTGTAAATATGTCAATAAGTGACTTATTATCATCATGTGATACATTACTAAATAACTTGTTTTCTAGGAATGTCACATCCCTGGCCCTTATGCAATTTGTTGGATAATCAGGATCAATTAACCTATATCCTTTGGTTTCGTTACAATATCCCACAAATATATAACGCTTGCATTTTGAATCTAGTTTTGTACGTTTTTGATTCAATGCATAGGCCACAGTACCAAAAACACGTAAGTGTTTCAGAGATACCTTTTTGCCGCTCCATTTTTCCTCCGGAGTGCTCCCTAGGACAGCCTTGGTTGGACACCGATTTCTTATGTAGACAGCCGTGTTGACTGCCTCAGCCCAGAACTCATTTTTCAGGCCAGCATCCCTCAGCATACACCTCGCTGCCTCCATGATGGTCCGGTTGGCTCGCTCCGCGACGCCATTTTGTTCCGGAGTTCTTGGGACGGTCAGCTGATGCTGGATGCCATGAGTTCTCAGAAAATCCTGGAAAGAGGAACTAGTATACTCTCCGCCGTTATCACTTCTGAGGATTTTTATTTTGTTACCTGTTTGGTTCTCCACCAAAGACTTGAATTGTTTGAATTTCTCAAAAACTTCACTTTTCTGCTTAAGAAAGTATACAAATGTTTTTCTAGAGAAATCATCTATAAAGAGCAGAAAATATCTTGCCCCACTAAAAGACTGACAAGGCAGTGGTCCGCAGACGTCACTGTGGACCAGCCCTAGGACTTTAGTTGCCCTATTAAAAGACTTTTTGGGAAATGGCAGTCTATGCTGCTTACCTTCTATGCAAGATATACATGGCACATAATTATCATTATAATTAATATCATTAGCCATACCTTTTCTTAATAGCTCCATGCTGCGTTGGTTGAGATGTCCTAGTCGCCTGTGCCATACCTGTTGTGAACAAGCCTCATGCTCAACCACTGAGAACGCTGAATTCTGTGAACGCTCGTCTTCCTTGTTCTGCAAATGCTCGATTTCTGTATTCTGTGAACTAACATTACACTTAAGTAATACAGCCTCGACAGTGTCGAGGACATAAGCACCATTTTTTAGATGAGCGCTAGCCACAACTACCCCTTTGTCTTTAATTTGACAAGTACTGGAGCTGAATACCACAACGAACCCTTTGCTAACCATGCTACTTACAGATAAGAGATTAACTGTTAATTTAGGTACATAATGAACATCACTAATTGTTCTTGTGACGCCATTTTTTAAGTACACTTTTGCAGTACCATATCCTGCCGTAGTCAAGGTTTCACCGTTTGCAACTGTCACTCGAAGTTTATCTTCCACAAAGTCGTCTAGCATGTGCCTCTCTTTGCACATGTGACTTGTCGCACCGCTATCCACATACCATGAGTCGCTCTCTAAATTGACAGATAATGCAGTTAGCAACGCCTTTGATGTGTCAGCTGGCAACTTCTTCTTGCTTGCTTGCTTGGTGGGACAATTTTTTAGGAAATGACCTGTTTTCTTGCAGCCAAAACATTTAGGTGCCTTCTTCACGGCTGCGAGCGCTGTGACATTTTCATTTTTGTCATCCCGCCGCAATCTCTCCTGAAGTAATTTGGCAGACACAATCTCACTAGATAGTTTGATGTTGGAGTTTTCCATAGCCATAATTAGTGGATCATAATCTTCACTTAGCCCGCTGAGCATCAGTACAGCAATGAAGTCATCATCCAAGCCTGCTCCAATATCAAATAACTGTTGTGCCAGATCCATAATCTTGTTAATGTATTTCTGCATGTCCCCGCAGTCCTGCAACTTAGTGCTGAACAAGGTCCTTAGCAAACCTAGCCGTCGACACAGCCCCTTGTCCTCGTACGCGTTCTGGAGGTTGACCCACGCCGCATGCGCCGAGCTGGCGTTCCTTATGTGACTGAACGCCGTAGGTTGCACGGAGAGGGCGATACGCGCGAGCGCTTTCTGGCCTCTTTTGACGTCCTCCGGTTTGGTGGAGTCAACATCATTGTCCACGAGGTCCCACAAGTCCTCATGTATCAGAACCATCTTCATAACGAATTTCCAGGTGTTGTAGTTTTCAACGCCTTTTAATTTCTCGATATGAACAGTCGAAGCTGGATTAACTGCAGCCATGACGATGATTTGCCGGCGTCCGAGACGAGGTTAGGTTTTCGCCGTGTACGTACGTATATGTTAAAAAAACGTAAAAATAAACGTATATCGCAATTTAGTATCGTGCCTGGGCCCATAACCTGAAGGATTATGGTTAAAATAAACTACAATTAGTTTATTAAACTTGGATTTAATTTATTAAAGCAGAGATACAATATACGTACGCACAGGACCGGCCACAGAGCAAGAAGAAAGATTTTATTCATTGACAGCTCAAGTCACGTCACCTGACATTTACGAAGCTCGTTAGATATGTTGCGTTTACAAAGACTTACATTTCCAACATGGCCGTCAGCTCAGCAAACTTCTTCCTGTCCTGCGCCAAGCGAAAAAGTTCTTCTACGCTGGCGATTTCTGTCCATTCGCGGATGTTGCGTAGCCAAGACTTCTTTCTCCGTCCAGCGCGTCTTTTCCCCTTTAAAAACTTTATAGAATTTAATCGTTTCAGTATAGGTTTACATAAACAAAAATCGAAAAGAGTATCTTATATCAAAAGGTCTCTTATAACTGATTTATCTACTTTTTAAACAGAAAAATTTAAACTTATTTCTATAAAAGCAAAAATAACTGGCTAAATTTTGCGCTTCATGTCTAAACCATAAAATAGCTTACAGTTAACCTCACTTCCAAAAGTGGACATAGGTTACTATTTGCCGCGATAACCGACATCCACGCGGGTGGAACCGCGAGCGAACACTACTAAATAATAATTCTCGTATTTTAATACAAGCAAACTTGCCTCGGGATGTAAAGCCGTTGCTAAGTTTCATTGCAAATGGAAAGTTTCTTATGTTTGTCGTCTTCATTTATTCAGTCGACTTACCTTCTGTTTGTGTAGTGTTGCTTTAAATCCAGGTAAATTTACATCCACCAAATGTTGGACGCGTTGAACAAAGTTTAACTGAAGCAGTTGATGAAAGAAGATCGATCTACAGTTTTGTTGTGGGTTAATTTATTAGTTAAGTCTTCATAAAATTTGGAACTGCGACTAAACCGATTTTTCTTTATTTTGTAGTATAATTAAGACATATAAAGCTGGCATTTTCTTTGCACAAAGAATATGCATAGCCATTCAACGTGGTAACGTTGCCACCCTTCTGGGCATATTGTCCGTCATTTGACCAAGATGACGATAAGTTTTCTTAAGACTGTAGTACATTATTAAACATAGTTTTATTTATATATTAAAAGTTTTAATTTTAGTACAGCTTAAGTATTTTTTTATTAATTGTATGTATTAATATTGTTGTATCTATAAAAAACAAATAGTGAATTTAAGTAGTAAACAATAAATTATTAATATTACCTAAGTGCCGTTTTTGTGTCAGCAGGGCAAAGGCCTCCCTTTCCTCTTTCATTCTCTATCACGTTCTACAATTACCTATATTATAATATCAGCCGTTTTATAAAGAGAAGGAGCACTGATCACTACGCTTGCTCACTTGCGGGTGGGCGATTTCGGTTTCCAAATTTTGCAATCCAAGTTTTTCGAAAATTTTTCCTCTACCAATTTTTCTGTGATGTCTTAGAATAATTAAGAAAGTACATATTATTTTAAAAAATCAATCTGTACCAGCATTCATCGCGGTTCTAGCCGGAGTGACTGCAATCTTGTGCATCCGGTCATAATACTAAGCCACGACATTACAGTTTATTGAAACTTTTATTTTGTACTATACACAATACGCTCATGAGATTAAACAGCGTTTCCCGTCACATTTGTATTTGTTCTCCACATCACCTACTTTATGTTACCTAAGAGAAAAAATAAGTACACTATAGAGTGCGCCTAACAGAGTATGAACTGTGAGCTCTAGTATGAACAATTAAAATAGCAAAATTGTGTCAAAACAGAGCGCGCCGTTTTATTAAAACTACATCAAAACCTAATATTAGCCTTATATTATTAGGTAATTACCATTGATTTTTTTGCATAATCGTCTGGATACTAAAAATTACTACTTAAATCAGTAAACGAGCGTAGTACTTACAGCAAATATTTGTTTACGTTTGGCACAACGGGCTATTAGCGATGCGCGCACTCTATGCTTGTCTATGTATACTCCAAGGTTGTTACTTTCAGAGAGTAAAGTTTATTTTGAAACCTGTCAGATGTGAGCTTTAAAAACTTCTTTGTTTCGCAACCTGGGGTTAGAACAATGAAATTCTACGTAACATGTTCCTTAAAATGTTTTACTCGTTCTCTCTTTGTGTGAAGTCAAGAGCTAAAGAATATTAACGTAGTCAGGTATTTCTATACATTTCTTACAAGATTTTGTTAGTACTTCGTCCATGAGCGAATAGATGCTGACATTGAATCGTGCTGTCGTGCATTTGGAAAATAATAACTAGAATAAAATATTAATATTAATTGGGAATTTTCGATTATCTGATCCTCTTAAACTTACGGAAATATAGTTCAAATAAAATTTAACAACCTTGAAAATAATTATATTTTTCAAATTAATAGTTTTCCATAAATGTTTTAGTAATAAAACTTTAAGATCTTTTAAAATGAATTAGGTATATTTTGTACAATAAAAACAAGATAAACAAATTCAACATAAATAAATAAATAAAGTTTCATCATGTTATTCGGATCAGGAGAAATAAATTGTAAATTGTAAAGGCTTAAGGGTTTTAATTAAGCTCAATTAATTGGATATTTTATGACCAATGTATAAACAAACGAGCATTACTAATTGTCCAATATTTGATCAAATGTTTGAAAAGCTAAATTACTTATATTTAACTTAAAAATAAAAATACGAAATAATATTTGCGTCATTAATTATTTTTATGATGGAATTATTTATGGTGTTTTGTATTGTATCTTTTTTTTTCAGCTTTTGTTGTCCCATTGCTGGGCAAAGTCTTTCCTTCAATCAACTCAACCTACTTTGCGGCTCAGCTTGGGAGAGCCCCATGTCCAGCAGTGGACCAAAGTAGGTTGAGTTCTTGAGTTATCTATCGATGACAAAGAATTTTCGAAATCGATCCACAATTTCCAATAATATCGTTTAATAAAAATATAAAAAAATGCCGTCGAATTTAGAACCTCGTCCTTTTGAAGTTACTTGAAAATTTGTCGGTGGCAGTTAAAAAAAACAACTATTCATAATTAGTTCACCCTTTTAGGGCCTACCGCAGTATAGACATATCTCACTAATATGTAGAATATTTCTATGCCCCAGTATGTATACATATCTACATACATGTATATTCCTTCACACCACCCTTTTCTGTCGAGTTAAAACTTACATCAAAATCTTTTCAAAACGTATTCGCAAAGAAAATATTTCTTTCCATTTTAAAACCTCCTTCTGGACACACTTATCTTACGGAAACTAATCGCATTTCACCGGAAAATATCTACGTCACAATTTCCGATCAACAAAATTAAGTCTGAGAACGATTTTGAAAACTGTTTCTATTTTAGTTCGCTCGTAATTAACTGAGATAAGTGCATCGAATTGACTTCTAAACGGAACCGATCTGAACTTAAGCTTTAGATAGTAAAATGAAATTAAAATAGCACAGAATAAGCTGTGTTTTTTTATGAATCATAAATTTATATTAATATCATAAAACACTTGACAAACGAAGTTTTATACAAGATGTTCCAAAAAGTATGGGCGAGCGAGCGTCCAGAGGTAATGAGCACTTGTATGCGAATCATCCTCATGTATATTGTATAATGTCGGTTTATTCCGCAATTTTTTGTAGTTTTCTAGTTATGTGATTCACATGATTTTAAACAACTCTCTCAACTCCGACATTCATGCTATTTCTACTTATGCCGTCTTGGTTAGTCGAGATTCATGGTTTATTTTATGGATTATAAATATAGTGTATCATTCTATAATCAGATCTAAAAAAGAATGAAGTTTTTGAAATAATTGATGATGAGTGGTTATTTTCACAATGTTAATTCTGTACTTCCCTTCTATCTATTTTACTAAAACGTACAACTTTTTCATTTTATTTTTTACTTACTCCATAAACATTGTCTGCTTCTGCAAAATCTATATAAACCTATAAAAGTCGGATTAGTTACACCATTTATAACTCAAGAGGGAGTGGACCGATTAGCATGATCTTTAATTTGTTGGGTTCCTCTCTTTGAATAGGAGGATAACTAAAAAAAGCATCGGAAAAAATCACGAAAGAAAGTCTTACGGGAACGGGGGAACTGCTTACGCGGGTGAAACTGCGGGGCACAACTAGTCAGAGAGATACAACTTCTATGTCAACGTATAGAAAACGTCAGTTTTAAAATTGTTTATGAAAAGTACATTACAACTAAGTATAAGCTGATAATACATATTTTTATGGAGTAAAACATATACATATTTTTATGGAGTAAAACATTACACATATTTCTAGGAGCAACAAGGATTAAATAATACTTTGCTCATTAGCAGTGAATAGCCGCTAGTTCAAAACTCTAAGGCTTGGCGCAAACGGGCCAACGACCACAGCCACCGGTGGCCACACTTCTTGTGGTGGCGTTCACTCGCTACAGCAGACAGATATATGATTGGCTTGAGGCCCTTCAGGTTCTCGCAAAAAGTCCGATGAAGCAGTCAAAGCCTGCGCTAAGGCTAACTGCTTAAAACTATTAAAAAAAAAAAAGTGTGGAACTCGGGGACTGCCGCGGTAAAGCTATTGCATAGCATTTTTTATCAACTTATGCAATTATAATATTTATGCCGAATTTTTTTTTCTTTGATATTAATTTAAGTTTTTTCTTTGATATTAATTCAAGTTACACTTTTTGAGCGTGGTGACCGATCAGACAAAATTTGTTTTTCTTTTATTGAATAAATGAGAAGTTAATATTGTTTAAAATATTTTTATTATCTTACAATACATTTAGGTTATTCAGGAATTTTTATCATTGAAACTATAGGTTTATGGTAACTGAAATAAGAAACATAAGTTTGAGTTCGGAGCAGCTCGTCTCGATCCGTGCGAGCTTCGTACAGTCTACACGCATACGTCTAGTCGCACGCACACAAACACCGTGACGAAGTCTGCCGAACTGAAACGACGTTAGACGATGCATGGCTGTCAACGCCGCACCGCTGGGCGCTGTGCCGGTCGGAGTGTTCGGTGTTAGGTTTATTTTCGTTGCGGAATTTCTTGATTCGGTCGCCGCGCTCAAAGCCCGCGATAAAAGATATGCAATAGCTTAAAAAAAAACAGATATAAGACCTGTCTGCTGTAGCGAGTGACCGCCACCGGCTACACATGTGCGGCGTTAATCCTTACTAATATTATAAAAATGCGAAAGTAACTCTGACTGTCTGTCTGTCGTGCTTTCACGCCGAAACTACTGAACCGATTTAAATGAAATTTGGTACATAGATAGTCTAGAGCCTAAAAAAAGCCTAAAAAGGACATAGGTTACTTTTTGCTGCGATAATCGACATCCACACGGGCGGAGCCGCGGGAAACAGCTAGTACAAAATATATGAAAAAGTGTGTTAAGTCGCTGTTGTTGGCCACCGGTGGCTGTGGTCGGTTGCCCGTTTGTGGCGAGCCTAATGGATATAATTAAAAGCATTTTGCGTTTATTGTGGTTTTACAATAGTATAATATTCATAAGTTAGCAATAGATTCAATAATGTGGCTTTCAAATTTCAATAGTTGTAGTAATCATTCAACCCGCCATTATCGATTGATACAAAATTGTGGGCTCATGAACGTTTTAAAAAAAAACTATATTATAAACCTCTGACTTTTTAAGTGACTTTAAAAGGTGAGGTTTTCAATTCGACGGTATGTTTTTTATTTTTTTGACAGTATCTCCGGGAATTGGGGATTAATTTCAAAAATTTTGGTCCCATATTAATTTTATTAAAGTCGTTTGCTCTTTAAATTTTTGTGTAATCAATTATATAAAACTAATGAAAACTATCAAAATGCTGTACAGATCTCCATAAATTAATTGTAGCTGAGAACCATCTGGATAACTTCAGCTTTCAAACGAAAAAAAACTGCTGAATGTCTGTCTGTGAAGATACGATTTGATCCCCGCGCGCCACCAACGCGAACGCACGTACTCTCAATCACCTCCGTGTTTTTAAATCTAAATACAGTGTCTATAGTGCATAAATAACTAATAAAACATAATAAAAATAAACTACTAAATGAAAGTGTCAAATGTGTGAAAAAACAAAGTGAAATAACAACGGCAACTCTTTTTGCGAACAGTTTTTATCATAATCATTTTAAAAACTTCGAATAGTGCAACGACTTGGACTTTGACCTCATTAACATAACAAAGGAAGCACAGTGACTTCGCATATTAACCACTCAAGACTCGAGTTAACCAGTGACTAATTACAACAATAGCGTTACAGTGTCCGTAGCGCGGAGGAATAGTGCTTAACCATAGTTGTCGCCGGAGGGTTCGAGTTCGATCCACGGGACTTCGTCGAAAATATTTTTGCTTTTTGTTTTTATATTGAAAAGCTCTCGGCAATAGTAAATAAAATACAAATAATACAGAAAATATATATATAAATATAATATACATATTTCACCGTTAAATATATTTCTTCCACGAAATGCAACGAACTCCGCCACAAAATACATCATTGATACAAGGGCAATCGTTGTCTGAGACTGACCTAACATCTACCTTTAAGAACCATGATTCTAGCAATATTACGGTGAGGTTCAAGCGCCAACGGATAGAATATTCGCCAACTAAAGATATGGAAAATGAACTCAAGCCGGTATTAGACGATTTCAAAGCTGAGCTCTTGGATATGTTGACGAATTGGAAGACAGAGCACGATAGTATGCTAACATCCTGGAAAGCCGAGCACGATGGCATATTGTCCAAACTGTCTGTGACGTGGCTGAACTTAAAAAACAGTGCCTCTCGAATCAGATAACAAACTCCAAAATTGAGCACAGTATGTCTTTCATTAATATCCAATATGAAGACATCAACAGCAAGGTATCTAACTTGGAAAAAGAAAAAATTGCAAACAACGAATATATATGCCAATTGCAGAAACAACTTCAAGACTTGCACTTTCAGTCGCGCCAAGCAACTATCGAGATACGAAATATACCGGCTAACGAAACAGAAAAGGCGGAAGACCTTGTCTCTATTGCGCGAAATGTTGGAAAAGCGCTTGACATAGACATTGAGGCCGGCACTTTAAGGGACATTTATCGTATTCCCGGAAAACCGGGTCTATGCAGACCCATAGTTGCCGAATTCTGTAGCGTCAATATAAGAAACAACTTCCTAACTAAAGTTCGAGCATTCAACAAAGAGCGCCCTTTACACGATAAGTTAAACACACAGATTATTGGAATTGAAGGAGATAAAAAACCTGTGTACGTTGATGAACACCTCCCGCCAACCGTAAAGAAGCTACTCTATGATACACGCCAGTTTGCAAAAGCCCACAGCTACTCCAGTTGGTATTCGAATGGAAGAATTCTTCTTCGTAAGAATCCAAATGACAAACCCCTTCTGATAAAATCTGAGAAGTGCCTCTCTATATTAAAAGGGCAACAATGACTACACCTAACCCTCTCTAATCGTAATCTGTTTTGTCTTGCATGCATTAATTATATTGTAAGTTCGTTATATTATTTTTGTACAATTATTCTTGATAGTCGTTTTTCACTCCAAGTTTTTATACACTACACTTACAACATACACATACATTATATACTCAATTTCAGTCATATTACCAGTTTTAGTCTGAAACTTTTAATAATTTGCCTTTTTTGCAACATAACATGTAAGTTTAATTTATCTGTATCTCATATTAATATACTTCAAAATCGGTATCCAGTAAAGATCGAAAACAATGATTGGGTGCTGTTTCTAAAAATTCCAAACAGCAATGGCTAACATAAATAATATCATATCTAATGAACTAGATGAACTCACTATCGCCATTTCTCACCTTTGCCCACCCGAGCGGTGTCTGGAATTTATTAAGCAACCAAAACTTAGTCTGAAAATTATTCACATAAATATAAGAAGCCTTAAAAAGAATTTTAATCAATTCATCACGATGATTACAACCACCAAAATAGAATTTGACCTAATTGTATGAACGGAGTGTTGGCTAAAAGTTTCTGGGCCCCTTCCTTATTTGCAAGGCTACTCCTTTGACTCAACAACTGAGAATAAATCACAAAATGAAGGGGTAGTAATTTATACTAAGAGTACAATTAAATGCGTGTCCTATGAACCATCATTTCGTGACTCTAATTGTCTCGTCTGTATAATTTGTGATACGGCAATTATTTGCGTATATCGTTCCCCCTCGTATTTAGATCTTGAAAATTTTTACCACAGCCTTGACAGGCTAGTTCAAACTTTAAAACAATATAACTCTATCGCTCTGATTGGCGATATGAACATAGATATTAAGCCTGACAATCACGATCGCCAATCAAGTGCCTATCTAACCCAGTGTGCCTGTTTGGGTCTTTTACCTGCTCATATGCTTCCCACAAGATCAGGAAACTGTCTAGATCATGTTCTCCTTAAAACAAAAGCCACAGCCACAGTCCTGGTCATAGAAAGCCATATAACTGACCACCTTCCAGTCATACTTTGTCTGAAAAATAAAAAAAAGACCACCGTCAAACTGTCAGCCAATGTACTCCGATATGACTATTCCAAAATTAAAGAAGAAATGGAAATCACAGACTTCAGTCCAGTTTTAAACGAACCAAATTGTAATCTGGCAGCTGATCTCCTGATTTCTATTATCCAAGATATCATGAAAAGACATAGCTATACCATTCGAGTACCCAGAAGATGCCAGATTCTCAAACCATGGATGACTCCTGGCTTAGTTCGCTGCATTAGAAACCGAGACAGGCTTCACAAAAAGTCCAAATCTTGCCCTGAAAACAGCATTCTATTAACAACATATACTCGATACCGAAATTATCTTAACAAACTTCTAAAAAAACTTAAGAGATCCTACGATAAAAACGAATTGCTCAAAGCTAAAAATAACTCTAAGGCCACATGGAAAGCAATTAAATCTGTCATAAATCAAAACTCTCCACCACTGTCCCCATGTGCTCTTCTCGGCTCTGCTGATACTAAAACATCAATTAATGAGGTTAATAACTTCTTCGTGGGTGTAGGCAAGGATCTCGCCTCCAAAATAAATCCTCCCTTAAATAGTCATATTGATGTCCCTGACAGAGCTACGCCAAGCAATTCCCTTGTAATTATGCCGGTAGACGAAGAGCAGGTAAAAAGGGAAATTGATAACCTGCGGAGTGACTGCGCTACTGGCTTTGATAATATCCCAGCTAATGTCCTCAAACAGTCTAGCTCCACCCTATCAATTCCCATAACACATATTTGTAACCGTGCAATTGACTCTGGATCTTTCCCCAGTGCTTTCAAAAGGGCTGTCATTCACCCCATTTTCAAGAGTGGGGACAGATCTATTGTTAGTAATTACAGGCCGATCTCGGTGTTGAGTTCCCTGTCTAAAATACTAGAAAGAATACTTAATAAGTGTCTCACCTCTTACCTTGCCAAATATAAATTACTGGCAGACAACCAGTACGGCTTTAGACAGGGTATCTCCACCGAAGATGCGGTGTTAGGCCTTGCCGGTTCTGTAGTTTCCAGGTTGGACGATGGGCTCAGGTGTTTCGGCGTCTTTCTTGACATAACCAAGGCGTTTGATTCAGTCTCTGTAACGACTCTTCTATCGAAGATGGAAAGAGTTGGAATACGGGGAATGGCGCTCAAGATCTTCGCAGACTATTTATCCAATCGTTTGCAATGTGTTAAAATAGATTCCACTTACAGTGATGAAAGAAACATTGAATATGGTGTCCCACAGGGTAGTATTCTGGGTCCCACGCTATTTTTACTCTACATGGACGATCTGTGCCGTCTTTCACTACCTAATTGCGATATATTCACCTATGCTGATGATACGGCGCTGATCGTTTATGAAACTAGCTGGGATACCGCGAGACTTAGGGCAGAGCAATCTCTTCAGTGCGTAATGACTTGGCTCTCGGATAACTTGTTAACACTGAATATTGGTAAGACTAACATTGTTCGCTTTTGTCTCCCCCATTCTGGCCGACCCCCGATGACATCTAACATTGTAAAAGCCCATACTTGTCAAAATTTTCTGGATCAGAGACCGGATGGATGCAACTGCCTTTCTCTCTCCCTAGTCCCAAGTGCAAGATATCTTGGAGTGCTTATTGATGAGCATCTCAGCTGGCGCCCCCACACAGAAGCACTTTGTGCACGAATTAGGAAATTAATATATATATTCAAAGAACTGAGACACTCCGCTGATCGTGAAACTATATTCCTTGTCTATCAAAGTCTGTGTGTATCTGTTCTTACTTACTGTATTTCTGCCTGGGGAGGTACCTGTAAAACCTACCTTATACACGTTGAACGAGCTCAAAGAGCTATCCTGAAAGTTATGCAGTTCAAGCGTAGAGATTACCCCACTGCCTTGCTATACTCCGAATCCAGTGTTCTCACCGTCCGTCAACTCTTCATTCTACGCGCTGTTTTGCGTCGTCACTCTTTGCTTCCTCTCGACGATAAAGTTTTAAAAAGACGCAAAGGTCTTCCGATTTGCAATCCTCTTCAGTGTCGTACCACATTTGCAAGCCGCCATTTTGATGTTCTTAGTATTCGAATTTATAATAGAATCAACCGCCTTCTTGGTGTATATAGTTTGAGCAAACAAAAACTAATAAGTGCCCTTACCAGTTTTCTGCAAAAGTTGTCGTATGATTCCACCGAACTTATTCTTGCAAAAATATCAAATTAATCACTACAAACACACACTTACACACCTTCACCTACACAACACACTCACATACTACATACTTCACTACATTTTACTGTTAAAAGTTAAAGTATAACTTTGTTTACTGCATTCGCCTTATGTTTACGGTGTATTGTGCTAGTACGCCCCGACTTTGTTACTAGGGGAGACCTGGAGTCCTGAAACACAGGCCTCTGGTCTAGCTTAGGCTCCAGTCTCCCACAATATTGTAATTGTATCGATACCGACAGCATAATTACTTGTAACATGTAAAAATATTGTGGTGAGAAAATAAACGTTTTTATTATTATTATTATTTTGTTTTATTGATTTTTAGTCTCCCTTTTTTAAGGGGTATATAAAACCTACACACGGGCCTCAACCAAGTGTGTAAGCTTGGAAAAACACCATTATTATGACGATGACGGTGAAGCAAGGAATTTACGAGTGAGACGACATGTATTTAGTAATGTAGCTTTCTGCAAAAGTGTAAGAGTAGATTTGGGCATTTGTAGTGTATTTAGATTAGGCTGAAGACTCTTAGGGACCACACCTGTACTGGACATAACAATGGGTACGATTTTAACAGTATCCACTTGCCATTGTCTTTTTATTTCTGTAGCCAGGTCTATGTATTTTGACATTTTTTCTGTGTAAGTAGTGAGAAGGTTATGTGTGTTACAAACTGCTATATCTATAACAAATACGGAATTATTTATTTTATCTAGAATTGTAATGTCGGGTCTATTATAATGAACTGTTTTATCTGTAATTATTGTACGGTCCCAATAAATTTTAATTAAATTATCTTCTAAAACTGAGTTTGGCTTATATTTATAATAAGCTATTTTATGTGGAATAAAAGCATGTCTGTGAGCTAAATTTTGATGAATAATTGCTGCAACCTGGTCATGTCTATGTTTATAATCAGTTTGTACTATGGATTTACACGCGCCTGTGATATGCTGGATCGTTTCAGAACTACTATGGCATCTTCTACATAAATCTGAGACTAAATTTGGGATACGACTAATGTGCTTTTGATAATTACGGGTATCTATTACTTGGTCCTGAATAGCGATAACAAAAGCCTCCGTTTCTGGAAAAAGTTCACCTCGCCGCAGCCAGTCGTTCGACGCTTCCTTGTCGACGTGTTCTTGGCTGAGATCGGCAAGATGCCGCCCGTGCAGAGACTTTTGTGACCACGTATTCAGTTTTTGTAACTTACTCACTATATTTGGCTGGAGATCTATGTTACTTAAGTTTAAGGGTGTGAAATTCTTATCTATTTCAGTTACGTATTTGTGGAGTAGCGATCCATCAGCTTTAGCATAAAAATACTTACGCATTTTGTCTATAATGTTGCTGTGTAAATTGTGTATGTCGATAAGGCCTCTTCCTCCATCTTGGCGCGGCAGCGTTAGACGTTGTGTGCAAGACCTAGGGTGGTGTTTTCTATGGGTGGTCATACGCGTGTTAATTATGCGTTGTAGTTTTATTAAGTCCGTTTTAGACCACTTGATAATGCCAAAAGAGTAGGTGAGTACCGGTATCGCGTAGGTATTAATTGCTTTAATACTATTACGTGAATTTAAATGCGTTCTGAAAATCTGATTTAATCTAACTTTAAAGGAGACCATTCATTTTGGGCCCAAAACCGAAAGTGCCGGCCACTAAAAAGAAATGCTTTTAATCTGTTTGGGACATCATTTTAAGCATTTGGTACTATGGCACCAACACTATGGCACCATTATTTTAGCGGCTATATTAGTTTAAAGATCACATTTTTCGTACATTTGAAAAGGCTATTAATCTGTTTAGGACATCATTTTAAGCATTTGGTACTATGGCACCAAAACTATGGCACCATTATTTTGGCCGTTTACAGTACAGTCACAGTATAGTCCGTTTAACTGATTTTAACTTCTATTTCGTTGGTGACATGATAAGTGGCAGCTGTAGTAACAGTTGGTATTGTAACCACATTTTTGCTTATGATCCGATGCCTATGAAATAGTAGTCAAAATCGGTTGAACAGACTGCATAAAGGTTTGTTTAAATATTTTATCTTATTTCCAATAGACTTATTTAATTGGTCATTTTCAATGTCAATTTCTCTTGATTTTTTGCCAAAATTCTGTAAGTGTGACTATACTATTAAAAAGATACCTTAAGTTTGACTGACTAGACATAACCACGTATGTAATCAAAAAATATATTTAAACCTAAGTAGTTTAAGGAAAAAGACTTGCCAGACTTAACCAGGTATGTACTTAAATAATATATTTACTCTTAAGGTCAATTGTACGAGAAATCTGTTTTTTAAACTTATATAGCCGCTAAAAAAATGGTGCCATAGTACCAAATGCTTAAAATGATGTATCAAACAGATTAAAAACCTTTTTTATGTACTGGCCGGCTTAATTCAAATTCAAATTCAAATATTAAAGTCAAATGTACGAGAAATCTGATTTTTAAACTTATATAGCCGCGAAAATTATGGTGCCATAGTACCAAATGCTTAAAATGATGTATCAAACAGATTAAAAACCTTTTTTTATGTACTGGCCGGCTTAAAGTCAAATGTACGAGAAATCTGATTTTTTAACTTATATAGCCGCGAAAATAATGGTGCCATAGTTTTGGTGCCATAGTACCAAATGTTTAAAATGATGTATCAAACAGATTAAAAATGTTTTTTTATGTACTGGCCGGCTTAAAGTCAAATGTACGAGAAGTCTGATTTTTAAACTTATATAGCCGGTACAATAATGGTGCCATAGTTTTGGTGCCATAGTACCAAATGCTTAAAATGATGTCCTAAACAGATTAATAGCTTTTTCAAATGTACGAAAAATGTGATTTTTAAACTTATATAGCCGCTAAAATAATGGTGCCATAGTGTTGGTGCCATAGTACCGAATGCTTAAAATGATGTCCCGAACATATTAAAAACATTTTTTTTTAATGGCCGGCTCTTTCGATTTTGGGCCCAACCTTGTATGAAACCTGAATGATCTCCTTTATGGGTTAATTCTACTTTTGCTTGTTTTTGATGAATTTGCTTAGACTGATGGAAACCTAAATATTTATAAGTACTATGTTCGTCCATGGGATCTATTTGTTCACCTGTGTCTAGTACATAGGTGTTACTTTGTACTTTACCGCGATTTACAGAATGAATTTTACATTTGTCTACTCCAAATTGCATATGTATGTCGTTAGAAAATGATTGTGTAATGTCAGCTAATTTAATGAGTTCAGTGTGATTAGATGCGTAGATTTTAATATCATCCATATATAGTAAATGTGAGAGACTATGAGATGAGTTATTGCATTTTAATTTAAATCCTAACTTGGTGCTGTTCAGTAGCTCAGATAATGTATTCAGTGCCAAACAAAACCATAAAGGACTAAGTGCGTCTCCCTGAAAAATACCTTTTTGTATTTTTATAGGGTCAGTAGGCAAGCAACTGTCGTTGGTCAATTTTAGTTTTGTTTGCCACTGAAGCATGGTTGTACGCAAAAATGAAATAAGACTTTGATGTATTTTATAATGTTCTAGTACATAAATTAACCAACTATGGGGTACTGAATCAAAGGCTTTTTTGTAATCTATGTACATAGTGTGTATATTTCTATTTTTTAATTGAGCCTGTTTCATTACTATTGCATCTATTGTCAGCTGCTCTTTACATCCCTGACTATTACGCTTACATCCTTTTTGTTGTTCCGCAAGGATATTGTGTTGATCTAGGTGTTTGTAGATTATATCACTAATACATCCAGTAATGATTTTGTAAATAGTTTGTAAACATGTGATAGGTCTATAATTTGCAGGGTTTTTAAGATCTGAACCTTTTGGCAGCATGTATGTAATTCCATGAGTTATGAATGATGGCATAGTGTGTGGTGACTGTATGAATCTACTAATATTATTGTGAATGAATGGGTGCGTGCAATTGAACTTCTTGTACCAATAATTGTGTATGTGATCTGTACCCGGTGCCTTCCAGTTGTGCGTGCGCTTGATAACTTTCAGGAAAGTGTCGATTGGGATATTATCGAAACTCATTTGTGTAATAAGCGCCGTGTCTGCTGTTCTCTGTAACCAATCGGCATCATTCTTATGTTCCACAGGGTTTTCCCAAATTTCAGCCCAAAATTTTTGTAAATTCTGTGGTGAAGGTGCATCCGCGTTCAGATTTTGCTGATTATATGTACCTAAGGTTCTGTAGAATTGTTTTTCGTTATTAACAAAGGTGGAATTCTGTTGTTTTCTTTGTGTGCATGCTAAATATCTTCTAAGTCTATTGGAAGCCGCGTTTAGCTTTTGTTTTAATGTATCGAGGAAATGTTGCGGTTCCGTATTTGGTTCTTCATGTTGGGAGTGTGTTTTATACCTAATTTTTATTTCCTCAACGGTCTTTAGTATTCTAGAACTCCTATTTCCTACAATGTATTGAGTTAATCTACCTATTTCAAATCTATATTTTACGATTCTACTCTCAATTCTTCTTTGCCATGGTGGTTTTCTATTGCGTCTACTTAAGGTTGCATTTTCTATTCTAAATTTAGTGCCATTACAAGTAGCTGCTGCAAAAGCTGCTGAGTAAACTAAGGTGTGTAATGACATAAAATCTATCTCGTGGCTTAGATGTTTGGGGAGAATTACGTTATTTAAATATTGGACAATTTGTGCAAACTTTCGGGACGATCTTTGCTTAGGGATATAGGGCCTTTCCTCAGGGTGTATGTCACTAAATTGTCCAACAGCGTTATTAAACTCTATTTCTATATGATTTAATTCTTCTAGATCGTTTTGTGCCGAAATAGTTTCTACTTCGTTACCTATACTCTCCGTTGTAGTTGGTTCTGTGACTGCGTGTGTAGTGTCTAATGTATTGTCATGTTGTGTATTAAGTGTATTTTCTACTGTATCGTGGCCTTGCTCTGTGGCAGAATAATTATTTCGCTCTATTAGTTTTAATTCAACCTCTCTTTTTAACCTTCTAATTTTATCTGTGTTTAATTTATTACCAAATATTATTCGTCTTTGATCTGCAATCCTTTGCTCAGTGATATGAGATAAGTTAGGGTATTTTTCAATAAATAGTTCGTACAATTTTTTCCGGTAGCTGGTTTTATTTATTTCTAGTTCAGTTATTTCAAAATATAATCTAATAATATGTTCGTTCATTTCATCTGACTACTTAATTCTGGCATTTACAGTAGAATTTGTGTGTGACTGTGTTATTGTGGTGTGTTGAGTGTGGTTATGATTGTGTGAGAAAGATGAATAATCAGTTGTCTGTATGTAGTCTTTAACTTCCGTGTTTATTTCATCTAATACATGCTGTGGTAATAATTTTCTTCTTAATATGGTTCTTCTTTGGTCACCTACTCGTTGCCGAGTGGCTTGCATTTCTGGATATCTATTGTCAAATTCTTGGTGTAAAGATTCTAAGTAATTATTCATCTGCGTAGTCTCAAATTTAGTTATTAATAAATATGTGCGCCATATAAAGCGGTTCATATCTTCGGACCATTTTTTCCGCGCACGTGAAGGGCCAGCAGTGGGTGCAGGGATAATGGCTACTGCCTCCTGCACAACAGCTGTTGACCTTGTAGAACGAGATGAATATATGGATGATGGCGATGAAATAGGGGATCTGAATAAAGTATGAGTTGAAGATGGAGATGGAATGTTAGCGAACAGTGAATGTTCGGAGGATGACGGTGAAGGTGATCGGTCGGCTGTAGCATTTTGTTCGAGGGGAACCCGCCTGCTCAGTCCCCCGTCGCCTACGGTTCGCATGCTGTGGCATCCAGCGTCGGCTCCAGATGCGCCCCGGCGACCCCCGGGAAGCGGCCGCAAACTATATCTCTTTGACTGACTTTTCATATTTTTTCTCCATCAAATGGGTTTGGGGATCGTTAGTTAGGATAGGTGATAATATTAAGTGGTAAGTTGATAAAACCACATAACCAGTACCATGTATAGGTGATGTTTTATGGTAAGTTGTTTAGACCATGTAACCAGTACCATTTATCCGGAAGCCCCCCCACCACGTCAAGGTGATCCCCCGGGGGGGTTATTATTATTATTATTATTATTACGATGCCACAGACACACACAGGTACGCAGACACTCAGAGACGTCTAGCAGGGACTAAAAAACTAAGTAGTTTTTTTTAAAGTTCTCTCTCACTTAAGAATTTAATTCTTTACAAACGTACTAATCACATGCACAAAGAACACCCTCACTTAGGAAAAGCATTTGTGAATTTTAATAATAAGTTCTTCAATAATTTACAAAACTAAAACCTTTCTCTAATAATAAAAATTTCTTGTGTAAACGCCTTCTAAATACCAAAGCTGTATGATATTGTTTAGAAACCGCATAAACCAATACAGTCAATACGGAATCTGTTTTGCTATTCCACGAAACAAAAGCCAAGATAATGGCTATACACATAATACACATAATTACGACGCGTCCAAATAGCAATCTATTCATGCAAATTCAATAGGTAGGTATATAAGGTGGATTCATGCTTACTCGTCTTATCATGTCAACACAGTTGACGTCAAAGATGGCCAGAGACAACAAGAACAAGTAGTGACGTTAACGTTAATAATATCGCTTACGTTAATATCTCACTATCATCGCACGAAAAATTATGTAGCGGTTTACTAGCAATTTTAATAGTAAAATATATTTTATTATTATTTATTACGCATTAAAGGATGACGAGCTAATATTTGTAATTAAAATATATTTACATCATAACAAACCCAATGATGATTTTTATTTAAGATTTGTATTTTTTATTTTATTTTTATTTTATTTATTTTATTTTATTTGGGAAAACTAACAATTGTACATTTTGTCTTACATCTAAGTACTTATACAATAAAGTAGGTTAACGTACAATCAACAACGTTTCCACATATTACTATTATTATTATTTTTTACTTAAATACAGTATGGATGAGAGGTAGGGCTAATTCTAATCTTATACTAAATCATTCGGTCTTGAGTGCATTAACCAATTCCTTTTTAAATACATTATGAGATAGGGAAAATATGTCTATCTTAACAAAATATTGGTTATATATTTTAACTAATCTGTGGAGAGGCGCCCGCTCGCCCGCATTTGTTCGACTAGTGGTCGTGGCAAAGAGTGGGTAAGCGCGCGCGTCTCGTCTAAACACGGTTCTGGGCACGATATAAAATATATTATTCACAAGTTCAGGGCAATCAAACTTATTGTGTATCAATCCACGGAGCATCATGGCTTGGAGTAACAAACGCCTAGAGTGTAAAGTTTGCAATTTAAATTTCCGCAATGACTCCTCATAAGGGAGACGCGACAAATGACACTTATACTGCAATGTTTTCAAAAACTTACGCTGTATTCTTTCTAATGCTAGGTTATATTTTGCATAGTAAGGGTCCCATATCATACACGCATATTCTACTTGTGGTCGTACTAAGAAATTAAATAGATATAGATATGTGACTGGGCGTTTAAAGTTGGACGATGATCTTATAACAAGATTGTACATTTGGAAAGCCTTGGCTATTATTTTTTCAATATGTAAATTAAGGTGCAGTTTGGAATCCAAAAGAACACCCAGATCACATATTTCTGTTTCATTGAGAAGGAGTTCATCGCAGAGACAATAATTACTATTAATATTTTTTTTGTTTTTTGTGAAATTAACATATTTACATTTAGGAATACTTAATTTTAGTTTATTTTTTAGACAATAATCAGATAATCTATCTAAATCGTCTTGAAGGAGGTAACAGTCGTTGATAGATGTAATTGTTTTAAAAATTTTAAGGTCGTCGGCGTATAACAAGAATTTACTATTTTGGAAGCAACTTTAAATATTTGTACGTAATTAACATATTATAAATATTTATCGTCACCTCGTATCATATCGATACTTAACTATGTCAGTCTATGTCCCATTACTACGGTTCATAGACAAAAATAGATTACCAATGTGTCAAACTGTTCGTAACAATTCGTTAATTATTTCGATTTTAAGAAAAAAAATATTTGAAATTATATTTTTAAATGGGTATTTTGTTGTTTTTTACATTGTCTGTTTTTCTTTTAATAGATAATAAAATGAATGTAATAGAGACAGAAACACGTAATTTTGTAACGGAGCCGTGTTTGTTTACATGATAAAAAAGTAAGGATGAATCCACCTTACATTATTCTATGTTGAGATATAGCATGTGTCTGATGTACATGCGTACCTAAGACTATTGTAGCCTAGATTAGATTGAAGCACATTGAAATGCTAACATAAATAATCCAGGAAGCCAGTGAGTGTTAGTTCAAGTAAACGCTTTATTTAATGCTCATCAGATTAACTTTCAAGATTTGTTATGGAAGAAACGTTACAGTAAAAAATGTACCTAGATACCTTTTAATAAGCGAGCAGATTTTTTTTTAATTCATTTAAATTTTGAATTAAAATAAAGGCACTGCTAGGTATTAAAGTAACTAAATACGAGACACATGATGACAAATGAAACGAGTAAAAACACTATGGGATTGCGTCGTTTCGTTACAGAGTTCAAACGTTGTTTTATGGCCAGTTCCTATATTTAAAAAACGATTCGTTATGCTTACGGGTAGTAGAATTTTCTCCGTTTTTCTTAGAAAATTCTACCGTCCGTTAGCAAAGCGGATCGTTATTTGAATTTAGGAACCAGACCCTAATACTCAGGGGGAAGCGAATACCTAATGGTTTTAGTATATATAAATAAAACCTTTTTTTATATTCAAGGCAAAACAATCTGGTTTTTAAACAGGAATAAATGTTGAATATTATTGCGAAAGCACGTTTTGTCGGGACCCTCTTTATTTTAAATGTAGTTGGTTGAGTCGTGTTTGATGTTTAAGTAATTGTTTTTATTTACCAATTTATTGTTTAAATGTCGCAGCGAACGGACGCTCAAGTTAAAAAAATTGTTTTGTTTTACATAAAAAAATGTGGTATTCCAATTTAAAAGTAAGTATGTATTTAGTAAATTATTAATTTAATTTTTCTTTAAGTTTTGTATGTATCTAGTCTGTAAACTGATACTGTATTTAAGTACAACTGTCCTGCAACGTGTATTAAATTTTTACATTAAATAAATAAATTAAAAATGTAAGTGTTACGTGTTAAAATTGCCAATCATATTTAACCAAATCAGTACGATTAATTTATTTAAAATATAAACCGGCCAAGCGGGTGTCGGACTCGTGCACAAAGGGTTCCGTACTATTTTGTGGTAACCTTCTTTAATTTTTTTATTATTTTTCTCTTAGCGGCAACAGCAGTAGGTACATGCTTGGTGAAAATTTCCACTCTCTAGCTATTACGATAATTAAGCTCGCTGACAGACGTCGGCACCCTCCGGATGCGGAACCCTAAAAACGATAAATTCTATTCCTGTATTCTTTAGTAGTGTTACTATCAAGGATAGCACTATTAAACAAACAGAAGTAGAACTTACTAATGACACTCGTAAGATAAAACCACCATAAAACTAAGTACCATCCCGTACGTCTATGGTGAGAGGCTGCACTTAACGCACCATTATCGTAAATAGTTCGCATTAAATGCGTCACGTATCTACCGTTTTATGCCATGCCTTTTAACCGACTGCAAAAAAGAAGGAGGTTCTCCCGAAAATACGAATCTCGGTAAAATCGAACTTTGAACGGTAAAGGAGATTACTATCTACAATTTTTTTTTTTATTTTTTACAAGGTGAGTTTTTTGTCGTTGTACAAACGAAAGCTGTGACTTCTGTATCGGTTACAAAAACGCTTGGTATACAAAACTCAAAAACAAACAAAAAAACCGGCCAAGTGCGAGTCAGACTCGCGCACCGAGGGTTCCGTACAAACCTGTAGGTATATAAGTAAAAGTTATGATATTTTTATTGCTAAATGAAATCCATAACATAACAATGTGGAAAGCTGACGGTACCTTGTCAATACATATATGAAAACATTATGTATGTTCGGAAAAATCTTCATCTCTTTAAGAAGAGAAGTGATAGACATAATTTTAATACTAGAAATAGGCACAATTTGGATCAATCTCGGTTTAGATTGGCTAAGGTACGAAATTCTTTTATGGGGAATTGTGTAAAATTTTATAATAAAATACCACTGCGGATTCTACAACTGAACGAGACAAAATTTAAAACATGCATAAAACGCACACTATGTAGACAAGCATATTATAAATTAGAGGATTATATCCTTGATAAAAAAGCTTGGCTTAATGCTGGTCCTGCTCCACAGTCACAGCCACTTGGGTCCACTAATTAGTTTTCTTTTATTTTATATTTGGAAGAGATGCTCTCCCTTTTATTTTTATAAACATGGTTTTTTTTTTTTTTTAAATCGTATTTTTTTTTTTTTGGAGTAAATGTTTAATCTTTTTATTTTTAACTTTTGAAAAGTTATAGTATTGTATAACTTCGAAGCATTTTTTATTTATTTTGTAAATATGAGTACCACGTGTAATATAATGTAACTGTTTTTGTTTTTTTTTTTTTGACATGAACGAGCATGGCAATTGAGAGTTTGTCATGCTCACTCAAATGTCTCGCTGATTATGTAATTTTTAATTCTTTAAATAATTCTGTCTGGACTAAATATTTTGCAGCTTCTCTCACTATTGCAGGACGAATACGCTCTTGACGACCGTGTTTGTAGCACATTTTTCGCTTCAAAAACGGATCAGGCGGGAGGACACGCCAGGGTGTCACCACTGTGCGGATCGCCCAGAGGACACGGTGGAGCATACGGTGGAGGTCTGCCCCGCTTGGGCGGAGCATCGCCGTGTCCTCGTGGAGGCGATCGGCGGCAGCGACCTCTCGTAGGGCCGGGCCCCTGGTTCAGACCATGGTGTGGAGCGAGAGGGAATGGGAAGCAAAATTCTCGTGTCGCGGTGTTTGTTTCCAAACTCCTCCGAAATGGCTGAAATAATTTGCATGAAATTTTGTGTGCATATCGGGTAGGTCTGAGAATCGGCCAAAATCTATTTTTTTATTTTTTTTTGTTAATCGCATAACAACGTTTGCTGGGTCAGCAAGTCTAATATATAAAATTCTCGTGTTGCGGTGTTTGTTTCCAAACTCTTCCGAAACGGCTGAACCGATTTGCATGAAATTTTGTGTGCATATCGGGTAGGTCTGAGAATCCATCCAACATCTGTTTTTTTTTTAATCGCTGAACAACGTTTGCTGGGTCAGCTAGTAAGTTTATGATTATTAAAAAAAATATACTATGTGATGTAACTAAAAATTTAAGATTTTCGGAATTTTTCCTATATGTGTACTTTATAACGTTGCTTCATGCCAAATTTCAAGATTCCAGGTCGTCTGGAAGTATCCTTTAGGTTTTGATTCCCTTGCGAGTAGTTGCGAGTTTCAAAATATGCGGCTTTAATTGCTGTTTCTTTTGATTGCGTTGACGTAGAAGTTTGATTTTGTTACAGCTTAAAGATATTATAGACTTGAGTATTTGTTAAGAATTTCAATATAATAGCACTACGCGTTCATGAGTAAAGGGGTAATAAGTTTAAAATTATTAAAAATATTTTTATTATATGATGTAACTAAAAATTTATGCTTTTCGCAATTTTTCCTTTATCTGTGTTATAAGACGTTGCTTCGTACCAAATTTCAAGATTCTGAGTTCACGGGAAGTACCCTGTAGGTTTTGATTCCCTTGCGAGTGTCGAAAATTTGCGGCATAAACGGGAGTATCTTTTGATCGCGTTGACTTAGAAGTTTGATTTTTTCACAGCTCCAAGAGACCATAGACTTGAGTATTTGATATGAATTTCAGCTTGATACCTCCACGCGTTCCTGAGAAAAAAGGTCTTGACAGACAGACAGACAGACAGACAGACAGACAGACGGACAACAAAGTGATCCTATAAGGGTTCCGTTTTTACCTTTTGAGGTACGGAACCCTAAAAACCAAAAATAGAATATCAATTCAAAAAAAAAAAAAAAGATTTTCAATACAGTAACTGTAAGAGTTTTACGGTAATAGTACACACAATAGAGATTATTTTTGTTTGTTTAATTTTTGATACCAATCGTTTTTATAATCGATATAGAGGTCATAGTTTTCGTTTGTACTACGACTAAGAACTCATCTTGTATTAAGTGCACAAGCATTCATTAATAGACCTAAAAATAATAATGTAATAAATATAAGCAATCGGAATATTATAACGATCAATTGAAAATAAATTACCGCCGTTCCCCAAAATAGAACATTTCGATATAGGCAAAAAGGCAAAACTGAATATATTATTTGCCAATATTGAATTGAATACCCTTGTCCCTTTCTGAATGTACTGCATCTCCAGTATACTACGATATCAATGTAAATATGTCTCGAAAGTAAATTGGTTTCTTTATGCCTATGCTATGTAAGTTTATGAAAAAGTAGTTGCAATACAATAATACTAGCCAATAACTATCTCATGACAAAGGTATTTTCTCATACAGAGAACGAACTTGATTTCAACACCGTTTTAGTTATGAAATAATAATATTATATTCAATGGGGCTACTGGGTATAAGTTTGCCGCTAGAGGCGCTAGTCACGCGTTAGGTCGCCGAAATATCAAATGCCATAGTATGTTGATGGGACATGCGGGTTTAATAATTCATATTTATGGCAAATATGACATACAACTCAAAAGTGATAAATAAATAAAAAAAAAACATGCAACTCAATGACAGTCAATTTCTCAACAGTGTTTAGTTCAGCCTTTCATCATTGTCAACGCTTCCTTTTCCATATAACTAAAATGTAGTTCTATCTAAACCCTTTAGCCATAAATTATAAACATTAAATATTTATACAATGGCTGGTCTTCCGGCCTTGATTTACCATTTAAATGGCAACGGAGCGCTACACCGAGCAACTTTACGCCTAAATCATAATTTCCATTCACAACCCAAAATGCAAATTTTGCTTCTGTAATTCTAAATTGATATTAAAATGAAGCTTGGCTATATGCAGCAGTTTCTGCACTTTAGAATTATATGTTATGCGATTTTCTTTATACAGAATTCAACCAAGTTGTTCGATTACAATTAATTTGTATTGTAGATGGTCTAAATTTAATACCCACCTAATTTTGGCATGTAAATGCTAATCTAGTTGAAAATCGAAAATAGAGATGGTTTGATTGTGTAAATTTTGATATGAGAATTAAAGGAGGAAATGTTGAGATGACGAGTAGTAGAGATGAATGGAAGCAAAATATACATTGCGCCGACCTCAAATAGTTGGGAACAGGGCAGGAGATGATGTTGATATACGTATTTTCAATATTCGATACCTAAAATGGCGCAAACTAACCCGTTCTTATTTAAATCAGTAATTAAATAATAAAATTGCTAGATTAATCTATGTCTTGCATTTGATTAAGTCCTTCAATACAAATTAATAAATTCAGTAAAGAACCGAAATTACAAACCACATAATCGGATGACAAAATTTCTAAACATTGGTCGGTGTACCAAAGTTCCGTTAGATATCTTTGAAACCCATGATCCGATCTTAATGAAACATGTGTAGGATCAAAGCGGTAGTATAAAGTTTGTGCTAATCTATTTAATCTTTCTACTTGTAAAACTAATCCATATAGATAATGGTTACAGCGTTAGTTTTGGGCAAATTTTCCCGGATTATTTTAAGTCGATAAATTTATGAAATAAAAATTGTAGGTATATTTATTTTTTGCAAATGAACGTTCTTTTGTTTTATAGTTAAAAAACGTAGAAAACGTTATAAAACTTGTAAATACTTTTTACGTACCTAATTAATGTAATAAAAAAAAAACACGAATCAGCATTATTATTACATATTATATAGTATATTCGTTTTTTTTTTTAATTAAGTTTCCGTTTTGTTATCTTTAGCAATCTGTAACTCTAATAAAGAGATCTTGATTTTTATTATGGTTACTATTTGAAAAATAAACTTAAATTTTAAAAGCTTTTTATTTAATTTGCACTGTTCGTATATAATATGTATGTTTGTGTATCTGTAAGTTGTCCGACAAAATCTACAATCCATATTTGGACAATTTGGTTGGTATCCAATTGAGATGAAATTTTATTACTTATATTAATCCTATGACAATATAACATTATGGTAGGTATTAGCTAGTCGGATGATGGAGCCCGAAGGTGGCCATAGGAACGTCTTCACAAAACGACGCAATCACAGCTTGTTTGGGCTTGTTTGATTTGTCTTTACTTGTTCTATAATCCAAGCTTATATAAAAGCTTTTATTTAAAACTTGATAAATGTTATTTCTTGATAACTAAACTTTAAAAAGGTTCCTCAAGATTAGTGAGAAAAAGTTCCCTGATTACTTCTTTTTTACTCTTTCTGTTTTCTTTGTTTCGTCAAATCTATTAACTTGATTTCCCAACAGATTTTATTCATCTTTTTAAACTCACCTCTTTGTATTCTTTCAACGACCCGATGACCTTGATTGAGTTAGACTATTTCAAAGCACAAAAGGTATTATTTATTTAAGATAATTGAATTTCTACTTTGAAATGAGTTTCCTAATTTAGTATGTTTAAAGAATTTTTAGTAGTGAAATTAGAGAGTACGGTAATAGTACAAAAGAGAAAACGAAAACCGTATTAGGCCTTTATTATCTTGTTTAAACTGAATTTATTTATTCTAGGGATAGGACACAATAAATAAATTATTTATGTAAATACAGGGTGTCACTGAAAGGTTATATCTATCCAAAAGGGGTGAAGAGTACATCTGGTATAGAGCCAGTTTACAAAATTTCAGCTCAAAATGAGTTAATTAAATAATTTGTTATGATTTTTAGTGTCTGATATAAGCATTATTCACCAATTCTACTGCCAAAACCGTTTTAAAGTAATTCCAAAAACTCAATAATACTCACTCAATATCCCGAACATAAACTAATCAAACTAACTAAACCTTGTTTATATCATTAACGGACTGCGTCTGACATCAAGTGTCAACTATTTGAATAGACCGAACTATAAGGGTAACTGCACACGGACCGCAACTGCAAAATGAAAGCGACGAGAAATTTTATATAGTTACTAGCTGTCCCCCGCGACTTTGTTCGCGTGTTTTAGTTTCAACGGTTTTTCATTTTTGCAACATTTTTCATTTATGCTCCGCTCCTATTGGTCGTAGCGTGATGTTATATAGCCTAATAGCCTTCCTCAATAAACGGACTATCCAATACAAAAAGAATTTTTCAATTCGAACCAGTAGTTCCTGACATTAGCGCGTTCAAACAAACAAACAAACTCTTCAGCTTTATAATATTAGTATAGATGCTGTCAAATTAGAATAAATGAACAATTGGATATCAAAAATTGCAATTTTTCTGCCGCCTAACGTAAATATTCTGCTCTGCGTTGACGACACGGTTAGTCGAGTTGTAACACCACTACGCCAACTACCACTGTTCAATAATTCATCGACAAATGTTTGGTCCAACTCTGGGTGTTTTCTGTAAATAGTAGGTGATTTTAATGAATGCAAAATCTTCTTGTGACTTAAAGAAATTTCCAAGTGTGATATTCGTTCTTTTTAGAAAATGTAAGACATACATAGCAAGCGGCAATAGCCTAATGGTTAGGGATGACAGGTTTGTGATCGAGAGGTCGCAGGTTCGAACCCCACCCATTGCACTATTCACGTGAACAGACTCAACCATATTTAGCTTAGTTGGAGGGGTTAACAAGATTGCTAGTAATGTGAACACCACCTAAATTACCAGTAACCTTAAAAAAAAAACAGAAAAACATAAAAACAGCGGCTTTTATTGTTTAATACATTTTGTGGCGTTGCGTGAAGCACGGCGGTGAAAATACTAAGACTCGCATCTGAGCGTTCTTTATCACCATATACAGGCAACTAGCAAAAAAAAATGAAGGTTACTCGGCGGCAACACATTTTGAGGCTAGTGGTCCGTATACCACGACTCTAAGCGACAATTGTTTGTATTCGATTGTCGTCCGCAGCTTCTAGAGTACCACTTAACATAGCTCGAGTTTTCGGGTTAACACAAACTTGTGTGAGCCCGAACTCGAAGTTCGATTGAGTCTTAATCGATTTGTTTTGTACTTAAATACGAGGAAGTGCTCAATCCAGAAGTTGTAAACATAAAAAAACAAACAACGTACATAATACAGTAAATAGTAATATATACACATACCTAATATACTAACGACCCGACAAGGGTACCAACTTTGAACGGGTAAAAAAAAATTAATGAATTATACATATAATATATTTAATATAAGTATATAAGAGGAGAGACCTCTTTAATCACTCTATCTGTTACTGAAAACTGCATTAAAATACATTGCGTGGTTTAAAAGATATAAGCGTGCAAACAGCAGGAGTGACTTTGTATGTTACTTTTTCACGCTTACTTAAACTACTAAACTGATTTGGATAAAATTTGGCCCATAGGTATTTCATAACCTGAAGCAATAGTTAATTGAATCCCTCTATATTAAACCGCGGAGCCCAGCTAGCTACTAAATATCTATCTATATATCTATACATATTATAAAACAAAGTCCCCCACCGCGTCTGTCTGTATGTCTGCCCGCGATAAATTCAAAAACGACAAAACGGATTTTCATATGGTTTTTAACAATGGATAGAGTGATTCAAGACGAAGGTATGTGTGTATAATTCACTAGCTGTCTCCCGCGACTTTGTCCGCGTATTTTAGTTTAAACGGTTTTTCATAATGAAACGTTTTTTATTTATGCTCCGCTCCTTTTGGTCGCAGCGTAATGTTATATAGCTTATAGCCTTCCTCAATAAATGGGCTATCCAACACTGTACTAACCAGTAGTTCCTGAGATTAGCGCGTCCGAACAAACTATCTCTTCAATAAGTAATTTTGTTTATACATTATTTTAATATTTTTGTTCTGTTTCAGCGTAAACCAATACATTTACCTTGAATCAAGGTAAATGCCTTCAGATCTATATCGCCAAGCCCTTCAAATTTTAATAGAAATAGATTGATGTGCGTCCTATTCACGGAATAGTATAATAAATAACAATTTATCTTGTCAGTTCAAATTAATGTGTCAGCTTTAATATTAACTAGTTTGTATCTCTCGAATACGTGTTACTGTAAAAACATCGGTATTGCCTTTATATATTTTTATAAGATACTATTTAATCCGGAAAACGTTGTTTTGCCATATAAATAGGTCCAAAAAATAAAAAAAATTGCAGAAGGCCACCTAGGGGTATAAAAACGAATACAAAATGCTACTAAAATAACCTACGACCTATTCTCACAACTACTCAGTATACACTAAAAAATATTTATATATTTTTATTTATTTAACTACTTATGCACACACAATAAAAAAAAAGTGTGTGTGTACTTATGTACGCACGTAAGAAGTTACACTTTTTTGGCGAAACAAGATAAAATTCTTACTCATAAACTTGTGATTGACAGATTGGTACAAAAAGTATTTTAACCATCGTGACATTTGTCATTTTTTACATTAGGTATGTAGTTTGGAAAAACTAAAATGTTGACTAGCTAACTTCAGGGTGTAGGTTTTCCGTGACGGTGTGCGCGCGCATCGTAAAAATGAGCGGTTAAGCAGACAGCTTCATACTGTTAATTTTGTGTCACAGATGCGCGCGCATCTTAAAATTTCACTCTCATCATTTTTTCATAACGCGCTTAAAGAAGTATAACTTCAAAAAAAATGGAAACAACATTACATATCAAGGTACGAATTTTCGTTTTATTTGTATGTTTAAAGTACTTACCTAAATTAAAAATATATTTTAAAGTTATTGAAAGCTGCATTCTTGGAAATACTTATTTTTATGACCTCCACCACCTAACCACCTCGTTTATTTTATATTCGTATTAACCGCACAATTTAGTTTATAATTAGTATCCTTAACTTGCTTTTTAACAACGAATATCGAATCTATTATCGTGAAAGAGCTTTAAAAATCGCTTTTCTAATTAAATATATCTAGATCTATCTACTTGGATAAAAGTTAAAGTTTTTAAATCCATTCATTTCGAGCTAAGAACGTAAATCCTAGCCCTGATTTAACTAAATTGGATAGTTTTGAAATCTTGATGACGTCACTGTTTATCGGACCAACACTACCTTTTTATGAGTTCTTCGGGCATTAGGGTTGTCAAGCTTAGATGGGTATAATAATATTATGAAGTTGCGGTAAAAGTAATATATAATTACGTTTAATTAATGTTGTAATAATTAAAAATTATAATTACTTCAACTTTTGGTAAATGTGATTAATCGATTAAAATGCATCACCTTAATCGATTAGTATTAATATTAAATAAAAAATATTAATACTATTTAGGGCAACCCGATTTATAACACCCGAATCGGATAGGTTAGGTAGGTTACTTGGGACCCCAAAAAGGAGAACTTCAAAGGGCATCTTCTTCGTCTCGCAAAGGTCTTGTAGACGCGTATCGGGGTATTAAAATGGGTTTGACTCTCCAGATCTCACAAATTTTAGGCACTACTTATGTCGTCGGTATATAGAGTAGTACTACTGCGGTCGTGCCGACCCATTCGGCTGCGACCTGAAAGCCTGAACTGGTCACTGCCACAAATAAAATCCTTTCTAATATTATAAATGCAAAATTACTTTGTTTGTTACGGTTTTCACGGGTAAACAGCTAAACCGATTGTGATGAAACTTGGTATGGGGCAATTATTAATCAAGAACGGATATAGGCTACTTTTTGCCACGACAGCGACGCGGATGGAGCCGCGGGCAACGGCTAGTATTTTACAAATACGTGTTCTGTTAAATGCCAACCCTAGTATTCGTGGGGAACGTCAGAGCACCGCTCGCATTACAGTTGTCAGGCTATATCTCGCCCGGGAAAGTTAGCCCGTTAATTTGAAGCCGGGGCCACGTTAAATCGTCACTGTCTGATGGTTGGATGCAATTGGCTTACTTTAATCCCCACATTATCGTATGCCAACCGAACTTGTGTGATGACGCAATTTATGAAACGATGTCGGTTGTAGATTCAGATGTAAGTTATATGTTAGATTGCTTGATCACATAGAAAGAGTAAAGAGAAATAACTATTCGTAGATCTAGCTTGTGTGTTTTTAGTCCCATTGTGTCATTATGAAGGTACAAAAATTGTTAAAAAAATAAATAAGAAATTATTGCATAAAAAGTAAAATATCTTAATGATCTTTGTCTGGATACAGATGCGGGAAAATCTAGCATAGTCCGCAGTTCAATAAATAAAAATAAAACGAGAAGCACATAGTAGTACATTAATATGAAATCAAATAATCTTCAAAATGTTGAATAAATAACAGCAATGGAACAACAAAAGCGATTGTTGCTTTATAAAAAAGGCAATGAAAACACAAGTTTCTTATTTCTTATCGTGTAACTTCGATGACAAACTAGATTTAATACTATTTAGTTGGTTACCGACGTTAGCCGATACTGAATAAGCAAATTTATATTTATTTTTATCAGATAAAAATTTGTGCAACTAGAGATAGCGAATAGGCCTACAGGCCGTCAATGCCACGTTTTTGGGATAGTTTACAAGTGGATTCTTGATTTTTTTTATTATAAAGTATTTTCTATCAGTTCTAGATTCCTTGGCTATACACATATTATGAGGTATTTTAATACCAAAAGATTCCAAAACTACGCTGGAAGCGGCTTCCATCCTTACCGGATTCAGGTTTAAAAGAAACAGGTCAACATAACATGAAAAATATACAAAATAAAGTAATGTTTTTTTTTTATACTGACGAACTAATGCGTTAACAAAGGCCTTTCATAATGTACATGTTGTAACGGAAGAGGGTATATCTATCCAAAAGGAATGATGAAAAGATCTGGTATAGAGTCTGTTTACAAAATTTTAGCTCAAAATGAGTAAATTTAATAATTGATGTCCAATTTATCGCATCAATTATTGGACACCTAAAATAATAACACGCACGAACTACAAGTGTCGGAATCTTATTACGTCACTCACTAAATGTTAAGTTCCACGAACATCGCTTCAGCTGGTCTGGTTATAATTTTTGGGGTCAAATAATTGATGCGAAAAATTGGATATCCATTAATTAACTAATTTTGAGCTGAAATTTTGTAAACTGACTCACCCTGTTTATCCCTACCGTGCCTTTGTGGTACACGTTGATTATATAAAGTTAATTTAAAAACCTAATTGTCGATGCTTTCAGGGATGGCTGGGTCACAATTATTTATCAGTTTAATAGAGTAGCGAAGTCAAAGGCACCAAGAGCTAACTAGAAACTGCGACAGAGTTACCTTTGTATTCTCGCTATTCATGCAAATCAGTCTGAAACTCCTACTTACCTAGTTACACTTTAGAAGCAATACTCTGATGACTATCTACTTTTAATTAATAAGTTACCAAATATACGTGGCTTAGGCGAGCTATAAAATTTATTAACACAAAACCATGACTTGATTTTAGGCATAAATTAATTGTACCTATTTTCGGTATCTCATATTTAATTCAATCACTAATAAAGGTCTAACAAGGCTGTTTCACTTTCAATTTTAGGTTTAGGATCATACATTTTTAAAATACATCTAGGTATAGTTTTGACCGATTATTTTAGACTAGCTGTCCCCCGCGACTTAGTCCGCGTGTTTTAGTTTTAACGGTTTTTATTTATGCTCCGCTCCTTTTGTCGCAGCGTAATGTTATATGTATAGCTTATAGCCTACCTCAATAAATCAGCTATCCAACACTGAAATATTTTTTTAAAACCGGACCAGTAGCTCCTGAGATTAGCGTGTTTAATCAAACAAACTCTTCAGCTTTATCTATACTAATATTATAAAGCTGAAGAGTTTGTTTGCTTGTTTGTTTGTTTACGCGCTAATCTCAGGAACTACTGGTTCGAATTGAAAAAATCTTTTTATATTGGATAGTCCGTTTATTGAGGAAGGCTATATAACATCACGCTACGACCAATAGGAGCGGAGCATAAATGAAAATGTTGCAAAAATGAAAAACCGTTGAAACTATAACACGCTAACAAAGTCGCGGGGGACAGCTAGTATATTATAATAATAATAAATATAGAAGTATAGATTTAAGTACAATAACTAGAACAGTTTGAACATGTAACAACAATGTGCTGCAAACAGATAGGTTTATGACATCCAATGCACGTGTATTTTGTCTTCCTATCTCTTGCAGAGGGACAGTCTCTACATCTTTTGTATGTTTTAGATGATGGAGGATATTTTATCGTTTCTCCCATTTGTTCGTAAATACGTTTACGCAGTTCACGTGGCAAATTATCTTTGGTGCTCTTCACAGCTAGCTGTTTATTTAACAGCGCTAGTCCTAGTAATCTAATAAACTCAGATCTGCGTACTTTAGTTTTATTGTTCTCGCGGTACACTGTAACGGCATTGATTGCAGCAATGTTCATCATTGTAAATAATATAAGGATGTGCCAATTCTTACAGTAGTTACGGACATCGTAAGTTGCACACATTTTGTCCGCCACCTCGACGCCAATTTTTGTAGCATTGTAATACGATACGATTTCTGGTGTTGGTTTATCACTTTTTGTGTCGATGCTTTTGTCGTGATGTAGTGAAGACAGCAAAAGAACAACTTTACATTTCTTTGGTACATAAGAGACTAATGTCAAGTCGTCATGGAATCCAAATTGTGCACTATTAACTGGTCTCTCGCGAATACATTTTGTAAATTGTTGTGGAACTTCTTTTTTATTCTTACGCAGTGCTCCCGTGATTGTTAACCCGTGTTCGTTGAGCAAATGTTGGGCAAGGGGAATACTTGTAAACTTGTTGTCAAAGGTTACGTTTCTATTCGTTTTGGAGATTGGAGCCACCAATCTATTGACAACATCAAATAGTTCATAACTTACTAAAAAGGGTCCTTTTGGTTGCATTCCTGCATGTATTTCAAGATTTACGGTATAAAACACCTTTGGATCTACTAAAGCATACATTTTTATTCCATACTTACTGGGTCGGTTAGGCATGTACTGGCGAATCGAACATGTACCCCGATATGGTATATATTTCTCGTCAATTGTTAGGCATTCGCTTGGTTTATATGCTTTTTGGCAGTTTTTCGTAAATATGTCAAATAAAGATCGTACAGATGAAATATTATCTAGTTTGTATCTTTCATTTCGAGTAGCTTCGGGATCAAAACGTAAACAGCTTTGGAGAAAATTGAATCGCTGTAAAGTCATTGTCATTCTAAATATATCAACGCCAGTGCCGTCTGCACGCCACAGAGCAGTTAGATTGTTACCTTTAGTATTGTTTAGTCCAGCTATATACATCAAACCAAACATAGCCATTAGTTCTTCCATTGTAGTTTCCTTATAAATACGGAGTTTTGTCAAGTTAGTTTCCGATATTGTTCTAGATTTTATTTCAACGTTTGTATGTTCGAGTATTTCTTCCATTATTTCGTTACTTATGAACAAATTCCAACACTCAAATTCAGATTTGGCTTTTCTAGCATAAGGCTTTACACCGGGTACCACAGGCTCGTTCATTCTTGGAGTGATTTTAACTTGGTCAGGATTAGAATACCAAATTGTTTGTCCATCTTTGCCGGTACAAAAAGATTCTTCTTTTTCATGTATTTGTTCATTGTCGTCTTCTTCATCACTAAAGTCTTGTTCTGTATCAGTACTTCCACTTTTTATAGACAAATTATCAACTTCTTCAACACTGTCATAACCCAATTCTTCTTCATCTTCCAAATTCTTCTCAGAATCTTCTTCCTTTATCGCTCCGCTAAATCCAAACTTCATTGATTCGTCTTTTATATCAGACATCTTAAGGAAAACTGTGAACAATAAAGAATAAGTGAGCTTAGTATAAAATTGACATTATTAGGAATATTTATCAGGAAAGTTTAATGTGATAAAAAACTAAAATAAAAAAATAATTATGTTTTTAAGACGAACAATTGTTAGTTTTAATTGATGATTTGTTTTGAATACATTTGTACAGTTAAAAATAATAAGTTTAAAACATGCCATGTTAGACATGCGGTATTGTGTATGCCAAATTAGAGCAAAAGAAAGAAAGGAAAACATGTATTTTATTTGATCGACGATATAAAAAATTATGCTCTCAAGTATAGTCCGGTCAATTTAGACATTCGGTGCTACATAAATTCCCATCAAGCTGAAAATCAGTAAGATTGTTTAAAATATGATAAAAAATAAAATTTGAAAGTTCCCCATCTTTCCCCTGTATGGAAAAAAAATATTTAAGATCAAAGTAAAAAAAATGAGTTTTTCGCGATTTTCAGCAAAACGGTAAATTTTATCATAAAAATACTTCAGAGAAAAATTGTAGATCATAAAATTATCTACAAAAAATGTATCAATACTTTTTTTCTTACGAGCCACCGTTTTTGAGATTTAACGATTCAAAAAGTTCTAAAAGTTGTAATCGTCATAATATGCACACGTTTCCACGCCACGTATGAGGTAGTATACTTAGCGCTTTTTTTTGACGTAGTTTCCCCAGTAAGCCTATTCCACGGGTCTGTTGTGATCCTGTTTAATTTGAAACTATTGCAAAATAATGGATATTAGCAGAGATAGAAAATATAAAAGCAATTTAAGTTAAAAAAAAAGTAGTGAAATTTAATCGTCCCAGTCGTAACTTTCAAATTCTTCTTCTTGTTCTTCTTCTTGATGTTCTTGTTCTTGTTCGTCTTGTTCATCTTCTTCTTGTTCTTCTTTATTTTCATCCTGAGTACATGTAAGCTGCGTTAATAGCGATGTATCGCATGTCGCCTCGTAGGAATCAAACGGATCCTCCACTGTTGGTGATTCAATATTAGAGCACGACCGGCCTTGAATGTGTACATGCCAGAGAACAAAAAATTGTGTTCAGCAGTTTTTCCGGCGCAGGTGGAAGTAAAGTTTGGACTGGTTCTAATGAATTGTTGACCAACTTCCAACCCCAGTCTGTAGGGTCTAGCTGATAACCAAGCCACACTTGAACTTGGTAATATACCCGAAAAAGATGATGATGAGCAGCAACTGAGGTTGGAGGAAGACAAGCTAATTGTACTTGTTTATTACTTTTAGTATTTTAGCGAAATATGCATATTTATACTTATCTAAGCATTTTACCTGATATTTTTATAGTTATATCTTATTTATATTTTATATTATAAGTGTAAGTTACAATGACCGATAGAAAAATATTTTAACATATATTACAAGAGATGTATATACGTGGCGTACTCATACATATTATGACGATTACAACTTTTACAACTTTTTGAATCGTTATATCTCAAAAACGGTGGCTCGTAGGAAAAAAGTATTCATTCATTTTTTGTAGATAATTTTATGATCTACAACTTTTCTCTGAAGTATTTTTATGATAAAACTTACCGTTTTGCTAAAAATTGCGTAAAACTAATTTTTTTGACCTTTGACCTTGAATTTTTTTTTTTCCATACAGAGGAAAGATGGGGAACTTTCAAATTTTATTTTTAATCATTTTTTAAACAATCTTACTGATTTTCAGCTTGATGGGAATTGATGTAGCTTTCCTATTATTTTTTGGTCTAAATTGACCGGACTATAGCAAATACCAATTTAAATGCAAATAGGTTTTTTCTATTAATAATCAAAATACATAGTTACGCGCCTTTTAAATCATGATAACGCAAAACCTACAGAAGAAAACTATATCTCTAAATATAATATGTATTATCTTAAAAAAACATATATATAAACATTATAATATAATTAAATAATATAAACAAAAACTTTATATTCATCACAAGATGCAGATGTTTTTTTTAAGATGGCAAAACATAAAGCCACGCACACAAATAAGGAATTTATTTGTATCCGAACACAGTATATAACTCCAACGTTTCTAATAGGAATGTTGACTGGGTATGAAAAGTTAAAATCTATTAAGATACAGCGATTTCAAGTTCAGTAGTGGGGGCTTATGACGCCACGCCGTCGTATAAATTGTTGCACGTAGTGACGTCACGCGAAATATCCATTCACTGTATTTTGCTGCATTTTTTATTAGCAGAAAAAAGGAAAAATACCTGTCCAATAAAATTTATTAGTGTACCAGGCGGACATTAAAAAAAATTTAGGAAATGTGCCCATTATAGAACAGTAGATTACAGTAGTGACTCATAATTCGAACACAATACTGTATTTGCGTCGCTATTGCTCTGAGCTACTTGTTGATTTTACTGGCCAGTACGTAAGACTTAATACAATAGGTGTCATTATAAAGTGAGGTCACACGAACGAACTTGTATATTGATAAAACATATAGTACTTACGTAGATTATTACACAGTATTGTACAAAACTGTGTGATGAAGGAATGAACATAGATCGCCACAAAATAAGTCAGGGTATAATATACCCACAGCACGGGCGTCTCACTCTCACTGCGTGCGCAGTTGAACTGACGAGTAACGGGTGTGAGCAGTGACGCGGGGACAAGCGTCACCCAAGGTCATCGACTCGAGCAAGACCGCTTTGTTGAGGCTGGGTATATGATACCGGGTCTTATTCTGTAAGCAATAAGACTGATAATACAAAGCTTAGTTTTTTTTGCACATTTCTTATCCCTGGGTATCAGATACCCGACCTTAAAGTTATAACCTTATGGGTGATTGTCTCATATTCTTAAGGCAGGTAATATTTTTCGGTTGGGGTGTTTTTATGCGTGTTTTTTTTAGGGCTTGAGCACTTGTAAACTAAATGCCGTTCCTCGAGTGGGGAAACATTCGTACTTATACGTTTTTTTTGGAATAGATTTACGCAGTTAGCCTGAGCGCAGGCTTTGACTGCTTCACCGGACTATGTTCTTATACGTCCTGTTATCGTTCTTTATCGATCATTTGTATTATTGTTTCATAATGCAGCCGTTCCGATAAGGGTATTATCAACATATATCTTCAGTGGCTACGTATGTCAGTTCAATAATACTTACTATAATTTAAATATAATTACTATACGAATATATATATCTTCTATATAAATAAAAAATAATGTTGCTAATCGCATAAATCGAGAATGACTAGACCAATACGGCTATTTTTTTGTATGTTTGTTAAGGCCCACGGAAGGATTTAATAATAAAAAAGTGACTGAAATTCGGTCAGGAGGACATTATAATTTTTTATAGAAAGGCCTTTACGCGATTACAAGCATCTTCTAAGTGTGAATTTCACAAGGCCTACTGTCACTGGTGCTTTAGCTGTCAAAGCCCCCCAAAAAACTATGGTATTAGACACGTCCGGACATTAGTTGCCACTAGCGCCTCTGGCGGCAAAATTAATAATGGAAGACCCCATTCTGTCGCTCGATTTACGTTTCAATATGTATTGCACGCTGGCTGTTCTTAATGGCTCGTAATATATTTATCTTGCATCCATTGCTTCGTGTATCATTTACTAGATGCAACCCTCGTTATTTACGTGACCTCAAAACAAACTGTAACTTTTAGATGTAGCTAGTCAGTTTTTTTTGCTACACTGAATATTTAAAAATATGAATTATTTATAAAAATCTCGACGATGGTTAGCAATTGATTAGCAGATTTTCATTTCAATTTTTATATAGAGAATTTTAATTGAAATATTTATTTAGTAATTGCTTAACACCGTAGATATTTTTATAAATAAAGCCACTAACTAAAGAGGAATGTTTTGGTATCATACAACATTCAAATTAAGTAACTTAAACTACGAAACTTGAAGGTAGGTCTAATGTTCTGCATCAATAGTTATTCTTAAGATTTTTTTCTGTTCCATAAGTTTTTTTTTTCTTTACAAATTATTGCCCTGTTATTTTCGACGTTAAATTGGAATAGAAACGAGCCAACAATCAATGTGTGTAATTGAAATTGAAATAATCTTTTTGCACCGTTGCAAATTCTTATAATTTTCTATCATCGTCCCTAAGAAAAATAACGCGATTTGAGATTTATTACAAAACTTTTTCCATTTATTTCGTAATCAGAAAGCGATATTTCGGCGTATTTATTTGTGATGACTATGTTGAACGAAATCATTATTTTATTAAGCGTTAAATCACAACAAAAATATATAATATAATAGAAACATTTTATTTTAATTTGTTAGATAGAAAATGATATTTAATAAAAATATAAAATAATATTATAAGAGAAAATTACATTAAGAATATGTTTGCAGTCGTATTGAATTTGTCGTTAAAGAGTCGTGCGGCTTTTATTTTGGAAATATAGATGTGTAGGTACTTGGCAATCTACTTGTACATATACACTTTATACTTTCTTTTCTAATTAATATAATGTGGTTTTGATAGTATTTTAATAATAATAATAAGTTTATTTTTTAGAACCACATTGCAAAAAACGGGCAATAATAACACCTGTACTAATGATAATTCCATTGTATCACAGGTGCCAGTGCCTTCCTTTAAATATTACAGAAGTAACAGAAAACAAGATAAACTAAACAAAATTAAATTTAAGTTACATCTTTGTAATTCGTGAATGTGTGTAGGTGTAAGTGTATAAGTGTGTAAGAGTATGTAAGAGTGTGAGTGCATTTTGATGTTATGTTGCGTTGGAAGTTGGATATTGTAGGTACGTTGGTTACAAATTTACTGAAAAAGGTAAATAATAAGAGGTTTTTGTTCAAGTATTACAAAGTCAAAAGGAATGTTTACGATTTTAGCAATTATACCAGGGATTTTGTAGTGTGTATGTAAATATATTGATAATAGATGAGCGGATAACGCCATCTACTAGGAAAATAAAGAACTACAATGCAGACAATGATACTGATCGATCATTGTTCTGCAGGATATCGCTAGATGTCGCCACAAGGTGGTTTCGTGGGCTTATATCATACTTCACTTATTTATTAGTTTAATATATGTTTTAAATAAAGCTATAAATAAATAAATATAGTAATAAAAATGAAAATTAACTTTACCAGTCTAATAAGTTATGGTTCGCTGAAAACGTAGACGATGTCTGTGTTGAATTCGTCATAACATATATATCACGTCTAGGTACTGTCGCAAGTCACGCCCCTAGTTGAACGTTTATATATGAAATCGTGACATACTTGGCATTTGGTCTAAGTTGTAAACTATTTACGGGTTTAAATTACTAAAAGCTAAAGAAACCATCTATATATACTTATAATAAATCTGTAGAGAGGTCAATTCTGTACATCAAATATATTTTCAAAATAACTATCAGGGGGTGATTAGTGATCGATACTGATGCCAAAAATGCAATCAGTAAAATTTTTGTCTGTCTGTCTGTCTGTCTGTCTGTCTGTCTGTATGTTCCTTATAGAAACGAAAACTACTCGACGGATTTTAACGAAACTTGGTACATTTATTCTTCATACTCCTGGGCAGGTTATAGTATACTTTTCATCACGCTACAATCAATAGGAGCAGAGCAGTGAAGGGAAATGTTGGGAAAACGGTATTTTTAAAGCTTCCGTCGCGTATGCAGCCTTAATGGTTAAAGCTACATAGAAATCATGTATGAGAGAAATGTTCTACATAAAATTATCTAAAAAATATCCCACAACAGCATATGTCTATCTTTTATGGTTGACTCACAATAACACGTGTAACTCCCGATAGCTTAGCAGTTCGGAGATTTCTGATTATATTTGTTTACTCTTACGTTTATAATACTCTCACTCATCCCTAATAAAAAAAAGTTTACATTATTACCTATTCAATAAAAAAATAATCATAGAAATCGGTATAGAAACACCAAACTTATACATGAAATACGATAATAAGCCATCGCGCCGTCGCGCGTGAATACTGAATCATGCTCTAAGGATTATTTTTGAACGTGATATATTTCCCTACTAAAATACGAAAGTTAATCTGTATGTTACATCAAAACCACTGAACAGTGAGGAAGGACATATGCTACTTTTTTACGAAAAACGACGGAAACGCGGACGAAGTCGCTGGCAAAAGCTATTTGAAATAAAAAAGTAAAAATTCGTCGTAATTTACAAACAGCACAAAATAAAGGCAATAATCATGTTATTTTAGTCTATCCATACAACCTTTAAAATGAGTTTTCATAATTATTTGTATCTTTTACAAAATTTTAATAAACCAAAATTTTAATAGACCAATATCTTAAGAATATTGCTAGCGTTTATATTTTTTACCTTGCTCTCTTCTATTTTACTCCATTTATTTCATGCTATCAGATTTTTAAGGAAACCAGTAAGAGGTAATACACCAAAACATAACCTATATAGCCCGCTTGAAACTTAAAACTTGCACCATTACAGGTGCGCTAAAGCAGTACAGTTGAAATGGGCTATATTACAGAATACTTGGTCTGACTCTATTTGCCTATAAAAAGTGTACGCGCTTATTTGGCACTCCATTTGAAGACATCACTCTTGATTGTAACCTTACTTCAAAGTCAAAGAAAGTTCTCGAAAAAAAAATTTAGATTTCTATATGTATGAGTTTGTTCTTCTCGGCTTTATTGTTGTAGGTAGTTGAGTATTTATTTTCGAAAGTTAGGCCACTTATGTATCTTCTTTTTTATAAGTTAAGGTGAAAAAATACTTACGTGTCGCGCCAGAAGCAACGGTTTCATAGCTACGACAGAACTCGTCACAACACGGTACGACCTACAAATATGACTCTAACGATATTTACCCCTGGTTTGTGAAAGGCTGATCAACTTAATCTGATGTCAAATCAACTGATCACGACTGTGATTGGTTGACCAAAACAACCAATCACAGCGCTTGACATGAGGTTTGACAGCTGATTGACTAATTTTTGTGTTGATCAACGTTTCAGAAACCGGGGGTAAATATATGAAACCGATATGTTTCTGTCGCAACACGACACGACATAAGTTTATTTCTGCCTTTTTACAGACACGTTATTGTATTTTTGTTTTTAGGATTAATAATGTTATTTCCCATAAATATAAACTTAAGTTAAATGTTAACCTTGTCCACATAAAATTTTGTACTTAAAGGCTCCTACACACTATATCGACAGCATTGCCGTCGGATATTTGAGCTCCCGGCCTTGCCCGGCCATTTAGCGGGGTACGTTGGCGACCTAGCCGGCCGGTGCGTCAGTTCGCTTCCACGTTTAAAGCGATAGTGTTTCTGTAACCGAAATAATACTTTTGTGGTTTTGTGACAGTTTTTGCGCTGCGTGCTGCATGCTGGCGGTGATATAACCGCGCGGCAATAGGCCGCCGGCATGAGTGTAAGTTAATACACACTCACTGAGTATCAACGAAGGCGAGTAAACAAACACTTACATAGGATCTCCACAAACATTTGAACAGCCGATGGATTTTTGCTATTTACCTCATACTACGGTATAATTACTCTCTATTTTTGTTAGAAAACATCTTGTTAGAATCCCCAATAATATTATTTTTAATTGCTAACAAATATTTACTTTAATACTCAGAGTTTTCGGAAACGACCCTTCTCTTCGCATTGATTAGTTTTTTATGAATTTTATATTTATTTTGGGTCAATGCGGAAAATTTACAGAATCCATATAATGAGATTGAGATACCAATAAGAATTTGTGTATTAGTAACTTAGTTCAAAGAAGAAGGTTCTCCGTTTTATATGTTTATATTACAGATAATTGTGAACCGAAATTATATGTTACTCCCTCCTCCCAATGAAGAAAAAAAAAAGAAAGATATGCTTAAAATAATTAATGAGAATCGGTTTACAAATATCGTATGTATATCGTCAAATGAGGCAAAGCAATTTAAAAAAAAACCTTTAAAGGAAATTGATGGAAGAAATATGAAGAATTTATTCTTCTTATAAGAGTTTATTGTTACTATCAACTCTGCCTATTAGAGTCCACTGCTGGGCATCGGCCTCTCCCGCGTTGCGCCACATTACCCGGTCCTTCGTCTTCCGCGTCCAGTCCGACCCAGCCACCTTTTTAAGGACGTCGTTTGTCCTCTGGGCTGAGGGGCTCCCTACACTACGTTTGCCAATTCGCGGTGTCCACTCAAGGAACGTCTGCTCCAACGGCCATCGGTCCTTCGACAGACATGACCAGCCCTAGCTATTGTTACTATGTGCCATCATAATAAATTACAATATCTACGTAGTATCGTGGGTTTGATTCCCATCCAGGACAAACTTTAGTGTGACGATCATGATTATTTGTTCTAGTCTGTCTGGGTGTAATTTATATACCTATATAATGTGTATGTATATAGAAATATAGGCTCTGCTTAGTTTGGGATCAGATGGCCATGTTTGAGTTGTCCCAAGATATTATTAATCGCATTTATCATTTCTATCACTTATCAGAAAGTACTTAATCAGAACAATGTCAATTTCATATTGTGCTATTATCTATGTATAATTTTGCGAGCGAAGGCTAAATGACTTAGTTTAGTTTTTATTGAAAAAACATTTAATTACTTTCGATGTATCCTCAAATCCAAATTACAGTCGTTAGACATTGATAACTTATGTTGGTTTTCAACTCCCATTGGCATTGAAACAACTTTATAGTGTAACTTCGCTTCTTAATACGACATTTGACCAAACTTTTTGTTTATTCGCTTCTGCCTCTTTAAGACTTTTTTATTGCTTTTTGATAAATATTATTTTTACTTTATGTCCTAAAAAGTAAGTATTTGTATCTTCAATTTTAATTTTAATTTTGAAAAATTCATCTTTTGTTTTTATTTTTTTAATAATACTATAATTATGGTAAACTGCGTAAAGAACAGTTGATATTAAGAATGTATTTATTTTTTTAGTATAGAGATAGTGAGCAAATGTAACTTATGATATACAAATCAGTACATGATATGTAAATCAAACAAAGACAATTTTCAGGAATTGTAAACAACAAAGGTAAACTGAATTTGTATTACATTTGTATTTTATTACCTTCCTGGAACCTTTATTTTGGAAAAACATTTTGTTGGTAGATAAATGTTTTTCCATATATAACTTTTGACCAAAAAAATAATTATAAAATCTATATAGTACACTAGCTGCTGTCCCCCGCGACTTTGTTCGCGTGTTTTAGTTTCAACGGTTTTTCATTTTTGCAACATTTTTCATTTATACTCCGCTCCTATTGGTCGTTATACGAAACGTAACTGGCTATGAGAAAAAGAGAGAAAGAAAATGTGTGCTCGCACGTTTCTCTCTTGCCCCTACAGTAATGTACGAAACGTAACTCTCTCTTTTTCTATCTTCACTAACTTATCCTTGTCAACTTCCGTTCGCCTCGCCCGATCACACTTTTCGTAGCGCTCTCGTCACGCATTCACCAGCTTACTCAACAAGTCAAGCGTGCCTAAAGAAGTTTTACTTAAAAAAAAAACATTTGAAAACACTAATATTTTATTTTTTATTTTTAAGGCCGTTTGTTTTTCAACCATATTTTGTACAAACGTAAAGCTTAACTTAAATTAACACAAAGGGAACTTTTTGTTGCCAAAAACAATGTTCCGCTCTAAGGCCAGCCGCCGGCACTATTTGGACATAAAACTAAATTAATAATGAGTAAATGTATTGTTATTACCTTTTTGTTAATACAGCAATTAGGTTGTCACAAATAACTTGTTCTACTTCAAGAAAGAATATTCACCATTTTTGAAGTGAAAACATGTTTAGCCGCGTTGGGAATTTTTTGGTAGGGGAGAATCTTATGGGTTCGTGTCACCGACATGCTCATAACTGTTTAATTGTAGAATGATTGTGCAGTACAATAGTGAGTACTAAATAAATATACTAATATTATTAAGATAATAAATAAAAAACAGAAAATTATTTTAAATCCTCGTATTTATTTTGGCGTTTGAAAATTTTATATTACTTAAAATTTGTAAATTTTAAATTTTAAATTTTAATACTAATAGTTTTAAGTTTTCACTTCTATTAGCAGTTCCTATAACTGCCATTTTTTTATGTGCTTAATTCTTTAATTGCAGCGGATTAACACTAGAAAATATATGATCATAGTAATAAAATAAGTTTTAATTTTAATATAGCTTAAGTTTTTGTGTTTGTATAAATTGATACTGTAATTTCCTAAAATAAAAATGATCATAATAAAAAAATATGATTTACAATGTCAAAATAACCATTAATTCTCACATAAGAATTATGGCATTTGAAACAGGCGCCATCTTCTCCGCCTCTCGGTGCGCATATTGACGTCAAAATAATGTCAGAGTCTAGCTGACCTGGAAAACGTTGTTTTACCATATAAATTAGTCCAAAAATAAAATTTAAGAAGAAAGCCACTCTTATCACCTATCAGGCCTGAGATTGAAAGATACACAAATGATTAAAAATTGGTCAACCCGTTTCGTAGGAGTTGGATGTACAAGCACGTGACAAGAGATTTTAATGTATTAAATAATTGTATATAAATATAGACTAAGGTTGCCATTCTATTAAAGTGCATACCGGTACAGTAGCAGTGCTTTATGCACAAGAATAAATTAATTAGTGCTCGCCGTATTGCTGTATCGGTGAACATAATGAGGCAGCCTCGTGCTTACTGAATGGGCTTATATGCAATTTAAATACCATTCAAAAGCTGGGAAGTTATATTATTGTTTGCAATGTTCCAGCTTTAGTTCAAAGTGGTAAAACTTATTTTAATTTTGTTGAATACATGACTATTTTAAGCAAACTAAGTATTTTCGACTAAGTATTTTCGATCAAAATATATAATATTCATCTAATATGTTTTATTTAAATTTAAAACGAAATAGTCTTGATAAGAAAATTATTTAATATATATAATATATAATAATTATTAAAAATAAATATTTTATTTAACAAATATCATCAATTATATATATAATTTTATTCCTCTAAAAAAATAATTATTTTTACAAACATTACGAAACCAAACACATTACACAAGTAAATCAATTTTCAAAACAGTAACAATTGACGGTCTGCAACAGACAGTGTGTTCCCAAGAAAAGCAATTTAAATTTACTTGAGAAAAAGACACAGTAAAATTGGATTGGAAAACAAGGAAATGTTTTATTAAATCTAAATCCTCTTAAAATATTGATAATATCATGTCAATAATCATTTGATTTTAAACTCTGGATACAATAATAAAACAATGAACACATTCATGTCGCAAAGGATGTCGAAGTGGTTCAGTAAATAATTATTATCTTCAACGTTTGTGAAGTTAGTAGCGGGATGTACTCGCAAACACTGTCGTTAGTTAAAACCATCTCAGTGGAAACTGTCATTTTCTATTAATGGTAGAACCATCTTTAGTTTGAAAACTTAACCACAGAAAATGGAAGTGATAAAGTATATAGGTATAACAGCTACCTCTCTTGTCTTGCAATTTGTAGAACATTATCAACTTACTTATTCGTGAATAGAAAAAAAAAAACAATTGCAAAAAAGAAAATAATTTCCATCGGTGTTTTCCTTCCTTATAATCTATTTATTAAAAGATAAACAAAACCGCATCGAACAGAGAACCAGCGAAGCACTTGCTTGATCTTCGTAGACTTAAAACTTGTTAGTAAGAATGTTTTACATCAAATTAAATAATCTTTCAAAAGGAGTTGATGCAGCTTAGATCCGTAGGAATTCATTTAATACTTCATCAGGAAACTCAGTTTGTAGAGCGCCAAGACTCGAGCTCTACATTGCATTTTGCTTCGTAATTTTACTATATTTTGCTACTGCACGTGTTTGGCGCAAGTATAAAGATATTCCTAATTTTATTTATGAATATGGTTGTGTAATAAGCATTGGTTTTATTAATATTCGTTTTTATATTAATACTTGTGTCCAAGTGTGACTGGTCACTCGATACTGTTTTATTTTTGGACTCAAGACTATAAAAAAAGGTTGACAGCACCGATTGTAAAAAATCGATTTTGAAAAATTTATAAAAGACAATATTTTTTTTAGCATAATTTAAAGATATCGAGGATCCATAAATAATTTTCAATACTTTACATGAAACTCGATCGCTTCTCAGTCTACACTTGGACCATGCTAAAGAACTCACTAAAATCTCGTGCCAGATAGAAACAGATTACTTAATAAAGTCAAGTGTTAAGTTTATTAAGGATTCTGAATGCACAAAATATGCGACATTTTCATCTATTCAGATTTCTATGTAAATGTTACGGAATCATGATTTTGCATAAAAACTTTTTGAATTACGAGCTAGTAATGTGAACTCAAAGGGAAAAAATAATAATGTATATAAATATGTATGTAAATAAAAATGTTAAATTAACTACTACGTTTTTAAATCTTCAACTAGGATAACAGTCGTTTTTATATCGACTTTAAAAAAAATATGGAGCATTTTTATTGTATTAAATGTATCGACTTTAATTCTGCATCGACTTCAAACAAATCATGTGAATAAGATAAATTAATAATTCTGTTTATTTTCGCTTCTAAGTAGTTAAAGGAGATTTGAATTGTTTTTTTTTTTCTCAGTATCAGCTAGCATAATAGTTCCTTATTCCTAATATTATTTGTCCCGCATGTAAATTTAGCTGTGACACAATAAAAAAATAACATTTTACAGAAAAACTTTTATTTTTTATTTTACAAAATTTTTGTAAAATAAAAAATAAATGTTCTTCTATTCTACTAAATAAAGCTCTACAATACTTTGTAGCAGATAAAATTTTTCTTTTAGTCTTTTTTTATCAAAATTTCTACTTTTATAGTTTTTTGTAGAACTAGTTTGGTACTTTAGAACTAAGTGAACCCTGCATACACGAAGAAAACTGCTCGTTTTTTCTAGCTAAAATTTCCTTTGACAAAATGCGGGTACTACCTGAAAATGGAGCAGAATTTCTGAACGTATTTACTCTTTTCAAAAGGAGTTCATTTTTTAACAATTTAGGGTAAAAACTTGCAACAACACTATTAGCTTGGAACTCGTTTGGTTTTTCACAAAGGTTCGAAAACAAACAAGACCAAATAATGAAATAGTCTTTGCCTCGATTTAAAAAAAAAATGACGATAATTGGACAATGCGCTTACAGTGTATTTCATATTAAATGCACAAAAAACGCTTAGACTTGGAACAAGCATTTGTGGAACACACAAATGCTTGTCCCATGGGGGATCGAGCCCGCGGCACGTCGCGCACAGAGTTAATTGGCGTGGTGATCTATAACCATTCGGATATCGGTGGGTATCTATGAGGAAGTAAATTAGGTTCCTGTTCAAATAGGCAGTAATTGCTCCATGTATTCAGCTGAAACTGGCAAGACTGCTGCCGACCCCAAAAGAGTTTGGAATAAGCTAGGCAAAATCTAAGTACAAGTACATAAGTAAGAAGTACCTATAGGCTGACTACAGCAATGACTAATAAAATTGCTTGTTTAATTTATAGCAAGCTGATAAAGATAAGATATTTATTTTGTAAAACATGAGTAGAGTAATATGTACAAGTACATGGTGGTAAAATATAAACAAGTATCTACATGTTTTGACGTAATGGCGTACAACAAATTATAAACACATATCCACAATCACAATAACATTTTACATCAATTTTATTGGTATATAGCTAGTGCATTGAAAGGGATGCCGAAAAAATTGGTTTTATAATATGCTCAGCAAATTATGCAAGTCTCTGCTTAAAATTCATTCAAAGAGTCATGAAAATAACAGAAACGCCATAAAAGGAACCCGAACTTCCATTATCGGGTCCGTAGGGACAATAAACAAAGTGCACTAAATACAATACCGATTATTGTGAACATTTCAATAGATTCTATTCAAGTCGGTTCATACACTTTGAACTTGCAACTATGCATTTCTCATTGTCTCAAAGATCTATGCGACTAAAGTGATAGTTTAGATGAATCATAACATGATTCAGACGCAGATTCAGTTTAGGAATATAATGTTACAAAGAAAATAATTATTATCTTATTTCCATAATAAATCTTTATACACCATAAAAAAAAAACAAAGAAAAAAAGTTTTTGTTTTGTTCTATTTATAAAGTGAGTAATGATTAGTTAGATAAATTGAAATTAAAGACTTTTAAGTCAACTTTTCGGAAATTGAGGAATTCAGAAAATGAATACTTTATTTAAATTTGATTCATCAAAACTACCATTTTAGGCTCCCTGAACTCTATTTAAAACATTTTTATCTTGTCTCATCCCCGAGCGCAATTAGTTCTTTTGTCCGTTGACAATTAGTGTGAAATAAGTAAAAAATGTGGTTCGTTCTTTGAGTCCGCCATTTTGCTTTGTCTGTCGACTGTTATGAATCAGCGCCTTGCGATTTGAGTACAACCTTAGCACGAATACCATCGTCAACGTATTTGCATCGTCGTCGTGACAATTTGTATGGAGAATAGCGTTCTAAATAATATTTCTCCTTACTAATTGTATTGTAACGATACGCCGCGTTAGTACTAGGGCAACTAATGATAATTTTACACAGGATAAAATGTCGCATGATGTCACGATTTTATACGTTTTGTATAACATCTTACGACGTAATTAGCTATCCTGAACTTTGATTCGCTTAATCTCCTTAGTTTTGCGTTATAATTTGAAAAATGTATTTATCTATACGCATATTTATGAAGCCGTTTTATTCCTGGTATACCAGAAATCAATATAAAATAGGGTATATTATTATGTGTACTATGATGGACAATGACGTGGTTTATATATTATGTTTTGCGAATTAGTATTTGTTTTTTTACATTAAGTATTTACATGTGTGTTTTTCCTAATTAAATAAAATAAATTTAACATAAAGTCAAAATAAAGTCTTCATCATTTATCCCATATGCGGTAGTCGGTATAACTACACGGTTAGTGTCTAATTCGATTTGGACGACGTCCAGTCCGCGTGTGTAAGACGCTGCCAACCACCACCAGATGGCACTATGTTATTGCGTTATATTACTCTTAGACAGGCAACTTGCAAGTTTTTCCTTGAAATTTAATTTTAGTGTAAACTCCGTTTGTTCTGGTACATAGATTATGTATGGTCTGGACGTTGGGGTCCAAAAGCTAATTGACACTGGAAAGCGATGTATTGGAAGTAAAAATCTATAGGTAGAAGGGCGACTTAATAAATGTAGGGCGAGACGCTGGCTTTAGGCGGTGCAATGCTGCGATACCTGACCGTCCATGCAGAAGAAATATTTTATTTGTACTTTTATGATTTTTATTTTATTTTAATAGGGATAACAAATAACAGCATATTAAATATCGTAACAAAGTTAGCGACAAAACAGTGAAATTAACAAATACACTACGTTATCTACAAATTACGTTAAAAAGAACTAACTGTTAAAGAATAATCTTAAAAGTAACTATAAAAGTAACCTTTGAATTTCTCTATACTATCTCATATCTATATATAATATACAGGGCATTATTAATAATGTTAAATTTATATCATTGAAGCCGGAATATACCTAATTAGGTATATAATTATATCAATTCTCATTATTAAGCGTTTACCGACGACCTAATCAATTTGATTCTAACACAAAGGGTTAATTACAATTATTTTTAATGAAATGGAATGTTCACGGAGTTTCGGTAACAGATTTCACCAATGCGGGAAAGTAATTAGTTTGATAAATATCAACTTTAAAGCCAGCTAAAAGGGTGAATTACGTGAATATGTAAATTAGAATAAAATACGAATAACTTTGGTTTCTGTAATTGAATAAAAGTTTAGAGGCTCGTGGGTTAGTATAAGCCGTTCATATCGATTCAAAATCAAAATATTTTTATTCCAAGTAGGCCTTTTCAGGCACTTTCAAAACGTTAAATGACTCTAGTTGCGCGTTTCCAAAATGTCAATCCTATGGAGAAGAACCGGCAAGATAATCAATAATCATAGGTTTTAAAAAAAAGGTAATAAATGTCCATAAAATGTAAAAAAATATATTTATTTGAAAATATGCGATTACAACGTAAATAGCAAAATGTATAGTATGACATCGAAAATGGAAGAAAAAATAAATAGAACTCGTACATTTTACTACAAATTACATTGTCGACACTTTTACAAAAGGATTTTGTTTTGCATTGATCATAAAGGTAAAGCCGCGTATGATGACTGTAATATATAAATTACACCTCCGCTCCTTGGAAATCAAGTAAGCCATTGTTCTGCATTTTATAATAATTAAAGTTAAGATTTTGTATAGTAGTAGATTTTGTATAGTAGTTAGTAGTCCATGTTTTAATAAATAATATATATAATATAATATCTAGGGTCAACTCACACTGCCATCTGTTCCCAAACTAGGCAGAGCCTGTATTATGGAAACCAGACAACTGATAAACTTTATTTATATATTTTTAAACACACACATGTTATAGATTAATTATACCCATACATGGTAAAAATAATCGTTTTCGTCACACAAAGATTTTTCCTTGGTGGGAGTCGAACTCACGACCTTCAGTTTAGCAGTCAGGGTCACTAACCTCTAGTCCAACAGGCAAGTGAAATCTATTTCTCTTAATTATTTATTTTCTTAAAATCAATTTCAATACAAATTTCTACGTTGAAAACGCTTTTAATTTAAGTTTCCTATAATATTGGAAAGTTAATAAATCCATGTAAGATACAAGAAACAAATAAATCTCTTCGACTAATTCCACTTTCAATTTGTCTTTACCGTATGACAATAATCTACAGAAGTTCAACTCTTTGTGACAAGAGAGGGACTTGCTATAGCTCAATATATTATGCCAAAAAACATCTTAATTGTGCAAAAAAATGTATGAAAATTATATTTCCTGTTTCTGAAATATTAAAAAATGCAAATATAAAATTTGTCGCAACTGTTTAATATACGTAGATATATTTTTCTATTTCAATGATCTATACTAATATTATTATTAATACGCAAGTAACTCCGTCTGTCTGTTACGCTAAATCGGCTAAACCGCTGAATCGATTTGAAAGAAACTTGATATGGGCTTAGATTGGATTTTTCTAAAGGATGAAGGCTACTTTTGCCGCAATAACCGAAACCCACGCGGGCAGAAACACGGGCGACAGCTAATGTAATGTATACATTTTTAATGCATACATTTAAATCTTAAGCCGAACTTTTTAAGATTATCATATTTTTTGGTCTTTAGTGAATTACGAACTAATGTATGTTCACCTAAGACTCGAGAACCGTTAACCCAATTAATATGAAACTTTGCACACAATATATTTAAGAGCGACATGACCACTCCAACGAAGTTACTTTAGTGCTGGATGCAGTATTTTTTATCATTTGAACCATAAGTCGAATTGCAGATTTTTTTTAGGTGAAGCTTAGCGCAACGGGCACCAGATAGTGTTGTATGAAGTGGGATTTCTGCGATTTTCTTTATAATATCTTTTATGTTCGAGAGATCTTGCAACTGGCCAGTCACGGTCGGTAATTACTTGTTACAGATGGGCACTGAAAACTTTATACGTTTCCACTAGACCTGGAAAAAGGTTCTTTAAAGTTGAAAGAATGAGAAAAATTGTGTCTGAAAAGGTAGTCAGTCTGTTCGTAGTTTAGCGCAAAGACAAACAGTTTGACATTATTCTCAAAAACAAAGTAATAAATGAAATTATTATTACAAATTAATAATAATTTTAGGCGACCTAGCGGTTTAATGAACAGATTTTTGTGCACAGAAGGTTTTCATAGTTTTACCTCCTTCTTTAAAAAAATATATATAATATATATGTATATAAAGAAGATATTTTTTCTCGAGAAAAATACTCCCTGTAATACTTATATTATTTAAATAATATTATTTAACACCATCAATAATATCCATTCTTTATAAAACTCCACATTAAACAATTTGTTAGTTTCTTTGGCATGTCTGAAGGCTAAGCTGCAATTGATGTATAAGTCCCAAGCGTGTCATTGACAACAAGAAACTATATTTAGTGGTTTTGCTTCGAGGACCAGATTTTAGTTCAAAGTTTGGAAATTCCCATTGGGTTTTTGTTGGGCATGCCCAATTAATTATGGAATGTTGAGGCTATTTAAGATATTTTATATGGCTAACTAGCGACCTGCCCCGGCTTCGAATTAATAGACAAAACATTAATGAATTATACACAAAAATCTTCCTAATCCACTCTATCCATCGATGAAAACCATTTGAAAATCCGGGTTGGTAATTTTTGAGTTTATCGCGTTTATACAGACAGACGCGGGGGGGATTTTTATTACTAATATTATAATACACTTCGGTTTATGCCACATTTTTAAAAATAAGTTAATGCCTATTGATAAGAAGAAATTAAATATGTTTACAAAAATTCGATTGTCAAAATAAATTATTACTGCAGTTTGCTCTTTAGTTATTATAGCTGAAATAAGATTTAGTATTCTAAATTAAACTTTGACAACTTTATTTTTAGTACCAAAAGCAAGCACCTTATTATAACGAAATCAAGTTTAATCTAGAAATTGTTAGATTTAAATAAGTTCCATGAAAAAATGATTTTAATTATTTGTAGACTGATGTTTATTAAGTTGATTTATAAAAGTGCTTATACCTACATCTCTTGTCTTATTGATTTTTCATGTATTTATTAATTAAATATGCACTTGATGTTTAATATTTAATTAAAACTAACTAAATAATCACAACGATATTAAAATACTTCATGTAGTTTTATTATTTAATTTTCTTGTAATTGTATTTTATTAAATAATTAACGGATGTAATTTTAAATGTTTTAGACGACTCCCGCTCAAAAGTTTTACAAACATTCAAATCGCTTGCACAAAGAACACCCAGACTTGGAACAAGCGTTTGTGGATCACACAAAATGCTTGTCCCATGCGGGGTTCGAACCCGCGGTACGTCGCGCACAGTGTTGTCTGACCACTCGGCTATCCGTGCAGTCAAACTTTGGTACTAAAGCAGTGTTTTTAAACAAATATTGTACTTTTTTAATTGCCTCGTTGTAAGCGCCACGTTACGAACTGTGTACAAAACACAAGTTTAATATTAAAACTGAAAGAGAACCTACCATTTAGTCTCAGTTGCTTATTACATAGCATTTCGTGTTATTTTTACGCAACAGTAATATAGGGGTGGCACTTGATAAAATAGCTTGATTCCGTATGTTTGTGATGACTGTAAAGTATTTAAAAAAAAGCTAGCGGCTTCACCCGCGTATGTAGTTCACGTTCTCTCTCATACGTGTTTTTTTTTATTTTCGTGTTTTTTTTTAATTTTTGTTTTTAAATTTTTTATTAGTTGTTCGAGACGGAGACAAATCTAACAAATTCAACAAAAATATAAAAGACGTCCACCCTTTCTTGAGTAATGGTATAAATGGACACAGTATATAGTCTAACAACAGTATGTATTTAAATCTTGAGAGTAGGTTTTTTTTTTAAATTTTAAGCTCGGAAAATACTGCATTACTAGCGTTGTTCTCGCTTTTTTTTTTCCTTTTTCGTACTACTTTAGTAGTGTATGATGTCCTTTCTGGTTTACCGGTATACGGTTTGACTGGCTCACTTGGCGTTGTTGGTCCGACTTCCACACTTCGATCTTAAGTCATTTCAATTCTGACAACCAGTCATACTATTCAGTATTCAGCAAAATCCGGTAAGACTGGAAGCTGACTCGAAAGGCTAGGCAAACGCAGAAGCATCATATATATATACGTTTAGAAATGGAACATTGAATGTAATATTGGTTTCCTATTTCCCGTTTGTTTCCAAACCGAAACAGATCACGTCGTTACTCACTTTCAGCAATAACTGTCTACAACTGTTCTGTGGTCTACAATGTGAGTATTCAGTTCCAACCGACGCACGTGACCTAGGGTGTCTGAGTTTGAATACGTACAAGATGTTACACAAAACTGTTTTTTTTTTCAAATTTATGGCTATAATTTACTAGCTGTTTTCCGCGGCTCCACCTACATGGATATCGGCATAAAGTAGCCCATGTCCTTTCTTAGGCTCTAGACTATCTGTGTACCACTATTTACTATTTCATTTAAATCGGTTTAGTTGTTTTGGCGAGAAAGCGCGACAGACAGACAGAGTTACTTTCGCATTTATAATATTAGTATAACAATAATAATTAAATAAATGTGGACAACATCACATACTTTGTCGCTACTAGATTTAGATACTTGTACTTTGTTAATACTATATTGCTCTGAACTCAGAGTAAGTAGCTAAAGCAACTCAGTCTTATGGAAGCAAAGACAACGAATGCACCACAAACACCAAAACCCTAGACTATTTAGAAAAGTGGTTTTCTACATTGACTAGTCCGAGCATCATATCCGGTGACATCTTAAAAACCGGTGTGTACGCCACTCGACTACGGAGGTTGTCAGCGATATTGTTTTGTGAGATATTGTTTTAAAATTGGTCGTACTCGGAATATTCTTTACTAGAACTCAGAGGTGTTTGTGTGAGGATAAGACAATACATTACGGTTTTTTTTTTTACTTAATTCGTGTAAAAATGTGTATTGTATTGTATAGTGTTTATGTGGCGTTTTTATATCGCTACGTTAACTTTTTTATCCTAATCCTAAGTGTATAGAGTAGGTTTGTACATATTATGCTATTTTTATTATTTGTATAATTATTTATTTATTTTTATATAATATCCATTAGAGTTGACCAAATATTTTTTATATAAATTCCTGAAAAGGTTGTTTTAAAAAACGTTTTACTTTCTTTGTATTTTCGTATAATACACCAACCAGCAATATTCTAAATGGGTCATTCCTGGAAATGCACATGCAATTGTTAGCAAAAGCACGACTCACTCAAAACGTACAGTGAACTTAACAGAAGTAGTAACAAATAGACACTAACATTGCGATAGTAATACTTATTTCAAGAGCCTTGAGGTGCATTTTCGTAAGCTCTATCTTGTTATGTTATAATGGTATACCTTACTACATTTTAAACTTAAGTTTTGGGCAGAAAAATCGACCACTATAAAAATAACTAAGTACCAACAGTAATAATATTTTTGTTGCATTCTTGTATGGACTATGGACACTAAAACAATTATAAATATCCATTTAGGGACAATTAAAGAACAAAGACGACCAAGTTAGTAGGACAAAAACATCAGAACTAAGTAAAAAGATTAGGAGAAACCAGCAATATATCCACTGAAAAAAATTAACAACTGCGAGTGCGAGTCGGACTCGCGAATGAAGTGTTCCATATCATTTTATGGATCCCCCTTATTTTTTTTTATTTAATATTATTTGTGGTTATATCGGCTATAGAAATACGAACTCGACGAAAATTTTAACTCTCTAGCTATTACGGTTCTTAAGATACAGCCCGTTGATAGACAGACGGACGGACGATTCGATGGACGGACTGACGGATGGACGGACGGACGGACGGACGGACAGATCGACGGACGGACGGACAGCGCAGGTTTAGTATTTTGTTTCCGTTGGTACCCTTCAGTTATGAAACTCTAAAAACGATCTTGAGATGATTAATAACTGAAGAAGACCATTATGAGACAGCCCTATAGCTTGTGCCTATAGTTTAAGCGAAACTGTCGTTGATGTAAAGTGGGTCGCTTTGGACGAAAGTAAACAGCTCAGTATTTCGGAACGAGGATTTCCAACGTCAACACTTATTAACGAGGCTGTCTGCTGAAGCTGTTGCATAACGATTCTTCTATAAATGCAGTTTATTATTCAGTTTATACTGGCTGACAGATACAGAAATAATACTGAAGTAATTTCTTGTGGAATTAGCAGTGCCTTTGTAATTTTTTTGTCTCTTGTAGGTTTTTACTATTTATTGTGTAATAAAAAATATGACTTTACTCAAGCGGTATTAAGGTGCCCAATTGGTTTCGTGACCGAACGGCGGAAAAACTTGAAAAGAGGTAGTCTAAGAAATAAAAATAATATTTTTTAATTCACCTCTTTCCCGAAATAAGATTGGAAAAGAAGAAACAATGGCCATAATTCCTTTAGCTGCAGCGGTAGCTCAAACTTAACACAATTTAGTTCCAAATTTTCAACTTTGTTAAAAAAGATTTCTCTCAGAAATGGCTTAAAGAATGTCCAAGGATAAAGTTTCAAGAGTTTAACAATCTAGTTTTAAAAACTTTATCTAAGGCTCTTGAAAGTAGTGGGAAGTTAACGAAAATTTCTAGGTTTTTCGATATTCCAACTTTGCCGCGTTTTCGAGAATAAATATAAGTAGTTGAAAGTATTGATGCTGAAGTTTTAAACCCTGAAAGTGATTGATAAAACGGGTTATATCATTCAATAACTGACAGGCCTATTGGTCTAGTGGTTAGTAACCCTGACTGCTAAACCGGAAGTCGTGGGTTCGATTCGTGCCCGGGACAAATATTTATGTGATGAGCACGATGATTTGTTATGCGTCTGGGTGTAATTTATAAATAATATGTATGTATTTAGAAATATGTAAGTATGTTTATCAGTTGTCTGGTTGCCATAATACAGGGTCTGCCTAGTTTGGGATCAGATGGCGATGAGAAAAAAATAATAAAATGAACAAAATATTAAATAATCTTTAATTATTATGAATATATGATTTACGGGCAAAGAGGAATATACAAAGTATCTTTATAGTATACAGGGCTCGTGGCTAAGTGTAAGCCGGTCGGTTTGACCGATAATTAAGGTTAAGCCGCGGTTGGTCCGGTGATGGTGACCGTTTGTCAACATACCGAAACCCCTCCGTGCCTCGGAAAGCACGTTAACCCGTTGGTCCAGACTGTCATAAGTTGATCTTTGGCAGTCGTTAAGTCATTACAATTCTGACAACCATTCTTACCATGGGAATGGATACTGTGTTACCCAGTAATATGGGTTGAGGAGTTCAAATAGGCAGTCGATACATGTGAAGTACAGTATTTAGCTGAATCCGTCAAGACTGGAAACCAACTACAACATAGCTTGAGAAAAGGCTAGGCAAAAGAAGATAGTAAGATACACTGATAAAATTAATTAATGAGGGAGTTGATTACAAAAAAAAAATGATAAGCAAAGGCATTTACTATTAATAGCCTCAATATTAAACAAACAAAATCGGTGAAAAATTGAAAAAAAAGTATATCTGGACAGGAACTGATAATATAGGAAAAATGGGCCTGTTTCCTATTTTTTTTTTAATGTCCGTCTTGTAGATTAATGAATTTTATTGGACACGTATTTTTTCTTTTTTCCTGCAAACAAAAAATGATCAAAATACAGAGAACTGAAGTTACGCGTGACGTCACTCCTCGCTACGATTTTTAGCGAGGCGTAGCGTCATAAACTACACCCCCACTCCGAAACTTTAAAGCGGTGTATCTTTGTTTTTTTTTATTGTTTTGATTAAAGAAAAAATACGTGTCTAATATTTTTTTATTATCTAACTGACGGACTAATTAGATTTTAACTTTTCATACCCAGGAAACATCCCTATTGCAGTTTAAATCATAATATGTAAAAACCACAAACCCAGGAAAACAAGTACACTATTACTACCCAAAACGACACACTTTATCAAAGTGCAAAATATAAAAAGCAACCATTTCTCACACACTTCTAAGTAACTGCACAAAAAGCATACACCTTATATTTATTTTTTGAATACAATTTTCTACCACTTTCCGTCATAAATTATTCCATTCCGCTCGGTCTAGGTAAACCTAATCGCTTTTATTACATCCTGTTTTCTGTCACGGAAACTGCACTCGTTATTTCTAAAGAATATATTTTCATGTTTTTTCAAGCTCAAAGAGTATTTATGTTGGTTCAGCAAAAATTTCTAAGAGATTAAACTGCGATGAATTTATTTAGCTTTGTATGTTTTTAAAGGTTTTAATGCAAACTGTTTAAATAGACCACAAAACGAGTTATTCTTAGTTTGAAATAAATTTAGATTTATTTAATTCGGCCAGTTTTATAGATGTTTGGTGAGGTTCGGTGTTCGAATCCGTTCTTCATAAATAAATACATACATAAAATAAAAGGGACAAAATTTTGAAACAATTTAAACAGGATCTTCAAATAAAACCGTTAAAACATGACTTTTTACTTATTTTATTCTTTAATTATATATATTTATAACCTTTTTGGTGCCCTACTGCTGGGCAAAGGTCTCCACCAATTTGCTCCAGGCTCTTCTGTCTGTCGCTTCCCACCAATCCGGCAAATAGCGATCGATGTCGTCTCGCCAGCGTCTTTTTGGCCTAACCAGTTTTCGAGTTCTTATATTAAAACTTGGAAAGTAATTAATAACTCTGTTTTACACTATCATGGTTTTTACCAGAGTTTTTTTTTCAATGAAATTTTGTAAGAAATAAACTGCCCTTAAAAAGGTAACTTCTTTGTCTGGTTGACACTAACATGGCTATACCAGATTTTTTTTATGAAATTGTGTAAGTAATAAACTACCCTTGAAAACGACATAGGTAACATTTTTGTCATCGGCATCCAAGCGAGTACAGACGCAAACAAAAACTAGTGATTAATAAAGAAGTAGAAAACGCCAATCTAGTAGCTTATTCTCTTTTTCATTCGATTAAACTAATCTCAACTTCTTTGTTATTTCTTCGTATACTTTTCAGCGTGAATTAGATTTTCCTGACCAAGCGAAACCTTAATTCTCTGCACTTAATCCGATTGTGTATACTTTAACGACTTTATTTGAAAGTGTTCAGAGTTTTGTCAGCTAATGTAAAGTGAATGTATTTTTTTATTTAGTTCGGAACGATGGCTCACAATTTAAATAAGAGTTTTTCTATTGATTCGTAAATTATTGTCAGGATTTTATAAAAGAAATAAAAAATGTTTTAAAAATCTTGCATCACCCGTGCAAAGCTGGGACGGGCAGCAAGTATAATATATAAAAAAAAATCTACGCATTCTGTTGAAGTATATTATTTGTCTTAGTCTCTATATTGTAGAAGTTTCATTTATATAAAGGGAGTGGTCAAAAAATATATTATACCTATTACATGTAGAACTCTTTTTTATCCTAGTTACAAAATAAATTATTTCGTTTATTTCGATTTTAATTTATTGCGTGTATGTTTTGATTTTAACTGTAACTAGTGAGAATGTTTACCGGCAAGAACTACAATATACATTACAATTTTACATTAAGCTGTAAGGCAATAAAGTATAATCTGCAAACGCCCCGACGGTCCACGTATAAACATTTTTCACTACAAAAATTCTACACCCGTCGAGCATCGCTCGATTTGTGGGACACGTACAACTATTTGAAATGATATGTGGAGCTCTCATATATGAGAAATGGAGTTTCAGGGAAGAAATATATATGCTTAATATTTAACAAATATATTTTAAAGCCACATTACCTACAGCAATTTTTGTTTAGTTTCCAATCGTGCTACGAGTATATAAGTTAGTTATTAATATGAAGTTGCTGATATATTTAATCAGATGTATGTATTTGGTCAGGTTAAAATTCGTTAAACTAAACTATCGGAATGCGAAATATAAAAAATAAAAAAATATTCGGACCAAATTATTTTAAAGGACTTTTTATTTTGTGCCTACGCTTAATTATTTTTTAGTAATATATAATCGAATAAAATACACTATTTTCATTTGCATGTTGATGCCCTTCGATTGCACATTATGTACTTATACCTAGCGATTTAATAATTAAATTGAACAGCGCTTCCGTAAAACCCTTAGGGACACCGCGAACTTTTATACTTAATTGAATTAAATAAAGATGATTAAAATATCGAGATCGGGAACCACAGGCAGGTTGCTACTTGCTATTTTATAACTAAATACTTTTTAATTGGTCGTATTTCTACCTAAATATATCAACAAATAAAAGTAGGCGCATTATAGACGTTGTGTGAGCATATTTTTTTCATATGCACGATTAACGTAGAGCCAACAGAAACAAAAGAAAATCTATATTACTTCACCGGTGACCGACATGGTGCATAAAAGCTTAAATAGTTACGATATAGGTAATTAACAAAAATCCTTATGATTTCTTGTGTGTTAACTATTGCATGTTCTGTACAATGTCAAACTTTTCTATAGACGTAGATAAACAGGTCAGAGTATACAAATAGTCCAACAAAATGCTGGAGTCAAGCAATTTCAATGTTCTACCAATTATACTTTTCTTGTTTATTTATTTATTTATTTATGTACACACAACAGACAAACAGTAAAAAATATGTAAAAAGCAAACAGGTACAAAGTTACTGCTTATTTCTTATGATATTTTAAAAGAAACATAGACACAGTGTGCAACATACAAAATACAACACAATATTTAAGCCAAAAAAAAAAAAAATCTTTTTACTGTCTATTAAATAAAACAAGAAGCAGATGTTTGACCGTGCCTAACATTAAATGCTACTCCATTCGTCTCTGCCAAGCTTTTCTTTCTCGTCAACATGAATATGCCAAAAACAAAAAGTTTTGCGTCAGTTTGATAGCTAACACATGTCCTATGACAAAAGATGGCACGTGGCCTGAAAGACAGGCAATTTGTCAAAAATATGATCAACAATAAGTGTCCCCGACTTGGTTCTCGTAGATATCACAAAGTAACGATCTCTTGCTTCCCACATGAGCACACAATTGAATTAAAAGGTATAATTTTTGTTAATTCCGATTATCAAAAATCGTGTCCCAAAAGATTTTTGATAATCGTAATTTTATATTTTCTTAAAAAAAATACAAAATGTTTTATTGTGGTGCCATAAATTATACACAAAACTGATTTGTGTGGCGCCTCCTTTTAAATAAATTATGCCTGTTTTTTTTTATGAAATTATTAGGAGATGCCAAAACCCAGTAGAGAAAAAACACGTATTTGATCACCACGGTTGCTCATTGCGGATTGGCGATTTCAGATTCCAATTTTTGAAATCCAAGTTTTCTCACGATTTTTTTCTTCCACCGATTGTCAATGATGTCTTAGAATAATTAAAAAAGTGGCTGTATCATATTAATACATGCTGTATTGGGTTCGAACCTACAATCATGTGCACACAATTCATTGAACCACTAGGCTACCACAACATAATCGAAGAAAGCACTTTCAATATAATGTTTTAGCTTTACTCTGCTACATTAAACTTTTGAACCGTTTATTTATATACATCTACCCACTACCTTTTCTAAATTAAAAATAACAAACTTAGCCTACATATTTCCCGTAGAACCTATTTCCTCGGGCTACGTCAATAAAAAACATTAATTTAAAATATAACGTTTTTAACATTTGGTTTGATGTACGAGTGAAATTATTTGGTCGTGGCGTCCTCGCTTCGCTTAATGGAACGTAAATTGGACAAATATTTGAAAGAGGCGGAGAACACGCTTTTTTAGATGCACGTGGTTAGCTGAAGCCGCCATCTTGTTTGCTACGTGTAAATTGTAGAAAAAACATCTACTTCCATTTTTTTTTGTCGTATGACGTAAAATGTTTATTTGTTATGCTTTAAAAGTATTCGTTGTTTAAAAATCGTTTTGCATTAATTATTTTTCTTAGAAACAGCGACTGGTTTATTTAAATCGACATGTTATTTTTGAAGTATACAAAAAACTGGTTATCCGGATTATTTGAATTGTTTTTTAATTTTTGAGAATTTATGTTTTTGATACTACACAAAATTAAACATTCATAATAGCTAACATGTTTAATTTAGGAATAGTATATATAGTATTAATTATTTTTGAATTAAAACACATTCGCTGTGTATATTAATTTCTTTATTCTCACAATTTAATCCCTGCGGTGACATTCAATACCATAATAACATAAATTTTACGACGTACCATAAATTTATTACTAATTACTCCTGTCCCAAACAGTTACCTCAATTCTGCTCAAGTATAGGTAAAGGGTCCTTCACAAACAATTGGCATATTCCAACGTTGAAGCCGCAAATTGCTTATTAGGTAGCCAGTGGCACTTTGACAGGTCATACAATGGTCGCGGTGAAATTACTGTATTTAAGTGTAGAATGGAACTTCTAAGGTTCTTACAAGTTGATAACTTGTTTGTTACGTTAGTAAGAGGTATTATGAAAAATAGTAATAATAAAACTTTAGGGTAAATAAATTCTGGTAAAAAAAATATATTACTTAATTAACTTTAGTTTAGTTTTTTAGGTCAACTAGTGACCTAAAAAACTAAACTAAAGTATAAACATGATTTGTAACAAATAAAAAAAAATATTTGTTACAAATTATGTTTATACTTTTATGATTTTTTATAAACTTTTCTGGAACAGCATAAAATAAAATAAAAATATATGTACACTTTTACAACACTCATGTGCCATAGAAATACTTAAATAAATAAATCAAGCATTGCCTTACCTCATAACTTCGTCTAAAATACGTTCAAACCAAAGTACTTAGTCACCGTTCGTTACGACCTTCCAAAATATAATAACCATGCCCTCTGGCGGTCGGAAACTGTAATCCTTCCATAAAACATGGCCGCGATGCATAATGTTCCCAACTTGAGTCACATTCTCGATTTATTGCATTCCTCCAACCACCTGTCTTTTGTTCTGGCTTCGTATACAATGCGAAGAGTGACAGACAAATGTGGTGCAATTTTGGCATTATTATTTCTGGATGTATGTATGTATTTAACTGCGTATGTGTGCATATGTGCCTATACAGCTATTTAACATTTTTTTTTCTGAATGGCCGCGTCATCGACGTCCCACCCAAGGGTCTAGCACGATGACGTGACACATTTTTGTTCTTCTTTTATTTAATTCACATATCAAAATAATACGCATTTAAAAAAAAAAATATCGTTTATTTCTAAATGAAATATTTTCTTGTTCCCACGCTCTCTAAATTATTTATTATTAAAAAGTTTTATAAAAAAAATTGCTTCAAAATTCTAGTCCCATTGAACTACTTTAAAAAAATATATAGTGGGAATAATTAATTATACCTACATTTATACTATGTACTGACACTATACTGACATACAATGGGCCTGTTTCCTATTTTTTTTTTAATGTCCGTCTTGTCGATTAGTGAATTTTATTGGACACGTACCTTTTCTTTTTTCCTGCAAACAAAAAATGATCAAAATACAGAGAACTGAAGTTACGCGTGACGTCACTCCTCGCTACGATTTTTAGCGAGGCGTAGCGTCATAAGCCCCCACTCCGAAACTTTAAAGCGGTGTATCTTTGTATTTTTTTATTGTTTTGATAAAAGAAAAAATACGTGTCTAATATTTTTTTATTATCTAACTGACGGACGAAATAGATTTTAACTTTTCATACCCAGGAAACATCCCTATTATCTAATGAACTCTCTTTGGCTCTTCTAAAACACAAAGTGAGATATTTTCCATTCATACAAAATTACTACAATCAAAACGATTCATCCAACTCAGACCTGAGTTTTACTCGGTTCTAGATAACAAAATTTGCCTTATAACTAATTCGAGAAATCTCCGGTCCCGATATTACACGGTAATTCTAGTTCCAGTTTGTAACTGAGTTTGTAGTTTCATTGAGAACGATTAATTCGCGGTGGATTATTTGGTCCTTTTGAGGGATCCGTGTCGTATTGGTGGATAATAAACTTACCCATAGGGAGATACTTAAAGGTACCTATAACAAAATTACATACAAAATGTTATTAGATATTAATAACATAAATACATTCCGACTATTTATAAAAAAAATATAATATAAATAAAATTAAAACTTAAAATATTAATAAAACTATGTAACTAAATAATAAATAGAAGACTTATTAAACATTATTGTGCAAAATTGTTTAATACTGTTTAACAAGCATCAAAAAACCTATCGTCATCTTTGTCAATGACGGGAAACGTGCTCAGAAGGCTGGCAACATTGCCGCGTTGAATGGCTATGCTAATTATTTGTGCAAACCAAATCTCATAGTCTTTTTTAATATTCGTCAAACATTTTACACAGTGACCCCCTAATTCTGAAACGAAACTTAACTTTAAGACGTTCTCAAATATCTATCTGTCGCTACTTTACACTTTAAAGTGAGAGAGACAGCATAAGACTTAACGGTGACTTAAAACTGATTAATGTTTCAGTATTCGGCCATGAGATAGACAAAGAGGCAGTTAACTTCGTAAACAAACAAATACAAAAAGGATATATGATATTAAAGATATATATTTAGCTCTATTACCATGGCAAAAGATGCAGTTTCATTTAGACAATGTTATGAGTACAAACTATATAATTTCCTTGCATAACTAAATCGTACACTCGGGACGAATATTAAGTTGCGCTACGTGATTTGAAGCTCAATGTCTTGGCCCTACTCTACTTGCTCTATATAACGCTCTTGTATTTTGGCCTCTTTAAATTATATAAATAACATATGCCACGCCAGTATTCTGTATATTTGGAGTGATTTTATTAAATTTGTTCAATAATTTACAGCTTGGAATAAAATTATAATTATTTCTTTTTAAAAGTAGGTGAGACACACCTGAAAATTTCTGTTTCTGCATCGGTATTAAGCCCCATTTAATTGGTAGCGATGGAATCGACATCAATCATTTGGAGCACACAGTTTACCCCTCGGACTCCCTTTCCTATCAAACACAATTGAATTCCTTATCCGTTCTCCCCACGGATCTCTAGATGTTTGGAAAGGTATTCATCAGAAATATAGACAAGCTTTCGCTCGCGGCTACGCCCACGTGAATGTCAGTATGTCGCGATCAAAATCAGATTTCAGCAGTAGGTCATGGGATCTACTTCTACCCCCCTAGACAAGCGATAAAGCTGATCAAATCGTTCAAATGTTTGGAAATGACAAATCCAAGTCACGTGACTTATCGTAACAAAATGTCATTTCCATACATTTAATGTCATATAAGCGATTTCTATCATCGTTAACAGTTGTCGAAATGCCACTTGTCTTGGGGGGCTGATTTCAGCTTGCTATGTACTAAATGTGATCAACATTACTTCAGTAGTTTACCTTCATAGGCGTAACAGACAGACAAATAGACAGCAGAGTGACTTGTACGATCAAAATATTAGTCTGGATTAATCATTTAAAGTACATACCTAAACATCTGTTCCATAGTTTACACAACGGAACTAATACACTTAAAATATTCTCCTTCAAAACATTTAGGTTAAAGTGCATCTCAGAATGAACAAAACTGTTCTAAAATTTAGTGTTTAGTTCGTACGCTTGGGGCTTGAAGCAAACAATATAATCGCTTTCAAACTACTGCGCTTTGTTTAACTGGCATCAGATAAAGGAGTCCGCAATTAGTTTCATTGTTTTTTTCCAGCCAAATATTATTTTTTGTGCTGTTCTCATAAATCTGGGTTAAAATTAATATGTATTTATTTTTTGCCTAGACTTATCAGATATTATTTTGTGCGTCTCAAAAAGGTTTTTATGATTGATCATAAAAACCTTTTTGCAGTCAACTGTATGAACCAATAAAAAGTCTGATACTTATTTGATTTTTTACTTCACTTTAAAGTACATAACATCTATATTACAAATACAAAAGAAACTTTAAAATCATTTAATTAAGCACGTTTCTTATGTTTCACAAATCAACTACATAAATACTTAAATTTCTATTCTCAGGCTTGTAATGTTACTTTGAGATTGAGTACAATAAAGGAAAATAAAGTAAAGGGCATTGACGGTCATGCCATCCCGCCAAATGGCGTGGCGCGAAGCCAAAATTACGCTTGTGTGGCGCGGTGTCATGGTAGGTGGCAGTTTAGCGATATAGAATTGAGTTTTTACGTTAAAGATTCAGTTCCATATCGCTAAACTTTGATTGGGTGTTAATCAAAGTTAAGGCCATGCTATCCCACCATGCCACCGCGCCACGCATCCTGTGAATGCGCACACCCACATCTATTTCAAGTTTATTCCGTACTGAGACGTCGGCGTGTGAGCTGTGTCTATTTCGGACAAACTAGAAATCGTAAGGGGCATAGGTACAGACCTAGAGCCCGTGCAAATGAAAGAAAATTAGCATGCTTGTCAATGTCCTCATTTTTTATTTTTGCGTCCATTTCGACTTAAGTCGTTTGGAGCGATGCCAAACCGCGCTATCGTCAATGCCCTTGGCGTAAAATATTATTAAAAGTTCGATAAGTACAATCGTGTTCTACCATTTCTATCACGACAACGTTCGCTTGTACACTTGTATTAAACTTTGTTCAGCTATTTCTTAGGTTTATTGTTCAGTTCTTTAATAGAGTTCCGTACTCAAAGGGTAAACGGGACTACTACTAAGACGGCGCTGTCAGTCCGTCTGTTCGTCTGTCACCAGGCTGTATCTCATGAACCGTGATGGACAATTAAAATTTTCACAGAAGATGTATTCCGTTGCCGCTATAACAACAAATACCTTAAAACATAATAAAATAAATATTAAATTTATTATACAAAAAACATGATATTTTTTCTCATTTTGCTCGGTATTAATTACGGCAACAGGTAGACGCTTGAAATATTAACAAAATATTTAGTTATATATACACTTTATGAATAAATAATTAAATAAAAATAAATCTTTTTTTTAAGGGGGGCTCCCAAAAACTCTAGATTGTTGTAAATCGCAATATTTTTGCCGTTTTTATATATTAATAAAATAAAAGTACTTGTTAAGTTTATTTTTATTACTGGTAGGAAATCTCTGTAATAGAAGTTATACTTTATTATTATTGGGCCAAAGGCTCATTTTATTTAAGTTTCTATCTCTTCACGTTGTCTCTTTGATTTGAACCTTCTATGTACATAAACTTAAAAATTAAATGTTATTTGAACTAAGCGGCGATGATTTGATGGGTTAATATTAAGTTTCCTTTAGCCAAAAATTTCAATTTTTCTACCATGTTGCTTCGACTCTTAGCTATATTTATGTTTATGTAATACATTTAACCTGATCTAAACCATCTAAAGTATTAAAAGTTCCATAACACAAAACAGAATGCTATTGTTTCCCACAAAATATGATTCAAATCTAATAATGATATCGAAAATATTACTCGGTCATAATAAATGTTCTGATAAACTTTGACTCGGATAATTTGTCTATGTCAGGGCAATAAAGGAGAGCATTCTTCATAGCATTTATTACACAAAGAGGTAACAGGTGGACTGGTATTGATTGGTATACTTCGTGCGTCGGTTATAAATGTAGTTTATTTTCTAACCTATATTTTGAGAATAGCTATTTTGTTATTATCAGATTTTTGAGTTTAAAATGTATGGAGAAGGTTGGAAATAACAATAAGTTTCAACCGTGTACATATTTGTTTTTACATAAATGTGGAATCAACAAGTGTTGCAATATAAATAAACTTAAAATAAAACTCTCCACAGCCAGAGTAGGTAGGAAGCGGTGAAGGGTGGGCGAATCGGGATGCTGTCTGGTATATTGACTTTCAAAAGTGCTAAATAATAAATGAATTAAGATTTCGATTTTAATTATGCTAAAAAATCTTTATTATTATATATTTATTAAGTTCTAGCTGTGTCCCGCGACTTTGTCCGCGTGTTGTAGTTTCAACGGTTTTTTATTTATGCAACATTTTTCATTTATGCTCCGCTCCTTTTGGTCGCAGCTTAATAAATAGATGAATAATAAATAGAAGGAATAAATGGCTATCCAACACTAAAAGAATTTTTCAAATCGGAACAGTAGTTCCTGAGATTAGCGCGTTCAAACAAACAAACAAACAAACTTGTAGTATAGATTTACAATAACCCTTTAGTAATACAATGCCCCACAAAACCACATGTTAACATTTATGGATACAATCGATAAATAATATAATAAAATAAAGATTGTGTGTAAAGTAATATGGCGAAGAGAAGGAATAAACCAACGTAATATCTTGGGAAAAAATGCTCTTAATTGAACGTGCAAGAAAAGTTCTGTACCATATTATCGAGCCCTCTTATTTTTTTTATTTTTATTTTCTTTGTTGTTATAGCGCCAATAGAAATACACACTTGGTGTAAATTTCAACTTTCTACCTATTAAAGTTCATGAGTTACAGCCCGTTGACAGACAGACGAACGGACGGACACCGGAGGCTTAGTAACTCTTCGGAACCCTAAAAAAGATATCTGGATCTGTTTTAAGTCATAATATTCTTATTTTCCTGCCTAGCCTTTTTCCTAGCTACGTTGGGGTTGGCTTCCAGTCTTGCCGGATTCAGCTGAATACCGTATTTTACATGGAGCGAAATCTTTAATTTGTAATAATTTAGGTTATTACAATGTCATGTAGCCAGGAGCCAGGACATTACACGAAATAATACAAAGAAAAAATTTTAATTAAGGTCGTCTGTTACCACATTTTTAGAATTGTGAATTGTCGTTTCATAAATTGTATTTTTCCCGAGTATTGTGTTTGGAATGAGACTGTGATTAAAATTTTTATGCATTTTATTTCGCTTTGAGTTATTACAAATTCCTTTTTTTAATTAAAGGATGTTTAGAAGTAAAATGATAGCTTCGTTTTCTGAAAAATGTACGGATTATCATTTGTTTTGTAGTTCAAGGTAAGGTAGATAAGGTTAAGTTACATCAGTTTCGAATATTAAGAATGGCACATAAGAAGCCTATGTTCAGCAGTGTGTTGAGAAGGAGGCATGAGAAGGCATGTGAAGGAGGCATGTGAAGAAGGCATGTGAGGAGGCATGACAAAACAAAATTATGCAATACTGAACTTAATCAATCTTCTACAAAATTCAGAAAAAGATAAGCTTACGTAACGCAAAACTACAGCGAAAAAGAATAAAGAAAGAAGAATATTACAATTACTTTTAAGTCGAAAAGTATCTTACCTAAGTATTGTAACAATATAATATATAGATAACCGTCCGCAAGCTTCAAACTACCAAATAATTATTCGAGGTTTGTTCATAAATATGCCATTCTAATCCAGAACAAAGCAGCTGTTTTACGCTACAAACAATTTATACTTAAAACGATTAATTAAACTAAAATGATGACGTCATCGCGACAAGTTTTACTAAAGAATTGGTAAATCCAAAAGTTTGTAGGACAAGAATTTGGGTCACGGCTCATTTTGGTCATCTGGGAACTTAGAGTATTTATAGGTAAACTATAGACTGCGCATCGACTATGAACTGTAGGCATAGTGCCTGCAGAACAAGTAAAATTAGTGTCAAAACAGAGCATGCCGTTTCATTGAAACTATATCAAAACCTAATAATGAATGAAAGAAATTAAGAAAAATGAATATAGATTTTTTCGCATAATCGCCAGTTGTCGCAAAAAAAAATCACTTAAATCGGTAAACGAGAGTAGTACTTACAGAAAAAAAACTTGGCAATCTACTTACGATCGGCACAAGGGGGCACGCACTCTATGCTTGTCTATGTATACTCTAAGTCCGGGAAGCTAATTTATTTCCGTTAAATCTGATTATTTGCACCCAATTTGTTGGTGTAAATGTGGTGTGATATTATTGGCGGGGAAAGCTGAAAGGCTGTCTATAACTTGTAAATATATATGAACGGGAATTTTATTAGCTTTCGTAGTGAAATTCAATCGTGTAACAGTAAAACAATTGAATTTACTACCTTCTATCTTGAAGTCGGTTTAATATTACAAATGTATTGTTTATTCGAATATAAACTCATATTTACTTTTTTTTTCGTGAAATTACAATAGATTTCTTTATAAAATTTGAAATAATATGATTTTGGGTAATTTTTTTCGATATATTTCTAAAACAAACTCAATTTGAGAGGCAACATGAAAGAAAAATACAACAACAATATTTGTTAAGGACTTAATTTGATACTTATTGCATTTATACTACATATAGTAAAATAAAACATTTTAGTTATATATATTTATTTGCCGGATTGGTGGGAAGCGGCTCCAAACAGAAGAGTTTGGAGCAAATTGGGTAAGACCTATGCCAAGCAGTGGGATACTTAAAGGTTTACAAAAAAAAATCCAATTTATTATTCATCAACTTATGTACTACAGTAATATTGAAATCAATAACAATGTTAAGAAACTTTTTTTTTATAGAGGACAGCCGCAGTTAGCCTTCCCCTAGGCTAAGTTGGCGACATTGTAAGATACGCCTTCAGCCAGAAATCTGAGGCACCTACAGAAGTGAACCAACATAAACGGCATATTTAAGAATTTTTATTAAAACATTTAAAATATGATAGGCTCTTAAACGCTTCCAAATTAATCTTGCGAGGTAAGCTGCGTTGAGTATAATAAACGGTGACTAATGTCCTTGTTGTCAGGCTCGGACAATAAAGTCACCTGACAGATAACCAAGATTTACCTAAATGTTGAATGGGTGGTCCATCTTATATGTTACTAGCTGTTTCCCGCGGCTACTGCGGCGATATTACTGTGGGGGCAAGAGAGAAAGCCAGCACACATTTTCTTTCTCTCATTCTCTACTAGCCAGTTACGATTCGTATATAAAGAAGATTTACTTCAGTTGTGTAGTCGATTAAAAAAATGGGTATGCTTTAAATACTCCTTTTTTTTTTAATATTTAATATTTCAAAAGCATATTATAAAAAAATATTAGCTTTATGCACTTCTTCCCAATAGTTATAAACTTTAATTGTGCCAAATTTTATACTCCTCCGTCTGCGTAATTTTTATAAAAAGGTGTACCTACAAAGTTTTTACTAACTTTGAAACTATTCCGCTGCATATTTATAATAAAGTTTTTGTTCCACTTATTAATAAATATTATGATATAATACACGTAAGACTACATAACTACTACACAGCCTTTTGTTATTCATGGGCATTCACGTGATAAAAGCTTTGTTGCACTTCTCATAATAGACAAAATTAATCCCCTAACATATGCAAGACTGGTTTTGATTGTCATTTGTAAAACAACTGCTTACTTGGAAATCTAACCAAAAACTTTTAGCAGCCGTGTTCGCGGTCAAAATAATAAATTAGTTCTTAAAGGAATGAAAATAAAGTACAATTTTAATTTAACTTTTAATTAGTTTGAACTCGACCAGTTTAGGTTCTAAAGATTTGTTTGTTGTAATGTAATGCATTAGTAAATTTAAAGACTATTTAAACTTTTTAATTGAGATCAGTTCTATAATTAAGTTTATAATGATGAGAATTAAAGTTTCGTCTAAAAATATATCTAATAAAAAATTCTAATGCCAAAATTAATTTCTCATAATATAATTTAAATTCAAATATATTTTAATATTAATTTATTTACTCATAATAAAACAAGACAAATTTTAAAACCCTTTTAAATTATATTTCCACACCTTTACTAAAAATTTTTTTTAGCGCTAATGGTTCCAATTCCCTAGCTATATAATTTTTGAGTCCGAATTTTAAATTGAAAATGTTGTTCATCCCAAGACATTTGTAACGGCTTGTCTGAAAATTCACGCCAAATTTGTAAGCCGGTTTATACGTATATTTTCAAAATACCAAGTGATTATATACTATTTACTATTTACTGTTGAATATTCCCCAAAGGAAACTCCAGGACAGAGCGAAATTCACGGAAATAGAAATTGGAGTCTGACTAACAAAGCTTTGTCAACAGAAATGGAGCTGAAATAAAACTATTATGGATCAAATACAGTACTGTGAGTATACTGTATTACAAGAATAAAGAAAAGCTAACTAAATATAAATCGACGCGTAATCCTTCGCTCAAGGATAAATATTCATACTCAATATGCGCACTCTACGGTAAACTTATTTTTTTCTCGCAGGGAAGAACTGGCAAAATTCAAAATTATTCCTCGCATACAATTATCTGCCGTTGGAAAACTCAGCACTACGTCTTCGAAAAAAAATCCACCTTGTGTATAACATTTCAAAAAGAAGAAAGAATACCTTGTTTATTGGCCAGCAAGACATAAGACAAAATATTACACGGTATTTTTTATATAGGTCTATCTTTAAAACATTCACCACAATAAAAAAGCTGCGTCAACTAAACGTCTCACCTTCAGCTATATGCTGAGAGACCGCTTTAACACAGCTTTACAGCGCTTAATTTACTTTACCACTTATTCTTCTGTCTAGCCTGCCATGCATAGGTTCAGCTTCCAGCCCCACCAGATTCAGCTGAATACCGTATTTGATATAAAGCGACTGACTATCTAACTCCACATCCACTTTACCGGGTTACGCAGTATCACAAATTTTTACTTAACTCTGCATAACGTAAAAGCCTTTTCTTTATCCAAGGCTTTGTATCCCCTGGGCTTCTAAATGAACTAATCTCATAAGAGCCTCGGATAACTGCGACACAAATCGAAGTCTGTAATGAACTCGACACATTTCCCTATCGTCATTCTACACGACCCCATTTAAAGTTTCTCTTAAGGCTTGCACATAACAGCACATAGTACAGGATTTGAAATTAGTTAACTTATTTATAACTAGCTTTTTCCCGCAGCTTCGCTTACGTGGGTCGGTAAACGCGGCAAAAAGTAGCATACTTGATCCAAGCTTAACCCATAACAAGTTTCATCAAAACCAATTCAGCGGTTTAGCTGTAAAAGCGTAACAGATAGACTGATGAACGAGTTACTTCAGCAATTTATAATATAAGTATAGATGGATAGTATGGATGGGCATAAATTACACATAGAAAAAATATCCGAAACCATATTTTTCCTTATGAAGGACCACACCGTTAAAAAAAACCATTATAATCCTCACCGGTACCTATGACTTTTTTTAAAAATTCTCTATATAATTATAAATATGTTAAACAACAAGTTCCCCTTCCAGGTTTATGTGTCAGTCAACCACAATAAACTAAAAAACTACCGAACGAATTTAATATGGTTTTCACTTATGGACTCAGTGATTCAAAAGGAAGGTTTCTCTTGATAATTCTTTTATGCTTTGCAGGTCGCTAGTAATTATATAAAAATAAACTATACAGGCTAAAACTAAATTTAATTATGTCAAGTCGAAATTCAATTAAATTTACACATTGTTTCAATGCAATTAAGGTTTAATTACTTTAACAGTTTTAAAATACCACTGCACAGTGTGTTCCAACTCTTACAATTTTGTTCACAACTTGCAACCGCATGCACTTGCATTACCCGGCGTTTGATGCGGTAAGTAAAACAAATTGAACTCAGACCAAAACAGTGAAGTTTGTCGTACATACTCGTATTTGCAAAGATTAGAAAGTTAGGATATTTATATAGTAGAAAATAGTTTATAGAAGTAATAGTTTAATTAAGAAAAGTAAAATGAAAATGTATTTTGAAATAGATTTGGTTGTTTTTGATTGATCAGATCTAAAACTGAGCTTAACCATCGACATGAAACGACTCGCGACACCAGTTCGACTCGCGACACCACCGCCGCCGCGTCAGCTCATGATTAGGGACTCCTATTGAGTCTGAAACTAGTCGGGCGATCCCGAGAATACACGTGAGTAAACCATTTTGTTTTAAATAAATATGAATACTCCTCACGAAAGTTATTATACAGACATAAAACGAGGAAGACATTGTTAATTTTTATGGTACCGTACTCGAAGGGTGCCAACGGGGCCCTATTACAGAGCCTCCGCTTTTCATCCGTCTGTCTGTCAGTGGGCTGCAGTATGTCTGTCCGCAATAACTAAAGAGTTGGAATTTACACAGAGCGTGTGTATTTATGTAGCCGCAATAACAACAACTAATAAAAATAAATTAAAAATAAAAGGGGGCTACAATTTTATTTTTTACATCAAAAAATTGCTGATAACTTTCAAAATGCTGTACAGATCTCCATAAATTATAGCTTAGAACCGTCTCAATCACGCCAGCTTACAAACATAAAAACTGCATCATAATCGGTCTATTCGTTTAGGACCTTCGATCCACAGACAGGCACACACATACACAGAAAGATTCGTCAAAATTATGAGACCCTTTTTTAACGTTGCGTTGTAATTTATAACCTCGATTCCAGTTAATTCGCCTAGCAGATTGTGTCTCATTTCAACTCACTCAAATAGAATTTAATTCTAAAACTCACAAGAATCACATGGATTTATAAGATAGAACTTGATGTTACAAGGTCTGGGTAAGATTGATCGCTGACTTTATGTTAAGGTATAAAGCACAATGGAATCCTCAAGGGATTAAGACATAGGGTCGATTTAAAGGTCTTTTTGTTCGTTGGAGGTCATTTTATCTGGAAAGATATGTGTTAAAATAAGTTTTTATGTAAAATGTATTTTTGATTACAAGCTTTTAAATCAGCTAGGCTCACAGTATTAGTGAAGACAAATCAAACAAATCCAAACACGATGGGATTATGTCGTTATCTTACTGAGATCATATAGCTTCATCATCAGACCAGCTCGAAAGTACCATAAAATTGTATTTTCACCAAAGTTATACGTATGCAAAATTTAATCACAATCGGATATCTAGAAGTGGTTCTAATTTAGCTTGCAAGATTTGAACTACACAAACATACATACATACATGCAACTGCAAATTGAATAAAAGCTTGTAATTAACTCGTCAAAAATATTCCAAAATTATAATAATTTTGTTTTTATTTTTATTTAGACCAGATCACCTACATTGCTCTATGCCCAAAGTAAGTAACTATAGCACTTGTGTCATGGAATCACAGACAACGAAGTTACCACAAACACCCAGTCCCGAGGCTATGTAAAAAAGTGGTTTTCCACATTGACCCGTCAGTCCTCATTTGTTTATATCTGTACCTACATCATTATAATCAACCACTACTAATAACAACCACCTTTATCGGGGTTATTGGTAAAGTTTAAAATGTTTTTGGAGAGTTAAGTTACTAACTACGAATTAATTCTTTGCAAAAGCATGTTTAAATTTGAACAACTAGCGGCCCTGCCTCGGCTTCGCACGGATAGACAATACATTAATGAATTATTCACACAAACTTTCTTCTTAAATCACCACCATTTATTGGTTAAAAATATGAAAAACCGTTCAGTAGTTTTTGGGATTAGTGCGTTCAAACAGAGACAGACACGGCAGGGACTTTGTTTTCTATTTTGTATAGAAAATAGTAAATTAGTAAGCATTAGAAAAAAAAATGGTTTCTACATTAAAATTATTACTGATGTACAAAAAAGTAAAGTAAAAAAAAGTACGGTACAAAAAAGTAACGATAACATTGAATAATCAAAATCTCGGAGAACTTGCTACAAAAATCGTAGCCGCTACGTAGACAATGTCGTAGCAGTTACGATTCGTAGCACAACTTCAATGAAATTTCTGTTATATTAATTTTATCATTAATTTATACATTGTAGCCTTTTATAGCTTGCGTTTAAACATTGAAGAATATTTGGAATAACTTTCCATACTTATAGCATAAACCGAACGATGTAACTACGATAAAGGCTTTGCTAGTAAAATAGGATTACTTGATTAAAGTAATCAATTTAATTTATCTGAAGTAGTGTTAATACGTTGATAAAAATAGATGTCCTTGAATGATAGACGTCAACTGACCAAAAATAGAATTATTATCAGTATTATAAATATTAAAGTATGAATATACGTGGGTGCCTATTTTGTTTTCCTTTAATGTACTTATTATGCCTATTAGTATTATAAAATAAAATCGTTTTATTTTATGGTATAACTTATTTTTTTATTACGCACAATACCTTAATCGAGAGGTTAAGTGCGGAAAAACCACGTAAAACAAACTAAATAAGGTTTAATTTATTTTGTGTGATATTTTAGATAATATTGTTAACGTTCAAAGACTAATTTTTGTACAAAAAATATATAATATTTAGGTAATTGTCCTTATTCTTAATTGCAAACTTTAAAAACAAACAAATTAAATGAAAATATTAAAAAAAAAGTACATAGGCAAGTTTAAATGTGAGTGAGACTTATCGAGATAAAATTATAATAATAGTAATTATTATTATAATATTATTTAATTACTACTAGTCTTGGAACAACCCACACATTGCCATCTAATCCTAGACTAGGCAGACCCTGTATTATGGCAACCAGACAGCTGATAAACATACTTATATATTTTTAAGTAATTACATAATTAAGTAAAAATATATTTTTTTAGAGATAATATATTCCTTCGTTTAATTTTAATAAACAAGAATGTTAACAAATGCTTCTAAAAACATGTAAACTTGTATTTTATTTAAGAAACTAATTGAAGACATTACTTGCTCATTAAAACTGTTTTTCTAAAACCTTGTCGTAAAAACTGTTAGTTTATAATGTCAAGGCTATTGAAAGTACCCATTAAAAATATGTACGTATTATGTTAAAACATTTTTTTTTTCTACTATGTTATTTTAATAAGCTAATTCGGGTTAGTTTTCTATTTGAACCCCCGACGGAAAAAGAGGGGTGCTATAAATATACGTGTTCATCTGTCTGTGGCGACACAAGGTCTAAACGGATAGACCGATAGAAAACAATTTTTCTACATTGTCTCGGGTCTGTGTGTTTGCAGTATCTTCCTTGTCTCTGATTCCTAACACAAGTGCTTTCAGCTACTTACTTTCGGTACAGAGCAATGTCTGTTATGCTGTCCACATTTATTGACATTAATTATTTATTTATAATAACAAAATCTAGACTGTATAAACGTAAAACAACACACACTGATCTTTTCCTAATATAATAAGGAACTTTTTTCGCTGCGAAGTTCAATAATCAAGTCTATCAAAGAGTCGGTGACAGCCAAACGTCGATACCTGTCAATCCTTAGCCTAGAATAAGCCCTTCAAGCCATCTGAGCATGTCAGAGAATTGTATGTTAGAAACTCAATCCACAATCCGACACTTCATTACTCAGATAATAATAAATTCAATCCTTTGAGATGCTGACATTTGAAAGTTGTGTCAGTTCTCTATGACCGACATCAAATTAAAAAATAAGGTTATTAAAAAAGAAAAAAAGGCAGAAATGCTTACTAGCGACCCGCCCCAGATTCAAGGATACCACAGCATGGCCTATGTTACTCAGGGATAATGAAGCATTCTAATGGTGAAATTTATATTTGTTACAAACATACAGAATACAAATCTTTCCTCTTTTTAAATTTAGTATTAGATATATATTAGTATAGATAAACCGGCAAGCGGGTCATCTGATGGTTACTACAGCTATCAATATGGGATAATTGTCAGGGATTTTTTTTGCAATATTTCTAATTGTAATTTTTAGACTACGTTTTTAATTGGCCAGTGTTTTAACGACTTTAACATAACATGTGATAAAGTTGATCTATCTATAATATTTAAAATGAATCGCCGAAATTTAAACGCACATAACTATCAAAGGACTGCACCGAATCGCATAATTCTTGTTTTGTGTTCGATATTATAAGGACAAAGTTTGTATAAAAAAAAAAAAACGACTCTTTTTAAATCTCATAATATAAAAAGTGAGTTAATGAATGTAGGTAGGTTAGGTAGGTAGGGTAGGTGAGTAGGTAGTCAGTTGACGGGAGCGAAGCCGAGGGTACAGCTAGTTAGTATTATTACTTAAATTTCCATTTATTATTTAGTATTCATCTGTCCCAAAAGGACATACAGCCTGTATTTCCTTGGTCCGAACACTATTTTCTGTTCTATAAATGTTGGATCAATGTTGTCACCTAGTAAAGCTTTGAATAGATATTTGAGCCCAGTTCAGTAAGGCGGAAAAAGCCAATAATACCGCTTCTGCAGACTGTATCGACAAGTAACAGATTTAATGAACAAGAAGAACTAGCTTTTGTTTGCGATTTATTCCCTTTGGATGTTAATTATCACAGGGTTTATGTAACTGTATGTTTGTGTCACTGTATGTTTTGGCTAAACCAGTAAATCGCTTTTGATGCGAATTACGTTTGCTGCAGCCGAAGGTTCGAAAAAAAACCAAATTTACTTATGATTAATTTAATTTAAATAAAAAAGGAATTACAATTAATTATTCTAGTGAAACCTATTCGATGCGAGAATATGGAATGAATAAATTATGATTTTAATGTCTAAAGTTAATTAAGTTAATTTGCTGTATCGGCGATTGATTCTTGAACGGATGTTATCGATTGCAGCTGCACTTCTGCTGCGTCGGCGATTGCACACCTGCATATTTGCTGTATCGACATCTTAGTTAATATTTCGATAACATAGTAGTTTTGATGAATCGTCGATATTGATTAGGGATCCGTACGTAACACCTCCATCCTCAGAACAGCAACTATTTTGTCAAGTTGAGAGAAAATGTTGCTGGGTGTTCATTCTGTTTCTTGGTATTTAAATCTATGTCTTCGTATGAGTGTGTCTGGGGACCATGCTGCAACTTTATATCTTCTGATTTAGACATTGGCCCATGTCGGCAACGTTTGTATTTTTGAAATAGCAGGAAGCTGGTAACTGCTGCTGCACAAAGTATGAAGCTGTAGAATGGAATAGTTGTATGATAGACTGCAACTGATTCATTCTTGTCAATTTGTATAGGTTTTTCTAACATGATCTTGTTCTGAATGCTGTGAAGATCCGCTAGGTTCACTGAAGTGGAGCCAGCATTGGTGACTATCTGAACTTCTGTCTGGTTTATCTGGCTGTAAGGAATTTTTGATAACTTCAATGGTTGACCTCTTATCTCGTTATTGTCGTTGATAATGGTGAAATCTGCAGTTCTCATATAGCAATCCTTAGGGATGGTAACAAGATAACTTCCTTGTAAGGTGTTGAAATCTTTTCTTTCGCATGTTAGCTGTACTTTTGTTGCTTCTGGTAGGTATAGGGCATAATGTTGATCGTCCAATTTTTCGACTGCCATGTTCGATAGGGAGATTCGGGTGAAACGGCAAGCGTTCTTCAAGTTTTGATTGACTATGAGCTCTTGAATACAATCTGGTTCTGTCCGAATTTGGTGGCTAATTTGTTCTTCACAGAGATATATACTGCTGTACTTCGGGCATTCAGCCTCTATGTACACGAATGATTTCTCGTTTGTTGCTATATAGGGAGTAGGAGGCACGAGGGCTAATTGATTCTCATTAGGGACTATGGATAATTTATATAAATCGTATATTTCATGGGAAACAATAGGGAAATTATAAACTATTACTATTCTTTTCTCAGCAAAATATGAACCTGGTTTTATTAAATCATAGTATTCTCGTAATTCTAAATTTATTATTTCATCCTGGTTGTATAAGGATCTTAGCTTATCTATCATAGATTTTAAAACTTCTATATCTATCATAGAATGGTGTGTACTAGATGCATGTATAAACGCTAAAATATTTTCTATTCTAATTACTTCTAACATTATATCTTCTACATTATTAGTTATTATACCTAAGATCTGAGCAAACTTCGTAAATCTCACGAGATTATAATCTTGGAGGGCGTCTTTTTCTAAAATTAACTCTAGGGATGCATTGATTTTTACTTGGTTTGATGCTAGTTGTTCTAAAACAGTGTTATATTGGGTCATCCATTCTTTACACAAGGTTATGTGGTTATTAAATTCTGAAACTAATTTGTTATCATTTTCCTGTAAATTTCTAATGGCTTCATTGTATTTTACGGCATCTTGGTAATCTAAATTGCCAGTAACACTTTTTATTACTGACCCTAAGCTATCTATTAGACCTCTTTTAACTCTTACAGGTTCGAGTGATTTTATACGATTCAAGACCTTGCTAATTTTATTAGTAAGGTAATCGATCTGGTACTCATAGATACTGTAGGCTCCATTACTAAGTTTAGTTTTAAACATTTCAATTTGAGTTTGTACTGACTTTATTTGGTCTTCAATGTCTGTTAACTGTATAAATTGAATAAATGAATGATAATGCGTCGTTAGTCTGGTAGATCCTAGTTTGTACGGTAATAGTCCAGGTCCATCAGCTAACGTCTCAAGTCTTATGGTCTGAGGTCGCGTCACGTGGATGGTCATTATCAGCAGTATCCTGTAACAATTTACTACTCTTAGGAACACGTTTCAATCGCGACTTAGCTACCGGGCCGCGTTTCTTAGAGGTGTATATATGGATAGGCAAGTCCGCTAGGGCGGTGTCTTGTGTATAACGCGGTGCAGTTTTCTGACGGCTAGCAAGAGGGTTCTTAACGAAAATTTGTTGTTGTGGTGCATACTCTACTTCGGGTTCACGAGATTTGTTCCTATTTTCGATTAAGCTTGTTCTTTTGTGAAGAGATGACTCGTTAATTATATCATAAACTTGTTTCATCTGCTCTTTATGATTCTGAGCGTATTGTTGCAATATGTGCTCAGTGAGGTCTATGTCAATTGGGTCTCTAGGGTCAAAATGTCCGTTCAGTAAGTCAAAAGGTCTACATTTAGTGAAGCTGTGAATAGAACTATTATATGCTATGATAGCGTATGGCATTAGGTTAATCACAGGTTCGTCTTTATGTTGCAATTTAAAGATTCTAATATGTTCCAACAGAGTTGAATGGAATCGTTCAATATTACCGTTATCATTTGGACAATGTGGTAAAGTTTTATGATGAATAATTTTGTGAAGACGTATGAACTCGGAGAAAAGTTGGTTTGTAAACTCCGTACCGTTGTCAGTGACTATAGTTAACGGTAAACCGTGATGAGTGCAATAACGTAACAGTGCCTGTAAAATACTTATTGCGGTTCCGTCTCGTAAGTGGTATGCTTGACCGTATTTCGTGAAGACATCAATGAAGGTTACATATTTTTCGTTTTGTACAGTAAAAAGGTCCATGTGAACAATTTCTAATGGTTTGGTGGCTGGGGGTACAATATTAAACTGGGGTCTAATAGGATTCCTATCGTATTTACTCTGTCCACAAATAGTACATTCGTTAATAAATTTGGCTATGTGCTCTTTTAGTTTCGGCCAATAATACTTTCGTGACAAGGCTAGATAGCACTCATTAATGCCACGGTGGTTGGTTTTGCCATTATGATAATGTTGTATAATTTCCTGTTGTCGTAGGTAATTTTTAACATTCTCAAGTTCTGTCTTTGCTAATACTAGATTAAGAGAGGAGCTTTTGAATTTTTCTTGTATAATTGGTATGATCGAATACATCTCTAAAGGTGGGTTTATTAATATAGCTGTTTTAACTTTCGGATTAACATATTCCTTAATAGCACTAATAACGTCACTTTCCAAATTAGACTTTGAAAGTTGAATAGCCGTTCGCGTATGATTTTCAAAGGGCTTGGTAACAGTCGGTCGTCGTTTTATGTCGCCAACTATACTAAAATAAATCTGTCTGTGAAATTTGTTAAGAGGCTCATCTGTAATAGGGACTTCTAAAATAGGGTGTTCATTACTGGTATGTACTGTGTCAGTCGATGAGTTTGTAAGTCGGTTCGGTTGAGGGGGGCTCTCTGAAGGGTTATTAATCATGGAACTAAGTTCCTTAATACTATCAATTACGGAGTTAATCTCGTCAGTTTCGTTATTATTAATCTCAATACGGGAGAGGGCGTCAGCATTTGTATTGGACTTTCCTTTCTTATAAATTACAGTAAAGTCGTATTCGCTTAGTCTGAGTCTCCATCTGGTAAGTCGTGAGTTAGGTTCTTTTAAGTTCACCATCCATTGCAACGGTTTGTGGTCGGTAATAATTTTAAACTTTCTACCGAATAGGTAGGGTCTGAAGTACTTAGTGGCCCAAACTATGGCGAGAAGTTCTTTCTCTATTGTGCTATAGTTTAGTTCACTGTCGTTAAGTGTACGAGAAGCGTAACAGACCGGCTTGTCAGAGCCTATAGGTCCCTGAGATAAAATTGCTCCAATTGCGACATTCGAAGCGTCTGTTGTTAGATTAAATTCTCTATTAAAGTCTGGGTATTGCAGGATAGGGTCATTAGTTAGTAAGGCTTTACATTTGTTAAATGCATTGACATATTCCGGGCTATGGACGACTTTACTACCTTTCTTTAGGCATAATGTCATAGGTTTTGTAAGACGGGCGAAATCTGGGATGAATTTTCGGTAATAACCGAGAAGTCCTAAAAATTGTTTAATTTCCTTAGAGGTGTTCGGTATAGGGTACTTTTCAATTGCTGAAATTTTATCGGGATTAGGTTTAATGCCATCTCTACTAATAATATGACCAAGATAGGCGGTCTCGAGTTTTAAAAACTCCGACTTGTCCATCTGAATTTTAAAGTTGGACTCCCTAAGTCTTTGGAAAACTCGTTCCAGGTTTTCCAGATGTTCCTGGAGTGAAGAACTGAAAACTATAATATCATCGAGATAGACTAGGCAAATGCTATTTTGGAGACCCCTAAGAACATTGTCCATAACTCTCTGAAAAGTTGATGGGGAGTTTTTCAGTCCCATAGGCATTCGAAGAAATTCAAAGTGCCCATGTTCTACGTTAAATGCGGTCTTCGGTATGTCCTGGGGATCCATTTCAACTTGGTAAAATCCTGATGCTAGATCAAGCGTTGTGAAGTATTGACATCTCCCTAACTTGTCTAGAACGTCAGTAATGTTTGGTATGGGGTATCTGTCGTCAATGGTTATTTCATTCAATTTTCTAAAGTCAATTACAAGTCGCCACTTTTGCTTTCCGGAGGCATCCATTTTCTTGGGTACAACCCAAATGGGTGAGCTCCAGGCAGAGTCGGAAGGTCGAATTATACCCTGTTGCAACATCTTTGTAATTTGGTCTCTAACCTCCTGTCTATGAATAAAAGGGTACCTGTAACTCTTAGTATGAATAGGTACTTCATTCGTTGTGCGTATACGGTGCTTTATTTTATTAGTAAAGGTTAAAGTTTCGCCGTCTATGTAAAACACATCTGAATAGCGAGAGCAAAGTGTTAAGAGATTAACCTTTTCCTCCTCATTAAGGTGGTCAGTGCGCAATCGTGATAAGACGTCGTTTACACGATTTGAATTTTCGGTCTGCGTACATTTAAGATTGAACATATCTGCATTAGCGGGTTGGTCTAGATAAAATATGATGTCATTAGATGTTGGGTTTTCTATCTCTACATAACCTCGACCATTAGTTACGGTAGTAAGGCATTCGTGTAGAATACAACTACAAAAAATCTGCTCGTCTATTAAAACTTCGCCGTCCGGGGCGTTAATAGGTACTCTAATTATTTTAGAACTTCTAGCGGGAATAATGTCTTCATATAAATTGGTATTGCGAGAGTTATGCAATTTAATCTGATTGGTTGCGTTTCGTGTAATCAATTGAAAATTCTTTAAATCGATATTAGCTTCCCATTTAGACAACATATCCAAACCTATCAATCCATCAAAATAATCGTGAAAACGGTATATGAATAGTTTAATTTTATCCTCCTCCTTAAACTGGTTGAAACACGGCAGTGTTATCGAATGATCACTCCTGCTAACACCATGTATATTTGTTACCTCGAAAGGGTCGTAGTTAAGGGGATAATTTGGAAAATACTTTTGTACTGCTTCGGGGCTAATAAATGATTGGTTAGCACCGGTATCTAATAAAAACTTTAAAGGGGGACATGTTATTTCTATATATGGTAATTGTCTTTGGGATTGTAAATTAATATCTATCCTTGCTCTTTTGATATCCTCTCTAGCTGAAAATCCTGATTCTGAGATGCATAGCTAGGTCCTGGTTGAGGTTCTATATCGCTCGTTATCTGGTTGTCGTAAGTTGAACTATCATAAGTCGGGTCGGTGTAACTATAGTCATAACTGGTATAATAGTCGTCATGGTTAGTATAATGATCGTAGTCTGTATTGCAATAATAGTCATTAGAATAACATGAGTAATCGGGCATAGCAAATTCATTCACATTTACTTCACGTGATTTAAAATAATTATTCGGTGGTGGGTTACCCGATTTACGCCAATCATTACCTGACATCGTGGGTAATTGCTTAGGAACAAAATGTTGTACCCCGCTCATAGGTTTTGGACTAAAATTCTGTGGGGGATTGGGTCTGGGCGGCAATCGAAAGACATTACTTTGTTGGTGGTAATTAGGCGGCGGTGCGCGGAACATTTGCTGTGTGCGCGTAGGGAAACGATTTTGTGGCACGTTAGGCATATTAAATTTGAAAGCTTGGGGTGGTGGTTGGTTGTTACGCGGTCCAACTGGGGCTGGCCAGTTAGGTACTGGATGTCGCGGAACAATTGGCATGTTTAGCGGTACATTATGGCCCATTGCGACTTTATTACCGCTTTGAGCTCTCGGTAAATCATTACGCTGTTGTAGGTACATTATATTTAATTCCTCTTGCACGTACTCTAAAGCCTTTTCTATAGTTTCCGGGCGCATACAACGAATTCGCGATCCTAATGGTTCCTTTAGTCCACGTACAAAAGCCTGCATAGTAACTTTCTTATAAAGTGTTCGTTTAGCTTCGATAGTCGTTTGTAATGTCTCATGTAATGTCACGTAAGTCATGATGGTACTGAATAAGGTCTGACATTGATCGTAAAATTCTTGAGGGGTCCTATTACCCTGTGTAGCTAATGAGAGATCGTTGTATAAAGCTGTTTCGTCTCTCTGGTCTGAAAAATTATTTATTAGAGCTGATCTAATGCCTGCCCACGTTTCAGGAATGCCGTTCGAATTGATAGTGGATGCGGCGGATCCTGTCACCTTATTTAAGATGCCATTTAAAAGACACAAATTGCCTAACTCGCTACCTGGCTCAGGGCTCGCATATTGCGTAACGATTTGATCACATATATTAATAAATCTAGTTAATACATTAGGGTTACCGTCAAATTCCGGCACCAGGCGTAAGGCCTTAAAAATGACGTCGGGATTATGCGCCATTTTAATACTAAATAAATTACTTAAGTTATAATCTAAATCGCTATCTATATTTCTATGACTATCTACTATGTGCCGGCGAGCCTGTCTCGATGCAGGGTCCCGGGGACACGGCTTTTCGTGTCGAAAAATCTTGGAAATAAACTAACTAAGGATAGGAAGGGAAGCAACACGAGAAAGATTCAAGTGTACTTACATATATTTCATCTCTGGCTTATTTCGGTGAATCGAAGTCTGGATTCTCCACTCGGCGCTGCAGCTTCGTAGATTCTGGATTCTCGTGCTGGGGCTTGAAAGCCACCCGGGTGACCCGCGAACGCGAATATCGATATAAGATGTCTCTAACCGCTCGCGAACCGGCCCGCGAGAATCCTACCGACTGCGCCAATTACGTTTGCTGCAGCCGAAGGTTCGAAAAAAAACCAAATTTACTTATGATTAATTTAATTTAAATAAAAAAGGAATTACAATTAATTATTCTAGTGAAACCTATTCGATGCGAGAATATGGAATGAATAAATTATGATTTTAATGTCTAAAGTTAATTAAGTTAATTTGCTGTATCGGCGATTGATTCTTGAACGGATGTTATCGATTGCAGCTGCACTTCTGCTGCGTCGGCGATTGCACACCTGCATATTTGCTGTATCGACATCTTAGTTAATATTTCGATAACATAGTAGTTTTGATGAATCGTCGATATTGATTAGGGATCCGTACGTAACATGCGGCTTGTTTGACATTTAAAAGTAAGCACGAATCCAAAATTATCTTTTTGCTAAGATATCGACAACCATGTTTTTTTTTGTTAGCATTAAGCTTTGTGTCATCATCATCATTTATTGACAAATACAAAATATAGGCCACCCCCGATTTACTCAATTAATATAGATAATTTTCAAAAGTATTTAAAAACAAATAGTTTTACTCACGCATATTCTCGGGATCGCCCGACTAGTTTCAGACTCAATAGAGTCCCCCTAATCATGAGCTGACGCGGCGTCGGTGGTATCGCGAGTCGAACTCGACTCGAAGTTCAAAAAAATAAAATTATGAATACTCCTCACGAAAGTTATTATATAATTTTCAAAACGCTAAACAAATCTTATAAAATTATAACTAACAACAATCTCGATCACGTTAATTAAAAAAAAAAACTTCATAGTTATCGGTTCATTCGTTTACGATACCAAAGACAGACTGACCACCACGTCAAACTTATACCACCACTGAAAATTTTTGCAAAATGTATATATATAAACTGGACTGTAATTGTAATTTAGGTTTTCAAGAGAGAAATGTATTCATCAAAGTGTTGCAAGTTACTTAAGAAAATTAATGATAAAAAAAAAAATTGTTGGATCACAACAACCACTTGTTTTGCGTCTGGGGTTAAACCAAAAGAGCACATGCAGTATTTTAAAGTTGAGCAAATATCGGAATTGGAACAAATACTATTAACCATGCAAACATTTGTCGAGATCGATCGGGTCTCTAATGAGACTACGGCGAAGGCAGTATTTCTACAACACTTGTGTCAAACTAAATAAAACTTTATTTTTAGATGCATTGAATGCATTTTATATTTTTTTGGTAAATATCTCGAAATTTTAAAATATGATGAAAGCAAATATAAAAGAAAAGTAAGAAAGTGGACAAAGAGGCTTCATTATAAATGTTAAGGAAAAAGGATGTATAATGCATTGTTTTTTTTCATCATTATATTTTTCTAGTACATAAAAAAAATGACAAAAAAAAATGTGATCCACTCTTTTAAGACTCTTGGAATTTTTTAAATTATTATTTTTTAAAGGCCTTTTGTTTCTTTGTTTTATATCAATAATAATAATAATATCTCACACACACAACAACACTCACACAGGACAACTCACACACGGTCATCTGTGTAGTGGCAACCAGACAACTAATAAACATACCAATAATATAACTAAATACATACAAATCGGTGCAAGTCCGACAAATCCTCTCGTCGTGCATTCAACGTAACCCACGTTTGATCGAAGTCATTTGATATATTTTTACATAACTAACTAGGTTGATATTAGAATTAAATTAGGTTGTTGATATTAGAATTAGATAAATGTATAATTTTATCTACAAACCCCTTTTTTTCTCATTTTTATTTTTGCGTGCCCGACAGGGTCCACGATGATTTCATAGTTTTAAGTTACCACCTAAGGTTCACATAGTGGAATGCAAATAAATATTGTAATTGAAATTGAAATTGATTTTCACCTCAAAAAACAAGGCAAAAGAGGAACCATGCAGGTATATTGTTTATCCAATATGTTCTTTAGAATGATCTCGTTATTTAGATTTATTTATCCGCAGAAGACCTAAGATACAATTACAGGTAGTGTGTTTGGATGTCAAGTTTAGGTCTAGAGGGTGCAGTTGACCGCAAAAAGGGTGCTCTTCAGGGAATACATCGGTTTTGTTACGGCACAGGGTTTTTTGTGCGACAATGATACCTGATAAGTGTGTTACACTGAGCTGAAAACGGGGGTTCCGTGGTTAACATTTTAATTATTGAAATTAGGTAATAAATTTAAAAAACAACAATGTTGGAATATTTAAGTTTTAAAATAAAAAAAAAATGAAGTTACAAACTTAAATTGCAAAAAAAAACATTTATTGTCATACCAAAGAGCGCGCACCACGATTTACAAACTACATAAAAATAGATACACCACATTTTCAAGAAAAACACCTATAATATTTTACTCTTTTAGTTCATTTAATTTTATCTGAAAATCTGTTCATCTGTTGATCGTGCCGTTCTAATTATCATTGGATACAAACGACTTAATTCATCTAATTTGAAATTATATTTTTAAAATCCAAAAAATAAATAAATACATATAACTATTTCATATAAAATATGCGGTTTAAATATATTGTGCCAACAAATAATAGTCGTTCCTACATAAAAAAATAACAAAGTTTTTACAAAAGAACAAAAACGGAAGAAACTCTGCATCGAACAAAACGGAACCCTATGAGTTGAACAACTAAAATAATATTTGTTTTCGTTAGTTGTAGCGCTAAGTTAAAACAGGATTCTATCGTAGGTTAAGAACACTTCAACTCCTTAAGGCAAAATAAATAAAAGTAAACGACTCCGTCGTAAGAGGTAAATCAAGATTGAAACACCATTGACATCACTTTGACTAGTGGTGGAGTTAATGTGTTGCTTGGGAGGCCTGTCTCGGAGCAGAGTAGTGCAATTTATAAATTTGTTAAAGAAGTGTTTTTGAGAAGAAATACTTAAGTAATAGTTTGACCACAGGTTATAGCTTAGTACGCTTTTGGCTTTATACATTCAATATTTTGTACTGGGTCACAGCCCAGTACAAAATAGTGAAATCCCGAGCAGGACAGGGATTCTACCATTGTGCAGGTTGCTGCTGATCATTACAAATACTGTTCTGTGGTTACGTATGACAGTGTCAGTGAGTCGTTGGAGGCGCTGCATGTCGGCGTGGTGTGGTGTGTAGATAGATGTTTAGTGATGAGATTATTTGTAATTTGTGTTACCTTACGAGGCTGACTTGGCGCAACAGCGCAAAAAAGCCTCATTAAAAATAAATGATTTAAAAAAACAACACTTTGACGATGTTTTGTTTATTCATTTGTTTTTTCTTTTACCTTCCTTGCGTTTAAAAATAACCTTTTCTGCCAGTTTGATTTATCCTTACTAATATTATAAATGCGAAAGTAACTTTGTCTGTCCATCTATTACGATTTCTCTGCTAAACCGATTTTAGTGAAACTTGGTATGGACTAAATTTGGAGTCCAAGTAAGGACATAGGCTACTTTTTCCGAAATAACAGACACTCATGTGGGCGTTATATATATATACCTGTATATCTTATAGCTGTTGGTCGCGGATAAAGTGACTTTCACATTTTTAGATATAACTAGCTGTGGCGCGCGGCTCCGTCCGCTTGTGTCGGTAGACGTCGTGCACAGTGGGAATTGGCGGGGTGACCTATACCACTCGGTTACTCGTACAGTCAAATTGAAAAAAACGAATGAGGAGCAATATCAAATGAACAATAAAAAATAATAACATCGTACCAGTTAATGTTATTATCATAATATTCACTTGTTCTATTTAAAAAATATCCTTGTAACAAATCTTTGTATTTGTCTTTCTTGCTTGCTCGAATAACATTCATTGAGTTTGTTATTCATTGCGCTTGTTATTCGATACTTATTCTCGTAGTGGTTTCCATTTTAGGCGCGGAGAAACACAATATTTGGACAGATGCTTACCTTACAAGGAAATTCATCTCACTTAGTGAAGAGAATGTATTTTTCTCGGAAAACAAGGAAGTTAATGTTTCTTGAGGATGATACTACACAAAAGAATTATCTGTGTTATATTGTGTACTAGCTATTGCCGGCAACTTCGTCCGTGTAGATGTCAAAAATGATTTTTGACATTAAAATTATTAAAAAGTTTTGCATTACACCAAGGTTTTATTTGAGTTCACCATTGTTTGCATAAAATCGAATTGAATTTTCCAACATGACTCAAAATAATATTTAATTTAAATAAAAAACGCTAAGGAGTATTGATATTAACTTGCATACATAAAGTAAATATACATGAACATATTTAGAGATCTTCAAACAATTTTGGACAGAAAAGCTTTTGATAAATTCAATAGAAAATTAAAAAGTATTTTTTAAGTTTCACGTTAAGTTCAGTTTAAGTTAGTTTGTGGAAAAAATAAAGCCCAGTTAATAATTTCGAAAACGTCAGCTTTCAACAAAAAAAAAAAAAACGCATCCAAATCGGGCTATCCGTTTGAGAGTTATGAATCACCAGACAAATACACTCGCACACGGATAGACTTATAACATCTTTCTTTTTCGACTTTTCATTGTGGTCATTAAAATAATATTTTCTATATTTACTGGCATCTAATTTAAACTATAGGTAATCAAACGGGTAATGCAAAAAAAACGTCTGGCTGGGATTCATTTATAGTAGGTACCTAATAAAAATAAAATACTTAATATTTTAACAAAGACACTATATTTGATCGTTGCTTTTCTGTTTTTACTCAGTTTTATTTTTATTAGTTATCGGAACGGTCCATTGAACCACGAGTTTTATTGAATGTATCGAAATAAAACAAACGTCATTTATTTCTAATATTTGTAATATCTGACTCTACGGTCACGTCGAAGTTTTTATTATCATTTCTGAAATATATATAGCAGCTTATCCCACTACGCAAACAATCGCTGTTTAGTTTTACATTTGCTAATATTTATTTAGTTGCCACTTTGAACGTGTATACTAGTTATTATTTATTCATGAGAACCGTTTAGCATTTATAAAATGATCAACTGAGAATTTATTTAATGTGATCATGGCTGTAAAATTTAGTTTAGAACAGTATTATTTCACAACACTTGGGTTACAAGTTAAAAACTCCTGAAAACCCGACTGCCCTGCTAAGAAACATTATGAGCTTCTGATGATTGACCGCTAATGAAGAGTTATAATAATCATTTTCAGTTCTTTAAACCATTTAAGGTAAGGTAAAAAAAAAATGATTTCCAAAATATGGCTATTTTTTTATAAACACCGAATGACTTGCGTTTTCGAGCCGAATGTAACTATACCTTGCCTATTAAAAACTACCCAGCCGTTTGAAAGATGTGAGGTAATTAAGACAATTTCAAACATAGTAACATACATACAAGATACGCACCAAAACATAACCCTTAGGCAGTCAGGTAAAAACAGTTTATAGCACATGCATACTATTAGCAAAGAATAAAACGATATTTACAAATCAATTGAAATCACATTTATCGAAATCGTCGCAGTAGTTTAAGAACTACGGTGGAGCATACATACAAAAACATACTTAGATTTCTAAAATCATATCATCTTTCTTTTTAGCTGCGCCTTAGTCGATCAGATTACATCTAGCTTTTCTGGCAGTGTATAAATACCGCCTCATTTCCGTTATGAAGCCATTATAGGACCGAGTTAAAACTATATCAAATTAACATACAAACTTCTTTATCACAAAGTGTAAGCTTTGGTAATCAGTGTTATTCCAATAAAGTGCCTTATTGGTTAATTATTCAGTCCGATGCTAATATTATGCGCATATATAATGTTCACTATACATAAGTTGGCTTAACTGTGTTTGCTACAGAATTAGTAATACGGAAAATTTTATTAATTTGAGGTTATAAAGGGTTATATAGAAGGTTCCAGACTTAGAGTAAAAATAAGTAAACTATAGAGGGCGCTTATCGAGTATGAACTGTAGGCACTAGTATGAACAGGTAGAATCGTAGAATTTGATTCAAAACAAAGCACACCGTTTTTTTTAAACTATCTCATAGTCTTATGTTATCCTAATAATATCGGAACTTCGATATTTTAATCGTCTGTCGACACACTCCAGTCACTTAAATCAGTAAACGAGCGTAGTAATTACAGCTAAAAATTTGCTTACGCACGGCACAACGGGCTACTAGCGATGCGCACACTCTATGTTTGTCTATGTATACTCTAAGGTTCCACATGAATTTGTTGTCAGTTCTTTAAGGAAATGGGGCTTAAGAGTCGTGTTTTTCTTCATATTTATTTGTTTTAATCACGCTCCGCCCGCGTTAATGTAGGTTTACGCAACAAAAACACCTATGTCCTTTCTTAGGATCCCAGCTTACCTCATACCAAATTTCATGCAAATCGGTTCAGGGGTTTAACCGTGAAAGCGTAACAGACAGTCAGACAGAGAGACGGACAGACAGAGTTACTTTTACACGCTCGTGACGTAAGTAGTTAACTGACAAAAACACGATTAAAAATTACACGCTCGTGATGTAATTTACTGATCTACGTTAATTGCAGTTTAAACGATTGAACTTTCACTCTTTACAACAACAAAAAAATATAAATTCATATACCTAACTATTATAATTCATATAATTTTAGATTAGTATTATTAATCTGTAGGTACTATTATATTCAAATAATAACAAAAGCAGAAAATCTTTTGACATTTAAACTACAATACAAATCGCCCAAAATAACAAGCGAATTAGCTTGTTTTAACGACACAATATAGTAAGTATATCTGGGTTCACTATAGAACTTACCAAAATTACAACCAATTAGATACAGCAGTTTAAGGGTTAAATCGCAATAGACAAAGTTTCTATTACTATGGATGTCATTTAATTCCCGAGCGGACTATCGCCTTAACATTGCTATAATGGCGAAAGTTTTGTTAAAAAGCGCGGTTAGATTAATTGAGTCGTTCGGAGGCTGTCAGAATATCAAAATCAACGGTAAACGACAAAAAGCTGGTACTAAGGCACGTGTCGAAAATTAATGAGGTTACAAAATTGCTTTTCGTGATCTCAGAATTATTTTGTTGTAAAATTTGAATAATGTTTTGCATTTGCCCGCGGTGTAGCCTGCATTTACATATCTTTTGTATAACATAAAATAAGTATACATTATCGCATTTAGCAATAACGTAGCTATGTATCAGCGAAAGAATTATTGAAATCGCGTTGTTAGTTACAAAGATTATTAATATCCTATATTAAAACTTACAAAAAATAAGGTTTACCCTTTTTATAAATACTAAATAGTATAAAAGTATTGATTAATACATCAATATTTATTTAAATTAATCATTAACAGTCAAATAAATTGAATATACTTAACACCTATTTTTAATTATTTACCAATAAAATACGAAACAAAAAAGAAACGCTTGTCATGAAGCTTTCGATACTATATTTCTTTTTCTTTATTAGAATAAAGAACTAAACGTAACTTATATAAGCCTTAAAATCTAAACAGCAGTTTAATTTCCAATAAAACATACAAAACTAAAATGAAGGTACATTTGCATCAGAATAACCCATCGTAATGAACTGACAGCATTATAGCCACCTAACAATGCAATACGAAAGATATGAAGGTTGCAACAAAACTTGTTCGATTCGAGTCTCGCGCCCGCCCTGCGTCGACACGGCAGTAGACTGTAGGGCGCCAACCAGACCGCCCACCAGTTGAGTTCAGTCCGAAGTTCAAGTTTGAATAAACATTAAACGAAATTTCAAATAAATACGCCGAATACTCGAATATTTATTAAAAAATTCGCGTTTTATAACATTGATCGAAATTTAAGTGAGTGATTTTGTGACGTTGTTAAAGAAATTTTTGTGACGAAACTTTGTTAGAGTTAGCGAAGTTTTTTTTGAAAATTGGACGTTTTGGCAGCTCGCAGGTAAATCTAATTTGTTAACACGTTATTGAATTGCGGATAATAATTTTATTTTCTCTTTATGTGGTTTTTTTCCTCGTCTTATTATAATGAGAAAATTCATGTAATTCGAGCTCGTTAGACGCCATTTTTTGGGCAATATTTTTTTTTGACTGTTAAATAAATTTGAAATTTTAATTTCAAAAAAATTTTTGATTTTGAAAATGGTTGAAATAAATTAGATACTATTCAAAAAAAAATCGATATCTAATTATTAAAGTATTTAGTGTTAGTGAAACTATAGCTTCTTAATGTAACCTAAATGTACATAATATATATTTATATATAAATTGCTATTTCTAGATATAGTCTTACAAATATCTAGAAATAGCAATTGTAATCAAATAATTTACCGATTGTTCCCAATATTACGCAGGCGTTAACCTGATTTGCAAGCTCAACGGACTGAATTTTAATGATTGACGCGTCTAATTATGTACTAACTCTAGAACAACACCGTCATTATTTCTAACCCTTTGGCTGGAAATTAATTGCATCGCTAATTTTCGATGGCTCGTCAAAATACTACATTTTGACGTTTTCATTAAGTTCATGGAAAACAAATGCCGTTAATTAAACAATTGACTACATGTTACAAGTTTAGAAAGAACAAAAAATATTTTCTATTTTAAATAAGACTTGAGAGATGTATATTTAAAAAAAAGTATTAAATCTGCGAACACTAAAATCTCAATATAAACCGCGATAGAATCCGTTAGATAGAAATTTTATTTGAATGTCTAAATTCGCGTCAACCTCAGAAAACAATATTAAAAAAGGCTATTAATTAATAAATATGGTATTTTATTAATTCTTAGTTTCTAATACGTTTTATATCTTTCTGCTTTATTTAAGCTGATGATGTTTCTTGAACATAGTGACATGGCCACCTGAATAGCTAAAAAATCCAGTTGAATTACATAGTAACAATATAGAAATATTAAAGTATCAAATTTTCGTTAGTCTTAGTTAAGTAAAAAAAGTATAAAATATGATACAATACTTAGTAAAATTTAAAAAGGGCTTTCTGACAATAAACAATGCACGACTTTCATCTGCAAGATTAAATATTCATAGATCAAATACTTGAAATTATTATGTTAGGTGGTATTAATCCACAAAACTGATGCCGAATCCCCGTCGCATACAAAATATTAGCGATTTATTCAGATTTATTTATATTGTTTCATCTATTTTGCCTAGCTTTTGATCCGTCGGATTCGATGGAGCGATTTCCTATCTGAAATCCACAACCCATTTTACTGGGATTTTCTTTTTGTAATCTAGTAATATTTTGGTAAGACCGTTTTCAGAAATAAAATGATGTCCCCTTAGAGGAATAAATATGTAAACTAGACAGCGCGCATATCGAGTATGAACTGTTGGCACTAGTATGACCATGTAAAATCGTAAAATTCGTTTCAAAACATAGCGCACCGTTTTATTAAAACTATCTCAAAACCGATCCAATAATATTATTAAATAAAAGAACCAATAATATTACCGTGAAAATACCGAAACCGTCGATATTTTTGCATAAACGTCTGTCGTCGCACGGAAAATCACTTAAATAGGTAAACGAACGTAGTACATTTAGCTATAAATGTGCTTTCGCTCGGCATAAAGGGCTACTAGCGATGCGCACGCTCTATGCTTGTCTATGTTTACTCTCAGGACGTACCTAATGACAGTAAAAGATCACGTATGACCGTCGGGACCAACGGCTTAACTTGCTTTCCGAGGCACGGAAAGGTCTCGTTAGATATATCACCCCGGACCAAACGGATAGGTGACAATTATTATTGAGCACGGCTTATCCAAGCGCGGTCTAGCACAAGCCCCTCTGCCTGTTCCAATCAGTCTGCGCGTTATACGATTATACGGCTCGTGGAAGCTCAATTATTCTGTAAAAAGGCGACACATTTCCTATGTATCATTAGTCTAATTGAAGTAATTTTGAGTTTCTAGGAAAGCACTGCAATAATTCCAATAATAGGTACATTTTTTTAGTCCCACATTGTACATTTTTTTTAGTCCCACATTACTGGCCATAATTCATTTTAATCTTACAACAGGCAAATTGCTTTTAGTCACTTAAAAGTTGACTGCATAGTTTTGTGTATCAATTACTAGCTAGGTCGATTTGAGATAGAAAGCGATATCATAAAATGGTGAAAGACTTTTTAAGTGTTACATAAAGTATATAGTACTACTTAAAAACGATAAGAGTAAATTTAAAAAAAAGTATTAAATATGTTAATACTGAATTGAAATATGGATCTGCTTGGTAAGTAGGTATTTTAAATGTTCAGTGATTAAAACCAGAATAAAAATACACATTTGGGTATACTTCAAATCGACAGCGATGTGGATTAATTTTTGATGCTATGTTTTAGAGATTTTATTAGTTTTGTGTTAAATGTATATATAGTTAAAATTTAAAATTGTAAATAATGAATTTAAGAAAAGCAGTAAATGAATAAATAAATTAGTTTTGCTTGTTTTGTTGTTTTGTTGTTTTGTGTTATATTTTTTTAAAGTCAATCAATATTGATTTTAAAATATAAAGTGTTATAATACAAAAACGTCATTCAAATCAAACCCTTTTCTTTTATAACGATAGGCCGAGCAAGATGAAGATTTTGGTTCTTTGTTTCATATTTATGATTTTTTTTGTTTGATGTTTTATTGTATGTTTTCCCTTAATACATGTTATTAGAACCAAATATGTAAATAGCCATTCCCTGAAACTATTATGTTTATCAAAAGTGTTTAATAACTAAACATAGGTCCTACAAAAAAAATAAAAATCAATTTCTATAATATGACTTGACTCGAATCTTGAACTATTACAATATATGTAAATATTTATATAGAGAGGTGTCGGTAACGGTAACGGAAACAGTGTCGCGATGTGGTTTTGGCACAATGGTTTCAAAAAATGCACAACGCGCCTAAAAATGTTTTCACTTCAATAAAATACTCCACAAGTTTACATTGAGATATTTTATACAAATTTCTTTTACTTTTTAAATGATTGAGTGTAGGTACTTAGTTTGATACAATTATTTTAGAGCACAGTCAAACCTATATTTTTTAATTTGTCAGAGGTTTTTGCAACCAAATAAAATACAAACTAAACATTAAGATAAGTGCTTTAGGATCACGACTTTTCTTTTGATATTTATCTACCTTAACTTTGAAGACGTATTATTTTTATGCGAAACAACTTTTTTTTTTAAATTATAACTTTGTTAATAAGGTTTGGAATCAAATGAAGTTCTAGCCATGAACTGTGCCGGCGAGTTCCGAAATTCGTGTAAATAAACCGTTACCTAAGAAAATAAATAAATTCGAAATTTTTGTTGAGTAATTGCACTACTAAATGATTTTAAGAAGATTTGTATCTATGATCTGCGCGGTCACCATGAACTCCTTAAACAGGACTGTTGCCGTCGTATAGACGAGATGCCGCTATATTTAGTGTAGTGCGCTGTCTCGCTTCCACAACGGCAACAGTACTGCTTTACGAGTTCATGGTACAGGTAAAGGACAAATGTTTCTTTATAATCTGAGTATTTGTTTGTAAACAAGTTTTATTATTTGTTTTGTTTTGTTTTTGTGATTGTAAGATTAATTAATCACTATTTGTTTATTAAATAAAAAAGGCAGCTAAATAATTGTTATCTATAAACGCGTACCTTCTACGAACATATTTATCTTGAACATACTATCACTCTTCGTATACAAATAGTAGAAAGAAAAATTTATACCTCAGGTATAGCTCGAACCTGCGACTACTGGCTTAACGCGCCAGTAGCTTTTATGACGCTCCGGATGCGTTAACATAACAAATAATAAAAAATTTAATCTTCGTCTGTATGAATATTAAAGAGTAATTTAAATTCTATGACCGACCTATATCAATCACTCATACAAATATAAGTCCCTTGTAAAAATCAAAGTTAACGACATTATATATAACTGAAAGTCCACCTGATTTTAAATTAATCTAAATATACTTTATTGAAAATTAATTGAAATGTCCTATCAAATAAATTAACTTGAAACTTTAAAAACATTTGGTAATCAATCACGGCTTAATGGAATTACGAATTGAAATCAAATTTAGAACAGATTTAGTAGTAAAGATGGCCGTTTGTAAAACATTGAGATTTATTTTGAGATTATTATCTTCTAAATATATAAATAAAAAACAATTGCCACGTGTATGACGGAGCATTAATCAAGAACGGCTTGTAATTGTATGAATTAAAATTCTGGGAAAATATCGAAAATTTAAAAGGTTCTCGTTTTTTTATAAAAAAAAAATACAACTATTTCTATATCTTTTTTTGTATAGATTAACAGGACAGTGACTTGTAAGATATAAAGATCAAAATATTATTATAACAGTTATAATAAGATAGTTGAATCTTTATAGACAGATTTCATTATAGTATAACATAAGTTTTTTTATCACTCACGGGTTTTAAGGTACCGCTAATTCTGAGGCCCCGGGTTCGATGTAGAAAACCACTTTTCTACATTGTTTCGCGTCTGGGTGTTTATGGTAGTGTTCGTTGTCTCTGATTCTATAACACAAGTGCTGTAGTTACTTAATTTTGGTCCAGAGTAATTTATGTGATGTTGTCCTCATAAAAAAGATATAATTATACATATAAAAGTTTTAAGTATGTACGTTTTTAAAATATCATGTACAAAATACAATTCAGGTTAACATAATCTTATGAGAAAACATTTCGTATTTTCATCCAATTAAGAGTCAGTTTTCATTTCAATTACAAATAATATCAGCTCATAGGAGCGCAAGCCGCGGAACCACTTCAATTTGTTGAAGCCCACTTACATTGCGCTACATTTATATATCCCACTTTAATACGTTGACGTGGTTTGTATGTGTACGTATCTTTTAATATTTGTAACTTGTAACTCTTTTTAATTATGGGTGGCATTTGAACAAGCGTTACAAGGTAAAATACTTGCCCTGATTCTGTTAAACCCACACTAAACTTATTTTAGGTTATGGGTATCTCTTTCTCTTGTACACAATTAGAAAAAGACAGACGAAAACAAGAGCTGTCAAATTTAGTTTCGACTAAATTTCTCATTCAAATCTACTGACACAGAAACGTGACAGTACAACACAGTGATGTTCAAGGCGAAAACTGGTTTGAAATTACTAAGTTAGTTATTGTTTGTTGCCGTCCTTTTCTCACGCTGTATGTTAGTAAAAGATAGCAATGGTTTAATTTTTATTCAGTTAGCGTAATAGGAAATCGGCGCCACCGTCAATTTGAATTATTGTAACCAATTTTTTTTATTTATTACATTGTACATCTGCAACATGCAACAAGTTTTGTGATTAAAAACGAGAAAAAAACTGGTCAAGTGCGAGTCGGACTGAAGGGTTCTGTACCATATTATGTAGCCCCTTTAATGTTTAATTTATTTGTTGTTATAGTGGCATTAGAAATACACACTCTGTGCTACATACAGCCCGCTGACAGACAGACGGGTGGACCTCGGAGGCTTAGTAATAGGATTCCGTTGGACTTTAGTTCTGGAACCAAAATGAAAATGAAAATATTTTTATTTCGAGTAAGCCTTTTCAGGCACTTTCAAAACGTTAAATGACTCTAGTTGCGCGGTTCCAAAATGTCACTCCTATGGAGAAGAACCGGCAAGAACATCCAGAGGTGACTCTTTTAAAAAAAACCCTAAAATGTGTTAAGAACAATCTTTATAATTGACGTAAAAATATCTTTTGCAAGTGAAGACCAGTCTAACGAATCGAAACTTGATAGGATCGCGCTACACTACATAATTTCTATGGCAACACGTCAGGTCTATTATTACACTAGCCACGTGACGATGACATGCTATGCATTATTAAATGTTTTAAATCCAGATAAAGGTACACTAGGTATTCTAGAAATGCGCTTTAAGATTTCACATCTTCACAATGCAAGTTCAATAGTAGCTTTTAAATAAATAAAATAAGACATTTGCGTTTATCGTAAACTGAAAGTTCATGGCCTCTTTTACTGTGAGACTCACAATAGAAATGCGGTAAAATGAATAGGTTCTAAGCCCTGCAAGCTACTGTTTGATTCACATATTTAGATCCATTTTGAGTTTATGCTAAAAAACAGGGCAATGGTTCTGATTGAATCACGTTCAAAGCCTTTATATGCAAGTAAAGTATCAGTCAGCCTAATATACATAGAAATAAATAAAAAAAAAAACGGACAAGTTCGAGTTCGGAACTTGAATGTTTTTATTGGTGCAAGGGTCCGTAGACATTAGTTTTCATCAGTGATTCTATTAATAAAGATTCTAAAGAATAATGATGGGTGATAATTAAACAGACGCCATCTTCTCTGCCTCTCAGTGCGCATATTGTTGTCAAAATTATGTCAGAGTCGTTGTCAACGGAAACAATAACATTAATGCAGCGCGTACCGTGACGTCATATTTGCACCGACCAATGGCGTGCGTTTTGGTATGGCATAAATCGCGTTAAATTTGCGTTTTTTTTTATTTTTGTATTTTAGTAAATTATTGAAATAAAAAACTAATCAATACGTTACGGATTAGAACTGAAATAGCATTCGATTTAAAAGTTTAAACGAAATCGGTTTGTGATTATTCTCTATGGTGCAGTGTGCTACAGAGTGTTAATTATATTTCTACATAATACTATAATAGCAAAGTGATTTTTTTTTTAGAAAATATTGAATAAAATAAATGCTGAATCATTTGTGTTATGCTTTACCTGTAATAAGCCTTTGTAGTTTGATACATATAAATCACATCGTACTGTAATCGTTACGTAAAGTAAAAAAATGTATTGTATTATTTGATTACTCATACAATGTTAGTATGAAGATGAACAAACATTTTTTCAAATAATTTCCATCAATTTATTTTAAATTGAATGTTGAAATACCAGCATTTAGAAATTATTTTTCTTTCATTCCATGTTTGAAATATTTTGTTTTTGTTCTAGCATGCCAGCATTTTTTTTATTAAAACCTTTTAGCTAAGCCAGACCTTGAGGTCAACGACTTTTAGTTTTTATCTGTCAAAGCTTCAACACTATGCGATAAGAAGTTACGTGACACATATCGAAGAGATTGACGAGTATTAGGTACTAATACATAGATAGATATTATACAAACTATTTAATAGATTTCCTGGAATCTATAGAAAACTCGATAAAAACCTCTTTTAACAAAAATAAATTAACTCAGTTCACTTATTCACCCTGCCAAAGACAGATATGCAAAATACAATAACCCTCTTTTTGCATAAGGTCTTTTTAAAATCATCATCAAACAAATAATTTAAAAATGCTTTAAATTTTCAGACTATTTCCAATTCTGTAAACTTCCTCGTCATTTTAAGTAATGGACATATGGGCATCCACTGCTGGGCAAAGGCTTCCTGTCGCTGTAGTCATGTGACATTTCTACAATAATTAACGAAAATAGAAATCGCTTAAATGGAAATAACATTTCATTTTGATAACTTACGAGACTTGAGACTTCCATACATTTGAGCGATTCGATCAGCGTTAACGCTTGTACAAATGTCATTTGCCTTGAGGGGTTGAACTGATCGCCAAACTCTACCGTCTTGTGCCACGGAAAGCCTACGGCTCTTTACAACTTTTGAGAACACAAACATTATTCCTACATACTATGACTGATATCGGTAGTAGACACCACGAGTTGGTAAATTCGTTTTTAGGTCCAATAAAATTTAAAAAAAGATTAGCAAATATTTGACAAAATATAATTAGGTATGTTTTTATGTTTCGAACTTAATCAAACTGGTTCATTAAATCAAAACAAAAGAAAAACAAAACTGTTTACGATGTACATTTTGTTATTTTATAATTGAGATTTTAAATCGTTTGAGTAACTCTTACGTAGGCGATAGGTCGTTAAAATGGAGAGAATAACAACGCTATTTTTAGTCCATAATAAATTTATATCTTTGAGTTAATAAACAAGGCTTAAGCCGTTGAAACTGGCTTTTGTACATTACAGTGACATTTGGACATTTACTTAGATAGGAAAAGTGTTCGAGTTGCCTGTAATGACATTTTTAAATCCATGTTCTTAAGTCTTTTTATACCTATTACCAAGCTATGTTGAGGTCGGTATTCAGTCTTACCGAATTCAGCTGAATACCGTATTTTTACATGGAGCGTCTGCCTATCTGACCTCCACAACCCATTTTACTGGATACTTCAACAGTATCCTAGGGTAGATAAGACTGGTTGTCAGAATTGTAATGGCTTGACGACTGCCAAATATCAACGTGTAAAAGTCAGAAGCAACAGCTTAACTTCTTCTTCTTGTCTTGGTATGTTTACAAATGGTCACCCATCCACGTACCTACTGACCGCGGCGAGCGCGGCTTAACTTCCATTTTTGGTCAAATCGTACGGCTACACTTAGCCACGAGTCCCTCAAATTCATGTTCTTAAGTATTCAGAAATATTTACCGAAGTAATATCCACCTACCCCTGTAGACAAGTGCCATTTGTCTAAGCAAAAACGATGATATAAATCGCTTAAATTGCATTGCTTTTCAATAAGTTACGTGACTTAGACTTGTCACTTCCATTCGTTTGAGCGGTTCGATCAGCGTTAATACTTGTAATATTAATATTATTATGTCACTTTTCTAGGGAGTGCTGGAGCCTAAATTAAATGCAAAGAATTTAAATCTTGTATTCAATTAAATAAAAAGTAACTTATTAAAGAAATAATAACTTATGCTATGCTTTTGGATATTTTATTATTTTAGAAATTAATAATTCTTATATCGATTAAAATATTTATGTCGGTAATATTCGTTTTTAGGCGAAATTTTGTGAACACAGTGGGACATGACTGACATCCGTCAAAGACGGGACATTTTAACCAAGTTAATTTCATAGGTGTACCAGTACCTATTAAATACAAAATGTTCTACCCAGAACCTTATTTACAAAAACTTTTTCGTAATCATTATAAGGTTAACATTTTTGTACCGAGTCTAAAAATCATTCCATCCCTGAAATTCGACCTCAAAGCAGAAAAAGGCAAGAATAATAATGACAGGGCTTAATAAAATCCTACCAAAAGATTAACAAGGATTAATTCTGAAATGTATTAAAAAGAAATGACAAAGGTTGTAATTTTGCCGACATTCCTCTTATATTGAACCCGTAGCTGGCATTGTCTGATGAAATGAAGTTGTATTATTAATTAGACAATGGCTGTAATATGTTCAAACATTGATTCCTTATATTATTTTTTTGTACTTTGGTAAGAAGAAAGAATGTATAATCAATCGTCGCTTGTAATTTATGTTGTTTGGAAAAGCTCAAAAGAAATAAGGCGTTGCTTTTAGTTTTTCGTTTTTATTCACAAATACAAGATTTTGGGTTTACTCCTGGTAACTGTATTGTATTATTAAATTATAACTACGGTACAAAAATCAGTTGTTTAATTCTTTATTGTTTATTGTACATGTGATAATTAATACAGTAAAAAAAATATGAACATAGGCCAGGTTAAACTGAAAATTGAGTTTTCTAACAGCAAACCTTTGCATGATAAAGTGATTAAAATAAATAATTTACTTATTTTGGTAATACATTAACAAAATACGTACAGAAAATTACAACTAGTATATTTTTATTCAATTTTATGAAGTGCTTTCTTTCTTTAATCAAAAATAAAACGAGTCAGTAAAATGTTAGCTTGACTTCACAACAAATGAAGGTTTAACTATACGATAGTTGCATCAAATAAACTTTAAACTTTTAAAATAAACTTTACTGCCTTGCAGTAAAGGCGCTTTCAAAGTATCAATACCGAGTTTCACAAGAAGCTCGGACATTTAACTATTGAACGTGGAGACTATTAAATGCACCCCAACCACTGAGCTTAGCGAACGTAACCATTTTCAACGGTACGTATTACTTACGGACCGACAAAAAATGAATGTAGCTTCTTGGTTTCAGAATGAAACCTAAAAGGGTATATTATTTATACTGCCGCCATATTATTTACTATACTAGCCTGTTGGTCTAGTGATTAGCGACCCTGACTGCTAAACCGGAGGTAAGCATGATCATTGATAATTTTTTCCTGTGTCTGGGTATAATTTATCTATAATATGTACCTATGTATTTAGAAATATATAAGTATGTTTATTAGTTGTCTGGTTGCTATAATACAGGATCTGCCTAGTTTGCGATCAGATGGCCGTGTGTTAGTTGTAATAAGATTTTATTATTATCAATGAAAATTTTGTGGTTGGTTGGTCAAATTATATCTTTGTTGTATCTTTATTATTTGTTTGTTATAATCTTTTACGATGATACGGAACCCTTCATGTGTGACTCCAAGCCGGACATTCCCGGTTTTTCGTAACACGAATTGTATGAGATGCTACTCTTCATTAAACGTTTTAATCCGTCTACGAGTTATCTGCTCTGTGGTACTAAATAAAACTTAATACTTGAACGCTTCATACAATGTTTCTATATAACTCTCCTTCCCCTACGTGTTACCTTTTATTTCATTTGCGGTCACGAATAGAACGTTCACCCTTTTCATTTATCAAGGGGGCGCCTATAAACAATAACGAAACATGCCACGAAGTAAGTTTAATCTTCATAATCAACTGCTGCCTGAAAATATTTTAACTAAGTTTGTAGCCTGCGTTTTCTATTTTAGTTTGGTCGTATATACAGGGTGCTACGAATAAATGTGGACATATTTAAATACTTCTTCTGCCCATAGTAATGATTTCTATAAGAAAACCATAGTTGTTTTCCAGAGAAATATTGGCCGTAACGTACAAACTTATCATCAAATTAGACACTCATTATGGGTCCAAAATTTTGATTGGAATAGACTATCACTTTCTTGGAGAAAGTTGTTCATTTCTATGGGCAGAAGCAGTAATTAAAACATGATGACACATTTCCGTAGCACTCTGTATAGTCGACGATTTGAAAAAGATTTTACTTGACCGATGGAAGTAAGGATAGTAACTTCAACGTCAAAGTTTAAGAGTGAGGGCTTGTGACGTCACTTGTGGGTAAAAATACTACATACAAGTGACGTCACACGACATTTCCATTCACTGTATCATCTTCATTGCTTGGTTAATTAAAAAAATAAAAACTACGTGTCTAGTATATTTTAATAATCTATGTGAGGTGTAATTAAATGAAGTGGTCCGCAACCCTAATGGAAGGAAGAAATGGAGGCCTTTGCTCTGCATGGGAACGATCACAACTAATAATAATAAATAAATAAATAAATAATAATAAATAAATATGAGCATTGGTTGTTTGGTAACGTTTGAATTTGCTAAATTAAATTTTAGATACCTACGCTTCGATGCGCTTTGTATCTGCAGTATTGTGAGTTGAGAATAATGCTTAATTCATGTATTTAGATATTGTTATAATCATAGACACAACTGGGTGTCGTCTTGTAATAAATTTAATAAGTTTTTTTTTTTAGGTAGTCTAATTGGCAGTTTGTACCAATTTATGTTTTAGCTACAAACATTAATGTATTTTATCCTCTTAAGTGTAATTTTAGTCTAATTTAACATCATAAATTATTGAAAACATAATTTTAAATGAACGTAAAATGAAAACCCCAAACACATTACGTTAAACACTTACAAAATACGTTTGTAAAGTAGCAAACGGCCCAATTTGGTTGAAATTCTATCTGTAACATGAAACGATATCATTAAAGTCTTCGGAGTGACATTTAGTATCATTTGGGGCATAGTGCGTCGACGATCATTTATCATTCTTTTATTTTTACTGAAAGGAGGTTTTGCCATATTTTACTTAATGTCGTTGTAAACAAGAACAGTCTTGATGACATTTATTTTTTCATGTACCTACGTAATGTAAGACGATACAAAAGATATATTTTTTTTTTAAATGGACAGGCAGGCTATCTATAACTTTGGGTAGATTTTTCAATGTTAAAAACAAAGATACGGGTTTTTGTTTATTTTTATCCATTTTTTTTAAACTTGGTGCTCGATCCGACATACGAAAGTTTTATATAAAAAAAAATGCCTTTAAATAAGGAACATAACAAAAAAGAATTAATCGATTCGGTGCAGTCGTTTGGAAGTTATGGCGTGTCCAAGGGAAATCGGGATTCATTTATATATACATAGATTTATATTTACATAAAATAATTACCAACAGAAAGAGAGACACAAGAGGACAAAGCTACTGTACTTTTATTTCGGATTTGATTATTTAAAACAATAATAAATTATTATCTAGTTCTTGCACTCGTTCGAACCCATATACCCGAATTCGGAACCATAAATATAAAAGCAATCACGGTCCTTTTTCACTATAAAACCTTTTAGCAAAACAAAAGTCCACTAGAACAAAGAACGTAAAGTGCAAATATACCTACATGTATACATTTGACTCTACACCGAGTAGGAAACATCGATTTTCAATTTACTTTGCGAACGGGCCTCAAATTTGATAAAAAGCCGGCAGTATTATCTTCTGATATTTTCTGGTGACACAAATTAGGTAATAGATGGTACTTTCCTTATTACGTGTCTTTTATCGTTATGTTGATATAAAATCAACAAAAAGTTGAGATTAAGGATCTGTTTATACGTGGCGCGCGCCAGCGCTCACTTGTTTTCATCTATATCAAATGTCAACTTTATTCTGTTGACCATCGTCGCCGCGTTTTTGGAATGTTGTGCGCGGAATTGAACGTTGTGGCGTAGTCAATAGAGTTTAAATGTAATATAGATGGAAGACAAGCGCGCACTGCACACGACGCCGCATCGTTGCCGCGCCGCCCCCGCGCCGCAACGCTGTGCACTAGGGACGAAACTGCGCCTCCGTGCTACGTTCGTTTGTTTTTTTTATTTTGTTATTCCATTACCGGCCACCAACAAACACCAATGTATAAAAAAACCGTAAAGTAAATGACAAAAACAAACGAAGGCAGCGCGGTGGCAGCGCGGACGCGGCTCCATGTACACGAGCGATAATACCAACAATGTTTAAAGTTAATAATAATGTCCTCCTGACCGAATTTCAGTCACGGCAGCCTCTCTCAACAGAGATTAGCCATTTTGGCGGGAGATATTTCAGTGAGTCAGTGAGGGAAAACACAGTAGCACTCTCTATTTCTTCACTCTCATAGTCCGATGGCAATCCGACACGACCGGAGAAAGATCAGGCGCCGGACAAACGACTTTACGTGCTTTGAAGTTAACAATAATATCTATTCGAATCAGAAGTTTGAATGTAATGCAAATTCTACTGTCTGTCTGTTAACATAGTTTGGGTCGGCTTCCAGACTCAACGGATGCAGCTGACTGCCAGAAACTAAACTGTTTGATTCAGTTTACTCGTTCCGTATATAGTTGTCTGCATAGCAAGCATATGTGTCGTTGTCACCTAGCTTCAATGACTGTATTTGTGAAGATTTCACACAAATAAATCAAAGTTATAAATTTAATTCCCTATTGCCTTCTGAGGTTTACGCAAATATTAGACATTGAAATAAAACTTCTTTAAACGGATTTTATAGCGTTTTGGATTTAGATTTTTAGTTCCCGAAACGTCGGGAACTAAAAATCTAGTTTACTCCAATAGTTTTATTTCAATGTTTGATTCCCTAAATTATTTAAAGGTCTGGTGAAGCAAAATGCGTCGTCGTCTAGATTTGCTTTCATTATTCTTATTCTATTTTTATTTTCTTGCAATCGTTTAAATGAAAAGTAAATCATCTATGTATAATGTCTAATGGTTGACCTATATGCATGTTTATGTAAGGAAATCTATTTATGTGTTATATTCTTACTAAAATAACAAATATCAATGGCTCACGCACTGGGAAACACGAAACGTAGGCAAACAAAAGAACATCAGACTTATAATACCTACATACTTGCACGCACATACAATGAAGTCAGCTTGTTTTATATTGATAGTTCACAGAAAAGTCGTATTTTTATATTTTACTAGCGGAACTCGTGGCTCCACCAGCCACTTACATATATATTATTCAGTACGTGAAACCTTGAATTTCAAAATATTACTTTTTGTTAAGCTTACTGATATACTGATGCGAAATTTCAAAATATCAGTCATTGGTTTCAACTGTAAAAGCCTAATAAATCAACAGACAGAGTTAACTATCGTATTGATAATTTTAATATGGATAAAGTTCAGATTGTTAATTATTCTTTTTTGCTATGATTGTTATTCTTTGAGAGATAGATTAAGAATTCAATTCCTATACGTTGTGGGACGGCGAGTCCTAAGTAGGGATGAACCCGATGTAAGCCTGATAAATGACAATGGTTCGCCATCTTGTTGACATGTTGGTATATATTATTTATATAGTTGCTGACCCGACAGTTGCCAGTCAATTTCCGACATTTAAATTTTTTATAACGAAAAACCTTGTCCAGACTATTACAGACACAACAATAAAGACATCAGCCAAATTGGTTAAGCCGTTCATAAGTAATGCTTTGTCATACACGTGACAATTGATTGTTATTTTTATAAATGATAGATGTATCCGAAATCACCAACCCGCCAGGCGAGAAACCTTGGTGATCAATGGTTGTTCATTTTCTAAACAAATGAAGGGGTTTTCCCGGGAAAACAGCCGGATTTTAATAATACTAATACCATTTTAAGTATTTGTTATAATTTTTATTGACATAATTGATTTTAACTGAATATAATGTACTTACTTACTTTTTACTGAGGGAAAATTAATTACGTTAATGTTGATAGTAAAACTTTCTTAATTCTTTGTCAAACTTGTTCTTACTACAATAAATGTACGTATTGGTTCCTAAAACTTATTTCCCCTTCATCGTAAGCCAACTTTTAAGCCGAGAATATTGCATACTTTCACCCCAAAAAGTATTTCAATACACGTGAGTAGAAGTTGAAAAATATTTAAAGTAATATTTATTTTTCAGTCGAGCGGTAAATACCTCAAGAAAGTTTGGTTTCGGGGCTACGCACTTACCAGATGTGTTTTTATTTTACTTCTGAGAAAAACAAAATTCTTTAAAAGATACTCAATACCTAAAAGTTTCTTACATAAGCAGACTTTACGGGTTAATAAATACTTGTAATTTTTTTGATTACATGAAAACCTGTACAAAAAAACACAAACAAATATGAAAAATATATAAATAAATCAGTAGGTATACATTGTTGGTTATTTTTTCTGCCTTGCTTTTTCCCAAGGTATGTTGGGGTCGGCTTCCTGTCTTACCGGATTCAAATGAATACCGTATTTTACATAAAGCGACTGCCTATCTGACATGCATAACCCAGTGCATTAATAACAACAAATTTGAATTAAAACCTCCGACAAATGCTTACAAATTTATGAATGTGCTCTTTCAAACGTCTCATAATTCAGTTAAGAAACTCCATTATACCACCTAGAAAAAAACTGAATCAATATAAGTCCACTTGTTTTGAAGCTATGATACCATAAACAGGGACACAGATACACAGACACTCAACCACTCAAGCACACATACACAGGTTACCCCTCTCCTACGTCGATTAAAAACAAGTTAGCAAAGTTTGACATACATAATACACATTCAAACAGCTGCTATAAGTTAGAGAAACTGTGTCGCAACCATTTGTGTTAACTTTTAAGATGACATAAAAGAGATATATTGAAGTTTTCATTATTCGGGCTAATCTCTGAAACTACTGATCTGACTGATTTTTTCGCTGATAAATTCTTTCATTGTCCGCTACATTATTCTTAAGTGTTACAGGCAATTTATTTTTCCAAGCGGTCAGAGCCACGGACACCGGGTATTTTACAAATTAATTAATAATGAACTACTAAACGTAAAGATGCTGCCGACAGCAAAGGTATTACACACTCAACAAATATCGCCACAAAAACGTGCCTTGACTAGATCTACCTCAATATTGCCTCCAAAAAGGTAGCGAAACCCGAAAAGTAAACAATACTCCAATCAAATCCTAATATCCTCAGGTGTATAGCCAAATCCTCTATCACTACAGAATTACGAGACCTCCTAAAATGTACCCATGATTACACAATACCTGTCCAGTTGTCCACACTCGTACGTGTTCCAATAACGTTATTGGCAAGTTTGCCGGATGCGACCCACATGGCATAATGTTCGATACAAATGACTGCGGTCGTGTTGTGGTCACATACGGTGCCAACCATGTGCCAATTGCCAATGTTGGTGGCAAACTTGAGGGTTTGTGTTGGCACGAAAAACTAGTTTTTTTTTTGTTTTACTTCTTCTTAGCGTGTCAATTAATAATGGCAGTAGAATTATTTTTTACGGATCAGTGCTCAACTACGCGGACAGAATTATCTGTAGCGTTGTACAGGTCCTCGCGTGTAAAGGTGGTAGGACACGTTGGGCAGGTCATTAAGTGAGCCATGGTTTGGGGAAAGATACCACACTCACAAGACTCGCGTGTGCAACAAACCCACCGGTACATATTTTCTTTACACTGGCCGATTTGAGTCTCTGATACACCACATTGGGAACACATAAGTTGTTTGAAATAACATCAAAAAATACTTACTCAATTCATGTAATCAAAAGAGGATTTACATTTATTATATTTATTATATTCATATTTACCGGCGTTTAAATATATATTTCAAAATGTTGTCAAGTTGCACTAATGAACAGTGCAAAAGTAGAGAGATAGCTATCATTTGAAAACTACCTAAATAGGACGTTTTCGACGCCTCAAAATGCGAGCGCTAATAACATAATATCTACCTCATTTTTATATATAACTAGCTGTCCCCTGCGACTTTGTCCGCGTGTTTTAGATTCAACGGTTTTTCATTTTTGCAAACATTTTGAATTTATGCTTGCTCCTTTTGGTCGCAGCGTAATGTTATATAGCCTTCCTCAATAAATGGGCTATCCAACACTGAAAGGATTTTACAAATCGGACCAGTAGTTCCTGAGATTAGCGCGTTCAAACAAACAATCAAACAAACAAACAAACTATTCAGCTTATATATTAGTATATATAGATAACATTGATTATAACACATTCCACTTTTAGTAATTAAACTTCACTTTATAATACATAATTATATAATCAAGTGACAATCGTTTTAATAACATTACCGAAATGAGAGAAATAAAAGCCACATTTAAAAAAAAATGCCCATAAGACAGCATTTTACTTAACAGAGATGTCTAAAAAAAGGTCGTGTTGGATAAAGATAAGCCGATATCCTTCTCTCCCGTTCTTAATTAAAATCTTCACACACATTTCTTTTTATTCGCTTTGTTGAACCAAGCCCGTTTAATAAAAACACCCTGATTTCTGCGTCTTTGTCTATATTACATAATAAAGTTTCTTATTGCATGTATTGTATCTATTCTGGCAAGGCTTTTGGGTTATGTGGCTTATATACAAAACAAAACATTTTAAGTAAACAAAAAATCATGAAGATTGCCATTCAATGAAATATTTTTATGATATTACTGTTGAGAAACGTAATTACGTTTAGCAGCGGACCTACGTATTCAAAAAGAAGTACAACTTCTTAATTCGTCGATATCTTTCATATTTTATGTATGTTCCCCGATTATTCGAGAACGCCTGGACCAATTTAGATTTCATTAAACAAAAAAAAAAACATGAAAATCGATCACTGTAAACTCGATTTTTTTTATTTTTTTTTCACCAATAATTATTAAAACTTACAGTATACATAGAAAAGTAAAGAATACGCGCATCGCTAGTAGCTAGTTTTGTCGAGCATTAGCTTTTTAGCTGTAAATACTACGCTCGTTTACTGATTTAAGTGATTTTTAGTGCGACGACAGACGTTTACGCGAAAATATCGATGGTTCCGATATTGTTAGAGTAATTTTACGTTTTGAGATAGTTTTAATAAAACGGCGGGCTCTGTTTTGACACAAATTCTCCGATTTCATTGGTTCATACTAGTGCCTACAGTTCATACTAGACATGCGCACTCTAAAGATTAGAACATAATATTAATCTCGTTACTAATCTAATTCAACTAGCCCATATTGTCCCTTTCCTTATTCACTCTCAGAACTTACAAAAAATAAACAAACTACATTTATTTCTACACGTTTGTGTACGTGAGTCTAAATGGGATGTTACAGACATCCTATTATGAAGAATTCAATTCATATAGAAATGTCGGTCGCTAACATAATGTAATATATGTGTTTTTTGTTTGTTTACATCTCTTTTGTCTAAAATACAGATACAAAATATTTTATATATTAATAGTATAATAATAGCGGCCTGTAATGCCGGGTAAATGTCCCACTTTTCTCATATAGAGAAGGCACCATTGATCACCACGCTTGCTCATTGCGGGTTGGCGATTTCGGTTTCTAATTTTTGGAATCCATTTCTCCTCACGATGTTTTCCTTCACTGATTGTCGGCGGTGTCTTAGAATACATAAGAAAGTTCATATAACTTTGAAAAAGTCACATTGATGCTTGCCTGTTATGGGTTCGAACCTGCAACCTTGTGCACACAAATCCGTTCTTTGAACCACTAGGCCACCACGACACTATAATAATATTAGTTACGTTAACTTTTTTATAAACCATAATGAAAAAAAACAAGCTAGGATTACCTAGAGGATACTTAAACGCAAGTCAATTATAAGTGCGGTCTCTGTCATTTTAAGGTCTCAATGTATTCGCAGTTAAACTTAAAGTCCGGCAAAGATTAAGTACTCGTCTCCAAAACTTCAACATTTGGTAATGTTCTTAGGCAGCTGTGTTTAGTACCTGTACTATAAGCTCTTGACACAGACTGTTTCCCAACGGAGAAAGTGAGACAAAATACTACACTGCATGTAGCACCGTCTCGCTTCCGCTATTGTAAGCGAGACGCTGATAGCAGTGTAGTGCGCCGTCTAGCTTCCACAATGACATCAGGCTTACTTTACGAGTTCATGGTACAGGTACAGGTGTTTACTTATCCTCAAATGACCCGTTTACTCCTTTGTCGACTACAAAACAAATAATAATCAATACAAATAAATAAAGTTAAAGTGTCTGTTTGTAATATTACAATAACCGCTTTTTACTACATGCATATGAATGTATATACGGTACATATACCCAATTTTTTTTTTTTTTTTTGTCCGTCTGACTGTTTGTTAATCTCTGGAACGGCTAGACTGATTTACACTGGCAGATAGCTGATGTAATGAAGGAGTAACTTAGTGAAAAATCTAAAATTACCTATCTAAAAAAATAAAAATGCAAAAACGAAAAAATCTAAATAAACTAAATAACTTTTTTGTTAAATTTAACGCGGGCGAAGTCGCGGGCACAGCTAGTAAGAAATAAATTCATGTAAATTAATGTTCCGTCCAGCAACTTATACTCTTATCGTAAAGGGGTATTTAGGTAAATAAATGTATGAAGGGCGCTCCATGAAGGGCAACAACTGATTATAACCAGGTATAAGCAATAGCCTTCAACTTTTCAAACATAATAGGAAGTAGTCGCAATACAAAGGCGTTCTTGGTAGTAGTTCTAACAATTCGTAGAACTGAGAACATGTCATGACGTTTCAAATTCACGGTGGTTATAAAGAAAAACCGATTACGTCACTACATTTACAATGTAACTGATAATTTTAGTATTTTATAACATTTTGTATTTAGAACATAAAATATCATTACATTCTTTGTGATATAGGATGTCTTTAATACAATATTTTTTTATTAAAAACGATCTGTGCCTGTGTTTTACCCGCGTTCTAGAAATATCTAAACCTACAAAAGCGTGCGTGACTAGAAAATAGTTAAGTACAGCATACAGTCTACCCTTCCTTCTTATAAAGTAAAACAATAATATTAATATCAACTTTATTTCAAGGCAGTAAAGTTTATTCTCGTAATTTTCTGTTACCAATACCTACGTGTGGTTTTCTGTACAAACCACGAATTTGTTTCCATACCTTTTTCTCGTTGTTGAGTCTCAGATTAATGTAGCCCATTCGTTTTGTTCTGTCACTGGCTACAGTTAATAAAGTCTCTATTGGTAGGCGTGGATAGGTACCTTTATTTTAGGTACTTCAGATTTTTGGCTTATTTAATACTCGCAAAAATGTTACAAAATACTGGCACCTAAGTAAAATAATAAAACTTTTTTTTTTACATGATAATGGGAAAATTTGTTAATCTATCCCCACCTCCAATAGTCATGAGATGCTTGTCAATATGTTGATTAGGATCTAAAAGTAGGTCTAATACTAGTTTTAGTTGAATACTTAATGTGGTTTTGTGTGTATCTTCTGTAGGAGAAGAATTAACTAAATATTACTACGTTTGTTCCCTCTACAAATAGTTAGGACAGACATAATACAAATACTAAATACTCATATAAACCGTATACAATTAAGTAAACACTAAGCGCAAGTTTGAGTTAGACTCAAACCCAAGTTTCATCAAATTGAAATGTGGCTTAATTCCAATTTGGTTATCAAACTGCGAACATTATCTCACCCGGAGATAGAAACTGAAACTTGATTTTAATACATTATTTTAAAGGTAAATAAATAATACACTATAATCCATCCATAATAATACAATAATTAAATGCAAAAGTAACTTTGTCTTTCTGTCTGTCTGTTACACTTTCACGGGTAAACCGCTGAACCGATTTCTATGACACTTGGTATGGGGTAAACTTGGATACCAAGAATGGACATAGGATACTTATGTAACTAGTTCGACTCGTAACACCGCCGCGTCTACGTCGTTCGACTTCTATTGATTCTGAAACTAGTCAGGCGATCTCGAGAATACGCCTAAGGAAATCGTTAATATTCTTAAATAAGTTTCATCGAAATCGGTTAAGTAGTTTAGCCGTTAAAGCGTAACAGACCGACAAATAGAGTTACTTTCAGATTTATAATATTATCTACTATGATTGTTTTATGTAGACAAAGATACTACTCACGCGTATGAATACCAGTGTCGATCACTTATTCGTATTTTTAAAGTATTATTTTAATCACGGATTATCTTTGGTCAAAAGTACAGACAGCAACAAAAGATGATGAACAAAATCAGTTTTACAGAACACCTTTAACACAATTTAAAGTCGATATTTTGATGTTGCAAATAGAAAACAAAATAGCCCTATAACAAAGCTAAACTGCACGGATAGCCGAGTGGTATAGGTCACCACGGCAATTACCTCTGTGCGCGACGTGCCGTGGGTTCGATCCCCGCATGGGACAAGCATTTGTGTGACCCACAAATGCTTGTTCCAAGTCTGGGTGTTCTTTGTGCATGTGATTTGAATGTTTGTGAAACCCCCGCGACACAAGGATTAAATTCCTTAGTGCGGGAGTCATTTATAAAAAAAAAAACGTAATCGCTATAATATATCCTTATTAATCAATTTATGGAATTTCATTGCAATTAGGTGTTTTATAAATCACTGATTGTGTTCATGTACTTTAGTTGCTAAATGTACTTTTTATTGCACTGTAGATTTTATTGCTGACCGTACGTTTTATTGGCTTACCAATAGAAATATATTTGTTCAACTCGGGTTAAATACGGACTGGAACGTTATTACAAATAATTATAATCGGTAAACAAAAAGCATCGTAATTATGACCATAAATCAAACAGACTCCAACTAACATTTAGGTCATTATGTAAATATTTTGCGGCGTGGCAGCAAAAAGCATTGTTTTAATAAACGATTCATTAATAGACTACCTTCTGCCCGCAGGTTCTCTTGTTCTGATATCTATTTTTAAGCCTTGAGGAAATAAGTAAGATAAAACAAGTTTAATTTGTCTACCTGTGAGACTTTGTGTGTGCTATTTGGCATTGTAGCTCCCAAACGTATGGACTGATTTTGATTCAGTTTTTCCTATTTACAAATTTTCTAGATCATTAGATTCTAAAGCATAATTAACCCTTTCTTTGTCCCGTTTATCACATATAAGTCATGTCCATTGTTTAAATATTGTGTCTATTGTCTGGATAGCGAACCTGTTACAGATGTTCACATCCATTAAAGAGATAAAGAAATCAAGGGGATTTTTAACCCGTTAAGTTCATAGAACGTAATTCTGCAGGACAAACCGCAGGGATCACCTAGTTTATTAGATAAAAAAAAAAAAATTGAATTCCTATTTATCTGTAAATAATTATCACAAATATGCAATCTATTTGTAATTTAAATAAATAATTAATGTAGAACTTCAAGAACAATTTTACAAAAGATTAACAGATTTAGATTAAAAACCTTTGAAAGTCGATACACTAAAGTTTATTAAAGAACTTAGAAATTAATATTTAGTGAATACAGTATTCATTTAAACTTATAAATCAGAAATATTAAATTAAACTTTCAAATGTCTGTCACTGCATTGGATTTAGTTCTAAACCGTTTTTAATTAGAAATTGTAAAGAATTTATAGCCAGATAGATTTATTGTTAACAATTCAAATTATTTTTAAGATATTTAATTAGTTTTCAACACTTCTAAGACTTTCAACTTTCTCATCATTTTAACCCGGATTTTCCCACTGAATAATACTAAATAATAGGCTTCTCCATTTTTCTGCAATTTTTGTCTGTTTTGCGCATCCCTAATTCAGGTGTTTCCTGTTAACTGTATTATCAACCAAGGTACTAGCACTGTTATAGTTACTATACAATACTATACTATCAAGCAAGGTACATGCAACTAGAGTCATTTAACACTTTGAAAGTGCCTGAAAAGGCCTACTTGAAATAAAAATATTTTGATTTTGGGAAAGTAAGATTTTATTAAAAGTATTTTTTAAAGATGGCCGCCTTTTAATTTTAATCCGATGTCAAGGTGTAACTAAAACGGATCACAATCGAAGAAGCAAAAGGGGATTTTTGATTGTGGTTAGTTTTAAATCACTAACAAATAACCCCATTTGTATAGTTAAATGATATATCTTCGTTTTTATTCATCCTTAACATTTACTACAATATAAACAAAAATAAATTGTGTTCATTCCATACATTACAATAAAACGCTTTTATTGCGATAGTAACGGTTTACCAATGCAATAAGGTTTATTAAAGGCTTTTTGTGCAACATTCGAATATGTATCGATTCGTTTTAAATATATAAAAGTTACCTACACTAACTACCTGTCCACGTTAAGTAAACTATTTACGATTTATTGTATTAAAAGAAACCATAATTGAAATGACATAAAAACAAAGAAAGGTTTTTATGTCTTTTTAATTTCGAAAACAGGCTTTTTGTAATAGCTTCGGATTTTCCTCAAGATATTTTACTTCGCCGATTGTCAGTGGCGTCAAAAAATCAAACCGCACTAGAGCGGCACAGTAGCGGACAAGCACTGCTCGGTAGCGGACCAAAGCCACCTGAAAAATATCCTTTCTACTATTACTTTTTCTACTTAAATATTAAAACGCACTACAGCGGCACAGCAGTGCAACAGCGCGGCGCAGCGCGGCAGAGTTGCCTGCCGCCGCTCCGCTGCCGCGCAGTGCCTCTCCACTGCTGTGCTACTCTAGTGCGATTTGACCTTTAGCATAATTCAAAAGTACATAATAACTCGGTGAGAGCCACATTGGTTCTAGCCTCACTAGTGCACACTAATTTGTTCTTATAACCACTAAGTCATCAAGATTTCAGATTGTATTGAATACCAAATGTATTGATTATCAAAGAAACGATTGAATTCAAATTCAGAACACGCGAGTAATTGTTTTAGTCTTGATAGATATTTGCTTAATTTACGATTGATTTATTTTAATCGAGGTTATTGAACTCTTATTAGATTGAATTGTGGGGTTTACACATAGACAATTTAATATAGTAAATTTGGTTAAGCGTAATATTATTATCTGAGTGACTATAATATTGTATTCGTAACTTCACCTTTTCTATAAAAAAATATCTTGGTCTAGTATAAAAGAAACAATTTTTTTAAATCTAATTATTAATAACTCATTTATGCAACCTTTAGTTAAATACATACCAGTAACGCGTATGTGGTAAATATAATAATTATTATTTAGTATGAAAATGATCAATAGCGGATCTTGAAAGAGTCAAGTGGAAGAAGAGTGGGGAGTAATAATAGTAATGAAACTCAGTATTAAAATATCTTTGTTGTAAGTAGTGTTGGCCTAGTGGTTCAATAAATGGATTATTGTGCCTAAGGTTGCAAGTTCAAACCAATTATTCTAAACAATCTTACAAAAGTATCAATTATTCTAAAACATAATTGTCAATCGATGAAGGAAAACATCGTAAACCTGGATTCAAAAAAAAATGAAATCTGAAATCGCCAACCCGCAATGAGCAAGCGTGGTGTTCAATGCTCGTTCCTTCTCTATATGAGAAGAGGCCTGTGCCCAGCAGTGGGATATTTATAAGCTGGTATTATTATTTTTACAGTTGACCTATAAAATGCATACTAAAGTTATTTAACACACATAGTTTTCCATTTACAAACGTAGATAAAAAAGTACACGTAACACTTTAAAGCGAGCATACATTTTATCGAACCGCCCACGTATTTCCAGCGGCAGTTCTCGTTATTGGCAAAGCGGCATTAACCGCAGCATGCAACGAGATTACCAAAGCGCGCCAAATCCATCACGCGATTCGTACAATTAAAAGTACGGGAAATTCTATCAAAAGTACGTCAATCGTTGTTTGACAGATTAATACCTAGCTATCTGTACTTTTTTCTGCAAAGCCTTTTCCCAAACTCATCAGGGATCGGCTTTCAGACTCACAGGATTCAACTGGATTATATAGAGCGATTGCCTATCTGAACACCACAACCTTTTTGCTGGGTAAAACAGTATCTTTTGAACTGAGACTGGTTCTCAGAATTGTAAGAACTTTAAGACAGTCGGGTCAACGCTGAAGGCCAAGGCAAAGGCATGTTAAACATGCTTTTGAGAGCATGGAGGTGTTAGCGTATATAAATGGTCACTCATCCACGGGCGATCGCTGTTTCACCTTCATTACATGTCAATCCATAAGTCTTATACTCGGCTAAGAGTCTTCATTTAGATATAACTATTTCATTTATACGTAGCTACCTATATCCTTAACAAGAAAACATAAATCTGGTAATAAATATTGCACGCTTGCTACGTCGTAGCTATATAACTGCTACGTCGTAGCTGTATAACTGCTACGTCAGCTACGGTATAATAGCCAATAAACGATCCGCTACGCGTCGTATCATCACAATATCTTTGGAATTATTTTTATGCAGAAAATATTTTCTTGAGGTCGATAAAATGGAGATAGATAGTAATACATAAATTATATTTTTTAGATAGAAAATATATTGTTTTTAATTGAAAATAGATATCGTAGCCCCTAAAAACGGTTTCAACCATGCAAAAGTTGAAGACAAATAAAATAATGCTTTTGTTTAAAACCACAACATTGAAAGCTGACAAAGGTTTAAATTAACTCTAGCATTTTAATATTCCATTCAAATTGTAAGTTTAATCAACGCGACAAAGACAATTTCGAATTTATGTAAACAAAACAACAGCGAAATAATTTCAATTTATGTTTTGAGGGTACGAAGCATAAGGTGTTGTTTTTTAAGTACCTACTGCTTTGTCTTTAAAATGTGTTTGTTTATATGTCAATATGACTAGGTATATAGGTAGAATATACTTATACACTAGCTGATCCTGTAAACACTTATCACATAGGGGTATAAAAATAGCCTAAAACCAATTCTCAGACCTACCAAATACACACAAAAAAATCGGTCAAGCCGTTTCGGAGGAGTTCGGTAACAAACACTGTGACACGAGATTTTTATATATTAGAAGAAGATTATTACGAATGAGTTAAAGACGTGTTATCGATTTAAAAAAATATCTCGCGTAGTCGTCGTTGTATCTTTTGTTTCAGCAAGTGAGATAATTTTAAGACATTATAATTATCTAAATATACTATGCACTTAATATTATTTTTTTAATTTCAATTCATGCGGACGAAGTCTTGGGAAACAACTAGTTGTTTATATGTGTTGACTTTATTTAGGTACTAACATTTGGTATGTGGTGTCAATCATGTTAAGTAAATTGCTTTGATTCGTACTTAAATTATCTTCGAATTATATAATGAGGCTTCGAGTAATTGTCAGTAACTGAGATTAATTTATGGTCAGGTTAGTAACATCATTTATTCTTTCAAAAGGACTTTTGTGCTTTAAGAGGATAAATATTTATATATACCTATAAATTTTAAAACATGAAATTTGAAAACAATTTGAAAACCTGCATTTTGTTAACACAATATTATTCGTGAATTCTGTCTGAACTTTAAAAGAGACTGTGACCCCTGAGTTTGTTTCGACATTTCTTCTCAGGGCAGTCAGTTAGGAAATGTCGACTCCAGCGAGCTCAAAAAAGTGACGTGTAAAAGTGATTGTATATCCTATTTGCATAATAAACGATTTCATTTCATTTCATTTAAAATTTTAGAAAGACTTGACAAATTTTTGAAAATTGCTCATTTTTTTTGAGAAATGCTAAATGTTCAGAAGCATCTCAATCAAGCTTTCAAAAATACAAAAAAAACATCTTTATTATTGGTCTAATCGTTTAGGAGCTACGATGCCACAGACAGACGTGTGAAAGTTACGACACCCTCTTTGCGTCGGTGGTTAAAAATTAAGGTTAGATTATATTGCCGTTTTAAAAACTAATTAAAACTTGAATAAACGCGATCACATATACTTTAATGCTGAACAACGGCAGCAGTGGTGTTGACTGTAGTAAACAACTTCTTAACAACAGATTTTATGTCTTAAAAGTTTTTAAAGAAATATTTTGTCATCTACATTAATGCAAGTACATGAAATTTATGTACGACCATTCTCGCGATACTATTTTTGTTTGTGGTTTTCAGAAAAAAAGCGTTTGATATCCACCAACTTTTTTGCGTTTCATTTGAAATTTCCAACCCCATTTGATATTCATAACTCCATATTTTCGTGAAACATTCATACCGAGTTCAATCGAGAGCCGAGGAAAACAATTGACGAATGGTAGAACGACTCGAGTTTTTTAATCCCTTTGCCAAGGCTGCTTTGTGGGGTAACAATTGTTGGCGGTATTACCTAACGAAGTCCGCTTTAAAGTTTTCGCAATGGACTCTGATTACCCCTTTTATGTTGCCTGATTTTCTGCTCATTTTAAAAGGTTTATTTAAATAAAAGTTTTATGAAATTGAAAGCATATTAAAACGGTAGGTTGACTGCTTTTTTAAGCCTAATGCGATGTTTTTTTTCCATTTACATTTTAAACCCTTAATCTTGTAACATGACATAATGGTCTATGTGTGTTTTGTATATAAATCTTAACTAATGAGTTAAGTAAAAAAATAGCATTAGAAAAACAATTTATAAGAAATGCAATAGGTACCTAGTACAAATAAAAAAAATGTAGACAACATCACATACATTGATCTGAACTAGGTAAGTAGCTAAAGCACTTGTGTTATGGAATCAGAGATAACGAATGTACCACAGACACCCAGACCCGAGACAACGTGGAAAAGTGACTTCCTACATCGTCACGCCCGGGGTTCGAACCCGGGACCTCAGAACTAGCGATACCTTGAAAACCAGTCAATAACAATGTCAAAGTCAAAAATAGTAGTATGTACCTACACATACACTACCCATAAAAGTACGATTCTATATCACATATCATCTAGGATAACATATTTTGATTAACTGTTAAATTAAATGCTACAAGCAAAAGCAATTATCGCTAATCAACAAAACAGTAATAAAATATCATTCACAAAAAATATACAAACAATATTTCGTCCAGAAAACTCTCTTAACGAACCGTAAAAACGGAAGTAATAAAATAATAAAGAAATACGTCAATTTTCTTCGCTCAGTCAATAAAGGACTTTATTAACAATTGAAAGCTTCCTAAAAGCCGATTAAATACAAAAAAAAGGCAACTTGATATAAGCGAGGTCTTTGAACATGTCCGAAAAGCGTTTATACTGAGTATGTACGAAAAAGTACTACATTAGAATAAATATGAAATTGGAAAACCGTCCGAGACTCTGATAAAGATAGAACGTTATATTTTTGCTCCTCAGTTTTTAACTAAATAAAGTGGTAAAAAGTGAAGTTTTTAATACTATCTTACAAATAACTAAAAGCCGGTGAAGTGACCTATCGAACCGTGTAATTATTATAGTGATTCGTTAACGCAAACTAAAGTTATAGTGATTTAAAACCTTGATAAAAAATCTCGAATTTGAAATAGTGGCATAACGAACTTTATTCCTGACCTACGACAACTCGCAAAGTGCTCGATACTCCCCGCGCCAACCACCGCTGCCCCCGTCCTCGTCTGCCCCTGCGCATGATTCACCGATACGCGCTTAGCGATCGCAACTTTCGACGCTCGGTATAAAGCAACGTTGGAAGAGTGGTTTGAGTACTAGCTTTTTATCGCTGCGCACGCTGTGGTTGCCGGTTCAAACCCCACAAGTTACGAGAATTAAGATAGTCGTTTATAAAGTTTGTGGTAATTGTACTTAACATAAAAATGGAATCCGGCAACAACAACATTACTTATCGTAAAGTTTGTAGAACTAACTCGTTATCTGACTTATCTATCATAACAAATGAAAAAGCCATATTTGACACTACGATGATGAGCATACCGGATAGCTTACACGATAACAGTGATGCCATAAGTGAACTAACCGAACAAAATAAAACACTTACGATGCAACTGTTGAGTGCACATCAAGAAATAGAAAATTTAAACAGCGAAAATTTTCGCCTTAAATGTGACCTGCAAGAAATGACAAAGAAAATGAATACTTATAAAAAAATATGTTCGACGCCTGAAAAAAAAAGTATAACACCGGTTCGTGAAAACAACAGTTTGCGCCAAAAAAACACTACCAGCTGTGTAACAAACTTAAGTGAATTAGAACAAAGTTTTCTTGGAAGTGTGACTATGCGGCACGATAAAGAGACACAAACTACAAATATCTGTATTCAAACACAACAGGAATTAAAAGAGCTACCTACTTCTATATCCCATACTAATATAATGAATCGAAATAGAGAACAGATAAACACTATATCCAACCCAAAACAAAAGAATAAATTGTGTATCGTCAGCAGTAATAAAACTAAAGGGTCCTTATCCACAATTGAAGACGTCTACTCAGCTTATTTTAAATACTGTCACTATATAATGCCCAATCGTACTATTAAAAGTCTACTGAGTGACATCGAACAAAAATTAAAAGATTTCTCCTTGTATGACTACTGCATACTTTTCATCAGTGAAAACGATATTAAAGAAGAAAGTAACTACATTAATGTGATAAAGACGATACAAGAGTTCTTGCAAAGAGTAAATCACACCAACACAATTATTTGTATTCCTACATATATAGCAGGAGCACCGATATATAACTTTAAAGTGGAAATGTTTAACAATATCCTTAATAAAGAACTACAAAATTATGACAAAGCATACTTCTTCGACAGCAATCGTGACCTATCGCTTGAAATGTTCTCGTATATGACTGGAAAAATCAATAAAAACGGAATGAGAAATATATATGATAGAATAATGGGTAATATATTAATTGACTTAAATTTATTTGACCAGACCAATATTGACGAAAGTAGCAGTAATAAACAACAATGTGTTTCGGACTCTGAACAAATAGCAACCGACCAGGAAAAATCTAGTTTTTTTCGTCCATAATAATCTATATATCCTGCATCAAAATATTGCTGGCATAATCAATAAATCAGATGTGTTATCAATATGTTTAGAAGAACTTAATGACAAAAATATATGTGTAGATATATTATGTATAACTGAGCACTTCATGATGGTTGGCTATGAAACTTATCTAAGAATGCCGAACTATTCACTAGCTGCGTGTTATAGTAGAAGCCATAGCAAGCGAGGAGGAGCTTGCATTCTTTTGAAAAACGGTCACCAGTGGAAGGAACTATTAGAAATAAAGAAACTCTCTGTTTCGGGTCTTTGTGAATGTTGTGCAATCGAGCTTATTAATTATAAGATTGTTATAGTATGTATTTATAGAGTACCTAAAGCAGAAAATCTGAACACATTCTTGAATAAATTAGAAACTATTTTGCAAATTTTGAATAAACGATGTTATAAAAATATAATAATTGCTGGAGATTTCAACATAGATTTATTGAAACAAAATAGTATTACTACAGATTTTGAAAACTTAATGTTAAGTCATAACATGATGTTAGCTCTTAAAGAACCGACTAGATTAGTTAGTAAATCCTGCATAGATAATTTTGCTCACAATTTCCCAAAACCATGTAAGACGGAAGTGTTAGAATTGGCCCTGTCAGACCATACTGCACAACTGATGAAAGTTCCCATCAAGATACCTATTATCAAAATGTGGCGTAAACGAACTCGCGACATGTGTTTAGAAAATATCCTTAAATTTAAAGAGTGTATTGCTAATTTTTCTTTTTCTGATATGTATAAAGAATCTGACCCCAACAAAGCATATAGCTACTTTATAGAACATTTTAAACTATTTTATGACCTCTGCTTTCCCTATAAAACTATTAAAGTACATGTTGATATGAAACCTAAATGGATATCGCGTGGCTTAAAGAAATGTAGTGTAAAGAAAAAGCAGCTCCTATGGAACTTCCGTTTAAAACCGTCAAATAAAAATAAAAATACTTACTTGACCTACTCAAAATTGCTAAGAAAAATTATAAGACTTACGCAACGTGCACAAAATAACTACAAAATTAAAAATTCAAATAATAAATCAAAAACTACATGGAATATAATAAATAAGTCAAGGTTGAACATTCCTCGTGACACGATTAATAGAATTAGGGTAAATAATAATTTAATCTCCGATCCAAGTGAAATAGCGAAAGTTTTTAACAACTATTTTATTGACAAAATAAAACCCATATCCGATTGCGGAAATAATGTGACCTCTAAAATTGTAAATATGGCAAACTCTATTTTCATGACTCCCAGCATACCAAATGACATACATAAAATTATATACGGACTAAAAAATACAAATAGTGTAGGATTCGATGACATATCTACGAAAATAATTAAAACTGTTAATATAAACATTTGTGGACATTTAAGTTATTTATTAAATCTATGCATTTGTAGTGGCATATTTCCGGACCTCTTAAAAACAACAATTATAAAACCACTGTTCAAAAAAGAGGATAAAGAGCTAGTGGAATTTTATAGGCCAATTGCTTTAGTTCCTATTATTTCAAAAGTTTTTGAAAAATTTATACATAATAAATTATATGCCTATTTAGAACAGAAAAAACTACTTTGCCCGGAACAAAAAGGGTTTAGGCAAAATAAAAGTATTAATTTAGCTATTTATGATTTTTATAAAACAATTATAACCAGTGTCGATAAGAGGATTCCTATTTGCACTATATACTGTGATATGACGCAGGCGTTTGATTATGTGGATCACTGTATACTTTTAAATAAATTAGAGTCATATGGAGTAAGAGGTAACGTTCTTAATTTGATAAAATCATATCTTTCCAATAGATCACAAGTAACTAGCATCTCCAGAATAAATCTACGTACCAAGCTTGAGGAATCGTATCGTTCTGAACCGCGACAAATTAATTACGGCGTACCGCAGGGCAGCGTATTAGGTCCACTTTTGTTCATAATTTATATTAATGATTTACCTCAGTTTACAAATCATCCGATGTCATTGTTCGCGGATGACAGTGTTGTATCCATCCAATGCAGAACGACAGAACTTTATCAAGATTGTATAAATGATTGTTTAGCTTCAATTATCCGCTGGCTTGATAACAATAATTTAAAAATAAATCTAACTAAGACTCAAATCATGCACTTCAGTCAAAGACCTAAGCACTGTAATCTTAATATTATTTATAATAATCATAAAATACACGAAGTTGACACTGCAAAATTCTTAGGATTAATCATTGACAAACAACTTAATTGGAAACAACACATAGCGGAACTATGCAAAAAGGTGAGCAGTTCCGCATACGCTCTTTATAAAATAACGCCAATTGTTAATATAGATGCGGTTCTTACTGCATATCATGGTTGTACAGCTTCATTACTACGGTATGGAATCATTTTTTGGGGAAATTCGACTAACAACGAAATGATTTTTAAAGCTCAAAAACGCTGTATACGAGCCATGTTTGGGCTGCAAGTAACAGACAGTTGTAAACCTTATTTTATAAGGTACAATATCCTGACACTTCCGTCCCTGTATATACTTGAGGTGGCATTGTTTGTACATAAAAATCCTCAATTGTTTCAACGCATATCTGATGTTGTAAAGCGAAATAGGCGAAATAATAATAGATTATGTCTTAATAGTGCAAAAACTAGTCTGATGGGCAAAAGTCTGCTGTGTATAGCGCCAAAAATTTACAATAAAATTCCAGAAGACATAAAGCTTTACAACATAAAAACATTTAAAAACAAATTGAAAAATGTCTTGGTAAAAAAATGTTATTATTGTATTAATGACTTTTTAAAGGATGTCAATTTTGAATTTATTTAAATTGAAATTTTGACATTTTAATTTTTACACAATGACATATTATTATATTTTAAGTGGTAATTGTTTAAATTTATTCTTATAATTTATTGACTTCAATTTTTTATTTTCATTCTAATTCTATTTCATATACCTATTGTAATTTAAATGTTTTGAATTTAAATATTATATGTAAGTATTATAAAATTCATACGCCTTTTTAGGCAGATTTTGGTGAAACAAAATATTTCAATTGTGACCATGTAATACCCAAAATGTAATGAATAAATGAATAAATAAATAAATAAATAAATAAATAAATAAATAAATAAATAAATAAATAAATAAATAAATAAATAAATTAGAAGTCTAAGTAGTATTGAAGTAGATTAGGACTGACTAATCCCTTGTAAGAGGCCAATAAAGCTATATACAAATCTATCGATCTTTAATAAATGTTAAGTCGTAGTGTGATTTTAACGTATACGAATGATAAGGATTTCGGCCTGTCAAACGTCACTAGAATATCTATTGTGTTTAACTATCCATATTAATATTATAAACTAGCTGTCCCCCGCGACTTTGTTCGCGTGTTTTAGTTACAATGGTTTTTCATTTTTGCAACATTTTTCATTTATGCTCCGCTCCTACTGGTCGTAGCGTGATGTTATACGGACTATCCAATACAAAAAGATTTTTTCAAGTCGAACCAGTAGTTCCTGAGATTAGGGCGTCCAAACAAACAAACAAACTCTTCAGCTTTATAATATTAGTATATATGCGAAAGTAACTGTGTCTGTCTGTCTGTTTGTTACGCTTTCACGGCTAAACCGCTGAACAGATTTTAATGAAACTTTGGTATGGGGTAACTTGGATCCCAAGAAAGGACAAATGCTAATTTTACAGCGATAACCGACACCCACACGGGCGAAGCCGCGATTAACAGCTAGGAATATAGTAAAGAGGTGAAAATTTTATTTTTGCATGTTTGTAAAGAATAAACTCAAAAACTACTGGACCGATTTCAAAAATTATTTTACCATTATAATGCTACATTATTCCTGAGTAAGTAAGTATGAGTAAGTATATAATGGTTACATTAAGCTTTAGCCCTGTAGTGGGACAGAAATATAACGTTAAAGCCTTAATAATAACGTTATAATATCTACTACGTTTATTCGACCGTTACGTTAGATATTTTGTGTTGGAACTAAGCCTATCCATGAATAACATAATAGCTCCAAGAAGGTTCAATTTCAACGAAGATTATGTAAACCAAGCGTGAATTTATATCGTAGTTTGAATGTATACATTTACCTACCTATTATGTTAGTCAAGATGTATATTTTTACAAATACACAGAGATTTAAGGTTCTACATACCTACGGAAAAATTGTTTTAGTTTATGTATAAAATATGTGCTGACTATGAGATTTACAGAAAGTAATATAAGTAAAGAAAAAAAGATTTTGCTGAAACGAATAATTTCATTTAAGATATTTTTTATCATACTAATATAAAAGCTGAAGAGTTTGTTTGTTTGTTTATTTGAACGCGCTAATGTCAGAAACTACGGGTCCGATTTGAAAAATTATTTCAGGGTTGGATAGCCCATTTATTGAGGAAGGCTATAAGCTATATAACATTACGCTGCGACCAAAAGGAGCGGAGTATAAATGAAAAATGTTGCAAAAATGAATAACCGTTTAAACTAAAATACGCGGACAAAGTCGCGGGGGACAGCTAGTATAAAATATGTTTTTCGTAATTTACATTTGGCTAATAAACAAAATAAATATTTCCTTCCATTTATGACCGGTTCTTATGTTTAAGCAAAAAAAGAAATTTCTATCGTCCGTAAGCAATACGAAGTCGTAAACCAAGCAATAGTTTGAATAACGACTCGACAACGCTTCGAAATACCTACATATAGCGCATACGATAAACAACATAGCGTACGCATACTCTATAGCGTCACGTGTATACACATGTGGGAATTATTACACGTCTCCACTGTAAATCACATTAAATTCCACACAACCACATCACAGGCGGGTTGCGGTCGACTCAGAAACGAGCTAACCTTTAACTTGATTAAGTAATGCAGAAACTGCCAGTGAACTTGAGCGATGCAATATTTTAAGGTATGAAACACAATTTTTGTATTAGATTTATCAGTAACAAGTGATGTAATTTTTTTTATCTTTCCGTAGCAGGATTTGTCTATTTAAATTATTTAATTTTGTGGTAATATTTATAATATATATTTTTTTAATTTGAACAAACTTTAAAATCAACTAGGCTAGTACTCTGAGCACTAGTGTAAACCAATCAAGCAAGCCCAAACAAGATAAGATTGCATAGTTTCGTTACAGAGTTTCTATGGGCACATTCTGAGTCCATCATCACACCAGCTCGAAACTACCATAATATTGTATGGTCACTAAAGTTGTATAAGTATGCAAAATTTAAAATTTAGCTTTCAAGAATTGACCTACACAAACAAACATACATACATACATACAAAAACATAACGCCTACATTACTCACTTTACCAAGAAACAATTAAGCACATTTCAAAGAAAATTCTTTCTTCGTAGCCGCACTTAAATTATTTCTGTAAACAAGGCAGTATCGACAGCAAATGAGGGTATAAAGCAATCCAATATGGACGCGGGAATAAAACTTGTTGATGACAAGTAGAGATGTACCTATGTATATAGAGGGGTAACGGAGCCCAATTTCTTGCGTTAACTTAGTAACTCAGGCTGGCCTGTTGATCTAGTGGTTAGTAGTACCCTGACTGCTAAACTGAAGGTCGTGGGTCGATTTCTACCCAGGACAGATCTTTGTGTAATGAGCATGATCATTTATTTGTTCTGTATCTGAGTGTAATTTATCTATACTAATAATGTATTTAGAAATATTATAAGTATGTTTATCAGTAGTCTGGTTGCCATAATACAGGCTCTGCCTAGTTTGGGATCAGAGGGACGTGTGTGGGTTGTACCAAGATATTATTATACGTCAAGCGTAGACTTTAGTACAATGGTGCTAAAGAACCATATTATTTGAGTTACTAGTTGTAGATAGAGCGCAAGCAATATAATATTGGTACGTTTTCAGTAAGAAAATGAGCCTAGAATTAAAGCCAAAGTCTCGTTTAAAAAAACCAAGGACAGTCTGCTATTATACCTATTTTAGTCGATTAAGTTAACAACCGGCATTGGCTTCTTTAATAACTCATACTCTATAAATTTAATAAGCAAACCTATGCGTAAACTTTTCTTTGATGAAAGTGACTTAACACTTATAGCACAGTATATAGTATAGCGCAATAGCGCAGCACAGTGAATGTTACCCATCTCTAATGATACGCAACATTGTAGCTACGTAGCCACTTACGGTAATGGTTAGCTAAGGTGGTAAGGTCAGGTCTAAGGTGAGGATTTAGATCTGTAAAACAAATGTTACATTAGTGGGTTCGCCTTTTTTTGTAATCGTTAAGCACGTGTATTTAACACGTGCTTAACGATTACAAAAAAGGTTATATGTACAAGTTATTCGTGCGTTATGTTATAATTGTTCAATATTATTATGCTTGTTAAATACACGTAATTAGACTTATAATTACATTAAATGTTGATTACCTAGTCTTTTTGGGCGCATTTGAATAAAAAAATAAATAAAAAACAAATGTTATTGGTTAATCTAACATAATAAAACACAACATTACAAAAACATGCACAAGTTCAAAAAGTAAATAAACTGTAGGCAAAATAAATTCTTCGTATGAAACAATTTACATAAGAGAGCAAGCGATATCTTTCAAGAATATGACTACATTAATCTTATGACAACAATCCTTTTCTTACTCTCATAAAAACAAAAATAAAAACAAAATAATGTTTTTCATTTGTTTTTATTGTGCATTCTCTTGACATCTAGGTCCTACGTGTTTATAGAATACATAAAAACACGCACACATACGCACAAGTACATAAGTACGACATTTATGTTAGACCAACTTTTTTAAATAAATAAGTTATCTATACATATAATAAATCTGTAGAAGTGAAAATTCTGTACATTGAAAATATTAAAAAAATAAATGGCAGGGGGTGTTACTAGAACGAGACCGAACCCAAAAATGTGATTAAAAAAATTTTTGTCTGTCAGTCTGTCTGTCTGTTTGTTCAGCCATCACGCAAAAACTACCGGTTCGATTACCATGAAAGTTGGTATACTTATTCTTTAATATTCTGGGCACCTGACTGGGTACTTTTTATCCCGGAAAAGTATATACAATATAAAACAAACTTAATTTTGCGGTTCGATCCCTAGACCCGATTACTGTACCAACCGCAAATAATAAGTTTGTCGTAGGTTACGTCGCCCGGCCGCAGTGGAGTTCAGTTGGCGCTGCGCCCCAATTTATGCTGTAAATGAAGTGCCGAATTAAAGTCCGGTGAAGCAGTCAAAGCCTGCGCTCAGGCTAACTGCGTAAATCTCTTCAAAAAAAAAAAAAAAGTAGTGCCGTAGGTTGAATTTTGCTTGCACCGTTCGCAGCACACGCGTGGCGCGCGGCGGCCATGGATCGCTACCGTATATAAGAACGGCCTCTGAGCGCGCGTGCATTAAAAGTCCGGTGAAGCAGTCAAAGCCTGCGCTCGGGCTAACTGCAGTAGACGTTTTGCAAAAAAAAAAAAAAAAAGCCTGCATCATAAAAGTCCGGTGAAGCAGTCAAAGCCTGCGCTCAGGCTAACTGCAGTAGACCGCTTCCAAAAACGCGCGTGCATCATACATTTTTTGAACTTTGATTTGAACGGACGTGTCGAGTGGCGAGCGTTCGGTCTTATTAGCATTCTATAAATTGTATGTTTTAAATACTTGCAACTCTAAACCGTGCTTTTCAGCGCGACCTTTTTATTCCTTTTAGTTTTTATTAAGTACAGTTTAAGTTAGAGTTATTTAGGTTTATTTTTATAAGTCGTAGGCATAGATTTTAATTTTAAAGTATATATATGTAGTATATTTGATAGTGTACGTTATTTTATGTGTGACTGTAGGTTATTTTATAATACTGTTAGGTAAGATTAGTCATTACAGATATAAGTTTTTAGGGATTTTGCTTATTTATTGGGTTTAGATTTGTTATAGGTAGGTGTTTTATTTTCTGTTATTGAGTTTTTTTTAACTAGGTAGGTACTTAGGTTTTTTAATAAGGCGTAGACCGTATAGATTTTAAGTATAGGTAGTAGTAGTGTGTAACGTAGGTTATTTTTAGTACTTACTCTTAGGTAGTAGGACTCTGAGAGACATCAGGCTCATTGACCAACCCATGGGTGGTATTACAGTAGTTTTTGTGGTGATTTTAGGCAAATTGGGCGAGCTGACGAAATCAGAGCTTGCCTAAAAAGGTCAAGTTTATGGCCTCATATTGTATCCATGCATTTAACAAAATATATGCGGGTGAGACTTGGAGATGACCCACATGCACAGCATTTTTCTGATTTATTATTAAAAATAAGCGACGGAACTTATCCAAATGATGAAGGAAAATTGCTTTTAAATGATAGATTATGTTGTACGGTTTCGTCCGTGCAGGAGCTAATATTTTCAGTGTACGGCGACATAAGTAATATAACACATCAGCACAATACTTGGTTATGTAAAAGGTCTATTTTAACTCCTCGAAATGATCAAGCATGTGCAATAAATAATGAAATACTGTCGCTTATTCAAGGAGAAAGTCGAGAGTATATCTCTATCAACAGAATGATTTGATCAAGAAGAATCCACTAATTTATCCAATAGAATTTTTGAATTCATTAAATGTTCCTGGACTTCCCTAACATACAATTAAGTTAAAAATCGGTGTAATTTAAGTCCTCCTAAACTGTGCAATGGTACTCGATTAAAAGTCGTAAATCTACAACCTAACATAATTGAGGCAGAAATTTTAAACGGTTGTGGTGCCGGGGAAAGTGTTTTGCTTCCTAGAATTCCTTTGATTCCGAAAAATTTTCCATTCCAGTTTAAGAGAGTACAGTTTCCAAAAGGTTTATGTTACGCCATGACAATAAATAAGGCACAGGGTCAGACTCTAGGCGTTGCTGGCGTCGATCTTACCGTGAGTTGTTTTTCACATCAGCTCAGCTTTACGTCGCTCTGTCCCGTGTGAGCAGTCCAAGAAACCTTTATGTTCATATTCCGGACGGGCTCACTGACAATGTCGTGTATACTGAAGCTCTCAATTAATGTCGTACGGTGACTATCTGTCGTTACTATTATCTTTGTGAGCATTCGTTGTAATGAACGTCAGCTTCGCTATTGGATATCCTGCTAAAAAGGCACCAAAGTAGAAATCTACAGAACGCGAGCGATGCTTCGAGCAAAGATATCATTTACCCTCTTAATCACCGCTAATGAGACACAATTGGTTTTCTATTGTAATTAGCCACAAGAGAAGGCCCAAAAGTATTAATACCGGTATGCTCCATAACGTTCTACACAAATAGCACTTTACACAAAAAACTCATTGATAAGTTTCGACATCCACGCGAACGAAGTCGCGGGCACAGCTAGTTATATATAAAAGTGTATTTTCAAATTCATTTTTTTTAATCTATCACTTATTACTTTATAGGAAAAGGTGCCAAATATTGTGAAAATGGCAGTATTTATTCATGTCACTCAGGGACGCCTTATTCTCGGGAAACGAAAAAGTTTTACTTTTGTACCAAACTTTTTAACAATAAAATTGTGACATTATTAAGCCTGATTGAAATTGGAAATGAATAATTAATCTACTTTCTTCTATTATTGATGGTTCTATGAAAAGTAGGCTTTTACGTTAATAGGGATGTTGACTATTTTTTTTACCTAGAAAACTATATACTATTGACGAACACTTAATACGTACTGCTAGTCTAACGAAACCACTATCCTAATATCGTATAGATATAATTTATTCACAATATAATCCAATCTCTGGACCATCGATCGTGTCCTCTCAGTTCGTATAAATAGCTGTCCAACCCCACACCTATACGTCAGCGAAATAGCCACGATCGACCTAACTACAGGCGAATGACGTCACACAATCAAGTCTTGCATGGGATGTATATGGATCATCTCGCCTTTAATCAAAAGGGAGCAAACACTATTAGGCTAAATAAGCCATTAAGAAATTTTGAAGAGTTAAGTTATGATAATGATAAGACTACAAAAAATAACATTTATTTTAAATTAGACAATGATACTACATATACGCTTTTTCTATCTTACTGTTTAGTATAAAAAAAAAGTATACTTATAGCAAACCATACTACAACTGCAGCTGTACTATACTATACGAAATGCACGGTGGACTATACCTATTCCACTGTAGGTAAATCCATTCTTATATTATAACTGCGAAATTAATTATGTCTGTCTGCGTGTCTGTTTGTCTGTCCGTTACGCTTTCACAGCAAAACCGCTGAACCGATTTTTATGAAATTTAGAATGAAGTTATTTTGAACCCCAAGAAATAGGGCACAGGCTTCACTTTGCTGCGATATGATATATCCAACACAATATAAAGTACACTAAAATAAGAACACGGATCTTTAAAAAGGTTACTTACTATTCTCGCAAGTAAATATGGAAAAAATTGTATTAGAATGTTTACTTAGCCACCAAAAGTTTTTTTTTACTTCACTCTTGAATGGAAAAGTTTTATACCTAGTTTTACTTAACCGCTACGTATTACAAAACTTTTAAGACTACAATGTTTAGATCTCTGAACTTCGGCCTAATCCTATCCGTTGGTCGTCGCCTTTACGTCAATATTTGTCTGCGGTAGTTGGCATTTAATCTTGAGAAGCGTAAAAGACTTTAGGAGTTTTACCTTGAAAGAGATTGCCGTCCCTTAAAGGTCTCAGACAGTTAGAAAACAGTGAGCACTTAAAACTTTAAACAAAAGTTCCACAAAAGAATACACCCCTTTGCCAAAAAAAACCTGTCACTAGTGATGTTTATTCTTTCGGCGATCATTTAAAATTGAAGAGTTTTCAAACGTGCAGACTTTCCACTTTAATACAAAAAGCGTTTTATCTAAGAACCAGGTTTAAACCTCTTTATACTATGGAGTTTATCTTGGCTGAATACGAATTGTTGATATCAGAAAATTATACTAGCTACTTATATCCTGAATACGATCGAAGTCAAGGATATCACCAACATTTTCTTTTTTCTATCGCAATGTAGAAATTGAAGTTCTTTGCGGAGTTGACGACCCAGGCTTCTGTGAAATGTACTACAAATTCTTGTACAATGAGGTTTTCTACTCACGCCTCAAATTGTCTTGTGTTTAATGGGTGGCGTGAGGGTGACGAATGCTGACGGGCCATGTAAATATGCTTATCATCGCCAGCATTTGTTTGAACTAGAAATCGATATCAACATGGTTGGAACAGGGTGGTGATGTTTATATTATGTATATTGTATACGGAACGTTAATTTTATTGGTTGCTAACAGAAGAAATGTTAAGTCATTCTGTAATATGACCTATCTATATTCTATATATATAACAAAATCGGGTTAGTTACACCATCTATAACTCAAGAACGGGTCGACCGATTTTCATGGTTTTTAATTTGTTGGTTTCATCTCTATCCTGAATAGCAGAATAACTATAAAACATCCGCGAAAACCAGGAACAGTGACTTACGCGGGTTAAACCGCGAGGCACCGCTAGTATACATATAAAAAATAATGTTTATGTTTGTCCTCTATGCGTGCCTAAACCAAAGATCAGATTGTGATGAAACTTTGATAAGTTTTTTTTAATAAGACTGAATAAGACCGAAGAAGAAGACGTTTTTTAAATATGTCGTAATAAAAATATTTTTATAACGTGACATTGCAACCCATTCCGGGTGTAGCTAGTTCATTATAAAACAAATGAATTAGTTATTATAAAATGACTGAGATAGAAATAAGTATGGATGTCACTCAGAAGTCATAAACATATAAAAATCATTCCTAAATGGAATGATTTTGATTGAATGTTTTGATTTTTTATTGGTTTCGTTTTTATTTCCAGTAAAAATACACCTTTTATCGTGCACAATTTAATAAACTATATCATAGAAATATCTTACTATCACAAATACATGCGTTATACTAAAATATAAAACAACATCAAAAATATTTAAATCCACATAATTTGTTCAAAACGAACAAAAAGCCAAAACTCCAGTAGCCCTTACAAATGTAGTTAATTCTCAACGGAATAGTCAAACTTTGAATAACCCTTAATCTACGTAATTGGGTACTAACCGATTACATAAGTGGTACAGATTTACTTTCGAAGTATATGATACGAGTTAGATTTCTTTATTGGATTACACGAGATAAACTTGTATTTTAATGTTTTAATATTAAAAATAACTATATATACACATGAAACAAAATAAATTCGTAACAAATAAAAACACTCTAAAAAAAGGCGTCAATAATTCATTAACATCACTGTCGACTGGAAGTGTGTACCCAAAAAACCGGTGGCATTGCCCCGTCGTATGGCAATGCTTATCCTCTGTCCAAGGTAAGCCAGCCCTTGGGTCACGCGAGGTAACAGCATGACGTTTTGCCAGATCTATAATAATAACATGTGTTAATACTAAATAATATGATTTAAAAAAATATTACGTATCTACAGATTTAAATGACGACCTCCGTGGTCGAGTGGCGTACATACCGGTTTTCAACTCTGAGGTCCCGGGTTCGATCCCCGGCCGGGGGCAATGTAGAAAACCCCTTTTCTACATTGTCTCGGGTCTGGGTGTTTGTGGTACCTTTGTTGTCTATGAATTCCATAACACATCTGCTTTAGCTACTTACTTTGGGTTTAGAGCAATGTATGTGTCCATATTTATTTATTTAAACCTTCTAAACTTCAATATTTGTAACACGTGTTTGGTATAATAAACAATATATATATTTTTTTCGAGTTATTTTAAGGTTTAAATGTCGTGTATATTTTTTTACGCTAATGATTTATTCCAAGTATTTCAGATTGGGCTAATCGGTGACTTTTTACGCTTTACGCATTACATACATAAATACAAATAAAAACACAAAACTTTAATGTATATAAATTTGTTTGAAAATTACATGGCTTATTATTATATTAAAATTGAAGTGGAAATCTGAAATTACAAATGTAGTAATTGGATCCTAAACCCAATTATTTCACCAGAATAAAGTAATTACCTACTGTTCTAGATTCTGTTAGTTTATCTAATTGTCTAAAATGTCTGCGAATTTTTACAATTACACACCTACTTAGGTAACAAATTTGAGTAAAATTATTATAAACTGATGAAAATAATATGATTTTCTCTTACGTCATTTTAGAGAAACCTTTCCTTACTGATATTATAAATACGAAAGTAACTCTGTCTGTCTACCTGTCTGTCGCGCTTTCACGTCAAAACTACTGAAACGATTTAAATGAAATTTGGTACACAGATAGTCTAAAGCCTGAGAAAGGACATAGGCTACTTTTTGCTGCCATAACCGACATCTACGTGGGCGGAGCCGCGGGAAACAGCTAGTCTAATATATATTGAGAACATCGCAGTATTTGACGAATAAGTTTTCATAACATGCGTGTTCTGACATTTATGAAGATCAATCTCAAAATAACTTCAATAGATCATTCATATTATATCATTACTGTTTCCAAACATCTGCGGTTCGAATCTAAGGTGAACGACAATGTAACAACATTCATTCACGTTCAATTTGTCATTCTGTTTCGATCAATACTTATAGGTATGTAGCAATTCATTCATTCCTTTGCTTTGAGTGGAGCCATTTGGAGCATGGTTGCCCGACAATATGAATCTGTCGGCATTCATCGACAAGAATATTAGTTTGTAAATAAACGTTGCTACTGCAATTTAAATTCCCTTTAGAACTAACAAGACCACCTCAACTAAATATTTATTCAAACTTTTGTATGTAAAAGTGACTTTACTTAGTAGAAGTTGTTTTAAATTTGAAGTAGAATTTGCGAAGTATATTGGTTGGGAGTTGCGAAGTAAGTGGGTAGATTTGACAGTTGGAAGTCAATGGTCAAAGGTAAATGTACAAAATGCTAAAGCAAGACGAAGATCAAGCTGTCTATTCAGAATAAAATTCTGCTTTTAGAGTAAATGGTAAATCCTTTTTAAAAGTTGCATTTTCTAGACTCTTCTCCTGCGTAGCCTTTTCCCAAGCTATGTTAGGATAGGAGTATTTTACGTGGAGTCTTACTATGGGATACTGTGTTACCCAGTAAAATGGGATCTGAATTTGAACGAGTAACATGTAGATAATATTATTTCGTGTGTAAGTAGTTTTCACACTAGGCAATCAGACAACTGATAAACATACTAATTATATATTTCTAAATACATACATATTATAGATAAATCACACCCAGACACAGAACAAATGATCGTGCTCATCACACAAAGCATTGAAAAAATGGATATGGTGATTCAAGATTTTTGAGAAAAGATTATTGTGTAAAAATCACTATTGTTTTGTCTACCGGTGCAAAGCAGGAGCGGGTCGCTAGTATATTAGAAGGATTAAGTTAGATCAGTATTACACCTTCACAAACTCCAGACAACTTCTACCAAAGTTCATGTAACATCTTAATAACTTATATGCGAGAAAAGCTGAACTTCTGGTTTTACATACCTACGACTTAGCAATGTTCTATGGTAATGAGTAGACACTCTGTATTCATTAAGTTCTTTTGTTTAACTTGCAATGTTATTATTAATTATTTAAAATAAAACGGTTTACTCACGCATATTCTCGGGATCGCCCGACTAGTTTCAGACTCAATAGGGGTCCCTAATCATGAGCTGACGCGGCGGCGGTAGCGTCGCGAGTCGAACTGTAATGTAATTATTTGCTAATGATTTTGCAATTTTGGAACCTGGTTCAATATTTTACTTTGATTTTATATTAGTAAATTCGCAGATTAATGAACCTACTGTAAGTATGCGACGCGAAAATTTTACACCCCTTTAAAGAGATATTGCACCTTTGTATGTGACTCTAAGATTTAACATAGATACTTAGAGTTTTTATGGAAGGAAAAGAGTGTAGGTAATGCTAAAATTTATCCATATCTATACTAAAATTATAAATGTGAAAGTAACTCCGTCTGTTTGTTACACTTTTACGACCAAACCGCTGAACCAATTTGGATGAAACTTAGTATGTCTCACAAATCTTCCTCTTCAATTTTCTTCAAATTCTTTCCTCTTCATAGTATTAGAATTTATTAAGTACTAGTTCTTCACAAACATCTCAATTTCTAGGTTAAAAACATAAATGTCAAAATTGCTTTTTAATATAGCTTAATAATTAAAACCTCATTTTCCAATCGTCATATTTGTAAACAAACAATTACGTTCCAATTTTGACTCAACTGGTGTTCAACGTTCATATCCATTAAAAACAAAAGAAGTACAAGTATTTTTCTCTTAGTACCAAGTATATTGAAAGTAATATTCAAATTAGTGTCTTATTTCAACACGGTAAGGTCCCTTTTTGTAATCCTTTGTCACAAGTCACATGCAGTACCCCTAAAAGCTCTCATACCTGTCCCGACGTAGAAGTAATAAACCAGATTTTACTAAACCAAATACACTCGAATGCATGTCAATTGTAATAACGACATACAATTGTGAACTTTATCACTTTGACATAAGATCGCTGTCAAAGTCAAATTGTCACCCCTGATCTGCGGTTGATGTTGCTATGTGACGGTTGTTTTAGTGGTGTTTAGTTGTTTTATGGCTAATTTGAGGTATTATATCACATAAATGTTTTATAGACTGGTTTATAGATCAAGGTTATTTAGGTATTTGGTTCCATACGTCTGCTTTCTTTTAGTGCTATTTGGAAATAAACGAGTTAGTACTAGGTACTTACAATAAAAAATAAATAAAATTCTTCGATCATGACGTAAATAATATATTAGTTTAGGTACTTAGAAATGGCATGGGTGCAGAAATATGGGGAAATTACATGTTTAGGAAATTAAATGATCATTTATCAATATTTAAAATACAATTTATAATTTCTTATCTGCACAGCACTGGGACAAACATAAGTTGTAAGTATATTATACTAGCTGTTGCCCGCGGCTTCGCTTTTGTTGGCTTTTACTATCGCGGAAAAAGTAGCCCATTTTCTTTCTTAGGATCCAAGTAAACCCCCATCAAAATGTATCAAAATCAGTTCAGCGGTTTAGCCGTGAACGCGTAACAGACAGAATGTATAAAGAATAAATTATGCATTTTTAATTTTTGTATGGATTTGGATTATTTTATTCCTTACAAACATTTATACAGGACAGTATGTTAAATCACTGACTATAATATTAGTCTGAAAAATATGTCATTGACCGACACACTAAAAAGGTAGGCTTTACCAAACTATGACCTAAATTTACCTTCTACCATATTCTTACAGAAATGTCATAAAGCCAGATAAACAATTCAAGATTTCCAAGATATTTGTTTTCAATTTATATTCCAGGAAACCGATTTCTCGATTTTATGTGACACAAGATAAAAGTTGTGGGCACATAAAGCTAATCGCAGTTCCAATATAGAAGTGAAGTTTATTGCTTACTGTTATATGGCGTCCACTGGGTTTATATAAAATCAATTTTCCATCAATTTATATTATGTCGCCTGTATACTTTATAGATCTATCTATACACGAACAAGGGAATTAAAAAAAAACTTGTTGACAGGTGATGTCAAATTGATTAGCTGTCAAATTTGTTATTTTTTTTTGTAATTTACAGCTTGCCAATGTCCTTGTAAAAATATATTTTATGATCATATTTTTCTGTCGCGGATTTAATCCTCCTCACTTTTTTATATGCACACTAAAATGGGAAGTAAGCTGAGTTTTATGTATGAATTTTATATACAGTGAAATTATGGATCACTATCATGATAAAAAGCTGTTTATTACTGCGACGGCGCCAATCGTCACTAAATATAAAAAGAGTTGGATTTATACAGTACCTACGTACTCAAAAGTTTTGAATAAAGTTCATAAAGTTAAATATATACTGGACTGGAGGTCACAAAAAGACCATACAAAAGCAAATAATACTACAAAAATGTTGTATATTCTTACATTGGTATACTTTATTGTTAAAAATTAAAACAGCTTTACTCATGTGATATTATTGAAGATACCCGACTAGCAACGACCCTCACCAAGGCAAGGTCCTTAATCATAAGCTCATGACGCTGCGGTATCGTGCGACTAACTGCATTTCAATATTTAATAATACCACAGAATAATTAAAAGTACTACGTACAGAAGATTCAGTTTGCTAACAATCAAATTGCGACTCTAGCTAAGACGAAACAAAGTTCAATATAGCTCGCATATGTTCTTAATGCCTAACGCGATATTTACCTGAACATTGTCACTTTCTTCTAACGCGTAAGTCTGTCTGGCGGCCTGTTATAAACATAACTATCTAATAATGGCATTACGCGTGACGCGGCTATCGGCAGCCTATTGCCATTCGCATATCCGGGAGCCGCGCGGGTCGAATGTAAATAAATAAATAAATGTGGACAACATCACATACATTGCTCTGAATCCGAAGTAAATAGCTAAAGCACTTATATTATGGAATTCAGAGACAACGAAGGTACTACAAACACCCAACCACGAGACAATGTAGAAAAGTGGTTTCCTAAATGTACCTGAACTGCGAAGTGAAACCCCTCTGGTAATAATTAATGTCTCACCATACCCACCACCTCTGATAATATTTTTTTACCAAAATACCTCATAACCAAGGACTTCAATATACCTACTTTCAAGTTGTAGCAATTTCAAGCAAAATTCCTAAGAACATGACAGAAAATGATAATAATACCCACATTTAAATAAGCTAATGTTTATTATGTTGAGACGCATCGCTGCATGGGAACGAGCAACAAAGGCTTGCATACACTGAGAAACTTTTGTCAGTCACTCTGGCGAGGGAGTGTTAGTCATAAAATGGTGAGAGTTATGAACATGTCGTGTTTTGTTGGGAATATTTACAAGGTTAGACGGAATAGTGTGAAGGCTAATGATGATATTCCAAAAAAAACTGAGAAATTCTGCTAAATATTTTTGTTATTGATTTTTATGCGGAAGTTAAACAAAATAACAATAATTAATCTTTACTAATATTATAAATGCGAAAGTAACTCTGCCTGTCTTTCTGTCGCACTTGCACGCCAAAACTACAAAACCGATTTAACCGGAATTTGGTACACAGATAGTCTAGAACCTGAGAAAGGAAATACGCTAATTTTTGCTGCGATAACCGACAATCCCGACTGCTCTGCTAAAAAAAATATTATTTATTTTATTGCATTTTAAATGCATTTGTAACATACACGTTTCACGTTTTGTAAACCATTTAAGAACCCTATATTTTGATACGCTAATCGATAGGTTTGGTAAAAATATCTTATATAAGATGAGTCGTTTACAAGACGAATACGTTATTGAATAAACTAAACACTCACTTACAAAATGTTCATAGTCTTGTTAAGTTAGGAACAAAACCTTTAAAATAAAGATATAAAATACCCTTTTACAAGCTTTTTTTTAATTATGTATATGTATGTATGTTTAGGTCTAATCTTGCAAGGTAAATTTTGACTGCACGGGTAGCCGAGTGGTATAGGTCACCACGCCAATTACCTCTGTGCGCGACGTGCCGCGGGTTCGATCTCCGCATGGGACAAGTCCAAACACACCAGTCCTTGTCCCAAGTCTGGGTGTTCTTTGTGCATGTGATTTGAATGTTTGAAAACACCCCGCGACACAAGGATTAAATTCCTTAGTGCGGGAGTCGTTTTAAAAAAAAAAAAAATAGAACCACCTCTCGACATCCTATTGAGATAAAATTTTACATACTTATAAGTTCGGTGACTATACAATATTATGGTACTTTCAAGCTGGTCTGATGACGGAGCCTGAAGGTGGATAGGAACTCTGTAACAAAACGACGCAATCCCATGTTTGCCAAAACACGAGAGAAGAGGAAGAAGCCATTCTTGGATTTGTCTTCACTTGTACTTTAAGCCTAACTGATTCAAGAGCTTGATGTTAAAAAATACGATTTAAATAAAAAATGTCTAATCCTTTGACTTTGAGATAACTTTGTTTACTAAATTGAAATAAAACACCATGCAGTTTATTGACATGGGTGTGTTTAATACATAAATGACAACTACCTTTGTCTAATAAACAAACAAATAAATAAAAAGTGCATTTTATTGCCATGAACCACGTATCTTCGTGATTAAAACCATAATCGTCAAAGACAAAGAAAACTGTTTAGTCTACACACATTACTGTTACTGTTAACTATGTAAATGAGGCTTTATGTCCAGACAGTAAAGTTTATTTTCCCAATTCGTTGCACTCTTCATCACCTTGGAATTCTAAGTATTAATTATGAAACATAAAAGTCAAAGTTTTAACCGACGAAAAATAAACGCAGGAGTTTCTCAAGCGTATATTTTTTTAATTATTACCACTCATAGTTTTTTACAGAGTAGTCCGATTTTGATAAATCTTTTTTTATTTGTAGGGTATACACTGACCAACCCCGACTGAAAATCACTAAATTACTGAAGTACGGTTAAATAAAAAAGGTGTATTATTTTTTGCTTTTCAGTATTTTCGGCAGACTTTTAAAACAACAAAGTATTAGCTCTAGCTCCTAGAGCTCCTAGATGCTAGAGCTGTGATTTTTCTTGACAGGCTGATATTAGAAACGTGTTACTCAAATTCTTTACCTTTTTGAAGGTCAGATCATGGTTCCTCAACACGCGTGTATAAAATGTAGTAGCGTTAAGCCCGGGCCTACCCACATCCTTTAGGAAAAGGACCTCACGTCATGTCAGAAAAGATACTTCACAAAGATATGATGGATGATAAAATGGCAAAATAACAGGGTTGGTTAAAATAATAAAATATTACCTATTTTATTACTAAGATTTTACGTTCCTGCCTTTTCAACATCTAAATAATAAATTCATTCAGAACCGTGTTTTTAAGTGTGAAATTTGCGTCAGATATCATTAAAATATAGTGCTTTGTTTTCTTCCGATCCCAAGCATTTTATGTTACTTTAATAGATTGTCATTCTTATTAGTCAAAACCTTTTTTTTTCATGATCTATAATAGAGTTTTCCTTCTATTATTTTATTTAATTACAAATTTTCGCTCCGCATGCGTTAATGCGTAACAAATAATTAAAATAATGATCTATAATCTGTTATAAATCTTTTATTATAAAAATAAGTTGGGTTAATACCACTATATTTATAACTCAACAACACGTGGACCATTTTTTTTTATTTGTCTCCGTCCCGAGTATCAGAATAGGACTAAAAATTTTGGAAAAATCATGAAAAAAAAACAAATTAATGTCTCACGGGAACGGGAACTAATTACGCGATTTACGTGATTAGTAGTTTTATTTTAAACAGATTTATACTGTACTAGCTGTCCCCCGCGACTTTGTCCGCGTGTTTTAGTTTCAACGGTTTTTCATTTTTGCGACATTTTTCATTTATGCTCCGCTCCTATTGGTCGTAGCGTGATGTTATATAGCCTATAGCCTTCCTCAATAAATGAGCTATCCAACACTGAAAGATTTTTTCAAATCGGACCAGTAGTTCCTGAGATTAGCGCGTTCAAACAAACAAACAAACAAACAAACAAACAAACAAACAAACAAACAAACTCTTCAGCTTTATAATATTAGTATAGATAATAACTTTCGTGAGGAGTATTCATAATTATTTAAAACAAAACTGTTTACTCACGTATATTCTCGGGATCGCCAGACTAGATACTAGATTTATACTGTTTTTTTTTTTAATTTCTTTACTTTCCGAATCTTTTGATACAATACATTACAAGCACTTTGTCGATGTAAAATAGAATGTTAATTGGTAGACTAGTTCGAGTCTACCAATTAACTGGTCATTCAAAAAATCCGCTCCAATATTACTCTACAATTTCCGAAGCAAAAGTAAAACAGTAAACAGTTATTAAATTAAAAGTGCTGTTTGGTAACAAGGCGAGCTCAGCTCAAATATTTAATATTCGTATTCCTTAACGAAGGCCCGGCTTATCAAATCATCTTGTTTGTGTTCACCGTCTATCTAGATTGCGATATTTTCACTGATAGGTGAATTACAGGTGGATTTAAGGCATGAAATGTTACGTATTTACAGTATGTATGTATTCACTTGTTTCTTGATATTAATAAGACTGTAATTCTTTACTTTTTTTGACTGGCTCGTTGTAGAAGCTGCCGTGTACGAAATCTCGGGCTATTATCCCGGGCCAGGCCAAAAATAGTTACTGGGTATTTTCTGTATAGAAATATTTTTAATATTTTTAATCACCGACGCAAAAAGTGTGGTGTTATAAATTTGGAGTGTCGGTCTGTCTCTGGCATAGTGGCTCGTAAACTAATGGATCGATTGTGATGCTATTTTTATATATGAAAGCGGACGTGATCAAGATAGTTTTAGCTATAATTTATGAAGATCTGTTTGAAAATTTGAAAGTTATGAGAAATTTTCTAAAATTTGTAGGCAGCTACATAAATTTTAATTTATGGTTATTGAGATGGCTTGATTTTTTTATTAAATTGCGTATCAACAAAGATACTACTGACATCATGTAAAAGAAATGAAAAGCTATTAACAAAAGATCCACATTAGAAAGGTTAGACACGTACCGCGATAGGATGTGTAAATGCAAAAAGGTTGAAAGGTCGCACGTGACTCTCTGATGGTTTTGTTCTCTATAGGGACCATGGGAGCGAAAGGGAATCAATTAGCAAGCGCAAAGTTGGTGGAATTATTGAGGATTATTCCCTTAGACAGTTGTAAAACGTTCATATCTACGTAAACTGCTCAAAATCAAAATCAAAATCAAAATATTTTTATTTCAAGTAGGCCTTTTCAGGCACTTTCAAAACGTTAAATGACTCTAGTTGCGCGGTTCCAAAATGTCACTCCTATGGAGAAGAACCGGCAAGAAACTCCATAGGTTACTCTTTTAAAAAAAAGGTAATATGTTGATACATACAATGTTAAAAAAGAAATACAATTATCTTAAAATATGCGACAACAACGTAAATAGCAAAATGTAGTAGACATGACAACAAAAATGGAAGAAAAATAAATAAAAAATAATTAAGAAATCGTACATTTTGCTTCAAATTACATTGTTGACACATTAACAATAGTCTGATGCCTGAAGCACAATAGAAAATAAAATAAAAATATAAGTGAAAAAAAAAATACTAAATTTACATATAATAAATATGTAGTCCTATTCAAATCCCTAACAGGAAAGTCATGTCTAATGCCTTCGGAGGAAAGAAGCCATGGGCAGTTAACTGTGCTAACATTATACTGGCATGTTATATCAGTAATTGCGAAATATCTTTCCACCTATGAGAGACAAAGCTGCTGGCTCGTGATTGGTGGGAATTAAAAGATGAAAATATGCGAGACTAGAGGATTTTCATATCGCGAACTCCATCATTGTTTTATATTGTTTTTAGCTATTCTATTTTTTACGTTTTTTTTCGTTTCGGTCATGTTTCGCTCGTTTAAAGTACATCCATACCTTCCGTAAATCTACCGTAACCTTTTGTGAAAACTGACGTTTTGTGTGTAGTGTCATTGTCAAGAAAATCTATTATAGTGTGCGTATTTTTTGTTTATGTGTGGGAATTAGATCAGTGTGCGTCTATCAGTAAACATTTTTGTTTTGCAAAAGTGTGTGTATATTTTATTAGTGTGCTACTTCGTCCTCTTTAAAACCTGGATAGCATAGTTCCTCACGTTTGGTACGCTATTGCACCTCCCATTGAGTTTTCATCAGATGTGACCAGCGCATAGCCAGATCAATTTTGTTTTTGGGTAGTGCCACAAAAATAATTGTTTACTCAACAAACTCGCTTCTATTTACAAATATACGGCAAAGCACTTCAAAATAATCAAACTTTTTGTTAAAAACCTCCGCAATAAAACCAGTATTAAATCGTTTTAAGAAATTGCATTTATTTTAAAAAAAAGGAACTATAGTAAAACAATAGGCTACCATTCTTTTGTTTTCTTTTACTCTCTGAAATTGGGGATTGGGGGAACTGTACATAACAGGAAATTGCCAACATAACAGACTTTGTCAACGTTACATTTGAGCCTAATTCCATTACAGTTGAATGGTAGTAAGTGGGTTAAGTGGTACAAACATTACACTGGTAATACGGGTCATCTTACTTTTTCTTGGAATAGTACCTATAGGTACAGCTATTTGGGTTTAGAAGTAGGCTATCTGCGTTTATTGTTACTGCCCCATTTTAAATCGTCTGGATAGTACCATAAAAGTTAATCCTAATGCTGACTGTGTGTGGGAGGAGTTATCCAAAACTCTTCACAAACTCATTATGTAATGGAGGACGTATGTACGAAAAATGTGCCTGACATTATTGATTACAAATAAATATATTAAGGAACCGACTTTAACGAAATGTATAAGAAATCACCTCTTAATTATACCCTATCGCTGTCAAAAATTCGACCATTAATTGCCTGAGATATCGCGTAACAAACAAACGAAAAAAAAATCCGTGGAGAGCTTCCCCTTTTTGGAGTCGGTTAAAAACACATCAATGTCCAAATTTAATCTTATCAAATATTATTATGTGGATTGCTGTTTACATCGAAACGTTTACTTACTGGTATGTGTGTCTGATATCAAACAATGCGATTCAAAACGTAGCATATTGTATGTGAGTGCTAAAAACTCCATTGAATAATAAAAAAGTCGCATTTGTTCACCTGGGTGATTTAGTTCAAAGGTGAACAAATTACTCTAATTTTGTCTCCTGATTCCACGTGTGTGAAATGATGACACCAATAAATTTACTTTGTTCTCCTACTCAAAGTGAAATATACTTTTAAAACACCGTATAATTAGAACTTATAAACCATAAGCATACAATCAAAGAGGCCCACACCCTTCAAAATTCATAATTATCATATACCTAACATTAAAGGCTTAATGCGTGAATTTCATGTTATGAACTCTTCACCTGCCATGATTGCATTAAGTATTTAAGAAGATTACTTCATATTCTCACCTACCTTAATAGCATTGTTTTCAACTAATAACGTTGTATTTTCTTTAAGAGAAATGTGAAATAATAATATAATATCTGGGACAACTTACACGGCCATCTAAACCCAAACTAGGTAGAGCCTGTATTATGGCAACCAGACAACTGATGAACATACTTATATATTTCTAAATACATACATATTACAAATAAATTACACTCAGACACAGAACAATTGAATGATCATCTAAAATTATAATCTAAGGGCTGATTTATCCAAGGCCAGATAATTTTAACATGTTGAATTTTTGACTGTTCTTCCATACAAAATCTGTCAGATGACAATTTTATTTCACGAATAAAAATTATCGGGCGTTTAGAAAATCAGTTCTGAGTCACATATAAGATAAAATTAAGGGATTATTTAAGAGTCAACCTTTTTGAGATCAACCTTTTAGAAATAGCCAACTAAATGCCATTTAGAAATAGAATTGAAATATTATATTAGGGCCTTAAAAGTCGTTCGTAGCTATTCTATCATTGATTAAGTCTCCAAAATAGACTCGACTAAATCTGTATTCAATCGATTGGCATTTGCAACTGTGAAGGTTGAATATTATTAATAGTCAAGGGTTTAGTTATAACTTAAGGCTCTGATATAATATTAACGTGAATAATATTAACTTATGTGGGTAGTATGTATATTACTATGTTTTCAGTAGGCCATTCAAAACTCAAGTATTGGTTTATATGGGCGTAATTATTCATTGTTAATATAAGGTCTGTGTGTGTAAAACGAATAAATTAACATAACTTTTCTACACAGTTTTATATAGAATTCTAGATAATTTGTATAATTTAAAATTCAAATATTCATTTCTTCATTGTTATCAGGTTTTTATAGGCCACTGTTGGGCAAAAGCGGATTGAAGAAACGTGCAAAACTGTGGGCCTGTTTATATTCATCCTACTTCTATTGTTTTATAAAAATATCTCAATTACAACAGAAATGGCTGGAACCGCTTTAAAATCAATGTTATACATAAAATCCAAAAATTCTGCATAAATAGAAAGTCTATATAGAAAGTACGACATATCAGCCCTAATAAAAACTAAATAAACGGAATCTCTCGCAATTTTACCATAAACCAAACTTTTACCTTCATAACCCTTAAATGCAGTATCAATAAAATTACTATTCGTACTTCCTTCCCTTATATTACGTCACTTCTTACCTGACATGACGTTAACCTCTTTTACGTGACATTTAACAAAAGTGACGTCTTAACGTGCTCGCCGAGGCTTCCAACCTGTAGCTACTGAGATTATTTCAAACTATTCATCTTTTGACGCCATTTTTATTGCAATTTTTAGTATATTTATTTGTGTAGTTCAGTACGGTTGATATGCGTTATCGTGGTAAAGAGTGGTGGTATGTTATTTTTTTAGAAGCATGCTTAAGTACTTTGTACGAAATGGAATTGAAATCTGTGCAGTGATTTAACCCTTGAAGCACACACACGGACACAAGCAGGAAGCCATATTTGTTTTGTTTATACGGGAAATAAATATCTTAAGAAAGAAATCGACTGACTCTTTCTACGTACTAATGTAGTTCGCTTTTATTTTGTGGAAAATGCTTTTACAGCAATGACTTTTTCCCAAAAGATCTAGGTATACTTAATGCATGCCCGTATCATTTTTATCTTTCCAAAACATAATCACTTAAAGAAATACGACTCTCCAAAAACACCCGTTTGTACTGCCGTGCTCCGACGACTACCAGACAAATTTGATAGGATTAAAAAAAAGGAATATGATAGAAGCATAGATATTCTTTTCCTCTAAATTTTGATGCAAAAAATATTTGAATCGGTCTTGTTTTGGAGAAAAAAAGTGGAAACGTCTTTTGTTCAACGATTTTGTAGGTAAAATCAGCTGAAGCTACATTTGTCCCTCACGCACTGTACGGGGGTAGGTCGGAGGTGTGCGACGGAAATATATTTTTTAAATACCTATTTTCCAAATTCCTTGGGAGTAGTTCCCCTAGTTCGATATCAAACATTTACTAGTTTTGAATGTAATTTATAATGTAAGTAATACTTGAAGTCAATAAATAATACTTTTCACGTAACTTCAGGCAAACAAAGAAGTTTTCCCTATAATTTATTCATATAAATACGTCTGTTACGATTGAAATCGTACTTTAGGGTTGGCAAGAAAATTGTGTAGGTATTTATGAAAATTATAAGAAAAAATAACTTTACAAACCCTTGGTAATAACTGATCCGTAAAAAGGTTACCTTTTTATTTCTTGATCGTTTTCACATCTCTAATCCTTACGGATTTTTTTGTTCTTAGAATCAGAGTGAACAAGAATGAAGCTACGTCATACTGGGAGCTATTATATTCTCAAATTTGTTGGGGTTGCATACGGATATTATCTTGGACCAAAGTACTCATCGAGAAGAATCAAACGAGCCCAAACTGGATGGTGGTGATGATGGTGTCGTTTTATTGCGGAGTTCCCATGACCACCTTCCAGCTCCAGCATCAGACCCTGGTTACCATAAAGGATCAAAGTACTTAATTCATGTGCACAAAATTGCAGGTGCGAACCCAAAATATAACACCATTAAAAATCAGTGTACGAAATCATTGCGAAGATAATTATCAAGATTTTAAAAATTATATCTGAAATCGCTTACCCGCAAGTGAGGTGAGCAAGCGTGGTGATCAATGCTCGTTCGTTCTCTACATGAGTATAGGGCTTTGCCTAACAGTGTTAGCAGTTGCAGGATATAGGTTTATATTACTTAATAGTTTTATACCATGTACCAGTGATGTTTAGCAAACATACCAGAAAGTTGAAACTTCATATTAACTTTAAAAATCAAGCTTAAACTAATATATAACTATACTACTTATATGTAATTATTAATACTGTTTTTATGAATCCGTAATTGTAGAGATTCTAATTCGCAGAGTCAGTAGAACGAGTAGTTACGAAGTCAACACGCGTTCAAAAGTTATATCAAAGTGTTTCAGCTTCTGCTTTCATTTAAAATTTTGTTTATAAACAAAATAATAAAATATGGAAATTAAATGGTGTTTTCGTGAAACACGAATAAATAAATTAATAAATAAATGTGGACAACATCACATACATTGGTCTAAACCCAAAGTAAGTAGCTAAAGCACTTGCTGCTATGGAATCCCAGACAACGAAGGTACCACAAACACCCATCCCGAGACAATGTAGAAAAGTAGTTTTCTACATCGAACCCGGAGCCTCAGAGCATGCGACACCTTGAAAATCGGTGTGTACGCTACTTGCCCACGGAGGTCGTCTTGAGTAAATTAGACTCGTACTTGAGTGGCTTTTGAATACTTCGGGTGATAAGTATTAATTTTAGTAATGAAAAACAAATTACAGTCAATTTTTTACTTATAGTTTTTATCCCATAATAACTCAAATTGGTATAAGTCTTTAAGAATATTCATTGGGATACAAAACGCATAAAATATGTATAATTAAACTGTTTTTCTAAAATGTATAAACGTTGTGTTCATGTGTACCTACTTGTGTGATTAATCTTGTATATATAAAACAAAGTTAGGTTATTTACACCATTTATGACTCAAGAACAGGTGGACCGATTTCATTATCGTTTATTTCTTGGATTTGTCTCCACTCCGAATAGCAAAATAACTATAAAAAAACATCGGAAAATGTCAGGAATGGGGGCTCTTACTTAAGTAAAACTGCACGGCACCGTCAGTTTATGTATAAAATACACACCCTCTATTATAAACACACGTATAAATAAACTAATACATTTACAACTTACACATCAAAATCAATCACCCATCGCTCCTCAAACATACAGTAACAACAGAAACCACTTTAATTATAATCTCTCTAATAAATTTGTGCAGGTGTCAACCCTACCGACCGCGTTAAACACCGCTCTACGTGACTCGCGACCTGTACCAGCCAATTAAATCCGGATTACCTGCAGGTTGCCATGGCAACGCAGTAATAGATTTCTACTACACAGCTGGAATTTTCAGCGCTGCTTGTTAAATCGCAATCAAAGTTCCCGACTTTGACTGTTACATACGTCGTGTAAAGAAGATTTATATTATGCGTAGTTTGAACAAATGATTTTTGAATAATTCATCCTTTATTTCACAATGTAATTTAACCTAATTTATTGGTTCTTAGTCCTTGATTTAGTGCTTCTAAATCCAAGATACCTACATTGTAAATTCCACTACATGCTTGAGAGAAAATATTGAATTTATAGCTTCAGAAAAATATTTCAAGCTTTTCTATTCTTAGAAAAAGTTCCAAGAATAGAGAATTGAAAACATCTCATACAAAAAATTAAAACCGTTTTACATAAAATAAAATAATACGAAGATAGCTAAATGCCAATTCTCGGAAAAATTTAATTACTATGGGATACCAATCTTACTATAAGATACTGTATTACCCAGTAAAATGTGTTGTAGGAGTCATTTAGGCAGTCGTTTTATGTAAAATGCAGTATTGAGCTGAATACGGTAAGACTAGAAGTCGACCCCAAAATATACTAGGAAAAGGCTTCAGGAGAACAGAATTCATTCCGAACACCGAATCTCCTCTTTTATATAAAAAAATCGGTTAAAATGTTACAAATTACAAGGTCTGATACAATGTTTTTACTGACTAAACGGTATTAAAACTAGACGCAACTCGTACTAGTTTAACTCAAAGGCATTACAGTATAATTTTAATGAGACTGAGCAGTAGAGCGGTTAATAACACGACAGTGTAACAAACGACTAACCAACACACACACATATATAAATATAAAGGCATGTGTGCAAATGGTGGCGCTAGTGTCGTTATTCACCAAAAAGCTGTTATGGAACAATCAAAACAACTGATAAACGAGCAATGGAATAAAATAACGGACAGCGAGAAAACAGTTTATTGCCAAAATAAAGTCCAAACTGTTATTCTAAAAACTAAAAGTAATATGGCCGACTACATAAACGTCTATCAGTTTAAAGCCGACGTTAGATCTCATAATATGTGTATCCGTCTCTTTCACTTAAACGTGTAAAGTAGAGACAGATATTCTTATGCCCAGTTCCTATATTCAAGAAACGGATCGTTTTACTTACGGACGATAGGATTTTCTTTGTTTATTTTAGAAAATTCTACAAGGCATTAAAGTTATTTGGGTTGCAGTATTGGGGGGTCAGTCGAAGAATCCTTTTTTATTTGGTACTAGAGCTGTTGCCCGTAACAGTCTTTTCTATGAATCCAAGCTCACACCATACCGAGATTCATCAAATCGGTTCAGCGGTTTAGCCGTGAGAACATTACAGACAGACATAGTCACTTTCGCATTTATAATATTAGCATGGAGTATGAATATGGATTCTTGTGTCAAACTTTATATAAGACTGTATAACATTACATATCTGATTTGACAGAATTTTTATTAAGAGTTATTTGTTTTTTTTTTATCGCAATATTATCATTTTGATCTCATTGTTTTGACACATGTACATTTACTGACAGCATGATTAATTCGTCGATTACCCTTATAAAATTACGCAATTCATTTTGCTTAACAAGCCCGCATGTAATTTAATTTGATGCAGAAAATTAGAAAATCAATACGGCATGTAATTTAAGATAATTAAAGAACAAAAGGTCATACGAAAATAAATGTTTCATAAAAAACACTTTCATTACCACAAAATTCCAGTATTTGTATTTCTTAAAAATTATGCTTATATTTTATTTAGTCACTTTTGTATCTATCTGAAAATTTCGCAAGTAGAATTCAAATAGGCAGTCGCTCCTTGTAAAATACGGTATTCACCTGAATCGGGTAAGACTGGAAGCCGACCTGAACATAGCTTGGGAAAACGCTAGGCAGAAGAAGAGGACTTTTCAATAAATCTGATGTGTAGCAATTTTTAGTTTTAGATTGGAAATACAAAGCCAAAATAAAATCATTGTAGCAGCATTATAGCAATATTCTTAGCATTATTTAAATATGTGGTTGACATCGAAAAGTGGCTGGTAGTGGTTGGAGACGAAGAGCTGAAGATTGAAATCAGGGGCGTTCCATAGGAGAGGCCTATGTCTAGCAGTGGACGAACATAGGCTGATAATGATGACGATGATGATAATGACGGTTATATACCAAAGTAGACTAACTATTTATTAAGAACGCAAACTATCCCACAGTGGGGCAAAGAACTTTTTCCTTTTTCTTTTTCCATTTTTGATTAGCCCTAATTGAGAAAGTTATACCCCCGGAACATAAGTTCCCATTTCAATTCTAATCCTAAACGCTCGTGTTATTTGTAAGACTAATATTTCTTAACTTAGATATATAAAAGCCAACGAATTCTAGGCTAGATATAAGTGGATTCGAGATCATAAATATGTATTTGCTTACGTCTGTTGAATAGGTTTGAATCCCTCGTAAGTTGGAAGCCTCGACAAAGGAAAGTGGGATAGTATTGTATTCGTTGACGATAAGTCCTCTGCTGTCGCGACCTACGCCTTATTGTATTTTAACTACCTACAAGTACTTCATGTAGTCACGATGTTGAGACGAAATATATGAATAAAAATATTATATTTCTCACTAGATGCCCGCCCTGGCACCGCATGGATTGGTGAGCAATTTTCAAAACATTAGATAGGTATATTGTCCATACAAAAAGAATCATAACAAAATAAGAAATATTCGAATCGATACAGCCGTTCTCTTGTTTTTATGAGCCGTTATTTTCATATAGAAAAGAGTTTATATACATCCCATTTAGAATTTGCCTATCATTGCAACTGTAAGCCAGGATCTGCAATTAATACCACTGACACACTTAAGCTCGGTGTTTCTCGGGGAAACGATTGACTGTCTTGGAACCTGCAACGAAATTAATCAGAAGAATTAAATAGGAATAGGAAAAATAGTTTCAACTTCCCTCCACCTCAAGTGGGCGATAAAAAGAAAAGATAGGTCATTAGTTAAGAAAAGAGATCAGCATACAGCAAATAATTGACAAGCTTACTTGCTCAATTCCTATGTTAAACGTCGCCGGGTATATATACCCAAGCGCCACTCAGATCTGTTTTTTGTCTTTTGAATACATGCCGATAATATTATCGAACTCTTTCTTGATGGAACTTTTATGAAATAAAAGACCATTAACATTTTCGAAACAAAAAAGTATAAAATCAATTACATTAGGCAGTTTTTTCTAAAGCTATTTATATCCGAATATGTGGGCGGACCGAATTACAATATTCTGATTACTTTACATTATCTTGATTTTTCTTAGAACTTGTATTGACTTTTCAACATTTCCAAATTAAAAAAACCTAATTAAGTTAAATAAGCTTCATGTTTTTAATATATTAAGGTCAGGTCCCTTATTTACTTTTTCAATCTATAAACCTAGAAGTAACAGATCAAAGATAAGAAATACACATTTTAGGGTTCCTTGCCCATAGGGTGCTTACGAGGCTCTATAACTAAGCCTCTGCTGTCCCTTTTTTTGTTTGTCTTTGAGCGGGCTAAATCTAATGAACCGTAATAGCTTGAGAGTTGAGATTTTAATAGTCTGTATTTCTGTAGCCGATATTATCTTGTACGATGGTAAGGAACCCTTTATGTGCGAGTCCGACTCGCACCTGGCCAGTTTTGAAGATAGCAAAGCTTTTAGCCATAAGCCATCGTTTTGTGTTTTGATCACGGATAACAGTCTAAAAATTGAAAGGTATAAAATAATATTTGAAGGACGTAGACACTTAGGTACTAGGCTTACAAAAAAAAGGTTTTCTATTTTTTCTTATACACCAGACCTAGACACAGTTTCCAAACTAAATTCTAATTTGGTCCAAAATGAACCAAATTTTTTGTCGATAAATGGGGGAAAGTTAAACGTCAGGGAAATGGGTACTATTTAGTATCACATTAGTATGATCGCTATTGTCCTCGCGACAATAGTAAAACCCCATTAGGTTAAATATGCAAGTCATTCCGAGGGTCAAAAAGGTTTTATATGACTGACAGTATTTTTGAGCAAAAATATCCAAATAGGATTAGCCCCTAAAAATATTTGGAAAGTCACTTACACGAAAAGTGACGGGCGTACATATAAATCACCTAATATAGTAACATCGTAGGTATGTTTTTTTTAGTACCTACCTAGTTGTGTACGTAAAATTTTGGCATCATAAAAATTACAAACATTGCATTGCGTAAATCCCTTAATGTTCACTCATGAATATGTACTGATAAAAACAACAATTGAAATACTTGAAGGAAAATATAATGTTGTTTTCTTAGAGTAAACATAGGAACAATTCGTCAACTCGTCCTACATGCCTACGGCCCGTTTAGCACCACTTGCAGAAAAACAAAATAAATAATATTTTCATTTTGCAACTCGCCCCACTTTGCTTTTTGTGTGGAACTTGTCTTACTGACTGTATCAAACGTTGATAAAGTTTTAAATGCGCACTCTATAGTTTACTTATTTATTCTGTAAGATTGTTTTATATTCATCTCACTGAAAGAATTCGTAACGAAAGTTTCTAAAAGGTTGTACTCTTAGTTGTGACAGGCAGTCGCTGTATAATATAATTATAATAATATTCATACAGTTCAGTATTTAAATCGATGCCAATATAAGTGTGATGTGCATGTGATGATGACGTCACTTAAACTCAAATATTAAGTCCCATGCAAAAGAGAGTAGAGCTCATTGACTTTTTTTTTAGAATCACTTTAAAAACCAGACAATGCTTTTTCTCAATTCGCTTGCAGTTCACTGCCTTAGAAAAGTTCTGTATAAAACGTTCGACAACAAGTCGATTGCCTTAGATACTTGTTCCGGTCCAAGTGTTTGTGCATCCGAGATTTATTTAAATTCAATCGAACTGGACTCTCAATAACGAATACATTGACTTCAATATTTTACCTAAGTTGAAATCTGTTGACTTAGTTTTTCTTTTGTTTTGTAAGACTTACGGATTTTATCCGCTTGGAATTCGGAAACTGACACTAAAATTACACCTTCAGCAGTACGGTTATAAAAGAATTGATAGCTCAATTATGAATGCGCTAACGTAACGTCATAATATTAGGCTTACAAAAATACCCTGTAAGCAAGGTTATAAAAACTGGTAGCTTAGAATATTATAAAAGCTTTATAGAGGTACACGTATCAACAAAAACGATTCGATTCTCCGAAAAATATTTTACGTTCTGTGGCGGATAAATGGCGGAATTTTGGCGATAAATTGTAATTCGTTAATATATTTTTTGTTAAACAAACCTATCGAGTAACGTACTTTTTATACAGGTACAAACCTAACAACTTAAATAAATACCAGATCTTAATGTTTCTTAGCAGGACAGTCATGTTACTAGATACTTCTTGTTCATATATTGTACTAGATGTCCCCCGCGACTTCGTTCGCGTGTTTTAGTTTCAACGGTTTTTCATTTTTGCAACATTTTTCATTTATGCTCCGCTCCTATTGGTCGTAGCGTGATGTTATATAGCCTATAGCCTTCCTCAATAAACGGACTATCCAATACAAAAAGATTTTTTTAATTCGAACCAGTAGTTCCTGAGATTAGCGCGTTCAAACAAACAAACAAACTCTTCAGCTTTATAATATTAGTATAGATAAGTATATAAGTATATAAGTATATAAGTATAAGTATAGATTTAAAATCAATTAATATTATTATTTATATGTAATTCTGACTATATAGTACTTTTGTGTCAATTAAAACTATTCACAAATATTGACAATTGAAATTACAAGTCGTTTCATGAATAGGTACAGACAACTCGTCATGATCGTAGAATAATGACGGATCTAACATAAATCAAACTTTACAGGGGAGCCATTTTAAAAAATTATGTTAGTTTTTTAGACGTAACTTTTTTAATTCTTAATCTATTGTTATGAAAATTGGTATATAAGTCAGAATAAGGGTTTGTTTTAAAACTGAATAAAAATAAAAACTTATATTTATTCAGTTTTCTAGAAAAATCACATGCTGCATTTTACTTCGGAGTCAACACACAAAATTACAGTCACATAGTATTATCCGACATTGTTCTTCGGAAAATTACTGTTCAAAGCATGACGGATGTTACTTTCCGATCATGTTCTATCGACTTACTGAGTAATATTTTGTCGGATATGTTATCTGTCGTATTCTATTTTAACCATAAGTTAGTAAGTAGGCAGGTGGTCGGTAAGAAATAGGTAGGTTGACATCGTAGGTTGGGGTTGGTAGGGTATCTTAAATAAAACACAAATTATTTGGTTGTATTCTCTTTTAATCAACATGATAAACATTAAGCTTAAGTTTAGTAATTATCAACAGCATTATTTTTGTACCAATTAGACTAACAAGACTATAATGTTGATGGTATTTGGACCTGATTACTTCTAATCTAAAACATCAACATTTATTAGCAGAGCTATAGTATCACAATCAATGTTATTACAATAAAAAGTTATCGTTATCTCCCTGTTTCATAGATGAAAATAGTAACAATTATGAAACTAGAAATATTAATAAGTATCTAATCAAAAATATTACAACATTTCTATTGCACTATTGTCTAGGACTTCATAAGAATCTTCTGTTACTTTAGCCCAACGTACAAGTGTTTTCCATTTATTTAGTGTATTAATTGGTATAAACCAACAAACAGTGTGCTAGAAAGGGCTGCTGAGCAAAAACACAGGAGTTGTTTTAATCACACTGTGGACAGAACGCCTGTGGCAAAAAATACTACAAAACAACGCGATACTTTAAAAGTTGAATGCAAGATTGATTTGATTTGATTTGAGGACAAAAATACTCCAACAAATACTATAAGCAGGCTTTGCACGTGTAGATATAAATGTTACAGACATGTTGATTCTGAAATAAGGATCACCTTATTTCAGAATCAACATCGTCACGTGAAGAACAATGGTTGCTTGGTATCGGGGTAATCCGTTCGTACACGATGTGACGCAAGTCTCCGATACCCGATGATTTCAGTATCCAAGCAACTTCAAGCCATACAAATCATATAGGTAATCGTACTAAATTGATTAAGACTAAAGTGGTCGGGTATCGGAGACTTGCGTTGCCTCTTGTATGAACGGGCTAGTTCGCAACATGCATGTGTTGTTCCTCACGATCACCTTATTTAAGAATCAACATAGTGTAACATTTATAATATCTATACTTGCAAGGCCCGCCTATAGTTTTTGCTGGATTTTAATTTTCCCGTATTCGATAAGCTTCTGCCTATCTCTTAACTTCTGCCAATCATCATAATTTTGGGCACGTGTTTTATAACTACTTCGAATAAGAGGCGCCGGAGACGACTAGCATGAAGACACGGCAAAGTTGATGATGACCTGTTGCTATAGTCTGCATCATGGGAAAGACATGAGTGAGACAAAAAAATCGTAACATGCTTTACCATGGGTTTAGTATGGTAATGGCATAGGTTTTTGTCCGTTGTGGCCAACAACTGGGGTAATCGGTTGAGGGAAAGGTGACAGATTGTGAAAGATCTGACATCAATTTAGAGGTATTTAAAGCAGTTAAACCTGAGGACACAAACACTTTGCTGATTTTCTGCCGGGAGGAAATATGGTGAGGATGCATTTTGATTTACGGCCAGAATAAGATCTTCTCTAAAAACAAAATTAGGTAATGGTATGTACATTAGGGTTCATATTTTCATCTATTGATTTTATAATTTCACTTGTTTCGTATGTTGCCCATAAAAGTCGTCCATCTCGCTCCTGGGGGTTACGGCAAATGGCTGTCTAAAAAAATGACAGTATTTGTAATAAAAATATAAATTAATAATATCACAGGTCAACGTTGACTAATAAAACCCGTACAAAAGCGGTTCTCAATAAAAATATTCGCAAGTATATAAATAATAAAGTTTACTTCTTTTTATTTATACAGATTAATTATTACTCAGATTAGATTATGTTTTTATAAAAAAATATATTAAATATATACAATTAAACATAGTTTTTCAATAGAAAAAAGGCGGAAGTGAATTTAGTTCTAAGAACAAAGTAGGATGGTCAGATACGACCGTCACATAAAAAATCATTTCCATAGAAAAGTGTAGCATGGTTACTTATAACTTGAAAATTAAAATCTTGTTAAATATAATACATCTTCAACAGAATAATATGTATCATCAGATATAATTATTATTTTTATGTAAATTAAATTTATAATCGATTTATAATTTTCCGCAGAAAACCGACGGATAGTCAGAACAGACGCTAAAATAATAACTTTGCTAATTTTATATTAATACTAAAATTAAATGATACCAAATTATAACACATAGTGAATTTACTTACCTGGAGTCTTTGGTATGCAGTCTTCCTCATCAATGCAAATTTCATGAATAAAATTCTTAGTTTTATAATTCTTGCTTGTTTCTTCGACAAGTTGTAACGTAACTTTGATCGTTCTGTTTTTGTTGTGGCAGAATTTCAACCTGCTATGTAAAAAACTAGGCACCAAATAATTAATAAACAGGTAAACAGAGATAAAATAATGTAATTGTTTAAGAAAAACCTAATCCGGCGCTATGCGTGGGCGAATCCGACGAATAGTGGCGCTTGTGCAGATTCGTCGGGAGTGGGAGAGGGTGACGGGAGATCCCCGCGCGTCGTACAATGACGAGTATGCACAAGCGTCATTTTACTATGAGCGCCTATCAAATCCAACAGTTTACCGACTGATTAATTTGAAATCCAAAATAGATAGATTTTTTTTTTCAATGTAGTTAAAATATTTACACTATGTAGTTTCCAAATATGGAAAAAAGTCAATTTCGAATTTTTTGCAAAACCGACATTATTCTACGATCATGACGAACTGTTACGAGAAGTTTTGGTGTCTACTATAAGAAAATAATTGATTATTATCTGGTCCAATTTTGTGAGTTATAAGTTGCCAATATTGTGAGGTATTCACCATATTGGCAACTTAATTGGACCAATATTATTGTTAATTTACACGTTGTTGACAACTAGTGGCCTTATTTATAAAAATCTCGACGATGATTAGCAATTGATTAGCAGATTCTTATGTCGTTTTATGTATAGAGATTATGAATTTAAAATTTTCTTAGCAATTCCTTAATACCGTCGAGATTTTTATAAATAGGTACATAGGTAACTATTAACATAAGTAATTATGATTGATGACTTTTTTTCACATATATTTACGTATGTAAAGAACTTTTCACGTTTTTTTTTTAAAGAAGGGCACATATTATGGCGTTCTTAATCTTACACGATGTAGCTTTTAACACCCTACTTTACAATGTTCATCGATCTTTCTCCACTATTGTCTTTCTATAATCATAATATACAAACGGGTAGGTGGGTACGGGGTACTTTACGGTATTACAGAGTTAAAAACGTTTTTATTTAAGTCGTTTGTTATTTCAGAACGATTCAGTGTTTCCTCTAGACCGCGCGACAAAGCCACAGTAAATTGCCTTTTTCGCGGCATTTTATAAACATAATACATACACTACATTTTTATAAAATATAAAATATTTTAGCGCTAAAATAACAAGTAACCCCCAGACCCAAGATAATGTAAAAAGTAGGCAGAAAAGTCTACATTGTCCGGTGATCGAACCCGGGACCTCAGAACTGGTGACACTGAAAACTGGTATCTACCTCTCGACTACTAAAGTCGTCAAAATATGTAGTAGGTAGTATTTTAAGTTCTGTAAAATAAGGAAATTTAGAGCTTAACTGGGTCATAGAGACATCAAAAAATGACGTGAAATTAACCCTTCATCGCTACATGTCATCATAGTTTCTCTCATAAATAATGTATGATGTTGTTGGCGTAGTCACTCGTCAGGAATTGCATAGCCGCCCCTCCCTTGGGGCAACAAGACCTTTCAGATTAACACAAAGCTACATCCCACCGAGTTTTCATGAAAGAAAAATATTGTTCGATTTTTGCTAAGTTGTTTTTGAGTTCGTTATTTAGGGGCGCTAATTAGTAGCTTAGGTTTGTTATTTAAAGCTTTATTAAGGTGAGGACTGCTCCAACAAAATCATCGAAGCGATTTGATTTTGATATTTTGTTTAGGTACTTAAACCATGACATGAAAATGTAACGCGATAAACTGGGTCTGCAGTTTTATCCTTACCAATATTATGAATTCTAAAGCAGCTCGTTCTGTCAGTATGTTACGCTTTTACGGAAAAACCGCTTAACCGATTTGGATGAAATTGGGTGTGGGAGTTCATAGGTTAATTTTTCCGCGATAACCGACAACCACGCGGTCGTTGGCAACAGTTATTTATGAATATAGGTACTTAAGTATTTTAAAGGGAGCGTCCCCCTATCTGAACTTCAGAAGTCTACACAAAATTTACCTACTATGTTGGCATCCTTCAGTGAGAACTAACATCAGAATTTAAAGAATGTTAGGCATGAAACCGGGAACATTTAACGCCATTTATGAGGCAGAGAAGGGAGTAAGTATTTAAATAGATAGACACCCATCCATTAAGCTACCGCGTCAAGACCAACTTAACCTTTATCACCGGTCGGGACGGGAATCCCTTAGTAAAAACAAAATATCTACCATGCTTCTAAAGTAGTTTCAAGTTACGCGCAAAGTGGCTAATGACAACCTACTGCCATTCGCCTGCCCGGGAGGCGCGCAGGCCGAACGTACCTAAACTACGGAGTGGTATCCCCCCGCTAATATTGTTTAAAATGCGGAAGTAACTCTGTATATCCGTCTTTCTCTAATGCTTTTACGGGTAAACCACTCAATGGAATAAGACGAAATTTGGCATGAAGTTAGTGGAAGCTCCAAATAACAAAATTTACTTCGCGATATCCAACAACCGCGCGAGCGAAAGAACTTGTGAAAGCCAGTAGGTTAGGATTAACTGGGTATGAAAAGGAAATAACTATTTAGTTCACCAGATACATAAAAAAAGAAAAAAAACTTATTTTTTCTTTTAGGGAATCGATAAAAAATGACGAGTTAAAGCGCTTAAAAGTTCAAGAGCTTGTGACGTCACGTGTTTGTAAAAATTGTAGCTAAAAGTGACGTCACGCGACATTTCCATTCATTGTATCTTCCACTATTGTATATTTATGTAAAAAAGGAGAAATACGTGTTTAATATTTTTTGATAATATAAGTGATGTGTAATTATAAAAAAATTGTCCGCATCTCTATTCATATATCTTCTTCTCCAATCTTTACAAAAACACAATAATAATATTTTGACAGGGTTTATTACAGTGCAAAATACGGGAAATACTTACGTTTTGTATTCAGCAGAGGATTCAATTTATATTGTGTGAGATTATACAGAGCTCGTAAAATATACCCCATACGAATCAATCGTAAAATAAATTCACAATATTGTTCCACTTCTGGTCATGATATTGTTTGTATTTCATCAAATTAATTACGTTAATTGATGAGCGTTGTATTTATTGACATATTACTTAATTACTGCATTGTTCAATTTTCGCTTTTGTACATATTACAATATTTGCTACCCCGCATAATTATGTATTTTGATAGTAGTGTGGGTCATTATTATATTTTATTTTAACTTAAAAACATTATTATTATTATACTGACTGTTTTGCGGTTTCCCGCATTATTACACCTTTAACGATCTTCGTAAAGCACGTAAAGCCGTTGGTCCTGCGCCTGATCTCTCTCCGGTCGTGTCGGATGGCCGTCCCATCGGACTATGAGAGTGAAGGAATAGAGAGTGCAACTGTGTTCGCGCATGCACTCGTGCACTGAAATATCACGCAGATGACTGATCTCTGTCGAGAGAGACCGCTGTGACCGTAATTCGGCCAAGAGGACATTCTTAAATTATTTACTAAAAATATATAAATAAAATATCTGTAAGATCTTATACCTATGTGACACAGATATATTATATTATTAGATACCTCCTATAAAGTATAATTGACTGCCCCAAGGAGGATACGAACGACTTTCTGTAGTGGACACATAAAAAATCTACTCGACCGAGCGTACTTAGTAAATCGTAAACCAACCATTAAAGGGAAAGCATGTGCCATAAATCGCAATAGTCTTGGGAAAACTTCTTTGTTTTAAACGTGCAAAATTTAGTACCCATAATTGCAGCATACATAGATTTACTCCATGATTTAAATTTATGAGGGCTTTTAGCTTTATAAATAGTAACTTGAAACTGTTGACTGCAGTAAAGTTAAAGCAAAGTTCTTTGGTTAAAAGCTATTTCTAAAATAAAATCAAATTTTTAGTTTTTTTGTTTAAACATTTTTTGCTTTAAAATGAATAGGTATTTTCAAAATTTTGAAATTTTAAGACTATTATTATGTATATCCATATCCACACTTACCAATATTATAAATGTGAAAGTAACTCTGTCTGTCTGTCAAGCTTTTACTGCTAAACCTCTGTACCGATTTGGATGAAACTTGCTATAGGCTATAGTAAGTTTGGATAACAAAAAAGGACACGGGCTACCTTTTGCCACTATAACCGACAACTACACATGTGAGCTGCGGGCAACAGTCGTAAATAAATAGCATACTTCAATTCTCTTTCGCAAAAATTTGCTCTTACGCCTTTAGCTTAAATTAAGCAATAGTATGTATGTAGGTATGGTGGGTGGGTTATATAACCCTCTATTATAAATGTACCATTAAACTAACTTAGTATAATAAAAAAAATTAAAGAAGGCTTCAGGTTTCAGGCTTTTTTATTTAAATGTGTTCCATATTAACACATTTCCAACTAAACAGTATAAAAATAACAATGATCATGAAGAGTTCTTAGAAAAACGGGATTTAATAAAAGCACTTTTTTAACAAAATATCCCTTTTGGCAGCTGATATCCTCGATTAGATTTGTGTAACCGTCATTCAACTGATATAAAACCGGCGAACAGCCAACTACGCAAATTCCAAGCCAAATTCAATAAAAGAAAAGTATACGACCTTTTTGAACTGGCTCAGATTACACTATTCGGAAATTGAATATGCAACGGTTTTTTAATAAAGAAAACATATTTTTTTTTGGCCTTTTCTTTGGTGTGATAAATTGTAGCGTGATTTTGTTTTGATTTTATAAATTTATATAAAATTCATGAATACAAATATTACTTACAGCCGGTAAAAAAAAAGAAAACGGCAATAACCTAATGGTTAGGGTGACCGCCTTGTGATCGAGAGGTCGCCGGTTCGATCCCCAGCCATTGCACTATTGACGTGAACCCACTCCAGACACAAGCATATTTAGCTTAGTTGGAGGGGTTAACAAGATTGCTAGTAATGTGCATTCCACGGATATTGATAGAAACAAAAAAAAAAAAAAACGACACATTTTTTTAAATCAAATTATATAAGAAATGTTTAAAATAACCAACCATCTTTTAAAAACAATTTTACATTAGAAATCGCGTCGTATTTGAAGTTCAATTTTATTAAGTCTCATTGAAATCCACTTTGAAACGAATAAGAGTCTACAGCCATATTGGCAAAGAAAACTAGTTTTCGTATTACATATAAAATACACGTCTAGAATAAAGTGTTTCACGTAAAACGCTCGTAATATCTCGGTAGCAGTCTATTTCTCATTTGTAAGACGCCTAGCAGACGGTAACTGAATATTGATAGCGCAATTATTATTATCTGTTGTGCCTATGTGAGGAGGAATATTGATATTTTACTGTCAATCGAAAATGATCTTTATTAGTTAGTAAGTGTAGAAAAAAATAGGTTTAAGGTATTTGTAAGTGTGTCGTTCGAGTGAAATGAAATGAATGAAAAAAAGGGTTTGGATAATGTCATATGTATACATACACAGTTTAATTGTCAGAACTAACAATATTATTAAGAAGTTAAACGTGTTTATTCTGAGTAACCTACTAACCTAACGACAAATTAGAAGCGCTCTTTAGAATAAGTTATGTAATAAATTCAAATCCCATTATTTTATTTGTATGTAATGTTAGTAATATTATATATATGTAAAATAACATTGATCTCACAGTCAAACAGTCTGTACTGTTTTGTGAGACACTGTTTAGTTCATAAGTTTTTAATGTATCTTTTAAATCATAAATAAATAAATAAATAAATACTAAAAAATTAGGGGCATATTACTCTCATATTTCAAAAATGTAATTCGCAAATTATGATAAAATACGTTTAAAATAATTATATGAATAAAAATATTGCGCATTTGAATTGAATGTTTGTAAAACCCCCCGCGACACAAGGATTAAATTCCTTAGTGCGGGAGTTGTTTTTTAAATGAAAAATATATTTTATAATATTTTCTGTGATAGTAAAGCTTGATTATGTCATGACGTCACACAATAACCTTTTGTCAACACGACATCCGCGACGCGTGACAATTATTCAACGTGTTGAGTTTCATGCTTTGCTTTTAAATAATTCAACGATTTTGTTCCAAAACTACAAAGGATTCATTCAATCAGTGATTGTCCTAAAAGCAAACTTTGCAGTAATTATTTATTTGAAAAATTTATCTTATTTATATATAATATATTTTTTTATGAATTTTAATATGTTCATTAATATAATAATTGTATTATCGTCTATACATACATCAAAACTGCATTAAAATTAGTTGCGTAACTTGAAAGATCTAAACGTACAAACAACGGACGCGACGTTAGTTTATATACTATACCATGTAAAGAAAATGAAAGCCCCGATTCGAAACTAGTCAAACATCGTCAATTTTTTTCTTTTTTATTTTACTGCGTGAAAATCGATTGACTTCAACCCACGCCGAGGGCAAGACATGGGAATATGTCGGACTTGCACCGACTAAAACACCCCGGCAACGTCCTTGCCTTTGCCTGAGTCCCGGGTTCACTAAGCATGCTCGGCGGGGCTTCGGCGGAGGCATCGTCCATGCCTTGTTCGTGATGACCTACTAGTTAGTCATGTTTTCTAATACTGCGTATAGGGATGGTGACTGGGTATGAAAAGTTAAAATTTATTTAGTCCGTCAGTTAGATAATAAAAAAATTTTAGACACGTATTTTTTCTTTTATCAAAACAATAAAAAATTACAAAGATACAGCGCTTTAAAGTTTCGGAGTGGGGGCTTATGACACCTCGCCTTGGTAAAAATTGTAGCGAGGAATGACGTCACGCGAAATTTCCGTTCTCTGTATTTTGATAATTTTTTGTTTGCAGGAAAAAAGAAAAAATACGTGTCGAATAAAATTCATTAATCTACCAGGCGGACATTAAAAAAAAATTAGGAAACATGCCTATTGTGATGACACTAATCACAGTATCTTGAAAATAAACACACTTATAAGCACATACACTGAACAAATACTGTAAAGTAATTACTCCAGAGTAAGCTATAACACGTTTTATCGTACGCAATTTTATCGCTCGTCGTGGACCTAATGGGCTCTTGGCTTCGTTAAGTGTTTGTTCTTGTTTACAGGATTTGTTTTAGTTTCTTTACGTTTGTTTGTTTCTTATCTTTTAATTAATAAGTTTATTGTTTATTTACACGCGACTGGAAGTTATTAAGTTTAAAAAATATTGTGCTATTTTATTATGCACGTGATTATAAACATACCTAACCCCTATCTTAATTATTACATTAATACGTAAAGCGAAAATTTTGTAACCATTTTTTAAAAAATCACGTGGACGGAGGAGTATGAAATTTATATAGAGAAGTAGCGAGGAAAGCTTATATTTTTTAATAATATGCATCAAAAAACCTTAAATTAAAAAAAAAACAACATCACACACATATAATTATTATATTGATATTTAAATTCGAATTATGCTAAATTTTCGACCTTTACTCGGCCTCTAGTCATAATACATTTAAGAAAGTTTTATGTACGAAAAAGTATTTACGTAATAATCGAAATCGAATATTTAAATCACTAGACTGTAATGACACATGCCAAAATAAATCCTCGTTCCTTTCGCGAATGCAAAAATGGACTATTGTGGGACAGAATTTGAGTCCAGTACTATAAAATACCTACTAGACGGACGTTGTCCAGTATATATTCCAATAATCTTTTAGCAAAAAGCAATATCAGTTTCCCAAATACCTATTCAAATTTTGTGAATTTATTTTGACGTAAAATCGATGCACCCATTTTCAAAACTTTTCTATTTGTTTGTTTTATTCCGATTTCCAATACAGGATTGTCCATTTCACGAAGTCTATTGATAGCTACAAAAACAGTAGTTTTTTAAAAATAGGCTAGAGTTGCACAGGTAGGTATATACAGTTACAAAAATATCTGCGGCGTATAGACAACAGCGAGTATCGAATAGCAAAATGGGCAAAACGCTTCTGAATTTAATTGACAGTTTAAAAAAAATACAGGTCTTTTTCTTTTTTCGTAGAAATGAAGCTATCAGCCTGTAACTGGCACAATCTAGTATTGTTCTAAAAATAGAGGTTTTTATTTAAATATAACTTGGGTTTTTTCCACGGATTGGTGGGCAAAAACTATTTAGAATAAATGTGAGTTGGAAACATGGTAAAAAACCTTTTAAAGGACTTTTTAAAAGTGTTATCTTTTGATTTTATATGGATATTGAACATAGACAATTATTTACTTTTTTCAGAACAAAATTTAGCTACAGTCTTACATTGAAAACAGTTTCGTAGTCAACAAAATAACGTTCTCATAGAAAAATATAATTAAATATATTTCAATTCATTGTATTTGAGTTTCCTATAAAAACCCAAAAATAGTTTATCTTTAGTAATTCTGAACAAATAAATCACTCTGTATAGTCAATTACTACACCGTAGAGCCTTTCATTCCTACATAATACCTAATTAATTGAACAAAAGAACCCCACTAGATTACCAACCTAAACATCTGTTGGTACAGCCCCACGTAATTGAAACTAAATTCACTCATTACAAAAATGGACCTTACTGATTTACAATAAGGGTGTAGTTACCATCAAAGCTAATACCCTGTGGTAGGCTGTATTGTCCGAATTTTTTTACTAATTACCTATCTATACTTAATATTATAAAGCTGAAGAGTTTGTTTGTTTGTTTGAACGCGCTAATCTCAGGAACTACTGGTTCGCATTGAAAAATTATTTTTGTATTGGATAGTCCGTTTATTGAGGAAGGCTATAGGCTATATAACATCACGCTACAACCAATAGGAGCGGAGCATAAACGCAAAATGTTGCAAAAATGAAAAACCGTTGAAACTAAAACACGCGAACAAAGTCGCGGGGGACAGCTAGTTATAAAAATAAACTTCTAATCTTCTTTCGTTTTTCTTCCTAGCCTTTTACCAAATTAAGTTGCAGTCAGTCTCCAATCTTACCAGATTCAGCTGATTGCTAGTGGGTATTAGGAGCGACTACCTATCTGAGCTCCACAACTCATTATAATGTGGAATACAGTATTTTATTTGTTCAATCAAACGGAATTTATTATTTGCCTACTATCGAATTATTTATTTATCACAAATATTTCTATGAATAGTATTAAATTGCAGCAGAACTTGAAATAACATCGGAAAAATATACACAAATACAAAAGTTATAAATTATAAGCTTTTTAAGTTAGTTGGTGACGCGTGTTCTATATATCGTTTTTACAACTCGTCATAGTTTGAAACATATTTTTTTAAATGAAAAAAAAAAGTCTTGTCAAATACCCAGTTAAAGTAGACACTAAGGCGCTGTATTAAAGACACAAGTAAAATATAGGCATTAGAAAACTACTAGACATACAAATAAAGCATGGAGAATAATAATTATACTATTTATAATAACATATTAATTTTACACCTGTAAAAATAAACATGAAAAAAAAAACAATTATTGCGCACGGTAATTTTCTTCCAGGCAACAATGACAATTTACCTAGTCTATACTTATTACTAACTAGCTGTCCCCCGCGACTTTGTTCGCGTGTTTTAGTTTCAACGGTTTTTCATTTTTGCAACATTTTTCATTTATGCTCCGCTCCTATTGGTCGTAGCGTGATGTTATATAGCCTATAGCCTTCCTCAATAAACGGACTATCCAATACAAAAAGAATTTTTCAATTCGAACCAGTAGTTCCTGAGATTAGCGCGTTCAAACAAACAAACAAACAAACTCTTCAGCTTTATAATATTAGTATAGATATATGAAGCTGAAAAGTTTGTTTGTTTGTTAGTTTGAACGCGCTAATCACAGGAACTACTGGCCCGATTTGAAAAATTATTTCAGTGTTGGATAGCCCATTTATTGAGTAAGGCTATAAGCTATATAACATTACGCTGCGAGCAAAAGGAGCTAAGCAATAATGAAAAATGTTACAAAAATGAAAAACCGTTGAAACTAAAACACGCGGACAAAGTTGCGGGGGACAGCCTGCTAGTATAAGTTAAACACACAGTTTACACCGAATTGTAAAATATAGCGATATAAGTATCTCTTGATAAGACTGGTTGGCAGAATTGTTATATTAACGACTGTCAAAGATCACCATATGATAATCGGGATCAATAGCTTAACGCTTTATTCGAAGGACGGAGATATCCCGGTATGTCAATAATCACCCATCTATAGGCCAACTGAGGCAAGCGCGGCTTAACCTGCCAATTCGTGAGGCTTGTATTAAACTAGCGCCTATCCAATCTAGCCGACTGTATTGTCCGAAAATCCTTTACTAATTAGTGTAATGAGATATAGTTATAATACCCTAGCCTAGGGATCCGGTAGGAAGCACTAATCACTTCATTAGTCAGTCTAATTAAAATTCTAATTAATCTGAAGCAGAGCTGGAAAATTAAAACGCCGGGTATCAAGTCTAGGTTAAATCTGTGTTGTTAGTTTCTTATTTTGTTTGTAAGAAATATGAATTTATGAAATTAAATAATAAGAACATTTATAATGGAATTTTGTTATAATCATATTTTGTAAGTAAACAATTTGTTTGGTAAACAATTATAACTAATGAATAAACAAAAAGTTTTTTTATAAAAATTATTAAATAAAATTATTAAAAATGCCAAAATAACTCTGTGTCTGTTTGTTACGCCTTCAGGGCTAAACCGCTGAAATGATTTTGATGAAACTTGGTATTTTTGGATCGAAATAGCCGACACCACGGGCGGAGCCTTGGGCAACAGCTAGTAATATTATAAAGAAGGAGATTTGTATTTTCGTACGTTTGTATTCGAGCGATTTCATAAAATATTTTACCATTACAATACTACATTACCTCTAAGTAACATAGCATATATATAATAAGTAGGTAAGCATTCTATAGAGAATTAATATTCTCTATAGACTACGTTACTTATTTTAAGTAATCTTCTTTGTTCGAATGTCCCTCAGGTGTTCTCTACAATGACAGTTAATTCGATAATAAATTGAAATTAAATTCTGTATAAGAGCAAAAAGCATTGTTTTTGTGAATACATTGAAACAATATTAAAAGTACTGTTTTCATTTGAGACGTATTATTCTTAAAAATTACGTCATACGTAGAATTTGCTAAAGATTTAGTTGGAGACAATAACAATCCTTTGTACGCTAACTATATCAAAATTTAACCATTGCTATCATTTACTAACATACAGGGTGAGAAAAGGACGGTAACAAATAACAACTACCTTTGATATGTTAAGCCAGTTTTCGCCTTGAACATCACTGTGTTTTAGTGCACACGTTTCAGCGTGTCGGTAGATTTGAATAAGAATTTTAGTCGAAACTAAATTTGACAGCACTAATTATTGTCTGTCCCTTTCAAATTGTGTACAAGTGAAAAAGATACCGATGACCTAAAATACGTTTAGTGTGGCTTTAACAGAATCGGGGCCATTGTCAATCACAATTTGATTTAATACAATAAGGATTAAAATATATCTTTGAAAAAACGACAATCTAATTTGTTACTGACTGTAGATAACATTTATTATTATCTTTATACTGACATCAGACATTCATATAGCATCAGAAAATAATATATAAAAGCTACCAGTTTAGTAACAAGCCTTGAGTAAACATAGACAAGCATAGAGCGTGCGCATCGCTAGTAGCCCCTTATGCCAAGCGTAAGCACATTTTTTTCTAAGGCAATACGCTCGTTTACTGATTTATGTGATTTTCCGTGCGACGACAGACGTTTATGCGAAAATATCGACGACTCCTATATTATTAGGGTAATATTGGGTTAGGATAGTTTTAATAAAACGGTGCGCTCTGTTTTGACACTTATTTTACGATTTTACATGTTCATACTTAAATATAACCCTTATCATGAAAAGAGCCTTGCGAAATTTTTTAGACAAAATAACAGACATTTAATAAAAATTTACGTTCCCTTACGGCGCAAAATACCAGTGAATAAGATTATTTAATTACCTTGGCGCTTTCAAATCTTACCCAAATTTTATTAAGGTAACCCCTTTGGGGAATTAATTGAGTATGCACCTGTGGGAATTATTTGTATACAGGGAATAAGGGTGGGATTATGACGGGGTCACCGCTTATGCGGAGATTTCTGAAATTTGTTACACCTTGTTTTGAGTAAGGTTTTTTTAACGTTACATTTACCCTTTTTATATAATTCTAAATGTAGATTTCTTTTTTTTTTCTGTATTGTACATTTTAAGTTAAGTAATGGATTTAGAATTAGGAACAGGATCTATTAAAAAAAATATCACCGTTGTTAGAATTCGGTATTAGGTACATAAATTTACGACTTTGATGATGATAACTTAAGTTCGTTATTTGACTAAGATAGATAATTTAAGTTCGTAATTGTCCCTTTGCTTCTCATATAGACAAAGAACAAGCACAGATCTCCGTGAGTTAAATTCCCGTTTAAATGAGAATTAGGATTTCGTCACAAAAATAATTATATAATAAGATAAAAACATAAATTTAATTATTTTAACAAACAATCTCAACTACCGGCATAACCTAAGAAGCTTATTACGTTACCAGTAACAAAGCAACTTGGCGGAAACCCAACAGAAAACAGTGGTCTGTTTCATCAAGACACATAATAGGGTTATTTCGCAACATTTAGTCCAGAACCCGTAGACAAATGATATTTCTAAAAGCATTAACGATGATAGAAATCGCTCAAACGTATGGAAATCACATTTATTTTTGACTAGCTTTTGACCGCGATTCTGCTTGGGTGGGAGTCGGATTTCGCAGCAAAAAGTAGCCTATGTCCTTTTTTGGGATCTAAGCTTATCCCATACCAAGTTTCATCCAAATCGGATTAGAGGTTAAGCCGTGATAGCGTAACAGACAGACATACAAAGTTACTTTCGCATTTATATTATAAGTATGGATAAGTCACGTGTAAATTCACGTCATGTACATCAGTGTTACCGATTGTAAAAATGTGAGTTGTCTCGGGAGGTAGTTTAGTTTAAATCGTATTTACAATAGTAATCTAGGCCCTATTGTGATAGACATTGTCTAAGCCCTTATTTTGAAAGCAGTAAGGATTAAATTAAATTATAAGTTTTAAGGATTACTGCCCCTGTTAGTAGCCAAGTAACCTTTCTACAATCGTTTCAAAACGAAACTGTTAAATATTCTAGTTATGTTCATCACAGTAATGAACATCAAATTAATTCAAACCACAAAGTTATTCGGTATTAACGCTCACAATAAACTCGCTTAAAACAGCCAGTGCGAAAAAACAGATTTTAATCTCACCAACTCACTGAATGGAGCGCTAATATATTCCAAACTGCACTGAGTTTTGTTTAAATTGTTAATTTTTTCGCTTTTCTCTCGACACTAACAGTGCTGTTTGGATTTGAATAGAATTACATTTATTTTGAATATATTTATGTACCTACTAGCCGTTCGGTTATGTCGGTTATCGCGGCAAAAAGTAGCCTATGTCCTTTCTCAGGCTCAGGCTCTTAATTATCTGTGTACGCAATATCATTTAAATTGGTTCAGTAGTTTTAGCGCAAAAGCGCGACAGACAGACAGACAGAGTTACTTTCGCATTTATAATATTAGTAGGGCTTATTACACGCATCTATTTCAACATACCAACGACTATCGGGTCAGCTAGTGTATCATAAATTAAATCCAAATGTAAGTAGTGCAGTTGAACTAAAGGTAAGATTCAACTTGTGTATGAGTACAAATAAAATAAGATTTTGGTAATTAAGGTGCAAATTATGAGATTGTCAAGATAAGTGTAACGCCGGTTTGAGGCGGCAACTTTGTTTCGTGTGACCTAAATTGGTAAAATAATAACGTAGGATATATTATTAAATTACAAATTTTGTATGACATAATTCCCATTTTGTAGGCTGTAGGATATCAACAGTATCTTACAAATTTTGTAATTTAATTTGTAGCTTCTTAGTTTGTGTAGGATACATTACATTAATAGCATTACTCTAATAAATATTTATATTAGAACATCTAAAACAAATTAACTAACATTAAATTTATGTGAATATTTGAAAGATTAGTTTTGCATGAAATAAAAATTAATATAAACTAAACTTTGGACTTTATTATACAAAAAACATTTTTTATTTCATTTCATGCGTATTTATTAGCTGAGTTCACAAACAAACTGTTTAAAGCAGTTTTATGAACCGTTGAACAGCAGATACGTTGATATATATACGTTTAATTAAAAAAATAATACTACTATATGGCGCAATGATAGATAATTAATACTACTTGCATACGCTGATACCGATCAGAATTTCCAAATCGTTGACTGAGCAGTGAGTTCCAAAATTCCGAGGCACGTACGGCCGGTACACAAGCACGTCATGACTCAATGGCATTCATGTGCGTGGATATTTTACCCTCGAATGAACTCAAAGCAGATGCGTATTACGTAGGCTTCGTTTGAATCCACACGTTTGGTTACCGATTGAGTTAGTCATTTGAATAGGTTGTTGTTATGTACGATGAACGGCTTATATTACGTATCAATGGATGATCCACATGTAATGGGAACCATGGAATTACGAAAATGACCCTACTGCTTGGACGTAAAAACATTTACAAAGACAGTGTTCTATTTGATCTAGATTATAAATTAAATAATGTAAATAAATAAATATAGCAAAATATTATCTAAATGTTAATGTTTAGAACAATAATTATTCTAAACATTAAACTTTACAATCTATATCAGGGCAAAGGCCACCTTTCTAGGTAGGAGAGGAAGCAGGTAGGTAGGAGTAACCTATTTAAAACACTAAATATTTCTTCATTAATTTGACAGTCAATTAGGTAAAAAAAAAATGTTAAAGAACGTTTTTTCATTTCGATGGCTGTCCTGACTACACTTGTCAATGTAAACTGCCTCGTACAACAAAAACTATTGTTGGTTTAGGTAAATGGTAACTTTTATTTAAACCGTGAATAGTGATAGTATAATTATAAAGTGATTCTATATTTTTATCTACCCAGTTAAATAACTGGTAAGTTAAAATAAACCTCTCTCAGAAAAACCTTGCATTTCGGTGGTTAACGTTTAAATGTTTAACGCCGATATTTTTGCATAGAACCACTAATCATAATGCCTTTAAGGTACCGCACTAAGGATATCAAGAAGAATAGGAAACTATAATTAAAATAAAGAAAAACTCGAAAACAAAAAAGTCCACAGAAATCACAGAAATAGGTGACTTGTTGAAATTCACCCTCATATAAATTTACCAATAGGTACAGGACAGTAAAGTGATTATCAAATACGATACTAGTAGTTTTGCACCAAAATAAAGCTTAAGCAACCCTTTGTCCAACTTTTTAAACAATTCAATTTTTTTTAGCACAACGATCAAATATTTTAAACTAACGACCCATGCATTTGAATATGAACGAAAAACTGCGACAGAGAAAGAAAACAAACGCTTAAAGTGGAAAATAAGTTCAAAGCGAGTCCCGTGTGCTTGGGCGAGAAAATCCAGTGAAATGGAAACAGTTTCCACAAGAGTGGCTGGAGGGAGCCCTGAAAGATACCAAGGGTTCTCATTCATAATTACCTCAGGTAAAGTTGGGAGAGTATTTATTTTTATTTATAGGCACCTTAAATGCGAATGGCCTCGTGTAATTCATAGCAGGGTTTAAACTCTTGTTTGTAACATTGTTTTAAAACATGAGTATAGAAATTAAAGCCAGAATTATGATTTAAGTATTAAACCTTACCTATATCGTTTTGAGCCTCATATTACAAAAAAGTTTAAAATGGTATTGATAGTACATTATGTAAAGAGTAGGCATAACAATGATGGCCTTATTTGTAAAAATCTCGACGGTATCTAGAAATTGCTAAGCAACTTCTAAAAATAAATTATTTATAAAAAAATTAAATAAGAATCTGAAAATAAGGTCATCAAGCATTTAATTCTCTTTTAGTTTATTTGAAAACCTCATTTGTTTTTCTTGCTTTATAATCAAATTATATTTATACACTTCATATAAAAAATAAGGTTGTTTTTTGGTTGGCAATGTTTTCGTCTTGTCTTAAGCATGTTTGATGTAAGCCTGGTCTTGTTCCATAGGCTTTTCTTGCTTTATTGAGTAGGATTAGAAACTGTAAGCACTGAATTGTGAACGGATTGGCACTGTCAGGAATCTGGCTGTCTGCCAAGAACTGAAGTGTTTGCCTTTCACATAAATACAAGACAGTGCAAGAAATTTTGTTAGTAAATAATTAATATGCAGCTTTATTTTTGAAATTGTGGATCTAAAATTTACATAGGTAAATACTATTAAATTCTTAAACCTAACAAAAGAAAACTTTTCTTTAATTATTGTCATATAAGATCGACTTTCCATGGAAGATAACTTCCTATCCTTACTAATATTATAAATGCAAAAGTAACTCAGTCTGTCTGTCTGTCACGCTTTCACGCCAAAACTACTGAACCGATTTAAATGAAATTTGGTACATAGTTAGTCTAGAGCCTGAGAAAGAACATAGGCTACTTTTTGCTGCGATAACCGACATCCACGCGGAGCCGCGAGAAACAGCTAATAATCTACCTATATAAAATTAATTAACAATTTTAAATATTTACAAGCTTAACTATATATACATACAAAAGGAATTATAAAACAAACGAATTTTAGGAACGATATTAATTCAATAATTTCAAGAAGTAGAATTCGATACTGAAATTCCGTTCCGATTAAATCGAGATTCAATAGTTGTAGGTCAGGATAATTCAGGCATAGGTCTACAAATTGTGTTTGCCAAACGGACCAAACTCGAATATCGGTGGCATCTTGCCGATGCCTACGGCCAAGTTCAAAGGTGCGGTTCTATAAAGGTCACATTTTGTTTACGTATGTATTAGGTGCCTTTTTTTCTTTCGTCCATTGAATTTCGATTCGCTTTGCCCATTTCAACGTCCATCTGAATAATGTTATGTGCTTAGCCATCATCGTCTTGGCTTTGTTTCAAATTGAGTTGGATGTAGTTTCCCTTGTCAGTTTGATTTTCCTTTATACATAATTATATTATCGTTCTAAGTTCCTACCACATCTTAGTCTATCGATTTTCCTTTGTTTTATCTATACTAATATTATAAAGCTGAAGAGTTTGTTTGTTTGTTTGTTTGTTTGAACGCGCTAATCTCAGGAACTACTGGTTCGAATTGAAAAAATATTTTTGTATTGGATAGTCCGTTTATTGAGGAAGGCTATAGGCTATATAACATCACGCTACGACCAATAAGGGCGGAGCATAAATGAAAAAATGTTTCAAAACTGAAAAACCATTGACCCTAAAACACGCGAACAAAGTCGCGGGGGACAGCTAGTTGCTCATAAAGTGGCTATTTTATAACAATGAAATATAAACTTGTTAGTAGTTTCATAATTTTATTATTTTCTAGGTACACAGCAGTAAAAAACCCATCAATTCTATTAAATTCATGCCTTAACTTTTTCTCACGAGAACAAAAATATGGAAATCGATGAACCGTTTAGATAGGTACTATGTTTAATACCTTTAAAATAACAGTTGGAATCGTATTCTTTCCATTCGTCCCTTCAGTTCATCCATGGTCAATAGATCATTTTATAAATCAGGTAAGGGATAGATTTTCCAACATTATCAAAGGGCTTTTGGGAATATAGCTACGTACTTTTAATATGTTGAACATATACTTGTAATACGATTATATAAAAGTAGGCATGAAATAGGAAATTCTCTTTCAGTTGAAACAGGAGGGGAAGCTTAAACTTTTTCCCAGTTTGGGACAAAGTTACCCCCAGGGCCAAAGTCACCTAGCTATACGGTATGTACTTTATTTAATAATTCAAGGGTTTCACTTATGTTTGTGTATTCGGAGCAGTTGATTGCAGTATTCTCTAAACCTAAATAGTTTTACATTTTTTCGTTGCTATGTAGTTTTCAAAAAATAGCATGACTACAATCATAAAGATAAAGAAAATAAATATTGAGGAACTCGAAACTAACATTTACAGTATATAATTTACTTTAACTTTCTATTTGCGTAGGTAGGTCACGCAACTACGCACTTCTAAGGATACCTACAAACCTCTTTATTTACTATTTCTTACCGACTACAGATATAGACAGACCTAGATAACGCAAGAGCATCTTCACGTGCCACTTCGCGTGCCCGGCTTAAGAATAATATGCTTAACGTGGCAACTGTCGCGCTCAGTCTGCATCAGAGCGCCGTGCTAGTGGGTTTCGTCAATCTGTACCGGGCATTAGTGACAAACCATTTGTACCTATATCATATTTTTAAGATGATTCTAGTTTGAAATTATTACTAAATAGTGCTTATGACTTCATAGTAGGTAGTCAACAAATGGTACGCTTGGTTTTTAAACAGATGAGGATACTTGCATTATCTAAGTCTATATATATCTGTGGGGAAGACATTTTCAAACGACGATTTGTCGGCATTTGTGTTTCGAACGGTGCACATAGATATCATTATACGTAAAGCCATTGTAATAGGCCTGCTTCCCTAGATAATGACAAGTGAATAGTCTGATCACGTGACTTATTGAGAAGAATTCTATCATCGTTAACCCTTGTACAAATTTCACTTGTCTACGGTGGCTGAGCTCTCTCCGTCGCGTGTCGTGCCGACCCATCAGACTACTGAGAGAAAAGGAACAGAGAGTAAACCTGTGTTTTGGCACACACTTGTGCACTATAATATCTCCTGCGTAAATGATGATCTCATTTGAGACTGGCCGCCCAGGTCTGAATTCGGTCCGGAACATTATTATTATTACCTACATGAATGTGACGCCTCTCTCTCATGCCTGCAAACAATCGTAAAATGTACGAAAGTTGGCGGTCATGAGTGACCAGTGCCTGTACTATGAGCTTTTAAAGCAGGACTGTTGCCATTGTGGAAGCGAGACAGCGCACTACACTGCGCGTAGCGGCGTCTCGCTTCCACAACGGCAATAGTTCTGCTTTAAGAGCTCATAGTACAGGCACAGGATAATATAAATACGACGTAATATTGTCTCTCCTACAAATGACCGCCTCGTTAACAAGATCAAACAGTTTATTTGATCGTTGGACATCCTAATGATCAAAACAAATTTGTCTTAATTTGCTTACGTTGTTAAGGAAGCTAGCGTGGTAATATAATAAATAAGGATGGGAAAATATAGATTGCTTTACTTTTTAGGGAATGAAAAATTGTTGAAAAAGAATCGTTCAAATTGGATGCAAAGTAAATTGATACTAATGACAATAATATAAATGCGCAACTCGGATGCTGACAGTTCATCGGGTAGGTACCCGATGAAAAATACTGTCAGCAGGTACCAGGTACAGCAGGTACTGACAGTAGGTACCTACCTACTGTCTTTGATACTAAATGCCTTATAATATTGTACTTATCAAAAACAGGCAAACACCAAATAAGAAAAAATAATATAAATTACAAGTATAAATACGATGTTATATTTATATGATGCCAATTTCAAAAATTCAACAACAATCAAATTCATTATACCTACCCCCGAAAATCAAACTGCCGCCGCCGCCGGCACTATTCAGAAATTTATCAAACCTAAACAACGCCATCTATTAAGATGTAAGTTAAACTAGTTAAAATATCTACAGCATGTTTCGTAAACATTACTTTCATATCGTATTACAACTGAATGCACCGATGTATCGCGAACGTACGCTCCAAATATCTGAGTAGTGTAGAACTCCTAGTTTCCATTTTCTATATTGGCGATATTCTCATATTCATACAAATGTGGAGAATATGGCCTAGTTATTTACGTTACTGGTAAACTCATGTACCCTACCTATATGATGTTGTTTTTAAATTGATATTGTTTTGTTTTGATTAAATTTATTTTTGTTTTGATGACACATATCTATACTAATATTATAAAGCTGAAGAGTTTGTTTGAACGCGCTAATCTCAGGAACAACTGATTCGAAATGAAAAATTATTTTTGTATTGGATAGTCCGTTTATTGAGGAAGGCTATAGGCTATATAATAACACGCTACGACCAATATGAGCGGAGCATAAATGAAAAATGTTGCAAAAATGAAAAACCGTTGAAACTAAAACACGAGAACAAAGTCGCGGGGGACAGGTAGTATAAAATAAAATTTGAAGAGAGAATCGATCGTGTTCTCTCATTGCTTGTTTTTGTTGTATAATAAACACATTTTTTTGTCCATCGATTTCACATCATTTTTTTTCTGTTCCGCTGTTGACAGTTGATAATATAATTGTATTGAAGTGCAGATACATTTTTGTCTACTCAAAGCATAGAAAAATAAAAAAAGCATGTTTAACTTGTGTTCAAAGTAGGTACAAACTATTCATTTATTCATTTAAAAAAACTCTAGCATTCATAGCATTCGGTTTGACCATTTGTTTGATGCTAGGTATAACGGCAGTTGAATGCAATTGCGTTCGTGTACGTTCGTATTTTCTCGCCACCGGTCGTGTCTGATTTAATAAAGTTATTGCAGTTTCCTTTGCTATGTATGGCCAGGTGTATTTTTATTCGTTTAATTTCGAACTATGTCCACTCTTTTGAAATTCGACGATGAATCAGTTTTTTTTTATTTTTAATATTGAAGTATGGAACTTTAGAGAAAAAATAAGTGAATTATAAAGTGTACATATCAAGTATGAACTGTAGGCACTAGTGTTAACATTAACAGAATAACATTTTTGTCAAAGCAGAGCGCGCCGTTTTAATAAAACCTTGTAATATCAAAAGCGTCGATATTTTCGCATTGACGTCTGTCTTCGCACAGAAAATGACTTAGCACTTACTTAAGACTTAGTACATTTAGCTAAAAATTTACGCTTACGCTCGACACAACTACTTGAGATGCGATACTAGTATAAATATTTAGAGGAGAAATTTATGAACAGTCTTTTTAAGAGTTGTTTTTCATTAAATTTCATGTTTTGAAGTAATATAAATCTTGTAAAATATGTTTTTAATTAACTCGTAAATATATTATTCAAACTTCAACATTCATAATTTTGCAATGTTCATGTTAAGCACTTTCTTTCTTTAAAATAAAAAATACAAGCAGCTATTTTACTGTTATTTCTAAAGAAGTTGTTTAAAAAACAAAAGCCAACTACAAAAGTATCGCAAGACGTCATAGCTTTTTACTTGATCTTTACAATAGGATTGTATATGTGTACGTAAAGAAACATTGAAATCTCGAGCGTAAGCGCTAATGAAAATCTTCTTAACGTTAATGGATCTTTCGGGTACACAATTAAAGGTTAAAAGGTGATTTTCGCATTCCAAATAGCTTGTTACAAAGAGATCTAGAAAACATTTAGCGTAATTACCTATGTACATTAGTATAAGATGTGGTCGTTATCCCTTAAAGATATATTAGTATCATTTGAAGAGATATCTTTTGAAGAGATACTTCAATAAAACCAAGCAATTATAGTATTAAATTGAGTTTGAACTGATGAACTTCAAGGGAGCGCAGACAACTATTAATTTTATTTTATTTTAATGCTCAGACATAAGTCATGTTTTATAGAACCGATGATAACTTTAAGTGTTCAGGATTAATTTTAATGTCAGAGATAGTTGTGCACTTAAAAATAATTTCAATAGGTAATAGACACGGATTTGATAAAAAAAAACATAGATGGAATGCCGTAATCGCTGATTGAAGGTAAATAAAGGATGACTATATTCATATACAGATGACAAGAACTATAAACAAATTCAACATTTTCGACAACTTGTGTTTGTTTTTTTAACTCTCCGCGTACGAAGCGGTATTTCACGTATATTTTAAATTAATGCTATACAAACTACTTTGTATACTGTATTTATTTCTTTTAATTGTATTATTATATTATATATTTTAATTTTCTTTTGAGACAGTAACACACAAGATTATGAAAGTCCACACATGGTAGGTATTTATTTTATTTTATAACGTCCGTTATTAAAATTCAAGAGATTCTGTCAATACATTCTGTCGATGAAATTAAATTCTTCAGTATGAAATAGAAGATAAAAATATTTCTGCCATCAAAACGTGCCATATCCGCCGTTTTAAGAACAAAATAAACATTCGAAATTTAAACAGAGGAATATTTTGTAGCATTTTTATTATTTGACCACTTAGGAATTTCAATTTATAAATGGAATCTAAACGTTGAAATATTGAATGCTGAAATATTCTTTCAATGACATTTTGAAATAAGATTATATTTGTTTTTTTAAAATAATTTGAATTTGATTATTAAGAAGGGAATGAAATTGACTGTGGTTTTAAAAAAATAATATAATATGTATTTGTATTTTATTAGACTTAAGTCAATTTCAGACTAATGTATAAGCATACAATATATTTAAAACAAAATAAATATATTTTTCTTTCTTTCTTTCTTTTTTTTCTAGAGATTATTTATTACATCTAAATGAAATAAAAATATTTTATGAATTATCCGAACTTTTTTTGGAGGCAAAGATAGTTAACCCTATATTTACAAAACTTTATCTACCTTCCAATTGATAGTGTTCTTCAACATCTACACTAATATTATAAAGAAGAATGATTTGTATTTTAGTAAGTTTCTTTTTTTCTTTAAAAAAAGCCACTGCCGCTCTTAGGAATTTAATCCTAGTGTTGCTGGGGGTTTTAAAAACATACAAATCACATGCACAAAGAACACCCAGACTAGAAACAAACATTTGTGGATCACACAAATGCTTGTAATAAATAAACTCATAAACTAATGGACCGATTTCTAAAATTCTTTCCCTATTAGAATGCTACATTATCCCTGAGTAACATAGCCTTTATTGATGAGCTACCCGTACAAAGCCGGGGTGGGTCGCTAGTTTAAACTATATACCTATCCTTACTAATATTATAAATGCGAAAGTAACTCTGTCTGTCTGTCACGCTTTCACGCCAAAACTACTGAACCGATTTAAAAGAAATTTGGTACAAAGATAGTCTAAGGCCTGAGGAAGGAAATAGGCTACTTTTTGCCGCGATAACCGACATCCACGCGGGCGGAGCCTCGGGAAACAGCTGGTGACATAATATTTTTTATCCAACTAGGTATCTACATTCAAACAAATTTTTAACAACCACATTAACGATCTCATGAATAAATTAAATGAATACTTTAGTAACTCCAACTCAATCTGCTTCGAAAACCCAAAACCACACTTAAGCCATTTAATTTGGTTTATACCTTTGTCATAATAATTATGGAAAACCGCTTATTAATTTAGATGAGACTCTACGAATGTTTAATGAATATAAAACAAGTTATTATTTAAAATGTATTTTTAAGTATAAGTTTTTTAATCAACTAGGCTTAAAATACAAAGTGAAGACACATCAAGCATACTAAACACGATAGGATTGCGTCGTTTTGTTACTCATAAGACCAGATTTTAAACATTTAAATAAAACAGTAATATTGAATTGCCATCGAACTTATACGAGTATGCAAAATTTCATATCAATAGGTTGGTTTAAATGTAGCTTTGAAGATTTTACCTAATAATCCTTACTATTATTATAAACGCGAAAGTAACTCTGTCTGTCGGTCGCGTTTTCACGCCAAAACTACGGCACCGATTTAATCTTAATTTGGTACACAGATAATCTAGAGCCTGAAAAAGGACATAGGCTACTTTTTGCCGCGATAACCGACATCCACGGGGCGGAGCTGCAGGAAACAGCTAGTTATAAATAAATAATCATCCTACGGCAGTATAACGGAGAGAAAAACTAGGTCCTATATTTTTGTCCAGAACACTTACTATCCATGTGCCAAATTTCACTAATACCATTGAAGTCATTTTCGCGTGAAGAGGTAACAAACGTAAAACACACAAACTTTTCTATAACGTAACTATTCTATAACTGTGCATAGAAAGACTTGGCATACCTACACAAGAAACAAGCTAACATCAAAATCAATAAAAAAGCAATACATACATTTTGCGTTAAAAAAAACACGCTTTTACGCGTAAATATCATTTATGTAACCACAAACAAAAAAGTAGGAAATTATGAAGCAACGAGATCTATTGATCTTTAACCTCATTCTACAAAGCCGATTTTCAAGTGATTCTCAAGCAAAATGATTACGTCCTCGCACAGATCTTCGAAGATAAAAGAAATGAGTAAAAACAAAGCATTTCGTTTCAATATAAGATGTTCTTAAACATACAAACTTTGGTCTTTATTACTACGTAGGTACAGTTGTTGAACAAAGTATAAATCATTATTTATAGTAAGTAATATATAGTTGCCTTTCCACGGCTTTGCACGTGTGGACATTTATAACCTTTCAAAACATTTTAAGATACAAAATGTAGCCTAATTTACTCAGGGATAAACTAGCATTCTAAAGGTGTAAGTATTTTTGAAATCGGTCTAAATATTTTTGAGTTTATTCGTTATAAACTTACAAATACGAGTATACAAAAATACAAATTTCCTTTTTACAACATTTTTAATAAATTAAATTCCTCTGTTTATTATTATTAAATAAAATAAAAGTAAAAGTATGGATTATAGTGTAAGTAGATCATTTACGACTTTACTATTGTCACAATCACTCGCTGTGGAAATCGGCAATATAATTAAATAATAAGACTATGAATATGAATATTTTGTATAAAACTATTTTTAATATTATGAGTGGAACTCCTTCTATTTTTTATTTTGTAACATTAAGTTTCAACCCGGCCAAGTGCAAGTTGGTCTCGCTCATGAAGAGTTTCTTACCATTTTATCCACTTAAAGTTTTAATTATTTTTTATTATTTTTTGGCAGTTATAGAGGCAACAGAAATACACACTTTGTCAAAATTTCAACTCTCTAGCTATTACGGTTCATGAGATACAACCCGCTGAAAGACAGGCAGATGGACGTTCAGTCGAATTTAAAAAGGGCTCCATAAATTGGTACGGAACCCTTCATGCGCAACCGACTCGCACTTAGCCGGATTATATCCAAAATCACACACCTACAGCGAACAAAGGGTAGGATAAATTTAAAAATAATAATGGCGTCGGCTCGTGCGATATAGAGTGATGTTTGTAAATAGGTGAAGAAGGAAAATGGGTGTTAAGTCAAGCATTGGGGAAGGTGGGGTAAATTGAAGGAGGATTATTATGTATTTTTGTGTTATACCTACTGTGACTTTACATTTAAGGTAAATTTTAAGGCAGAATAAACAGATAAGAATCTGTTTATTCTGCCTTAAAATTTTTCTTTTAATAGTCGAATGTACGAAAAAGGTTTGTTGTTCGTGAAATTAATTTAATAAAATGGATTTAAACCGTCTTGGTTTATTACTATCGTTGTTTACTCCGTTAATTTGCGACACTTAAGTTGTTTGTTTTTCACCCGACAAAACATTAAATAACATAACCTTTCCTTTATAGTCGGGTAAAAAGTCTGTTGTCTATTTTTATAACTTTTGTTAGGTATAACTTTCGTCGCCTTATTGTAACCTTTTGTAGGTTTATAATGAAAATTATGTGATAAGTTACTCAAATACTTAATTTATAACTTATAAATATATAAAAGAGAATGTATGTGTGTATGTATGTTCACCTAAAAGTCGAGACCTGTTAGGCCAATTGATATGAAACTTTGCAGACTTATAAAGGGCGACACGACCACTCCAATGACCATAGTTACATTAGTGCCGGATAGGTGGCGCTGGTGGCAGAGATTTTTATCTTTTCAACCTTAGGTCGAATTATAGATTTTTTAAGTCGTAGCGCACCAGGCACCAGCTAATTAATTACATATAATATAATATACTATAATATTATAAAGCTGAAGAGTTTGTTTGTTTGAACGCGCTAATCTCAGGAACTACTGGTTCGAATTGAAAAATTCTTTTTGTATTGGATAGTCCGTTTATTGAGGAAGGCTATAGGCTATATAACATCACGCTACGACCAATAGGAGCGAAGCATAAATGAAAAATGTTGCAAGAATGAAAAACCGTTGAAACTAAAACACGCGAACAAAGTCGCGGGGGACAGCTAGTTTTATTTATAAATTTCTAGTCCATCAGTCCATCTAACATTATAGATAGCCATACAATTTGTGCTAAATACTACTTAACTAAAATGCATAGCAAGTGGAAATCTCACCTCTGAAAATGCAGGTAAATTTCGAACATAAATAATGAAGGGAACGAAGTTAACGTTAGTGACATGAACACGTTGAGAGCCATAATATTATTACCGGGGATTCATAGGGTCTGACAAAATGGCGGGGATTCTTGCGAAAAATTACGGTTGACAAGAAGGGATCTTAGATGTTTTTTGGTAAATAAGATGTGCAAAGGTTATCTACAAGGTTATATACAGTCGAAATATTGTTGCTCATGTATTTAAAAAATATATATACTAATTTACATTTTTATAGACAGTTGTGAATTTCTGATTCAGTTTCTAAATTACCTGCACAAACTTTTTTAGAAGGAATTTTTAGTTTGTGTGAAATTTCTGTGTTCGATCAAAAGGAAAGGAGTGCCAGCTTAATGTAATTGAAAGTACAAAAAATAATCAACAAAATGACCCCGTCTTCCTTTAAGAATTCCTCAATAGATTCTTGCGTTTTAACTAGCGAAGCTTCTAGTAAAATATCTTCTGCTCGAGTTCTTTAGTACTTAATTTCCGCGCTAATCTGTAAAGTCAAACATAGAGCTGCTAACTACACCGCTAGTAAAGGTCTAACTACTTCCTTGACTTTCCTTTAAAACTTTACTTTAAACTTCAGCCTTAGTTCTGAGACAGGATCAACATTTTGAGGATACAGTCACTTTGGTATTCATGTGACTTTCTCGGTACCAAACTTTCCATACATAACTTGGTTTTGTTATTAGGCAAAAATTCCTAGTTTTACCTAAATTTTCATCCTTGAGGTTGATACTTCAAGATTAACTAGCACATATTATGGGCCGATTGTAAGATGCTATCAGTAATTGTGGAAATAAAATCATAGTAATAAAATTGTCACTCCGGGAGTGCCGATAGAAGTGAAAACTTGAACGATTACAATATATGTAGATGTGGCGGTAACGGTAAAAATGTCGCGAATTAAATTGTTTTTTCCCACCTCAAAAAATGACTGACGCGCCTAAAGAGATTTAATTTCAAAAACTCTTGGGTTCATAGAAACATTCACATTGTGTCTCAAACAGTGGATCTCATTTTAAAGGGTGTTCACCCATTAAAAAAATTACCATATTTCAAAACTAAATAATGATGTGACCCACTTTCGACTGCTTTTAGAAAACTCTTTAAATTTTGATTTCGAATTTTTTGTAGCTTCTAGTCAAATAGTATTATTTTCAAAACAAGTGGGTCCTAAAATATTTACTTCCATCCCACCCTCTACATATTCATCTATTCTTTTTACAGAGGTGTAGGCTGGGGTCAGTCGACCGTTCCATTTGTAAATGGACAGTAGGTTTTTTTTACACAAAAGCACATTTATACCTGTCTCGCTTGGTTTAGTGAACATTTTTTTTTTATTCCATTTGCTATACGATGGCTATTACTCAATAATCAAAAGGGATATAACTCAACAAATATAATAAGGCATGAATTAAACATTCTAAACTACCTTTTGACACCGTCAGTCATATTAATATAAATATATAAATTTTACCTTACGAACACAGCGTTTTCAATATAAATATCAGCATAAATATTTAGCGCCTATTCTTATAGGCTTTGTGAAAAATTAACGTCTCTTGGGTTATCTCGACTTCAGCTCAGAGCAATTACTCGACTGACGAGAATTTCAAGATTGAAGCAGTCTTTAGAGATGAGGATGTAAAAACTTAAGCTATTGTATACATTTTTTATGGGCCTTATCTACTGTGGACCAGATTTTTTCTATGAAATAATTTATTATTTTTGTCTTTACTCAACACAAAATATAATTTCCGTTACCCACCGATATTTATTTTGTTTAGAGAGGGTAAGAGCTTTCTCGCATTGTAAAAAAAAAAATGTTTTTTGAATTTTTTATTGTTTTAAAAATAAACATTCGATACTTTAAGTAGAAGTACTTTTTGAGTATACTATAAGAAAATCTAAATTTGTCGTCGGCCAATAATTCAATGTAGGTTACGGACTAGTAAATAATATATTTTATTTGAAGAGGTTGTTTTTTTTTAAGTTTAATTTATAGGAGCGTTTGCAGAATACATTTGCAATACATTAATTTGTCGTGGTGGCTTAGCGGTTCGACTAACGGATGACGTGTGTGCACAAAGTTGAAGGTATGAAACCACTATAGGCATAGTGACTTTTTCAAAGTAAGATGTACTTTTTTTAATTATTCTAAAACACCATTGGCAAAAATAAAATTATAATCAGGTTTAAATTTTTGCAAGTGAGCAAGTGTGGTGATCTCTCCTCGTGATTTCTCTACATGAGAAGAGGCATGTACCCAGCAGTGGGAAAATTATATGGGAATATTATAAAAAAATACAAAACGTGAATTTTATTCAAAAGTCCAGGCACGTTATTATAGTAACAATCAAACATATCTAAGCGTTTACCTTTTTAGAATCCCATCGTTTTACATTAAATTCTCATTAAAATACGAGAAATACACAGTCCAGCTACCCAAAAATATATTACAGTACAATAGGCATGTTTCCTAATTTTTTTTTTAATGTCCGTCTTGTAGATCAATGAATTTTATCGGACACGTATTTTTTCTTTTTCCCTGCAAACAAAAAATTATCAAAATACAGAGAACGGAAATTACGCGTGACGTCACTCCTCGCTACGATTTTTAGCGAGGCGTGGCGTCATAAGCCCCCACTCCGAAACTTTAAAGCGGTGTATCTTTGTATTTTTTTATTGTTTTGATATCTATATCTAGATAACCTTCATTGAATTATCTAACTGACGGACTAAATATATTTTAACTTTTCACACCCAGGAAACATCCCTATTGTAGGCAGAAACTTTGAGTGTCAATTAAAGAGGCATCCTTAAAAGAGTTGGCCATAAAAGAACACGTTAATACAAACAAGGAAAGTTTTCGCATCTACTTGTTGCCATTTTTCTTCAGTTCTAATTAAGCTTAGCGTTATTATTATTAGTTCGTTGAAAAGTTTTTTTTAATGAACAAATCTTTGCACCTTCGAACAAAAGTTGCCGTCTGGTGAATTATTATTTCTGGTTGTTCATATCATGTTTTTGGGTTCCGTACCCAAAGGGTAAAAAGGGACCTTATTACTTAGACTCCGCTGTCCATCCGTCTGTCCGTCTGTCACCAGGCTGTATCTCATGAACAGTGATAGTTAGACGGTTGAAATATGAATATTTAGTTATAATTATTATCACTTTAAAAATAAATAATTAAATTAAAAATAAACTAAATAGGTCCCATAAAATACGTGATTTTTTTGCGTGCGCAAGTCCGACTCTCAGTTGACCGGTTTTTTTAGAATTTATTGTAACGTGATTTTTGATTTTGTAATCAAATATTTTTTGAGTTGTTCTAATGTAATTTAATTATTAGATTTTTTAAATTGATTCGGCTTATAAGATCGTTTTTTACTGGAGGCAACATCATCTTACAAAATGTTGTCTAGTAAAATAACATTTCTGTCTTTGCCTTTGAAGTTGACGATAAAATAAAATACAGGCTCTACCTAGTTTGGTATCAGATGGCCGTGTGTGAGTTGTCCAAAGACATTATTATTTCTTCTTTCATTTGCAACAGCGCAAACTCTTTAATATACGCAAAGGTATAGAAAAAAACCGGCTAAGTGACAGACAGACAGAAGACAGACGGACAGACGGACGGGCGGACAGCGGACTCTTAGCAATAGGGTCCCGTTTTACCCTTTAAGTACGAAACCCTAAAAACTAGTATGAAGTTTTCATGAGTATTCTACGAAATAAAGACATGCTTAATCTGAAAATGTAAAACTTTATCAAAATTTATTACATTAGGCAAACACAATGTACACTCCATTATACACTAAAGATTTCATGTCTTTGCGTTAGCAAGATTTTAGTATTTCGTTTTATGAAATAATCTACTGAATAACTAGTTAAATCATGAAAGTTGCGACGACAATGAAACTGTAACTCAAGAATTTTATTGTTATTAATGGTGGCCATTTTAGTTTGAATAGACTTACAAGATAAGAAACTCTTCGAAACTTGTATGTAATTATATTTTAATACCGTTTTTAGTTACTTATTTAGATTTATTTACGGTCATAATTTGTTTGATGTTTTAATATAAAGTAATTCATTTTCAAATGTGATTGTTTGTTCTATAATCTTTATCCATATCCAATACTTATATCAAAATGCGAAAGTAACTGTGTCTGTTACGTTTTCACGGCTAAACTGTTAAACCAATTTTGATGAAGCTTGATATGGGGAAAACTTGGATCCCAAAAACGGACATACACTACTTTTGCCGCTATATCCGGCACCCATACGAACGAAGCCGCGGGCAACAGCTAGTTATAATTAAAACTCACGCAAATGTTCTTGTGCTAATAATTAAAGAAGTAATTTACGGATTTCTGAAAATCAATTACGAACCGTCACCTCTAGAGAATTATTGCTGAGAATATAATATTCTCTGCTTAACCATTCTAATAACTTTATAATGAAACATAGAACTCGGATTAATTATGTTCAATATAAATTATATAGCGGGTAGCTCACCTATTGATGTTATTTCATATAATTAAGATAAATACAAATTGCTTAAATAGCGAAACAGTATTTCGGAATTAATAAATTATAACATAAATCTACGCGCGATTTTATTGAAATATTGGTTGCGTTTTAAAACCACAATTGACTATTATTACTTTAATAAATCAGATAAGGTTAAATATTCAGGATTCGATAACAGTAGGTAATTTTAATTCAATTAATTGCTAATGAGTTAATCTGCCTAGTGTTTTCAAAGGTACTTGAATATTTTATATCCTTAATTGAACTGCAAATGTAAAGCTTTTAGGGCTGATTTTTTCTACGCCAGATAATATTATGCGACGAATAATTTTGAATTTTTGGCAGGTTTTCCATACAAAATTGTCAGACGTCAATTTATAGCTATTATTATTTATTAACGTTAAATAAACAGATTTATTTTATTACATTATTCATATTATTAATTTATTACATTATTATGTAGTTTAATCAAGTTTCAGAGCTTTTATTAAATAAAATTATATTCTATAGGTAGATAATATATTATAATATAATCTTATTTATTAATCGATGAGTAATTCTTAATATTAATTGTTGTCGGAGCATTTAAATACCTTCCCACCCATTTAATTTAAATACCAGTTACCAACTCTGTAATACTTAAATAAATGTAATTTCCAAATGTAAACTTAACAACCTATAAACGGAATCGCAGCCGTTAAAAAACGATTTAACCTGTAATCGTTACAATTAAATAGAGACTTAAAAGACCCTGAAATAAAACTCCAATTTAAATGGCATTTTTAGTAAAGGGTTATCGAGATAAGATCTTATATTTTTTTGAAGATTTTGCACAAATAACTGAGTACTTAGATAATTTTAAACGATTCCGGTATTAGAATTTCTGAGTACTTTTTTGTTTATGGTAATTAGAATTGCCTCTCTCTGTTTTTATTTTTCCGATGAAAAAGAGCCGAACTTTATACGGGAAGTTAGTAAGTACTTGGTTTGATTTCGGGCTCAATTTAATCAGAGAATATATCGTAACTTACTTTATTGGCATTACTTCCTTCTTACTGTGGCTTTCTTTAATTCAGATCAATGTTGTTAATGTTGGTTTTATGTCCCACATCAAATAAAAGGTTTGTATTACAAGAATTCTTTTGTTTCGTTGATACGTTCAAGTGCCGTCTATCTATACTAATATTATAAAGCTGAAGAGTTTGTTTGTTTGTTTGAACACGCTAATCTCAGGAACTACTCTTTCGAATTGAAAAATTATTTTTGTATTGGATAGTCCGTTTATTGAGGAAGGCTATAGGCTATTTAACATCACGCTACGACCAATAGGAGCGGAGCATAAATGAAAAATGTTGCAAAAATGAAAAACCGTTGAAACTAAAACACGCAAACAAAGTCGCGGGGGACAGCTAGTATAATATAATCGTTTAGTTACAATAATAGGGTAAAATACTAGATATAAACAACCAAAATCTAATCAGTTCGTCAGTTAGATAATAAAAAATATAGGACACGTATTTTTTGCTTTTTCAAAATAAGGAAACACTAAGAAGATAAAATGAATCAAAGTTTAGGAGCGGGGGCTAATGACCTTCATGCTTTTGTATAAAATGCGCGAAATAGTGACGTCATAAGACATTTAAATTCAATGTATCGCCGTGAGTTTATAGTCACGTAAAGTAAGAAAAAAATACGTGACAAATATTTATTAAACCAAACTGAAATTAAAATATAATTGTCATTCATTCCATAATAATTTTGACATTTAACGCATCTATAATATTTTATGATTCATCTGCTGATCGTCAACTTTTTATTGCCTTGAAAAATATACCTTTAAATGATGCCAACATAATGTAACCTAACCCAAAATAGTGTACCTATACAATTCTGAGGGCTAGTCCTACTTATAACCCATTAATAAAACAGTGTGGAAGCAAAAGGCACTCCCAAGAGTTGCCATCATGTTCAGATATGAAAATATGAAACCTTCTTAAATCAATTGCAAGTCAAGTATAACCTCAGGGAAATAAATATCTGACTAGGAGTGTAATAACTTTTTTATTTATGCATAATTTTGAGGGACCTTAGATAACAAGATAGGTGTTGCTTTCCCATTTATTTTTTCCGAAGGTTTAGCATAAGGAATAAGATACCGGTTCTGTTAGCTTACAGAATTATATGATTACTAAACAGATTGAATGAAAATTTGGTTTTGTATAAAATGTTGTGTGAGTGAGAATCAATTAGAAGAGCTTTTTTTGACTTTGGATTTTTTTGTACTCACTATATAATATTTGAATACATATCTTCTTTTCCTTAATATTTTTAATATAAAAATAATAATATCTTGGGACAAACACTAGGCAGAGCCTGTATAATAGCAACCAGACAACTGATAAACATATTTATATATTTCTAAATACTTTGATATTACAGATAAATTACACCCAGAAACAGAACGAATGATCATACTCATCACACAAAGATTTGTCTTGGTTGGGAATTGAACCCATGACCTTCAGTTTAGCAGTAAGGATTACCAACCACTAGACCAACAGGCCCGTCAAAAACAAAGATGGCTTGTAACTGTCCAAATGCAGGGCAAAGGTCTCTTCTCATATTTAGAAGTAATGTGCATTAGTCATAACTCTGTTTAACTGTAAAAGCTACTAAAGAACACCAATCACAAGATTTCAGTAAGAACATTCTTTAAAACACTTCCGAACCCCTAAAAAACAATGTAAAACCCTAAACACGTCATTTGGTTCCGCATCAAAATCATTGATATACCAAAAATTGGTTTCATAAAATATTCGGTGGGTATCGGCATGCAAATTGTGATCACCCAATAACACCACTTGAAGGCATTATCGTACACACTTCAGTAAAATTGCTTCGCCTCTTCAACGGAACCCTTAAAGAGGGTACTGGAATCTGGAAGTGATGCGGTACATCTTCAACTTGATTTTATATCAATATCTTTTGCATTTTGATTTGTTTGATAAATATGATTTAGCTTTTTAGGGATATAGAAATTTATGTTGTTAAGTTCATGGATGTGAGTTCTGCAGTCTTTTGTTTTTTTTTAAGGTTAGTTTTCAGCTTTTATTTTAAGAATCAATTAAGATTATTTTGTCGTAATTTGCGAGCCATAGGTTTGTAACTATGCGATCCGACGAATGGGTTTCATATTGATTGTTTGGTTCATTTTATTAATTCACAATTTTTTATTTTAATCTATACTTAATAATCTATATCTATACCAATATATAAAGCTGAAGAGTTTGTTTGTTTGAACGCTATAATCTCAGGAACTGCTGGGCCGATTTGAAAAATTATTTCAGTGTTGGATAGCCCATTTATAAAGAAAGGCTATAAGCTATTTTTTTTGGTCGCATTACGATGCGACCAAAAGGAGCGGAGCATAAATGAAAAATATTGCAAAAATGAAAAACCGTTGAAACTAAAACACACGAGCAAAGTCGTGGGGGACAGCTAGTATTATATATATTAATTAAAATATTATAAAGCTGAAGAGTTTGTTTGTTTGAACGCGCTTATCTCAGGAACTAGTGGTTCGAATTGAAAAAATCTTTTTGTATTCGATAGTCCGTTTATTGAGGAATGATATATGCTATATAACATCACGCTACAATCAATAGGAGCGGAGCATCAATGAAAAACGTTGCAAAAATGGGTAAAATATTCTTTACTTCTGAGGTTATAGGTTGATGTTTTTATTTAAAAAAAAGAATTAGGGTTTCGCGCAAAACATACGTAACCCATAAAAGTAAAACACGCGGACGAAGTCGCGGGGTACAGCTACACTTAATAAAAGATGCTTTCTGGTTATTTGTAACCAGAGAATATTTTAATGATCAATAACGAAATATATAGAGCGGATTAGACAACAGTTCCTAAATCCCAAACTACCTTCTTTCTCCCACAAACTAACTTTATAATTTCGTACCGTCGGACACATTATCCGATTTCATCAGATAATTAAGATTGGATAGTATAGAATAGGGAGGTGTACATTGTGTTCAACAATCGCAATTCAAGCCAGTCCCTAATGGATTAACACAAACACACAATATCAGAATCATACACGTCAATATTGGCACTGATTCTGTGCTACACAAACCAAACCAAAACTAAACTAAAACAATGCTATCTTTTACTAACATACAGCGTGAGAAAAGAACGGCGATAGATAGCAAAAAACTCAGAAATGTTAAACTAGTTCACGCCTAAAATAACACTGTGTTTTCAGAGCGCGTATTCAAAAAATATGCATGCTGTCAAATTTTATATAAAATTTTCGTTTTAACTTATGCGACAGCTCTAATTTACGTCTGTCTCTTTCTTATTTTATGCATTTGAAAAAGAAACCGATAGTCTAAAATAAATTTAATTCGTGTTCAACAGAATCAGAGCCGGTCTAGCATTTGTGGCTGTATATTGATTACTGAGATAGACGTGACAAATTCTAGGCTGTCTCGTTAACGAGAAGCAATGGATCAGCAAGCTCGTCAGAGCGAATACACCAATAATAGTCTAATTGATGGCATCAGAATGCTGCAGCCGCAAACTGTCTCATTAGATTGTGTGTATGTACCTATTATACATGAATATTTACGTCTATGTACCTATACAATATACCTATTGAGGTAACTATGATTTTTAAAAGACTAGTAGCCCGCCCAGGCTTTGCACGGGTATTTGACAAAAAAAATATATAAAATGTATATATTTATATACAAATATACATAGCCTATGTCACCCGAGGATAATATAGCTTCCCAACAATAAAATAATTTTTGAAATCGGTACAGTAGTTTCGGAGCCTATTCAATGCAAACAAACAAACAATTAAATCTTTTCTTTTTATAATATTATTTTAGTATAGATTACAGCGAATAACACTTTTACAACTAAATAACTAATATTATTAACTTCTATTTTTGTGTTTCATGTCTAAAAGATAACGAATCTACCTTCTAACTTAATGTCTACTCTCGATCCATCAGTGTTACTTTAGAAAAAATATGGTCGATGTATTGCGACTCACAATACTACACTACAGCAGTGTGAGCAAAAGTATTATGGAAGTCTGAATTCGGTTAAAAATCGGAAACTACAAAAAATCGAGGAACATAATAATACCAGCCTATAAATGTCCCACTGCTGGGCACAGGCCTCTTCTCATATAGAAAAGGAAAGAGCATTGGTCACCACGCTTGCTTATTGCGGGTTGGCTATTTCAGATTCCAATTGTTGGAATCCAGGTTTCCTCACGATGTTATCCTTCACCGATTGTCAATGATGTATTAGAATAATTAAAAAAAAATAACATATAACTTTGAAAAAGTCACATTGGTGCTTGCCTGTAATGGGTTCGAACCTGCAACCTTGTGCACACAAATCCCTTCATAGAACGACTAGGCCACTACGATACCATGACGACGATGACACAGGGGGGTAATTCGAATACCTCTGGACACCCGATCGTTTATGAACCACCCTATATATATGGGCCACCCTGTATAAAAATAACTCGGATGTTAAAAGGTGTACACAATCCGTGATAGTTAATTACGGTCAAACCACACCTATGTCATCGTCCACAACATACTCAATACAAACTAATTCAAATTCAGCTTACATCAATAGACATCTCGACGCTGCAACTTGCAACCGAAATCCAATCAGGCCACAGAATCAGTGACACGCTATTGTGGATATCGCCGGTCAAAGGGAAGCCAAACCATTACAGTAAGTGTCAGTCATTGTGTCAAATGCTTGACGTATCTAAAGGAAACTATACAAGAAGAGACCGGCAGGGTTATTTGCTAAGCCGGTTGTCAACTAAAGCAATAATTGCTTTATAAAAAACACTGTGAAAATACGAATTTCGTATCGTCTCACTTCGATGACCAACTAGATCTACTACGACGTAGTTGGTCACCGACGTTAGCCGATACTGAATTATCGTTTTTACCGCTATTTTTATGCAGTAAACATCGTTTGGGTTGGCAACTGGAGATAGCATATAGGACTACAGGGTTGACAAATAGGCTCTGCCTTAAAAAGTTTGCTAAGTGTTGTATAAAAATACGAAAGATTCAGTGTTTACTATGGCATTTTCTGTCAATGTTAAACTTTACTGTACTAAATATGAGAATTAATTTTGATTTTAATGGCCGTTTTTTGACTATTACAATCATAATATTAACTTATTATTTCCTGGCTAACACAAAATAACCTCCATTTTCTAAAAGAGATCAACTTTATCTTTTGTCAAATCTTCTGATCACGACTATGATTGGTTGACAAAAGACTACCAACTAATCATACCGCAAACCAAAAGGGTTTAAACTATTTAAAAAAAAAATGGGTTAAGTGTTGTTAAATTAAATCACACTCATTATTGAGTATTTGTCACACACAGAAAACATTTTTCTTTCGTTTGATTATTATTTAACAAACAATTTTTTACTAATCTTCATTGCTGTACCCGACAGAATTTATAATTAACAGCAAAATACAATAATTAAATTCTATATTACAATAAGCAGATGAATAAAACTAATATAGTTCGATATGAATCTTAAACACACTCAAAATAGAATTATTCAATTCGTGGAATGAAAACTATTTTATTACATTGTTACAATATAGTGTTAAACTTAAAACCATTTCTGAATTTAGCGTGTACGAAAACTATTTACTTTAGTAAATAGTTTTGTTTGTTGAATTGAATATAATTTACTATTAACTAACAAATATCCGAGTACCGCAACATCTTGTTAAATAATGGCTTACAAACTCAGTTCTATTGATATCTGTATTTATATGTAGGTATATCCATAGTAATAATAAAATTGAATAGCTTGTTTGATTGAACTCGCTAATCCCTAGAATTGCAAGTATAAATTGAGTTATATTTTTGTTTTAGATAAACCAACTGCTTAGGATGTGTTTTGGTTTTAATATTGTGATCCTTATGGCCAAATATTTAAACGCAACTCAATTATAAGTCATAATTATGTGTCAAACTGTCTCCGTCAAATTAAGGTGAAAAGTAGCAAGAGATTTAAAAACCTCATAAAGTTAAGTTTTGTCTGAGTATTTGGGAGATAGGAGCCGGGCAAAATAAAAATTTACAGGCGGGTGAAACGGCGTGGCACAGTTAGTGAATAGAATATAGTTGTCGATAATTTCACCAACATTAAATTTTCGATGTAATTTGGTTTGTTGAAGACAAATGACTGTGGTAACGACACGAAGTTAAGTTATCGATAATTACTGAAAGGTATTCTGTTTAAGATGTTAAGAAATATTGTATCATCAATTTCTTAATGAGAAGGTCGTTTATAACTTCTTTCTTTTTTATTTTTTCTATATACTTTTAAAAACCGGCTAAGTGTGGGTCGGGCTTGCTCATGAAAGATACCGTACCATTTCATGGAGCCACCTTTAATTTTTAATTTATTATTATTCTTTATTGTTATAGCGGCAACATAAATACACATTCTATGGAAATTTCAACTCTTTAGCTATTGCGGTTGAGATATAGCCCACTGACAGACAGATGGACGGACAGTGGGGGCTTAATAATAGGGTACCGTTCGGATATAAAACCTCAGCTGATTCCTTATTTCCATGGTGATATTAAGACTCTTTTAAAAATTAACTGAATTGGTTAGATCGTTACTTAGTTATTTTTATCAATAAAACTAAATTGTTAATTAAATACCTAAAATACATAAGTACCGTAAAATAAAAAATAAAATAAAAGTACTTCGTTCTAAGTTCGAATAATTCAAATCGTTAATTTTCATTTTCGAAGAAGGATTTTCTTGAATACACAAATCTTTCAAAAGTTAAACTTTTCAAACAATTAGTTAAGAAATAATTTATCCTCCAGATTGTTATTGGGTAGATAATTCGGTAGACTGCCAGAAAACTTTAAGAGATTAATCATATTGAATAAAAAAGGACGTGACCCATCGTCGAAAGAGATACAGAAACCCAAAGTTAAGAACAGCACTCAAAACTTCTGAGAAAGTTAACAAAACAGCTGATATTGTTAAAAAGTATCTCAGATTGTTAGCAGGTATTTGTATCCATATTAATAAAAAATCGAAAGTGATCACTGAATCGAATTTTTCAAATTGGTACGAAGAAAGTTTAAACTTACCCAAAATACTTATACAAATATATAATAAAAATGGAACTTGATAAATTTTATTTATTGATTAATTTATTTTAATTATGTTCAGTATACTCCTCGAATAATAATTGAAATTAAATATTGCACGCAAATAAGTCCGAACTTATTTTATAAAAATAATAATTATTATTATTTTTCACGAATACGAAAAATATTGAGTACTGCACTAGTGTATAGCTTTCTGTGATGCAATTTGTTATTTGATGTCATTCGATCGCAATGAAATTGGAAAACCGAAAATGATTTAAACATTTTTACACACGTACTGTACAAATATAAACCAATGCAATTTTACTTTGCTTTTCATTGGAAATTCAGTTGTTTTAATTAACCACGGTGTGATCGTTCGATCCATAAATAATGTTTCTATCGTTTATACCAACGTTTTTTACATTTACTTAGTGGTTGCTATTGAGTTTATAGTATAACCTATGACGTATATTTTATATTATATACAAACCTATTATTAGTATAGGTCAACGACGCGATGGCAAAAGGAAGACAGGCGAAGGAATGGAAAGACGACATAAGAAACATTGGAGGCGCTACCTGGTCTAGAAAAGCTAGAGACAGAAAGGGGCGGAACCAGCTCAAGAGGCGTATGTGTCACAGGACACGCCGATCACTTAACCGGAAAACCCGCTGTGCTAGATTTAAGTTTTTAATACTATTAGATTACAATATGTTCTTGTTTAGTTCTTGAGCAATAAAGGCTTAATAATAATAACATTTAGCGTAGGTACTAACTCAGTCTCGCCTGTCGCCTCATTTCACCTGTCGCAGTCAACTTCTACAAGTCGTAGCGTGATTTTGTACAAAACTTTCCCTTATAAATAGGGTTAAGATAAGAAAATCATATTTTACCAAATTGAATTTTTCTAAGCCATTGCTCGAGATAATGATTATTGATCGGACTAGTATTTAGCCACATTAATAATAGCGTTGAATAGGTTAGTTCGATAAGTACTTCTATAAATTAAATATATATCAAATTTCGATAGAAAACTAAAAAGAGTTTTTTATTTATTTATTTCTATTTCTGGATCAACTTAAGTTATTCACAAGGTAACTATAGGTACCGTTTTAATGTTACAAAAATCATCAAATTAAAATAGGTTTTTTTTTAATGGATTATTACCATTTTTTTGCTCCATTTCCCGTCTATCAGTCGACTGCGGTTTCACATCAAAGCATTCAAATTCCTTTTTTTGTTCTAGATATGTGATATCACACAATGGCACGAACACACACGCCGTGGAGGGATCACTGGCAAATGGACAGCTTCCTCATGAAGGTTGACACTAAGACCTGAGAATGAAACACCGTTGGAGTCTACTTCAATAAAATGGAGTTCGCCTCTGTTATACCGACTAATGTGAGTTGATAACCAATCCTTTTACCTTATAATTTTTATTGCTTGTAATAGGGTAGATAACTGAGTATGAAAAGTCTAAATGTAATAAGTCCGTCAGTAAGATAATAAAAATATATAAGACACGTATATTTTGCTTTTTTCAAAATAAGAAAACACAAAGTAGATAAAGCCAATCAAAGTTCAGGAGTGGTGGCTAATGACGTAATGCTCGCGTACAAAATGCGCAAAATTGTGACGTAATGCGACATTTCAAATTGATGTATCGTCGTGAGTTTTTGGTCACGCAAAATAAGAAAAAATTCGTGACTAATAAATTTTTTACAATATTTTTTTTATTTATTTTATTTTTATTTGATTTAAGTATTTATGTACACATACAACATGATTTATAAACAACATATATACAATCAGACAGATGTACAAGGGTACCTATCTGACGGACTTTACAAAATAAGATGTATTATTAATTTTATGATTCTTATTAATCTTTTTTAATGTAAGAAATTATGTGCATTCTGTTATTTTTCTACTCAAATAACAAACGGAAAGAAAAGAAAATACAGTAACACTGTTTTTCTTTTCTTTCCGTTTACGCATTTAAGTATTGTCTTTTTATCGTCCTGTCAATGGGATGTCGATAAACGATTTATTGATATTTAGTTTTTAGTTAGTTATCTGCTGCTAATGCAAAAAAAAACATACTATCTACGTATTATTTTTTAAGCATCAACGCATGTTGAGTGAATATTTATAATCAAATACAAATAGCAGAAAGAAAAACATCAGACAGGACTCGAACCTGCGACTACTTGCTCAACACGCCAGTCGCTTTACCAACTACATACTATCTACATCCTATAATTTGATTATTAGACACGGAGCCTCTGGGTTTATATATCAAAACATTTACAACCAAGTTAAGACATGTTATTAGTTAACTATCTTATCTCAATTTTAGAAGGCAAGACATTCAATTTCCTTTAACATCCGCATCATCGCTAATCATGTTAGTAAGTTAAGTGAAATAATCTAAGCGAAACTTAACTTGTTATAGTTAAATAATATTCGATGAAGCTTACTGAGTCATCTAGGGACCTGTCCCGGGTAGACAAAACATACTTACTTAAATGAATTTTCCTTCCTCTTGAATCACTCTATCCATTGGTGAAAACCATATGAAAACCTGTTCGGTAGTTTTTGAGTTTATCACGTCAAGGCAGACGCGGTGGGAGACTTTGTTTTATAATATTTTATAGCTGTTTAATCACATCTAGTAACTAAATAGTGATTATGTTGAATGAATTATGCTTCTATAAAGTTAAAACACGCAAACTGCACTGCCCGACACTCTATTTTGATACCCGCGTGGGAAAAAATTATGGAGATCGACTATTTCGGGTGGTCTATTAAAAGTTTGAGGAGCCCACATGATAAAGCGATATTTGTATCATTTTATCAATAACAATTTACTGAAGCGTATTTCTCCGAATCGCCCAACTAGTTTTGGACCCTATAAATATGAGTCCTTAATAATGAGCTGACGCGACGGTGTTATAGAAATACGCGTAAATAAACCATTACTTGTAAATAATTATGAACCCGCACGAAAGTAATCTTTACTAATATTTTAAATGCGAAAGTAACTCCGTCCGTCTGTCTGTCGCGCTTTCAAGCCAAAACTACTGAACCGATTAAAATTTTTGGTATACAGATAGTCTAGAGCCTGAGAAAGGACATAGGCGAAAACCGACATCCACGCGGGCGGAACCGCGGGCAACAACTAGTTATTATATATACGTACATTGTTTATCTGTCAACATATTTTTCAATCAAAAGTTATCAAAACTTTTCGTAATAATGAGTTTCGACCGAATCTCGATGAAAATAATACGTTCTAAAAATAGTATAAAATAAACCTTTCGGCCAATATTTCGTTTGATCTCGGTCAAGTGTTAAATATTTATGTTACGTAGCAAGAAAATCGCTCTCAATATTTCAGAAAGTTAGGAGCATAAGTTACTTATATTTTACTAAGAACAAGCTGCTTAACTTTGGTCATTTAATTTTAAGTTAAAATTAAAGTTTGTGTAACAACAATTTTAGGGGTAACTGTTTATTTATTTTTCCCTGTAGTAAGTTCACGTAGTGCTCAGAAGATTGAAATGGTTTTTTTCAAGTAATATTTTCAATCCTTAAATAATTAAATGTGCTTTTAATAATGACAATTTGGTTGACAATATTCTTTGACACGGATGTTAAAAATCAATTTTAACATAATATATCATGATACTTTTTATTATCACTAGATTCGCCATTTCTTGACTGACTATCTATATAAGATGTTTCAAAATAAACTCAGGGCTCCCCGTAATTTGGGAACCTTTTTTTAAATATAAGCGGCAGTAGCCTAATGGTTAGGGTGACGGCCTTGTGATCGAGAGGTCTCAGGTTCAAACCCCACCCATTGCACTATAGACGTGAACCCACTCCAGAAAAAAACATATTTACCTTTAAAAAAAACAATGAAAACTAGATTAACTAAATTTAATTATAATAACAAATAATCATCTAATTTATATGACAACACAAAGCTAAATATTTTTTTCGATTTCCATTAATACACACACCACGTTTACTCAAAGAATCTCATATCCTAGCTAGCATCAATTATACCATAATTCAAGATGGCCGTTTGAATAATTCATGTGACGTCACAGGTGGCGCTTCAGTTGAACGAGACAACGGTGGAATATGACGACGCAGATGATCCGGACGCGGTCACACTGCTGTCTATACTGCTCGTTGGTTAGTATATATACCTATACTTTAATATTATAAAGAGGAAAGATTTGATTGTTTGTTTGTTTGTTTGCATTGAATAGGCACCGAAACTACTGAACCGATAAGAAAAATTCTTTCACTGTTGGGAAGCTACACTATTCCCGGATGACATGGGCTACATAATTATTTTTATTTTTTTCTTAAATGCCCGTGCAGAGCCGGGGCGTGCTGCTAGTTATCTATAAACATTTTAGGCTTATATCTAAGTCAGGCGCGTATTTAATTTTGTATTTTTTGTTAAATACACGAGCGAATCCGGGGCGGGCTGATAGTATATATATCGACTTCCGCACTATGAAACTTAATCCTTGTATTTCAGGGGTTTCACAAACATCCAAATCACATGCACAAAAACCACCCAGACTGAGAATTAGCATTTGTGGATCACAAAAATGTTTGTTCCATGCGGAGATCGAACCCGTAGCAAGTTGCGAACTGTGGTAGTTAGCGTGGTGACTTATACCACTCGGCTACCCGTGCAGTCAAAATATAGTTTTATTATTATCAGTTAGCCTTTAATCTACAGTAAGATAAGTTATAGGCTGGTATTTCCTAAAATACGTTTGTTTTTTTACGAAATTGGAGGTCCGATTGATGTAGTAAGGAAGCGATAATTAATTCTTTTTTGTTAAGGCTTTAGTTCGAGTCGGAACTAGAAAACGTAGGCCGAAAAGACGCTGGCGGGACATCGATCGCTATTTACCGGATTAGTAGGAAGCGGCTTCAGAAAAAAGAGCCTAGAGCAAACTGAGGAAAACCTTTGCCTAGAAGTGGGACAGCTAAAAGATTAAATAAAAAAAAGGCTTTTGTCCTGAAAAAATATTTTTTTATGATAACAAAGGTTTTACTGTACCTAGGTGAATTAATGAGTTTCTAACACGCCAAGTAAACACGTAAATTAATAATAATGCTAGCCCCTATATCAATTAAAGCTAATTTATTAAATTCAGATACGAGCTACTAGAGGTGGAGTAACAACCCGTACATTTTAATTTAATTAAATGCAAAGTATCTCGTTTGATCTGCATGTTACACTTTCTCAGAACAACTGAACCGCTTTCAATAAAATTTGGTCCGAAATAAGTCTAATAAATAACACTTCGCCTATTAAAGTAACCCCCGAATACTAAAATGCTAATTAACTTTAAGAAGTTCTTAAATTTCTATTTGTTGCTACTTTACACCGGAAATTGATAGCATGAGACTTAACAGCGGCTTCCAACTGATTGACGTTTTAGTAATTGCTAACTTTTAGAGATCATCGCAGATTAAATGAAAGAATAAAACCTTGTACACGAGATATAATAAAGAATATAAATATAACACATACAGATATAGAACCAAACCGCAACAATTGTGGACAGAACAGTGAAACAAAAGACAACACAAACAGAATAATATTCAAAATATTCAAAAATAAAATTAAGAGTAAAACAGGGATTGTAGAAAAGAGTCTACATATAACAGTATTCGACCATAAGACTATTAATTACTATAAGTATGACTAAAGATAAGATAAATATTACTAAGGCTGCGATGGAAAAAGTTTAAACAAATATCAGGAACGTCAATGAAAATAATAATACAATAGGATGATGGGCAAACTTGCCAAACAATACAATTTGAAATAATCTGATACATAAACATCAATGGCTGACGACGGCTATCCTAAAACAGATTTGTATAGAAATCGATGGAGGTCCATTACAATGAGTTCTTTGTAAAACCGAACGTTGGATCTGACAGTTTCTTATCCTTATTACTAAAAGCTTGATTAAGTTCAAGTAATTAATTTTGCGTTTAAAGGACTTACCTACTTAGATGTAAATGTATTTTAGGTCAATGGTGTTTTAGCACGAACTGTACGTCAGTTAGTGTGTATAATAGGTGCTATTGTTGGAAGAGCGTCACAAATTTAATGCTATGTAAATTAATATTGCATAGTATGTAATAATAATACAAATGCTGTATCTTTGAATCTAGTTAATTAATTTAGAAGCAATTTTTTTTTGAAAGTATTTTCCTAAACTGTTGAGTATAAATATATTTAATCATAATTATGAATTATTACATAATACCGGATACTAGCTCAGTGCGCTTCGCTTCACCTAAAATAATCTACAATTCGAACTATGATTCAAAAGATAAAAATATCTGCCACAAGCGCCACCTATCCGGCACTAACTTAGCTCTTTATAAGTTTGCAAAGTTTTATATCAATTGGGCTAACGGTTCCCGAGTTTTAGGTGAACATACATGCACAAATATATTCTCTTCTATTTATATAGATTAAATAAATCAATCTGTTCGTCTCTTACCTAAACTTTAATGTAAAAACTAATAATTAAATTAAATTAAAATAAACTTAAGGGGGCTTAAACCCCAATAAAAGTTACAGGGTACTTCTTGACATCAATGCGGGCAAAATTGCTAAAACAAGCTAGAATCTCTACATATATATATAATTAAGCGGAAGAGCTTATTACAGATATAGTTTTTTGTTTGGATTTTATAAGAAGATGGAAAACATATTCAAGGTATCCCTAAAACTACATCACTTATCACCTTATAACCTAGGCATATAGGTATTCAAATGGTATACGAATCTAGGTATACGATAGATAAAAAAAGACTTACTAAAATCAAGAATTTTCTTGAAAGGGTTTTTCCAACAAACACGAAGGAAATTTCCATATTGAGCACGGTTTAAACGCAGTTTACCGGTCACTTATCACGCTAGAAGATGGTAGAAGCACCATCAAAATATCCTTGGAGATTGATACCATATCTACCTTATTTCTGCAACATGTTTTATGTAGCTGCCTCCGTGACTTCGTCCGCGTGTTTTAGGTCCATGGGTTCGTCAAATTTTGCGCGAAATATTATGTTTTGCAAAAATAAAAATATTCCATTTATTATTATAAATGTGAAAGTAACTCTGTCTGTCTGTTACGCTTTCACGGATAGACTGCTGAACCGAATTTCGTAAAACATTGTATGGAGTGAGCTAAGATCCCAAGAAAGGACATAGGCTACTTTTTGCCGCGATAACCAATACACTCACAGGCAGTGTCGCTGGAAAAGCTAGTTGTCTATATTATTTCTCAGGAATCTGGCTATGATATACAAAAAATTTTTTTTCAATCTGACTGATATGTTATTGTAATATTTCTTAGTTGATAACTTTTTATTTTAGCTTTTAATTTTCAATAAGTAGATAATATTTAGGGAGGTAAATCTAATTTACTGGTCGCTTACCACGCGCAAGATTGTAGATTGGATTTAGATATGTAGAAGCACACTATGAGAAAATCTAGGAGATTGATACCCTAACATTACTGCATCATCATATTCATAATACTAGCTTGTGTTCACGGCTTTGCTTGCGTTGATGTAGGTTTTGTCGGCCTATTTCCTTTCGTGAGTTTGAAGCTTACTTCCTGACTAAAAAAAATATTGGTAAAGTGGCGTAACAGTGAAAAAGTAACTTACAGAAAGATTTACTTTATAATTTATAATAATAATTTACATAGGCCCTATTGAATTTAAATTATAGAACAATAGTTTTAGATACATTATGCATAGTTTTGGAGGCGCTCTGTGTTATTCAGTAACGATAGCTATTAATAGGTAATTCCAATAATAAATTAAATTATTGTTTCTTAACATCTGTGTTCTATAACGAACCGAAGATACATAGATTTAATATTCTTTTGTTTCAACTTCTAATCAACACAGAATAACACGTTTTATGGAGAAAATATGAGATCAGCGTCCAAACGAACAACAAACTTATCGCAACTATTTTCTAAACTTTCACAATGTCAAATAGTTTCCACACTTTTTACCTTACAAAATGGAGGAAATTACATAACATATAGCCCGCTATCGGTCGGGGCGAGCAAATATTTCCAGTCTATTTCGCGCCTCGTTCGGTACTAAGCGTTTCAATTTCCTGAAACTAACAGACTGGTGCAGGTACGTTCCTATCGATGATCTTCGTAAGTTGTTCGACGTGAGCTCTGATAAGTGCCTACTGAAGTTTAAGGGTAGGGTTTAGGGATACAAACATATAAGTAGACGATTGAAAACACACAAGTCTCACTTTAGTTAGATACCGTAGTACCTACAATGGACCGTACCAACGGGTTACTTCAAATAATTAATTATACATAAATGAAAAAAAAAACGCCTTCAATTGAAAAAAACAATTTCAGGAAAGTACAAAATTACTTTAATTTAAAAACCAAAAAAAAAACCATAAAAAGTATGTATGGGACATGGGTTAACTCTGAGGTATACAAGAATTTTTGAAATCGTTCCACAATTGCCGGAGATTTAGCCTAAAAACATACTGTAGAATTGAGAACCTCTTTTATAATCTGTTTAAAAGTCACAAATCAATCCTCTAAAAATAAGTATTACAATTACTCTAATTTGCCGTTGGTATATCTTATCTAGCGCTGGGTAAAGTCGTCTTATTTTTCACGATGATGGCGATTTCAGAAAATAGAAATCTAATTTCCTTATGTTGTTTGCCTTTTTAACTTCTGAGAAAAAAATAAGTGTTAGTCTAACCTGTCTGTGTACCTGTGTATGGGTGTACCATCTAGATGGGTTTTGGCTACAAAAATAATTTAAAACAATTTCAAAAATAATTTAAGCAACAAAAATTTTTAAGGGTTAGGTATTTGAATTTTTCCACTTACAGTTTTTTGTTAAAATATAATAATAATATATTGGGACAACTCACATACAGCCATCTGATCCCAAACTAGACAGAAACGGTATTATGGTAACCAGACAACTGATCAACATACTTATTATATTTCTAAATACATACATAATAATTATTATAGATAAATTACACCCAAACAGATCAAATGACCAAGCTCATCTCACAAAAATTATTCCTGGATGGGAATCGAACCCACGACCTCCGGTTTAGCAGTCAGGGTCACTAACCACTAGACCAACAGGCCAGTAATTAATATATTGTTGTCCACAGGTATATTCCTCTCGTTGCTCATATTTCTGAGTGTAGCGGGCAACATACTGGTGTGCATCGCGATATACACGGACCGAGGGTTGCGGCGCATCGGCAACCTCTTCCTAGCATCGTTGGCCATCGCTGACATGCTGGTTGCCGCTGCCGTCATGACCTTCGCAGGGGTCAATGACTTACTAGGGTAAGTAAAAATAAATTAACAGAATAGATAGATTGGTAATTATTTCTGTTTTGTTTTGTTTACAATTTTTCCCTTGTAAGTCAATTTTGTCGAGGATGTGTTAAACAATTTACCTATTATTTCAATACAGATTTTGTTATTTTTAATTTGTTTTTAAAACTACTCTTTGAAATTTTTACAAATATTAGAAACAGGGAACCGATTTCAATGAAATTTATTTTACTGCTGAGGTATAAAACTGTCGACGACGAAATATTTTTGAAACAATGGCCGGAGAAATCGCGTAAAAATCATACAAAAAAAATTCGTTAAATTGATAACCTAATAATCTATACTATATACTAATATTATAAAGCTGAAGAGTTTGTTTGTTTGTTTGTTTGTTTGTTTGTTTGAACGCGCTAATCTCAGGAACTACTGGTTCGAATTGAAAAATTCTTTTTGTATTGGATAGTCCGTTTATTGAGGAAGGCTATAGGCTATATAACATCACGCTACGACCAATAGGAGCGGAGCATAAATGAAAAATGTTGCAAAAATGAAAAACCGTTGAAACTAAAACACGCGAACAAAGTCGCGGGGGACAGCTAGTAATTTTATAGTCGGTTAAAAACATGAATGTATTGTAATATGGTAACTGGCTTATGATTAGTAATTTTACTGTCATGTTACAAAATATACTAAATTAAATTGAAAATCAACATGTTTCTAATTAACATGCTTCAAATGTGCTGACAGATAATAATTAATGTAACGTTTTGTTTTGGTTCAATTAATATTAAATTAAATTTGCTTGCATTACATTATTTATTTACTAACAAATCGGCTTAACATATTCAATATCAATAATACACTCTAACCTAATGGAGCTGTTAATGTAAAATTGATTTATTCCGCGCCGTTTACGGAATACCAAAACGCAACTTAATTTTAAGACGCTCTTAAATGTTAATCCGTCGCTACTTTATACCTTAAACCGACAGAGACAGCATGAGACTTAACGGCGGTTTATAACTTGACTTATTGGCGGTTGATGGATCAATATTCGGGCATTAGGTAAGCATCAAACTAAGAAACATTTATTTTTATTTTCTTCTAATGTTTACACATTTAAAGCATAATATCTATTTTGTTTATGTGTATAAAACTTTTGCTCCGTTTTTTTATATACTGTAATGGTAAAGAAATGAAAAGAATGTGTTAGAAATAAAACTGAATCTATGATAAAGAGAATAGCAGTTAAGTATATTATTTTTGCCTTATAATCTATGTCCTAAATTTTCTTGTAATTTCCCATCAAATGTAGGTAATTTCTTGATAATTTCTACACATCCGAAACAATAGTTAAAAAATATCCTTACTAATTTTACAAATGCGAAAGACTCTTTGTCTGTCTGTATATCTCGCTTTAACGCCAAAATTACAGAACCGATTTAAATGAAATTTGGTACACAGATAGAATAGAGTTTGAGAAAGGACATAGGCTACTTTTTGCCGCGATAAGCGACATCCACGCGGGCGGAGCCGCGGGAAACAGCTAGATTTTTAATAAAGACGGCTGCAGATCAAAGTTAAGTTCGAACAAAGTCCTACTAATTTCGGACTCCGTTTCAGTCAGAAACTATTTGGGCTTTCCATTTTTTTTTCGTTAGTATTCGAAATTTGCACTAATTTATTTTTAATGTATTCTTTAACAGGTACTGGGTATTCGGCGAGCAGTTCTGCGACACATGGGTGGCATGTGACGTCATGTGCTCCACCGCGTCCATCCTCAATCTGTGTGCCATCTCGCTGGACAGATACATTCACATCAAAGACCCTTTGAGGTAAGTTTGTGTAAATACTTATACGTCGATTGTTTGACTGAGGATAAAAGACGGTTGTCATCAATTGAATTGTTCATAAATTATGTACTTAATAAGATTTTCGTAATATCATATAAATTTATGTAAAAATATTACATACTAGCTGTTTCCTGCGGCTCCGCCTCTCCGCTCCGCTCTCCGCTCCGGTCTGGATGTCGGTTATCGCGGTAAAAAGTAGCCTATGTTCTTTCACAGCCTCTAGACTATATGTGAACCAAATTTTATTGAAATCGGTTGAGTAGTTTGGGCGTGAAAGCGCGACAGACAGACAGACTCTCCCTGTCTTACTTACTTTCGCATTTATAATATTAGAAAGGACTAACTACACCCGATGCGTTCCAATTCCACGTTACTTGCATATTGTGTGTTTTTCTGGTTTAGAAAACCTCTCGGGCGTCGTTAGCCTACCAAAGTTTCATCACAATCTGACCATTGCTTTAGACACGCATAAAGGACAAACATACCATCATTTATTTTTATTTATATAAATTGACATTATAATCTTCATACCTTCGCTATTCCCGCCACAGAAAATATCTACAAACAGCAAACTATATTAAACTACTGACATTATTACTTATATCCAACGTTCCTTTTATCCACATACCTAATGTGTATAGATATACTTTAAATAATCCCTACATAGCGTGTTATTTATGTTTATAATTGAGATATTAAGTATATCTATCCGATTACATTAAACTCCATGTCCACCTAAATGCAAACAAAACCGATTCTCAGAAGAACAAACAGTTTACTAGTGCACCAATCAAGTCATTTCCCGACCCATATTACCTTACATATAGGCTTAGAACTCTACAACACTTGATATACCATTGAAGGAGCAATTAAACCTACACAACACGGTGGGCTAGTGGCTTGACCTTTTGTAACAATGGCCAATTTTGGCAAGCAACAAATATTTGTGACTGGGAAGTATGCTGCAGATCCGTCGGAAACGTTTGAACACGTTCGTTTAGGCGTTTCAGTAAGTAATACAAGCATCGTTGAAACAAAAGACGAGCATTTATTAACAAATAAATTTCTATGTTACAGGCATGTGTTAGTGCTTGTACGATTAGAAAAGAATTATTTGTAAACAGTTTATGTAATTCATTGTGATACTAATAAAGACCAACAAATGAATGAAATGATGGGACCCGACTGCCCTGCTAAGAAATATAAAGATCTGCTAAAGCAGGGCTTTTTATTATAATTATTTAATTAAGCGTTTTCCATTGCCAATTCTATTTAAACATACAAGTTTTGTATATTTTTGTCAACGACGTATAAAACTCTTTTTTGTGATACCTAACTAGATACCTATTGTTAAAGAAAAATTAACGACTTACTTTTTTTAGCAAAATGCCGCCATTTCCATATTTTTTTCAAAACACCTTTTTAAAGCTACTTGGGTTTTTGAGACGAATCTAACCATACCTTAACCGTCGAAATTCATCCAGTCTTTTTGAAGATGCAAGGTAATAATGAAATTTACAAACATGCAAGAGACGCGCGAAAAACAAAACCCTTCCTTGTCAGTCGGGTAATAAACCGTGGCACTATTGAGGTTATTTGAAATCTCAAGGAAACGGACTATCGGGATAAAATTTCCTCAATTCCAATTTATTTTATTTTCCTCATCATTATCATGTCATAACTCTTGTTTAATACAATTATGTACCCAATAATTGTGGTGTATTAATTGAAATACCAAACTGTCTCATTACTTTTTAATCTAACTTTCTCGCTGCTTAAAATTTATACATTAATAGAAATTATTAATGAGGTTTGATACTTCTGTGGAACAATAAACAATACTATACCGACCTATCTACACACTTATCTCAACGTATCAAGATGTCCTCGAAACAAATACATTTATGTAAAAAGTTATGACGTACTTTCTCCACATAAGTATTATGTATGTATATGTACTGTAAGACTCTGTCATTGAAAGTTTGTTTCCCGCCTAAAGGGGTTTACTCGTTCATCTTACTTTAACTTAAAATGTGTGGTTACGTGAATGTTAGGAAACTCGTCCCTTAAGGATCGTGCAACAGATTACTTTAAATTGGGGTATCTTCCTGTGAGAGTAACGTATTGTCACCAATCTATTTGTTATCTTCTTCTGTCTAACTTTTTCCTTAAATATTTTGGAGTTGTACTCGATGAATATTTTTTTTTCTTTTTTAATTTGACTTTCGGTCTTGATACAAAAATCTAGAAACAGGTTTTAACCTTTATAAACTATAGTTTTAAAACTTTTTTTTTTTATAAGCTTGGTTTAAACCTCTTTAACGTATGGAGTTTATAAAGGCTCAAACCGGGTTTTCAGATAAACCGCTCTTCGTATCACTTGAAAAAAGATGAAATCTTAACTTATAGAATAAATTAAAAAAATACACGGATTTTTTTTTTTTTCAAAATATCTTCAAAAGTTTGCCAGACATTAAATTTCAATTATTGGTGTCTTTTGCACTACCCAAGGTCTCTACTTCTAACTCTACTTTCTATAAACCTGAATACACGTCAAATAATAAAAAAGAACCTTAAAAACTAAAACATCCCAATTTTGCAATTAATTAAATTATTTAAATAAATCATCACAATTCTACAATCTTAAAATATAATAATAATAAAAGTAAACCTTTTTATTTGGCACAACAAAGGTAGAAACAAAAAAAAAATACGTACAAGAAGATCAGAAAAAATAATTGTTAAACTCGTAGGTTTCTTTTGACACCAATAAATTGATTATCCCAACTGTTAATCCCATTATGTGCCAAAGCCATAAATTTCCGGCCCAACAAATACATATAACTCGTAGGCACTACGCAGCATTAAAACCAAAAGACTTTACGATACATAAACTGACCAACCGAATGTTATGTGTGACCACGCACAGGACCTATGGGCATAAAAAAATGATATTAACCCGATAATATAGCCCAATAAATGGTAGGCAGTAAGTGACGCCCATATAATTTATTAGATGTAAGATCATGTTCACTGAAGCTCATGGGATAAATTTTATGAGATTCTCGTTTGTTTTTCCTTTTTCTATTAGTTCGATGTAGAAATTAAGGAATTTGAGATTTAAGATGTATGATTAATAAATAGGTCCTTCGGAATTTAAAGATTCTCTGAACTGACTCATTAATTATACTATTTATAAACCGAATTTTCAATGCTATGAATTTTAGGCACATAAAAATGGCAAATAAAAGGCATAGTTTATATATGATGTTATAATTTTTAAGTTTCTAAGTCTATTAAATACCTAAATATTAACCAATTGTGGTTGAATGGGGATGCTTACTATTTTTTTTATTAGTGCTTTTAGAAAAAGAATATTAGGCTCGTATTTTCTTTTGTCTCGTAAACAAAAAAATACAGTGATATAATCCCCTCGTCGTCACTGGTTCACTACAATTAATGCTAAATTTTGACGAGCACTTCTGAACTTTAAAGTTCTTTATCTTTGTCATTTTTTATTATTTTGATAAGGGAAAAAATCAAACTGAATATTTATTTCATTATCTAACGGAAAACATTAAAAAATTCTACATCTCTATTGTTTTTGAAGTAGTAAAATCTCCATATATTTTTCTGTGTTCTATTCCAATAATTTTTTATCAAGTTGTATGCTCCATAAATACTTCTCCTCGTTTTCGTAAACATACATTTACTTCAAGCCACTTGTGAAGCTAGAGACCGTACACTGGAGAGCTAACTAAATACGTGAAAAAGAAACCAATTCCCAGTCTCAGTATGAGAAGAATTTCTTAATAATAAAACTTGAGTCGTTTTCACACAAGGCATCTTTAACATGTGGTGGCGGTTCCAAGCGTCATATATTTCTATGAACCAATTTAAAATGAACAAAGCCACGAGACATTCTTCTTTTTTTGTATTTCACTAATAAGAAGTGGTAAATTCAGGCTTATTTCGTCCTATTTTGACTAACATCTTAGGGTCACAGGCCACCTCTTTTTTCTACTATACTCGTAAGGCTCAAATACCTAATTTAAAGAAAACCAAAAATTAGTCATTTCGGTACAAGAAAGTAATTAAAATCATTAATTAACGACCCAACTCGCTAAAACTATGACATTATGTTTAAATTATTTTGAGATTTTAATATACCTACTAATCTCTAAAATCTGCCATCAAAAGTTATTTAAATCAACGTAAACGTAATATTGTCAATTTTGATTAACAATTATTCATTTTAGAACCAATATATTTTTAATGTTTAATTAATTATGGTAAAAGCAATATCTAGACATTTTTTTACTAATATAGTTCTGGGCCGCAACTAGTGCATATTTGTAGAATATTGGGACGTAATTTTCAGTGTTCTAAATTTAGATTGGGCCTTACGAGTCTATTTTGCAATTTCTCGTGCCCTGAAAATCACGTAAAGCAGTATGTCCTGCGCCTGACCTATCCCCCAAATCCCTAATCTTTTCGGATTACTGTCCAATCGGACTATGAGAGTGACGGAACCGATAATGCATGCACTATGTTGGCGCGCACTCTTTTACGGAAATAGCCGAAGTTCATTAAGATAAGCCGTTGGCTTAGGGCGATATTACTATTTTAAATGTCGCCGTATCATGTGTAAACGGCCTTAATAACACGAACTATTAACTTTACACTTATGACTGAGACAATATTCCCAACTGGATCTCAATAACACACATTCAATAAGTTCTTATGTCAGACTGAAAGTGATGTTAAACTTCTTTTGTTATTTCTTATCCGACTTCGTGGAACACAGTTGGAATATTTAAGTAACTATGTCACAGAACTTTGTCCTGTGGTATGACGTAATAAAAATCATTTTCGTTTAACCGGTTTGGGAATATGATAGAACGAGTTCTATTGTTTTCAAAAGTTTACACATGTACAATTCAAATATTGTATAAAGCATGTAAGAACATAGAAATAAGAAGATTCAATTGTTTTAATTTTATTTCAGCATACATATGTTAAAAATAACAATTTGAAGCCTACAAAGGTTTTATTTAGACAGGCTAGGATAACTGCTGTCAAATTTAATCCCGTGATTTTATTCGTATTATTCCAGTTAAGCTCGTTGATGCTTTACTTAATTTACTCTGAAATATTTTATGTTGTGCTTTGCCCCGGATTCCCCCGCAATGACACTTATTTTGTACATAAAACCAGTCTGTGTTTTTTTTCACCTTCATTATCGGTCAAATCGTACGGCTTACACTTAGTCACGAGCCTCTCCGATCTATAGAGCCAAAAGTATAAATTATTCTACTATAAAAACTACTGAATAGACATACCAGATGTGCTATCCTAACAACATTTCATCCAACAGTATTACTGAACAAATATATTCAGAGATCCATTCACTTGGAATAAATGTGGGTAGAATAAACACTTTTACCAACTTAAGAGACTTCAACTCTCTCATCGACGATGTTATAAAATTATATTCCTATTTAACATTTCAAACTGTCTTCCCTACGACTAACTTTGCAGTCGTACTAAAATGTATGTAAAGTTTATTAGACATTTATTCTACAACTGAATAAGTCACCAGCATATGTACCATGAGCTCTTAGTAGTACAGTTGCCGTTGTGGAAGCGAAATGGCGCACTATACAGCACGTAGCAGCATCTCGCTTACACGACGGCAACAGGCCAGCGACACACTTTATCATATAGTGGTGGTCACTTGCTACAGTGTACAAATATATTGAAAAGTGTGTCGCGGGCCACCAGTTGCCTGTTTACGTCGTCCTAAGAATTCATGGTAAGCGTATAGTATGGTAGCATTGCAAAGTATAACTAGTAAAAATTGGTGTGAAGTTATGTCGCAGTAGAAGAATTATAATAATGTTATACTTTTTGGAGAATTTTAGCTTGTTACAAATGTATATCAGTATTATCCGATTAACTAAACTTATAACCTATTCACAGACAGATTTCTCTATCCAAGATTTGACAAACGACACCTGGACTTTGGACTTAATTCCAGTATTCCAGGGGTTCATAAAAAATCATATCACACACAAAGAATACCAATAAATATGGCGCAGTCAAAACTCAATCTTTAGTAAAAAAGAACTATTCATGGACACAGTTTCAATTCTTTAAAATGACACTTAAAATAAAAAACTAATTGGAAGTTTTATGTATGTTTTTAGCTACCAGTATTAAACTCTACTTTGTCTCCAGATACGGGCGCTGGGTGACCCGCCGCGTTGCAGTGGTCACAATCGCCATGATCTGGCTCCTAGCTGGTCTGGTCAGCTTCCTCCCCATTTCCCTCGGTCTTCACCGACCTGATGAAGAAGCGTTGGCCACTCAGAAGCCGCCGCGGTACCCAACGTGTGCCCTCGTGTTGACGCCGACGTATGCCGTGGTTTCCAGCTGTATATCCTTTATACTGCCGTGTATTGTGATGATAAGTATATATTGCAGGTAAGTTTTTATGGATATATAGTACATATAGTAGTTTTTGTATAACTTTCTGTTAAGTACACCAAACTACTATACATGAGGAGTTGCGCGCGCACTTGAATCCTACCGAAAGGATTGGCCCAGCTCAGGACAGAATTGCGTGGGGAGAGGGAGGCCTTTGCCCTGCAGTGGGACAAGACGGCTTGTTAGATTAGGTTAGATATTATTTAGTCTAATTGGTACTTTGGTATGAATATTAATATTGCTTGCTGAAACTTTGACTCTTGATAGGAACAGAGTGATTTAGTTATGTACTATCAAGCCACTAGCTTTTTTACTAAAAAATAAACTTTACTGAATTTTAATTCGGGCTTTATCACTGTATAAAGGTTTTACTTATGTAAAGTCGATTGTTTTAGTGTTTTCTGCCAGTTAACTAAATAAATCGTCTCTACAGTAAAAACTTATGGTTTTATTTATAAAAATCTCGACGACTGTTAGCAATTGATTAGTAGATTCTCAGTACTTCCTTAGCAATTGCCTAACACTGTCGAGATCTTTATAAATAAGGTCATTTATCTGACGAAACCGATCACTTTTAAAAAAGCAAAAGAAAAATATACTTCATACTACAGTAATTAAAAAAAAAGGTGACAAAGATCTTTTGTACAACACAAATAACAGGCAATAATGATACTTATTTCGGAGGGTTGTTGACATCACGTAGTATTTTCATTGAAATGAACAAGAAATTTCATCACTCGCTTCTCTTTGGAAGCTTTATAAACTTCGCTTCTTATTGAATTCAGCTTTAAATGACAAATATTTAGAATAAATTATATTTCTTATCGAAAAATAATATTCTCTTGGTAGTATGTTTGTTTGAACGCGCTAATCTCAGGAACTATAACTGGTCCGATTAGAAAAACTCTTTCAGTGTTGGATACCAAATTCATTGAGGAAGGCTATAAGCTATATAACATTACGCTGCGACCAAAAGGAGCGGAGCATAAATGAAAAATGCTGCAAAAATAAAAACCGTTGAAACTACAACAAGCGGACAAAGTTGCGGGGGACAGCTAGTTTTATATAAAACAAACGGATCTAAAGATAACGGAGACTGGCGATCTATCAAGTATGATCATCGTTATAATTCTATATGTAGGAAAATAAATAATGTTACTTGAGGGACCAATAACTCAGCTGTGCACAAAGATTTATGGTCCTGTCCTTTTCAACAAAAGTCTAAATACAAATGATAAACATTTGTACTAGTTTTGTTGCTGCAATTCTATCTATTTTAGAATAGTTATTATGGTTGTAGTGTCCGTGGATAAGTACTAATAATGTTAAAGTTACTTATTTAAAAGAAAAAAAATAAAAATTAAAAAGAACAACATTGTATATTCATACCTACATAATTATTAGTTTTTACACTAGGCATAGGTTTCTTAGACAATTTGATTTATTTAGAAATGGCTAGAATCGGGTAGATGAGTAACATTTTTATATACAATTATCCGGTTGATAGATTATTAAAAATATTAGACACGTATTTTTTTTTATTTTTACGTATCTAAAAACTTACGACGATACATTGATTTCAAATGTCGCATGACGTCACAATTTTGTGCATTTTCTACGAAAGCATAATATCATAAACCCTCACTCCTGAACTTTGATTTGCTTTATCTACTTAGTGTTTTCTTATTTTAAATAAATAATAATAATAATATCTTGGGACATCTTACACACGGTCATCTGATCTAAACTAGGCAGAGCCTGTGCTATGGCAACAAGACAACTGATAAACATACTTATATATTTCTAGATACATACATATTATAGATAAATTACACCCAGACACAGAACAAATGATGAATGACAGAAAACGACGTGTCTAATACTTTTTAATATCTAACTGACGGACTAATTAGATTTTGAGTTTTCATACCTAGTCATCTATCCCATTGAAGTGGCATACTTCTTTTGTAGAAGATATTTAATACGTGGGTATTTACCCACCAAAATAAAATTCTTTTACCCAAAAACATATTATACCTAAAAATAAACTCCAAACTCGTGACACATTAGAAACTTGCACATAAAAGAAAATGCCGAGAATTCTCTTCAAGTTTTATCCTCATATAACGCTATAGAAATCAAGAACTCATCAATCACTGTATTATAAACTCTTAATAGATAGAGGTCTATAGAAGTTTGCACAATCGATCATCTATTTATGTTTTACATTTATTCGCTTACAGACATCTTTTTGTACAACCCTGATCACTACTTTTACCTTTTTACAATTTGTTATTGGAGAGCGGGTCCTCCTAGCATAGGTATTGCTTATACCTATGTAAGATATAATATAAAAATTAAACGTTTCTGTAATAAAACTTTTTTTTATTTTATTGTTTTGGACGTAACAATTTTAATAAAATCAATTAATTCATTAAATTTATTATACACTTAGGTCCTCAGCAGACATCAGACAATTTATCCGCTGGACAAAAATGACCGATTATCCGGACTTCCAAAGGACAACCAATAAAAATTTATCATGCGCGGTCAAAATGATTGGCTCAAATTGTGCATCGTTTGATCAGCGACTAAACGTGTCATATCTTTAAAAGTACTGGACTGGTTTTAATTAAAATTGTACTATAAACTGAGTTGATAACAACTCAACAAAATAACATTTTGTATAATTATGCTAGGCTGTGCTTTTAAACTCCGAATTTAATGTGTCTTTGTTCATCAATTTAGACGTTTACTTTGCACTGCTGGGTCGCTGCAAAGTAAACCTGAGCAAGTGGGACATCATCGATCCTTCACATATCCAATGCGAATGTGGTGCCTCGGCGCAAGACATGGCGCATCTTCTGTCCTGCCTGTCATGCACTACCACCTGCACCCTCCAGGACGTAATGGAGGCCAACGACCGGGCCTTTCAGGTGGCAACCTTTTGGTCGGCAAAAGTTTGAGAGTCATTTGACACGAGAAGAAGAAGAACTTAGACGTCATTGTGTACCAAAAGAGTGAAGAAATAATTTGATTTCTAATTTCCTTGTAAATCGAGGATAAATAATGATACCTTCCTAAATATACAAAGCCAGAAACCAACCGTTTAGGTATCACCTATTATTTTATCTTGACACACATTTAATGGCCTGCGTTAACGTGAAACAAAAATATAGCTCCACTCCGTCTCCTACCTTCCCTTTTACAACACATAATGGAAATATTATCTTAATGACACTTCGGGAACAGAGATTCATAACGTTCATAAGAAACCCTTGGAAGATTACACCTTGTACTACGCTGCTTTATTTCATTTTGGCTTGAAACACTCGTTAATAATTGTTTTGGAGAATATTTGTATCACTTTGTCTTGAAAACAAATAAAATATACCTATGTGAAAGGTTTCTTAATCCATACTTGATATTATGATTGCGAAAGTAACTCTGTCTGTCTGCCTGTCACGCTTTCACGACTAAACCGCTTTTGATGAAACTTGGTAAGGGATAAAGTTAGATCCAAATAAAAGACATAAGCTACTTTTTGCCGCGATAACCGACACCCACACGGGCGGAGCCGAGGGCAACAGATAGTATATTTTATTTGTAACGCTTAGACTCGAAAAGTACTGAAACGATTTTAGAAGGCTTTACATTATTATATAAACTTATAAAGCATTGGAGCTTCTGTAATGGTGTTATAAATTATATTATATTATTTATTGCACACCACAAAAGATACATTTTAAGAGATAAAGTAAATAAGGGTACAATGGCGGTCTTATAGCTAATGTAAATAAATGTCAAATAAATAAAAATTAATAAAATAATTTTATTTTATACATTAGGTATCTGATAAATACTAAAAGATAAAAAAATCAGAACCGTGTCTCTAAATCATTCCCCAAGTAAAAATACTAAACATAAAAATTAAATCGTATATTAAATTAGTAAAATCTACGCAATTCAAATACCGAAATATTCATATTAATTATAAGCACGGATTTCCGTGTTATTCATTTAAATGAAACGGTACAAGTTTACCGGTATTCCTAAGCCCATAATAATTTAAGTACACAAGGTTCGAGGAAACCAGATTACCCCTAATCCGAGCGGCTACAGATTCATCTTGCTAAAAAAATAAAATAGGCGTTAATGTTAAGTAGATAACTTAACGGAACGGCTAAACTGTGATCGTTTGTTACTAAAAATTGTAATGTAATTTGGTTATTACTCATGTTATTACAATATACATAGACTGAATGTACCCCGCGGTTGCACCCGCCATTTTAGCTTGACTGTTGTTCAAATGTCGTGATGGCCTAGTGGTTCAATGAACGGATTCGTGTGCACAAGGTTGCAGGTTCGAACCCATTACAGGCAAGTACCAGTGTGACTTTTTTAAAGTTATATGTACTTTCTTTATAATTCTAAGACATCATTGACAATCGGTGAAGGATAACATCGTGAGGAAACCTGGATTCCAACAATCGAAATCTGAAATCGCCAATCCGCACTGAGCAAGCGTGGTGATCAATGCTCGTTCCTTCTCTATATGAGAAGAGGCCTGTGCCCAGCAGTGGAACATTTATAGGCTGGTATTATTATTAATTGTTGTTCAAAGGCAGATGATTGATTGATGCCTCTGCAGTATATTTATCTATAATTATTTAGGAATATTGACGGTTTAGTTGGGCAAATTCTCGGGATCGCCTGACTAGTTTCAGACTCAATAGGAGTCTTTAATAATGAGCTAACGCGGCGTAGGTGGCAATTATATTAATAATATTTCTTATTTGACTAGTATTTTCACACGCTCAAACAAACTCTTTAACTTTAAAGAGAGATTGGTATATTATATTTTAAGATAATATTTATAAAGATAAACATAATTATAAGCCTATTAAGACTTTTTAGTCTACATTATATATCAATTGTTTCAAACTCTTACTGTTCCAGACAGTCTAAACAGCGAAACTGTAAAATCTCTTCATTAGGCACTCGCTCAACAATGTAAAATAAACATTATTTTGTACACCAGTGTAAACATTGGCCTAAGCGGTCATGTAACAAATTTATTAAGCAATAAGAAACTGGAAACAAAACAAATATGTGTCGTGTGCAAGATTGATACATAAGCTTAGTACACACTGATGGACGACCATCTATTTTCTAAGCACGTATGTACCGAGGGAGCTCCTTGGTATATCATATTAATATACCTAATCTTAGTTAATATAAACATTTCTGTTATATTAGTAAAACGTTAATGGATATTTTTTTTATAGAAACAAACGATTATCAAAAAAAAAAGTTTATTTGTTTGTTTATTAAGAAGATCCATGAAAATACCCTGTGAACTATATTTTTAATCTTATAAAGTAGGTCGTAACAATGCTACCAGAAGAATAACAACCTGTTTTATTTGATTATAATTAGCGTCGTACTATCTTTTTTATCTAAATATAAAATGTAACTTAATAATAATAATAATAATTTTAATAATTTTTTTTTAATAATTTTATTTATTTCCACATAACAATTTACATTAAGAGTTACTATGTAGTAGACAGAGGTAACAATAGCCTTATAAATTGTAAGTCACTGATAGTATAGATCTCTGGCACCCAAGTTAAGATCAAACTTGTGTTATGGGTGCCAGGTCTCTCTCATTATGAACACAATATAGATTAACTTATGGAGTTACATAGTGTCATGCTTATAATAAATTTATTGTTTAGTTTACAATAAAAAGAAGAATGGTTTAAAGAAAACATTAACTAACAATAAGTCCATTAGGTTCTGCCTCTCCAAGTATGTGTGTGTGCGCGCGCGCGAGTGTATTATAAGGGAGTGGAGGGTATGGGTACAAGGGGGTGTGTTTGTGTGTGTAAGAGATTGTGCATGAGAGGGGGTGTGTGCGTGTGTGTGAAAGAGGGTGTGTGTGTGTGTGTGATTGTGTGTATGAAAGCAAATGCATATTATTATTTAATAAAGTTTTCTAACTCCTCATATGTAAGGTCCATTATCCATTTACTCACTATTTGTTTACATTTATGTTTATTTAATTTATATATGTTACATTCTTTATTTATTTTGTTGTAAATGCGATTTCCAAAAACTCGGTAGTGTCGTTGAGCCATTTTGGTTCTATGCCTTTCTACTGGGCAGACAATATAAGGGCGTCTACGCTTCTCCTGGTACTGGTTTGGGTTATATTTTAGAGTAGTATGTCTGCGCAGTACAGTATTGAGTACATAGAGCTGTCTCACGGTCATGACTTGACAGTCCTTGTAAAGTTGGGTCGTGTTGTACCTAAATTGTTTGAAAGTCATGACCTTGAGCACAGCTCTCTGCGCTCTTTCTAATTGTAAAAAGTTGGTTTTAGGAGCACCGCCCCATACAGTAATACCAAAGGCTAGTATTGACTGGCATAGCGAAAAGTAGACCATACGTATGGTATCAAAGTCAGCACAAAAGCGCAGTTGCTTAAAGATTGCTATGAGCTTTCTCACTCTACCCATTAACGTCTTGATTTGAGTATTCCATGACATGAGATTATCTATCATGATACCAAGATATCTGACATTGGTAGTTCTAACCAATGGTTGGCAGTCACATTGCTCCTGTTGTCTATCGCAAACATGAGCTCTAATAACAAAAGAGTCATCTGGTTGAGAGGACGATTTCATGGAGAAGGTAAGATAGTTTGACTTCCCAACATTTAAGGTAAGTATATTAGCAGACAGCCAAGACATTACAATATGTAGTGAAGATTCAGCTCGAGTCTGAACCTGCTGCCAGTCCTTACCACGGACCAGAAGAGCAGTGTCATCTGCGTAGGTATATATTGTACAATTTGGTAGGGATAGGTCACATAGGCTATTCACGTATATTAAGAATAGGGTAGGTCCCAAAATCGATCCCTGGGGAACACCAGTGGATAGAGAGTGTTCGTCACTGACGTTAAACCCAATCTTTGTACATTGGGTTCGCTCTGATAGGTAACTGGTAAGTAACGCGAGTGCAGGACCTCTCACCCCAATTCTCTCCAGCTTATTTATTAAGATGGGAACAGAGACAGTGTCAAAAGCCTTAGACAGGTCTAGGAAGATACCAATACCTTTGGAGCCCTCATCTAGCATCCTAACAGCACTGTCAACAAAGGCACCAACTGCATCTTCACAGGATTTGTTTCGGCGGAAACCGTATTGGTTAACTGATAGAATTCTTTGTGTTTCTAAAAAGTTCGTGAGACGGTTGTTAATCAATTTTTCTAAAATTTTTGACAGTGCCGGTAGGACCGATATAGGTCTGTAATTATTGACACTGCCTCTGTCACCACTCTTATAAACCGGTGTCACAATTGCCTTTTTTAAGGCTCTTGGAAAAATTCCCTTACAAAAGCATAGGTTGCAAATGTATGATATGAGCGGGATCAAGACTATTCTGCTCAATTTAATCATCTTGGTTGTGATTCCATCCCAACCCGCAGCAGAATCAGTTCGTAAACTCAAGATAACTCCCTCTACTTCGGCATGATCCGTGGTAAGAAGAACGAAAGAGTTTGGCTGATAGGTATCCTGAAGATATGGGGAACAAATTCCTATATTACTCTTATGTCTGGCTGCCAGGTTATTGCCAACGTTGGCGAAGAAATTATTAACGCTATTTATTGCTAGTTTATTGTCTGGTCCAGAAGATGTTAGTAGTTCTTTTGGAGGAGGTTTGAAACTTTGTCTATTCACAATATTGTTAATAACTTTCCATGTTTGTTTTGGATTATTTTTAGATTTAAGTAATTCATTTTTTTCATAGTTTCTTTTTAGGCGGTTTAGTAGCTTATTGCAGAAATTCCGATATCGCAAGTAAGTTATTTTTAAGACATAATTACTAGGTGATTTTTTATGTTTTCTATGTAGCTTATCCCGGTTTCTTATACATCTAAGCAGCCCTGGTGTTATCCAGGGCTTAATAATTCGTAATCTTGAGGGAACATTATTGGTTTTAGTATTTTGTTGGATAATCGAAGTAATTTTGGTTATAAGTATATCGGTAGCTTGGTTAGGATCGTCTGTTAGTGTTACAGAGCTGAAGTCTGTATTTAGTATGTCTGAAGTAACTTTATCCAAATCAAATTTTGTAACTGTTTTGATAACATTTTTTTGTAGTTTTGGTGGGTATTTTAAACAAACTATGACAGGGGCATGATCTGTTATGTAAGTATCTAATATAAAACAGACGACTTTATCTATTACTTTAATATAATAATCTATTATTTGTTAAAAAATACAGAAAAGTAGGTGTATCAATCAAATAAATATTTAGCTCAATATTTTATTTTAAATAGTGATGCAACGGAAGCATCATTACGGAAGCAGAAACGGAAACAGATCTTTTTTTTTGTGGAATTAGAAACGGATTCGGTAAAATATTATAAAAAATATTACAAATTCATTTTTAATGTAACTAAAATATTAAAAAAAAATAAGAAAAGTAGTTTGGTAGCTTAAGCACACAAGATCGTCCGAATTCCGATATAAAATATGCGGAACTTTCGCAATTGCGGAAGCGGAATCAGATGTCTGTTGCATCACTAATAAAAAAATCAATACAGATCTAATCTAGCAAATATCTAGCGCCTCAAATTAAGTAAACAATTTACATTAATTTATACCATTACAATTTAATATTTTAGGCAGAAGAAAAGCTGATGATTCGCTAAAAGATAAATGCAAATGTTTTTATCTTTTAGGCTTTTAAAGCAATATTTAAGCTTTCGACGAAGATCCCAAATCTTAAACAGAAACATAGCCTTCAGGCCTAATTAAAGGGAATTCTGTTCGACAACTATTTGTTGTTACTCAGCTACTACAAGCTTACTTGTTGTACCGAGAATATTATTAAATGTATTCAAAACAACGCTAAAAGAGGGGTTTAGGTATGCATGAGCGAACCTTAATTTTGGGATTAAAGGAAAATCGTATTTAGTGAAGGCTAGGGTTTTGATCGTATACTAATATATGCATCAACTTAAGCATGTTGTTGTTTATAAAAAAAAAAACTCAATCCAATTTTATTCAAAAAACGTTGTACTCACATTAAAATAAAATAAAAAATAAGTAAAAAGTCTTATTACAAAAACGTTCAATTTTTACATTAAATCTTACATAGGGTCCTCCTTTTAAGTATAAGCAATACCTGTGCTATGAGGACCCGCTCTCCAATAACAAATTATTAAAAGGTAAAAGTAGTGAACTAAGATAACAACCTAAATATATATTCTAAAATAGTGTGTGTTTGTGTGTGTGTGATGTGTGTGTGTGTGTGCATTGGTGAGTGTGTGTTTCTGTACAACTCATATGGTCGATGCTTGGAGAAATAAATAAATAAAAGCATGGTACAATGCAATATTCTTTAAAATTGGAATGTCAAAAACCATTTTTGACTTTTACGCCGACGAAGTAGCAGGCAAAAGCTAGTTACTTAATATTACCAATCTCAATTAAGCTAAATTAAAAATATGTTAGTTAAACTTGTTCGATTTACGTCAAAACTTCCATTTCAATATGTGTGAAGCAATGTAGAAAGTTAATCAATTAATATTGATCAAAGCTTTCAATATGTCAAGTCTATAAAAGGTCTAAGTTTATAAGCTTTTAGCCTGACGATCAGGCAAACTTAATTCGATCTGACTAAAATATAAAATGGTTAAGCTCGCAGAGCGACTTTGAGTTTATAGATTTTTATTTTTTTTACTATATTACAATATTAAATAAATAAATAAATGTGAACAACATCACATACATTGCTGAACCCAAAGTAAGAAGTTAAATCACTTGTGTCATGGAATTCAGAGACAACGAAGGTACCACAAACACCCAGACCCGGCCGGGGATCGAACCCGGGACCTCGGAGCTGGCGACACCTAGAAAACCGGTGTCGTACGCCACTTGACCACGGAGGTCGTCAAATCGTTAATATTAATTTAATCCTAAGAAACTTAACTATACAATATAAAAAGAAATAACAAGTTTGTGGATTTGTTTTACTGTTAGTGTCCACGTTTCGCGCACCGTTGTTCATAGCAGGCAGGACGCACTGGTTGAAGACTTTTGTCTTCAAACTCTGCGGCTTTAACTTAGAGTGTTTTCTGAATTTGTTAAATATTCGTTTTACTATCTCTCACCTATTCTCAATAGTTGGTTTCAGAGGAGAAGTTTAGTACCATTTGGTACACGATATAACTTCATCATCATCAATATAAATAAATAAAATCTAAGTGTCTGTTTGTAATGCCAAAGTAATAGTTTTATTTACGCTAATACGTTTGTTTGCTCGATACCTATGCCTTAAAAGCAGTTTTTAAATTTTTGATTGCCTGTCAGTTTGTTTCGGGTAATCATCAAAACGGCTGGACCTATTACAATGAGGAGTAACTTTGGCTATAAAAATACAATAATTTTACATGAAATAAAATCTTAACTCTAACTTAATACTTACGTTCTGTAAAATTGTAAAGATACTTAATAAACTCTAAACCTTATTTAAAAACAACAAACATACCTAGTCAGGTCTCATATTTATTTTATTAGCTTTATTTTAGAATACAAGAGTTTTATCGTCGCCTAGAGAGTTATAAATTGTCTGGCCATGAAAGGCGTTCACAAAATATGTATAAGATTTACCTCTTGTATACCTAGGTTATGTACCTGAAGCCTGTTGAGTTTATAACGGGGAAAGACCTCTCAGGGTATATTTGGTTAGAACTACACAACGGATATCGTCATAGAAAAGCGCCTTCATCTATACTAATATTACAAAGAGGAAAGATTTGTGTGTTTGTTTGCATTGAATAGGCTCTGAAACTACGAAACAAACTCAGGGGTCAGCCTCTTTTTTTAAAGTCCAGACAATCATTGTAATTAAAAATATTGTGTAAATAAATGCAAATATATTAGTATTGTATCTCTCTATTTAAGTAATTAACAATTAATTTTCCTTTAGCAAACCCTTTGGTTTTCCCACGTAATTAAAAAGTGCAGTTTTTTAGCGGGAACCGACAGATTATCGATATTCTTCTGTTTTTTTATTACTTTAATTTTTATTTCACACAATATGTCACTTGTCAAAGATTTGACTAAAGAGTTTTTATCACTCTAATTAATACAATAAATAAATTATAATTAAAGCACAATGGACATCATGACAAGATAGGATAGGCACGTAAGTAAAAGAGATAGCTGCCATTAAAAACTTCCTAATTAGAAGGTTTGCGAGTCGTCAAAATGCGAGCGGCCTGTATTATCATCACATATCACGTAGGCTATAAAAAGCCATTAGTTATTAAAGTGTTAGATGGCTTTCAAACTTGTAACTTTTATTATATAATAATTGGATGAACGATTCTTTTAATTCATTAATATTTTTAAAATTTATTGTTTTTTTTTTTACTAATGTTGCTGTTAGCGCGCAATTAATGTTATTTATTATTTATTTTTGTTTCAATAAATATTTTTTTATTTGATTTTACTAACAAACTTACAAAAATATGTTATAAATGTATGTTATTTTATACCTACTCTTATTTACCTATATCTCGATATTTTTTTTGTGTTTAATTTGAAAAATCAGTTGAAGAATTTATGTGTGGTTAGCGAATATCCACCATTTTTGTTTTTATAATAAAATTAATATCTTGGGACAACTCACACACGGCCATCTGATCCCACACTAGGCAGAGCCTGTATTATGGCAACCAGACAACTGATAAACATGCTTATATATTTCTAAATACATACATATTATAGATAAATAACACCCAGACACAGAACCAATAATCATGCTCATCACACAAAGATTTGTCCTGGGTGGGAATCGAACCCACGACCTTCGGTTTAGCAGTCAGGGTCACTAACCACTAGACCAACAGGCCAGTCAACGGGATATCATGATCATAATATAGACAGACAATTTCATTTTATTTTTGTAGACGGCTTTTGTGTCCCACAATTGGGCAAAGGCCACTCCCTGAAGTGTTTAAATCCATCTGTTCCTTGCATTTTCTCTTGAGTAAAAATAGGAAAAAAAAGCTTCCCATATTTAACAAAAAAATTCTTCCACAGATTATACTGCTACGCTCAAAAACACGTGAAGTCTATCCGCGCAGTCACCCGGACGGTCCAAATGCCGGACAACCGGACGAAGTCCGTCCGTACCCGGGTCCATACACACGTGCACTCGTCGCCGTACCACGTGTCTGACCATAAAGCGGCCATCACAGTGGGCATTATAATGGGCGTGTTCCTGCTCTGTTGGGTTCCATTCTTCTGCGTCAATATTGTTGCTGCTTTCTGTAAAACATGTATACCGGGTAAGTTGTGCTTAGTATTAAGACATTTGAGAACGTTTTAAAGTTAAGTTGTGTTTAAGTATTTGGGAGTAAAATAACTGCAGGTAAAGTGCAGGAGTTTAGTAATAGAGATATTGAAAAGTATCCTCTAGTGACAGAGCGGATAAAAATGGTACATACAGCTAAAGTAGAAGAAAAACAGACAAAGAAATATAAAGTTCAAAGAAGAAATTAGGTGCCTCATAATTTGTTAATAATGAGACACCTGAAATAATATAAAAAATAATAAAAAAAAATACAAGGTAATATTTATCTATCTAAAAAAATTGGTCCAAGTTGCTTTATTTTATTGAACGCAATTGTTTAGTCTGTTTACCTTTTTATTTGTCTTGTGTTTAGGTTTAAGATAGTCCATTTTACCTACATTCACAATAACACACAACTTTATATATATACTTGTGGTGCCCCGCGGTTTCGCCGTCGCAAGTAGACCCCGTTCACGGAAGACATTTTTTTTCTTGACATTTTCTATGTTTTTATAGTTATTATATATCTGCTATTCGGGATGATATATCGCTTCACCCGTTTTTAAGTTATGAATGATGTAACAGCACTTTGTAACAAAACTTTCAAATTGCCTCAGTCTTTTTCTGGCTAGCCCTTTTTCAGGCTATAGGTATAAATAACATAATAATGTACAGCAAATGAAAAATGAAAAACTACACCAATAATACCAATTGAAAAATAAAAATTATTTTTAAATAAAAAACAACCAAAATGTTATTAAATGATATCTTTGCAAAGCCCCATTCGACCCGCTTTCCCTCCTTGCATTTTTATGCTAATTCTTAGAACGAAGAATAAACCATTTCCAGTTCAAATTACTTATTAATCTCATAACACGGTTCTATTAAATTTCTCTCAATATTGAGAACAATACCCTAAGTCCTTTATTCATTTGCATTATTTAAAAGATAATAAAATAGATGATTGAAATTTTGAATTTTGTAGATCTTATTTTCTTTTTTTGATTTCAAGTTAGAACTACAAGTTAGACTGTACCTATACTCAGAGAACCAACTTTTGAAGATTGTACCTATATATGTCAATTAGGCTTTCAACAAAGTCTGTATTTATATGCGTTAAGGCTTATAAATAAAGAGGGTGTAAACGACCTATGTGATTTCCTTTGCAATACGTATAATATTATATCAGTCCGTATCAATTCCAAACAGTAAAAAAATAATAACACGAACAGTAAAAATAAGATTTTATTTAAAAAAAAAACACGTTAAAATTAAAGTAAAATGCAAACACCATTTGTAAATTCCACTCACTTGTCGGCTGTAGGTAACAAAGAGGCAACTATACATGTTTCCTTGCCAAGATATTTTTAACATTGCCTAATTTATTTATCAAAAATGAAATAGTGTACATCTATATAATATAAAATGAATCCTAGTTTCTTTTGGTCATGCCATAACTTCCAAATGACTGCAAGAAATCAAATAATTCACACACATACACAAAGACATGGATTAATACATAAAAAAAAACATATGGAACGGTTTTGAAAATCTCACACCACCCGTGCGAAGCGGTAGGTACTTAAAATAAAAAAAAAGGTTAACTACTTAATAACTATACCAAACGGTGTCTCAAATTGTGCTAATTCGTGTTATATTTCATCCAACACTGTTTATTTTTCGTTAGAACTTTACTCAGCTCATTACTGCATTAATGGACTAGCTAATTAGTCTACAAAAGTTGGTGAAACTTCGTAAAAAATATTGTTTTGTCACTTTTTAAATTAATAATCGCCCATTTTTAAAATAGATTGCAATTTCGACATTTTTACAAAAGAATCAAAGCAGTTTGGAAAAGTAATATATTTTAATATATTTAAAGTAGTAATTTGCTTTCGCAAATTGCACTAGCAAATCGTTTAATAATAATAATGATCATCTCTTTTGGAAGAAATAACAAAATATTTAGTTTTAACTCATATTTTGCAAATATATCAATTTAACAAAAGTTCGATGGCAATTTACTTGGAACGCACAATATATTCTAGGTATCTTCAGACTTATATTGCGGCTTCTTTCGACTTATTCGATAACAAAATTATATACATAAATGATATACAAAACTTTGTACACAACTTTAATGGACTTTACGAAACATTCTGAATGAACATGTATAACTTATTAGAAGGCTTTGTAGCACGTCGTAACAATAGAAAAGTTATGTATTATAATTTGATTCTAATGAAACAATTTGTTTCAGATTTAGCGTTCAAGATCTTGACGTGGCTTGGGTATTCGAATTCAGCGTTCAATCCTATAATATACTCAATATTCAACACGGAATTCAGAGAAGCATTCAAAAAGATTTTGACGTCAAGATACCCTCCTTGCTGTGGATACCAGAGTGTGAGGGCCAACACTCCCACCCGCAACGACAACTTCGTGACTGACTACGGTACTAAGACCCTTGTGGTCCGCAGAAGCGGTTCCCTCGGTCTTTCCGGAGTAGACCCTACTCCAAGGTCTTCTGCCGAGTCGGTGCGGCCTCTCAGAGAATACCACATTTGACAAGAAGACGGGAACAGCAATAACGGACTGCTCGACAAAAGTGATGTAGTTTGAACTCCCAAAGACTTGTACGGGATGAAAACTGTGTTTAAGTCATAATACATACAAAAGACAGCAGTTCAAGACGAGTAAGGATTTTTTGAAGATTCTGATCTATCGACAAAAAGTGGACTTGGTAAGTCTAACAAAAAATGATAGTAAGATATTATATATATAGTTTATTGACCTTTGTGAACTTCATTGCCGTCTTTTGTGTGAATTGTGATACCATAAATAATAAAAATACAAATATTAGCCTTAAGAAGGCTTGTTAGCGCTTGCTTGGACGCGAAACATTAGATATGTGTCATAGCAATTATTTTACTATTCCATCGATTCTCACAATGTTCAAATTCATCATATCATTGTCATTAAATCGAATATTTATTAGAAATAGTGATAGAAATATTAATGTATTAATCAAGAAAATGTATTTAGATTTGATTAAGAAATTAATAATAAATATATAATCTAATAGATCAATGTAATTAACATATTGAAGTCCTTTGTAGATATTCCTCAAATTTACCATCATTAAGAACGTGTACATTTCAAAGTAACTCCACAAGGATTACCATTTTCTTAAAGTGAAATTCTCTCATTGTTATCTTAATTAACTTATATTATTTTATACGGTGTACGTTTGCTATCTACGACGCACAGTTTAATTAACTCGGAGAAATGAAAAATACAATTGAATTATGAAATAATGAAATCACAGAAGGTTATCATTGTTTTAAAAGTAGGTAATTGAATAAACTAATAGCAACTTTGGTTTATAACCTAAAAATTGTTAATGCGATCTTATAGATATTTAATTGATGATTATATTTTAAGCGTTAGTCAAAGACTAGGGAACATATTTACTTGCTTTTAGAATAAATCTGAAATGGGGTGCAAAGTTTGAAGCCAGGGCCGATCGCATTCTATGTAAGTATGTACAAATTTCTGTATAAAAGTTTAAGAGAAAAGCGGTTTTCTGAATTGACCCGTCTGGAGATCGAACCCGGCTGGCGATACCTTGAAAACCATTGTGTACGCCACTCGACCACGGAGGTCGTCAAAGTATTACTCATGTATTTGTATGTATACTATTACTTTTTTTTGTACAAGACTCCCACACCAAAGAATTTAATCCTTATGTCGGGGTTTTACAAACAGTCAAATCAAATGCACAAAAACCACCCAGACTTGGAACAAGCATTTGTATATCACACAAATTAATGCTTGTCCCATGCAGGACCGAACCCGCAGTAGGTACGTCGCGCACAGTGGTAGTAAGCGTGGTGACCTATACCACTCGGCTATCCGTGCAGTCACTAGGTATATAGTGAAAGTACTGACTATTATATTATACCTACAAGCTAACATACATCAATGTTAACAAACCAATTTCTATAAACGTTTGGAAATTCGTTGTACCCACCGTGCGAGTAAACGTACCTTTAATAATTATTTAATCGGATAATTTATGTAAACACAAAACCGGCTCCATTTTAATTCATTTAAAATTCCTGTGATACTTCTGTAAATAAATTAATGTATTCATGCTTTGTAAATATCGTTAGGAATGTAAAATCTTCTAATATAGGCAAATGATGTAAAATTAAATTAATGTGTCTGTTAGAACGAATTTCGTAAATATATTTTAGTCGGTACAATTTCTCGCCATGAAATTAAATATTTTGAATTTAGTAAACGTAAAGTTTGCTTTTTATTCCGGTATTTTGGTTTAATAATATTTATTGATGTTGAATAAATAAAACTTGATTAAGATTTTGTTACTATCAAAAATAGTTTTACCTTTTTATTTTCTTATCTAACGATTTTTATTTTTTTTCATGACTTGACAATTTTAAATATATTTAGCAGGTATTTCGTAATTAAAATAAAGTGATCGATATTATAGTTAACATAGTTTTAAAACACCAAAATTATTTGGTTTGTCTTTATTATTGGTTTGTAGGTACACTTATAAATAGAGTCAAAATATTATATTTAAGTTTATAGGGTTAGTAAGTTAAATTGCTTATAGATATAAGTCATGTTTATATTACACAAAGTAGGTATACCTATCTAGTCAGAATGTTTATGAATGTACTTGCACTATATTTTTTTACAATAATATCCACATGAACCTAAATTGTATATACAAGCACTAAACATACCTCATCCATTTGCGTACAATAGGAATATTACAATGAGACTTTATTTAATTTGAATAACGAAAATTCATTTTTATTTAACAAATAAGTTATAAATTATTTATTGAATTAATATTTATTGAAAATGAATAATGTAAAAATATATTTTTCCTATCAAAAATCTCTTTTCTATCTTCAAATCCCGATATATCTAGTTCGCTTATATTACTTTCGGTGAAATTGCCGAACACCGGATATTAGTTTACAGTGTGACGTTATTGGATTCGTTTCGATTGAAGATTTCACACAGCCAACGTTTTTCGGAACAAAAATGTTAATACAATGTTGGGTTGACTTATTTCTAAAACTTGTGACTGAAACTGATAAAAATAAACACTTAGGTACTTCTAAGAATTTAAATCTCTTTTCTAATACCATTCTTTGCAATTCCTATGAACAACCAAAAAAAAAGATTTATACCTTAAAAATAAAAAGCTTTAGAAGTTAATAAACAAATAAGTAATTATCACAATTAAGGTAAAAATGTCGACACAAAAAGATATCAAATTAATATTAACGAAGCTTATTTGAAACATTAATTATATTTTTTGTAACTGTGTTAACAAATTCTCATCGTAATATTTTTATAACGGTCGGCTTTTGGGTGAAGTTTTTGGGACAAAACGATTTCATAAAGAGAAATAGGTCATCTTATTGTTATGCATTAGTTCGACGTAAGCGACTTAAGGTGATTGCTTGAAATCCAGCTTGATCTCTAAGGAAAAAAGAATCAGAAAATAGTTATGAAGTAATATTATGGATGTCAATAAACTAAATCAAGCAGTTCCAATATTCAAAAAACGATTCGTACGAGAGTTTTTTAAAACTGCGATTCTCATTTTTTTTTAAATCCAAAAACGAAATCTCTCTACTTCATTGCTACAGTGCATATTACAAATAACATTTGTTATGATTCTCATCCATTTTGCCGAGTTACACAAGAGAATTTAATCCTATAAAAACCTACCGGGAATTTTATATACGTCACTCAACCAAAAATATTTTAAGCAGAAATATCTAAGCTTCGCTGTTAATAAAAGCGAAATTGAAAACCCAAAAACGTCAATCAAAGCTGACCTACTTGTAGTTTTAGCGATTACCGATTAAAACTCTGTAATGTATTAATTTAATTCAGCGCCAATCAATGTACGCGCAGAATGCCACATTCGCAAAATTAAATATTTACGCAAAATAACACATTCGCAAAATTTTCTCAAAATATATAAAAATAATTGAAGGATAAATTAATTCGACAAACATTTCTGCTTCTAATTCATCCATAAACTTTATAATTATAAATTATTAACTGGTATTTCAAAATGTGGCATTGTGTGATTGATACTTCGCTAATGACTAATGGCATTTTGTTAATGATGTTTTACGATGTGGATTTTTCAGTTGTGGAAATTTTGGTGCAATATGAATGTAAGTGTCATACACCCGTCATTTCAAACTAAATCAAAATTGACTACTGCTATCTTTTACTAACATACAGCGTGAGAAAAGGACGGCAATAAATAACAACTAACAAAGAAATGTCAAACTAGTTTTCGTCTATAACATCGCTTTGTTTTTCGTGCACACGTTCAGGCAAAATTGTATGAGAATTTTAGTGGGAACCAAATAAAAAACGCTAAATGGCCGTCGCCTCTAACTTTCGTCTGTCCTTTTCTAATTACGTGAAAGAGAAAAAGATGGCGATGGCCTAAATAAGTTTAGTGCGTGTTTTACAGAATCAGGGGCTTTTTGTGCCTACACCGTCATAACATCTAAAAATGTTCGTTTTAATCGTAAAATGTCGGAAAAAAGTGAAATAATTAGTTTATTCCATAGGATGTGTGTGTCTAAGTCGTTTAGTATTTTCCCTTTCACAGATAAAAATATTTAGGCACAGTGTTGTAATATAGTAAGACTATATAAATGGGGAAAAGCGCTACTGAACTTTATTAGTTATAATATTGTATAGTCATGAGTGGCATTATCGTAGAACATATCACGTTAATTAATTATGTTATAATTATGTACATAATTCGTGTAAATGTTATTTATTAATTCACTCATTCATTGTTGGTTGTAAAAGATGCAGATATATATTATATTTCAAATTTTAAATACAGTTCAATGTTGTTCTAATAATAATAAAATTGTAGTAGTATATTGATTTTAAGTAGCATTAAAATTGTAATTAATATTACTATTTAAATAGGTCATACGAATTTATAAGAACGCATTCGTTGTCATAATTATTTTGTAATTGTAAATATTTAATTCTTGGAAATCTATGTATAAATTAAATTAAAAAATTGTTGTATTTTATTACAGTAATTAATGTCAATGTGTTCTTCTAAAGTTGTATATTACTATTATTAATTATTAAATGTACTTAAACTCGCTGTGTATAGAAAATATTAGATTTAAATAGATAAATGTAAAAAATAACGAAATTAATAATCTGTTTAAAATAATAATTATAGTGAATACATACTCAATTTAAACGTATTAGTTTAATGTACATTTTAAATTAAAAAGCTAAAGTATTAAAAAATAAATACGTTTTCCAAAATTATACCTATGTAGATAACCAGAAAAAACTAGATTATATATAACTCAGATTCAATTATATAAAAATATCCTATTTAACCAAATAATATGTAGTAATAAAATGATAATAATGTGTTTTAATGTATGAGGATTAAAATAATGCTTTCAAGAAGTGCCACAACTATAGTGCAATATTTCTCAAAAAAAACATGTGCATTCTCAAAAAAACATGTGCAATACCTTTCATAGATACTATTAAGTGTATGAAAACCTAATTTATGAATTTAATGATCACCTCCTATTGTAACATGTATAGCTAATCTGTACAGTCTGCTATGAAAACGCGGGATCATATTTGAAATAATGCTTCTGTCCATAGAAATGAATAGCTTTCTTCAAGAAAAACCATAGACAATTCCCAGAATAAGATTGAACTTACCATACAAAATTATCATAATTAGTACGGGAGGTCCCATTTACAATTACACTTTTTTTTTTGAGAAAGTTTTTCATTTCTTTGAGCTGAAGCAGTATTTTAAATATGACCATACATTTCAGTAGTAACTCTGCAGATCCGGGATTATTTTTAATACTTCTCCCAGTTCTTTGGTTCAAGCGATTTATAAGGGCAGCAGTTTTGACGCTTGCCTGCCCAGACTTGAAATAAACTCCATTACTAATTAAGCATTTGGAACAAATGTTGATGATTCTGTTGTATGTTATTAAACTTTATAGAATTAGCTCTGTCTATTGAAGTTTATTCAGTCAAATTTGATAAGAAAATAATTATTTTTTTACGAGGCTCAAGCACGTATTTTCAATGTATAATTTATTTGCTATTTTCTGTATCGTTTATAAATTAGAACAATGAAAAGAGTTTCAGCTTTATTTGACTATGACGCTTGTATTTATTGTATCTATAAATATGAATCATTTATATTTCTTTATTTTCTAAATCAAAGATCTTAAACCCGTTCTTGGGTTAATAAATGGTGTAAATAACCCGACTTCATTTAATATAAATATTTATATATTTGTGATTATAAATAACATTTTTTTTTTTAATTCGCTATCAGTACCTGTTTTAAAAACTGGATGCGATATAAAGCTATTGTTTGGTGTACATTGACTCGTCAGTATAGAATAGTTTATTTCTCTTTTATAACTAAGCCGACATCTACGCAATATAAGAGCTTACTTGTAAATTCTATTAGTAAATAATGTTTATTGTAAGAAGAGCAATGTTAGTTTTCAAGCATTATTGTAAATAATATTTTCTATGATCTAAATGTTTCTGACGGCTTGTAAGCGATACCCTTGAAGGGATTCCAAAGCTGGTATTTGGTATTAGTTAAGAATTTCTAGTCAGAAAATAAATTATATTAAAATTATTAGTGTAGTTTCTTTCATATGACACTTTTTCAATTTAAATAATGCTATGACGTTTACCCGTACAAGTAAAGAAGTAGGCACTTTAAATTATATAAAAAAAAACTACTAACAAAGATCCTTCCTTCTTTTTTTAAAATTCGTTAAAAGGGAAAAAATATACCCACTTTTTAAACGGATTAGTGACTGTGTCACCTGCAAAGACTAGGAACTACAATCTAAAGAATCTGCCATTGAATCCGTTTTAAAAGTAGTTTTATTTTAATGTCTACCGACATTCTCACCAAACTCACAAAAAAAAACCCAGACCAATTACTGTTTTTTTTTTATTAAAACACAGCCAGGTCTTTCTAAGTTCGAAAAAGCAATAATAATCAAAAAGAATATTATTTTTGTGCTTATTTCACAAAATACAGCATAAAGACTTTGTCAATAGCAGGCGAAGGATTTAAAAAGAGAATGATTAATGGTCACATAAATTCTCAGTTTCTCGAATTGCCAATAATATTTCAAATTTACTGGCATATTTCGTTGTAAGTACTTTCAAAATAAATAATGGTTTGAAATAAAATATTTCTTATCATTTTTACAAAATAAAGTATATTTTATAAATTGATTTTTAGTACGTGCTTCATCTGTAGTATGTAAGAAAAATAATTACTACTACAAGAGTTATTATTTTCACTCCTTGTAGAAAAAACTCTGATTGTGGTCCGAATCAGACATCTCGCCAAAAACAAAACAGAAATAATTAAAAAATTGTTGCTTCGTAGTTTAAAGGTTGACAAGGCTGCAAAGGCTGACAAGTAACTACCTAGATGCCCCGCGGTTTTACTTGCGTAAATAGTCCCTTTTTTTCAGATGGATTATAGTTATTCTGCTATTTTGGGTAGAGAGTGTGACATATTTTGGGTAGGGATTCCGATTTGAAAAATTCTTTCAGTGTTAGATAGCCCATTTATTGAGGAAGGCTATAAGCTATATAACATTACGCTGCGACCAAAAGGAGCGGAGCATAAATTAAAAATGTTGCAAAAATTAAAAACCGTTGAAACTTAAACACGCGGACAAAGTCGCGGGGGACAGCTAGTAAATTTAAAAATAGTTTACTAACCCTACTTCGTTTATATAACTTAAACTTTTACTTATAATTAGTTTATATAACATGAAGAAAATCTCTATATTATGGAATAAACTTAGATCCTAAGAAAGGAAATAGGCTTCTTGCCGTGATAACCGACAGCTAGTAAGTAAAATAATACCAAAGCCAATTCAAGACTTTATGTAAAGAATAAAATTAACACATTTACTGTAATCAGTAGGTCACCTCAAGTTTATAGGCGAACCTTTGAGGAAATTTATACTTTCATTGTTAACTTATAGATGACAAGTTAGAGTCACGCGATGTATTCGTTTGAAAAAAATCTTATACTGGCCTGTTTCTGAAATAAGGTTCGGAGTATACGTACGTTTGTAGTTGTGATGGCCTTCTTATTAGTTTTTAATAATTATTTCAAATAGTAGAAAGAAAATTTGAACCTCAGGTGGGACTCAAACACGCGACTTTGCATTGCATAATATGTAAATGGTTTCCCTAAATAGGTTAGTAATATGGGAGTTAGAGGCTTCACTTAATATTGTACATAATTTTGGGACAATAAAGATTATTAATTTTATAACTTTAGTGATATACGAAGGGGTAAGCAGGACATATCGACTTACCCTTTTCTTTTATTAATAGTTTTTACAAAAGAACATCGAATTTATTGTTTTTTTTTCTCGTTTTCCGACTGCCTAGCCCTTTCCCAAAACTATATTAGGATCGGTTTCCGATCTCACTGGATTTAGTTGAAGTACTAGTATAGTCGCTTTTTGAACTGAAATATTACTTAGTAAATAGTAAGAATTATAAATAGCATATAGTTTTTTAGATAGTTCTTCTGACTATGATTCCGAAAGTTAATCTGATTTATCGTTATTATTAAAAATGAAAAGGAAAAGAAAATATCACTTTTGGATTGAAAACCATAAAAGAGTCAGACTAATACATGGGTCGCTGGCCAGGCGCAGGGCGGTTAACTGCTTGGTGCGTGACGAATTGCAATGCATTACCACGCACCAACACGAAACGCGGATGACGTAGCACGGCGGTTCATGTTTAGTCAGTAAGAGTCTGACACTACCCGTTCGCTCCCCCGAGTGAGCGGGTGTCCATGAGGATTCCCCCGCCTAAACAAAAAAAAAAAAGGTCTGTTAACTGCTAGTGCGTTAGAAGGACAAGTTCAGTTGAATACCGCATTTAAAATTGATATAATATCCTCTAGTCTATACGGCCCCAATATTCTGCTAATTTTAAGTCCAAATTAACAATTCAATTTCAATCATAGAGGTTCAAAATCAATTTCGAGGTTCAAAAAAGGAACAATATTAAAAACAAAAGTTTTTCTATACAAAAGTTCTTGTTTACACAATTTTTATTATTTAACTTTGGTTGTGTATTTTATAACAGGTAACATGTTTTGTTTTGATCTAAGCAATTAAAAAGTGTTTGAAAAGGTCAAGCTATTTATTATTCAAATAACAAACCTCTTTGGTAACGTTATGCTTTTGTTTAATTATTAATTTGTAATTAGTATACATCATTTTATACCTATATGTTTTATAGAGTTTAGAGATAATTTTCGATTCAAACGGGTCCTTTAATAATAGGATAGTTGACTCGCGACATCAATGCGTGCGATCAGAAATTATCTTACGAAAGTTATAATACTACTAGAAAAAACCTGTGACAGACAATAACTCACACAATCGCAACTAATTACGCCATTATTTCAAAGCATTAAGGTTTATTTATCGTTACCACAGACATAATGATGACCGATCTTATTACAATCTAAGAATAGTAAGGGGGCTCGTTAATCTGTTTATGCATCTGAATGTCAGTCAGTTTTATACCAATGGTAGCTTTAGCCCGCGACTTCGTCCGCGTAGAAGTCCAAAATGGTTTTTGACATTCCAATTTTAAAGAGTTGAGGTTTTATGTGACTTGAACGTTTTTCGAATAAAATCGAATTGATACAAACATGAGTCAAAATATAAAGTAATTTAAATCAAAAGCACTAAGGAGTAATAATACCCAAACAAATGTACAGATTTTAATGCTGTTTTTTTCTGTTTGAGACAGTTCTTAAACGCTTATTACACTATCTTAAATATCATCCTAGTTCAGACACTCAATTAGTATAAATGACCAAGAATTGGTTTTGTTCGCATTTAGGAATACTGAATGCGATTACACCTTCCTAAATTTAGGAATGATATCATTTAGGATCCTAAGTTCAGGGTAGTATATAAGCCTCCTAAATCAATTTATTTTTTTCTACAATGTAAGTGAAAACTCAAAAATTGCTTAAAATATATTTTTTAATTATTATTTAACGCTAACCATAAATAATTTTCTTGATCACATCACACCATTTCCATTGACAAATATAGGTGCTTAAATAATAATTGTGACTAGTTATTTGATGGTAAATACTTGTGGAATACCGAGGAAGGAATTTGATCCGAATTCAGAGGGCGGCCCAAAGGCAGTAATGGGATTACAGTAAGTAGGTCGCTGTGTGAAGTAGGGATGTCGAATGGGTTTAAAAATTAAAAAAATATTTAGTCCGTAAGTTAAAAAATAAAAAAGTATTAGGCATTATTTTTTTGCTTTTTCAAAATAAGAAGAAACTAAAAAGATAAAGCGACTCAAAGTTGGGTGGGGGCTAATGTCACGTTCCCACACAACAAGCGAACGTGTGACGTCATTCGACATTACAAATCAATGTATTGTCGTGAGTTTAAGGTTAGGTAATAAAAGTAAAAATACGTATCAAAATATTCTTTATTAATATAAATGGTGGATATTAAAAATACAATTTAATCGACATCCCTATTATGAGTGAATGGATAAGGGCTTGTGCCATTGCGATGCTATTCAATACCACTGATCTTGTATTTTAAGTCTGAGTATATATATTTTAAAAGCAATAGTGCTGAGATAAGAGATGCTCGTGGCTAAGTGTAAGCGGAATGGTTTAACTAATAATAAAGGTTAAGCTACGCATGCCGCGGTCAGTCCGTGGATGGGTGATCATTCTTTTATATACCGAGACCCCTCCGTACCCCGTTAAACCTTTCGTCCCGATTGTCATAAGCAGATCTTTGACAATCGTTAAGTCATTAAAATTCTGACAACCAGTCTTACCATGGGATAAAATGTTATCCTGCAAAATGGGCTGTGGAGTTCAGATAGGCCGTCGCTCAACGTAAAATACGGTATTCAGCTGAATCCGGTAAGACTGGAAGCCGACCCTAACATAGCTTGGGAAAGCCCCTTGGAGTTAGTCGGGCGTGATGACAAATTCAAAGAGTTTACCTTTATCCTCCTAAAAGCTCTTTCCATAATAATTATGATGTATGTTCCCTTAAAATAAATTGTTTCGAAACTTAATATGGCCAACTTTATACTTAACAGTTAAAAATATTATTTAAAAATCCGACTAAGCCCGAGTCGGAATTAGACCATTTTATGGAAGACCCTTTAATTTTTAATTTATTATAATTTATTTGTTGTTGTAGCGGCAACTGAAATACACATTTTGTGAAAATTTCAACTCTCTAGCTATTTATTCGGTTCATGAGATACAGCCCGCTGACAGACAGACAGACGGACGGACAGACAGCGTAGGCTGAGTGATAGGGTCCCATTGACAACCTTCGGGTATGGAACCCTGAAAAGATAGATTATTATTTATCTAAGTCACATTTGCCACAGTCAACGTACCTAGCTAATAAAAGTTTTTCTGAAGTGAAAACTTCTTTAGGCGTTTTGGGCATTTAGGAAATAGAAAAAAACAATTGAATTCCCGACACTGTTACCGTTACCGTTACCGTTACCGACACCTCTGGATATAAGTATCTACACATATTGTTCAAGTTTTCACTTCTGTCGGCACTCCCGGAGTCCCACGGTTTTTTTTTTCATAACCCCTAGATTCATGATTTTTTATTATTGCTTAGAACAAAATAAAATATATACTAAAATATTATATTACATCCGCCATGACAACTGCAATAGCAATATAATATAATAAGGTACATCGCAGACGAACGCAAACAAAAATGAGGTGAGAATAAAAGATTAAACTTTCAATCTGGCGTAGCACCGATAAGACTCTAATATAAATCAATTTACCGTAAATATCTGGGAAACCCAATCTGGCACAAACCAATATTGTATCTAAAAACTGTTTTACATAATAATACTTCTAGTATAATTATAATCAGCTCTTAATGTTTGTAAAACATCGGAAACGTATGAAAAATGATTTCATTTGATGCTTAGAAACTCATCTATACTAATATTATAAAGCTGAAGAGTTTGTTTGTTTGTTTGTTTGTTTGTTTGAACGCGCTAATCTCAGGAACTACTGGTCCGATTTGAAAAATTCTTTCAGTGTTGGATAGCTCATTTATTGAGGAAGGCTATAGGCTATATAACATCACGCTACGACCAATAGGAGCGGAGCATAAATGAAAAATGTTGCAAAAATGAAAAACCGTTGAAACTAAAACACGCGGACAAAGTCGCGGGGGACAGCTAGTTTTAATATAAAAACATCTCATAATAATTTTCATTGTATATTTTTACGCGCGACAGCTGTTAAAATGATAGTTTTTCTTTCAGTATAAAAGGTGGCCCGAATATAATATAATGTCTGAATGAAAGAATCGAATTAATTGTTTCTTGTTATTTCAGTATTTTTCTTTTATTCATACATTTTGGGCACAGTTGACAGAATACTTGAGTAAATACAATATAATTTGTTGTTACATGTTTATAATAACTATTAATCATAACTTTTTTTTGTTCGTTCGTTGTTTGAACGACACCATATTGTAGGTAATTGCTCTGCATATTTTTGAGTAAAATTCTTGATAAAAGTGAGTAATACCTGTGTGAAGGATTTGATATCAAAATCAAGTACTGACATTCGATTTTTGCAATCGGGACGTGTGAAAAGGAAGTTGGTGTCCAATATCTTACTTTAATATTATAAATGCGAAAGTCACACTATCTGTTTGCCTGTCTGTTACCCTTTACAGCTAAACCTCTGAACTGATTTGGAAGAAGCTAGATATGGGGTAAGATTGACAAGAAAGGACATACTTTTTGTCGCGATAACCAACACCCACGCGGGTGGAGCCGCCGGCAACAGCTAGTGAAATATATAGAAAGAAATCAATGACAGAATACTACCTATCGTTTAATTTTACCCCGTTCCTAACTATTCCTACTTTTCAGGCAAAACACCAGTTTCATGTCAGCTGAAAAAGTAATTTTGTCTGTACGGACGGTATCTACATATTTTAGAACATATTCCTATGCGTTTTCAAACAAAGTAATATTGAACCATCTTATTTATTCATTTAATTAAAGCCATTTTTCGCTTTTCCGCCAGTTATCCCATGGGTAAAAAAGTCAACATTAAAAAGGGGTACAAAAAATAAAATGGAATAAAAAAATATCTTTCTTATAGATATATTTTATTTAGGTAAATGTAACATTTCAAGTTCAGCTTCTTCCTGACATTTAAAAGAAAAATTGCTGTGTGCTTTCCTTATCTCTTAAGGGAGAAAGTTTAATAGAAGAGACAGCAAAAGAAAACATACGTTATCCGTAATTTCAGTAACTCTACGTTAACTACGACATGTATTTCAAAGGAATGAGACATGAAAATGTGATGAAAAACTTTGCTGAATTTCAGTTTTTAATTAAGATAAAACTACTTATCAAACTTCTACTTCGCATAGCTACACAAAGTTAAGTAGAAAGTTTAGTTCGCCAACTGATTCCAATTTTGTATCACCTGTTAGTAGGTGCAAAATTTGGGGTTTATCACACTTGGAAACTTCTCTGTAAAATGGAAACATAATTACATAATTTTTTAAGTTACTAACCATCTCTATCAAACGTAACCATATTATTTTTTTGTAGGAAGTTAATACATTATATGGTCTCCTTATCTATCCACAGAAGCATAGATCAACACTAACTAAATAAGTGTTTTTTTTTTCTGTTCAATAACTATAGTGAGACATATGAGGATGAGACATGGAAGAATGAGTTTGTTAGGGGAAGTTTGAAAGTGGCACCAGTGTCAGAAAAGTTTACACGAAAAATTTACGGCGATTATCGTGGTATGGAGAAGGAATGAAAGACATGTGATTAAAAGAGTAATGAATTTAAATGTTGGGTGGACAGGATAGAAGGCCGAAAAATAAGTGGATGAAGTGATTGCGTGAAAGAGGATTTTAATTAAAAGTCTGTGAATGATAGCATGATATGTATATGGTAGATTGGAAGAAAAAAAACATTTTGCGCCGAGACCCCAAAGAAACTCGGATAACGGCAGGAGAAAGAAAGAAAATATCTGAGACATAATAAATCGGGCCCAAATAGTTTAAACTGGACCTCCATAGCTAATGCTGTAAGTGAATTGATTTTGCATTACCAGAAGAATTGCCTAAATTATTGTAAACGATATTGTAGCTGTAGCACTACAAAAAGAACTGGATCAAAACAGTCATGGATCAGAAAACCGAATTCTTGCATAAACCGTTTTACGAAGAATGTTTGGCAAGTAAACGTTATAAGTACACTTTGATTTGAAAATGCAATTTTATTTCAAGGCAGCAAGGTTGATTTTCCCATTTTTTTTGTTAGTACGAATAACACTGTTCCACATTCTTATGCGTGCGATACAAGGAAAACATTTGTTGAACTGCTACACAAATCTTTACAGGAATGCAAATGTTCCGCTTCGTGTTCCAATGTTGAATCGAGAATGTTTATTTTTGAGCATTAATTGAAATGCAAAGTTCACTCAAACATTTTGATCCTTCTGCCTAGCCTTTTCCAAAGCTATGTTGGGGTCGGCTTCCAGTATCGACTGCCTATCTGAGTTATCCAAATCCGCCGGGGAACAAAAATCTAAATATAAACCGCGATAGAATCCGTTCAAAGTAGTTTTATTTCAATGTCTAATATTCGCGTAACCCTCAAAAAGCAATATGACTCATCCATTTTAGCGTAAATTACAGTATCCCATTATAAGACTGGTTGTTAAAATTGTAGGTTGTCAAAGATCAACGTATGACAGATGGGACCAACTGCTTATGCCTGGTATATTCAAGAAACAATTCATTTTGCTTACGGCCGGTAGGATATTCTAAGCAAAACTACAGATAAAAAAATCTACAGTCCAAAACGAATAGTTTTTGGGATAGAGGAACTAACCACGGAATAGTAGGAACCGCCAATTAATGTGCTTTTAGAGGAACAAGAAACATTAGTTGACGGTTAAAGAAATATAAACAACATAAAATGTAATATTTTTTTTACTTTTTTTTTTTAAGAAAGTTCTATTTTATTCTCTATTCAATAAGTGCAAGCGAAGTATTAATTCGTACCGAGAATAGTAAAGGGAGCCAGATGAACTTCTATTCAAGCTTTTGAATAAACTAGTAGATAAGTTGCTATCTCTTGACTTAGTCTATCTGTTTGTGTTTTACTACCTGGAAATAAAGGTGGAAAGATTACTGAAAAAGGAAACCTTCTTTGACATTTCCTTCAGAGGCGTCTCAAATGGTATTTTCGGACCAAGCATTGCCTTGATAAACGCTTGATGCCAACATCATCGCAATATGTAAACTTCAGAACTTTTAAGATCTATCATTGTTTAAGCTATCTTATATAAAGTGACTTTGACGTTACTTACCACTACGTTAGATCTTAACTAAATACCAGATGCTATTTTTTTTAATTTTGCCGGAATATCCAACATACCAGGCCACTCACAAAGTATTGCGAAAAAACGTTTTTATTGTATGAGAGACTGGCCAGTTATAAACTATTAAGTATAGAAGCCAGTGAGGAGTACTTTGAAAAGATTTAATAAAAAAAGTATTTACCTATAGAACATTTTTTTTGAGTTTCCTAATGCATCAAAGTGCAAAATTTTAGTTACATATAAATTTATCACATTATCTTCCATAGACTTACAATAAATACAAATCTTTACTCGTAAATTCTCAAAATACCTTCTAATTATACACAACATAATATCTTAGTTATTTACTCTTGGGGTTTGAACGTTTACGTACAGTTAATATAATATGAGAATCATAGTCTAATAACAGTATAATGTATATTGTGTATCAAATAAATTTGGAGATTGTGACGTTCGATATTGAACGCCTTTATGTCAATGCACTAAGATTGATTTTCGTAATCCATGTTCATGTTCTGCCTTACTTATCTGAGATTTCCGCTACTAGTACTGTATTAATTTAATATTAGATAAAATATTGAGCATATATATTCAAATTTATATAGTGAAATATAGATGATAATACCTGACAAAGAAGCTCAAATAACTAGTTATCTCTGGACTCTCCAACGTAGATAGATTCATTAAGAATCTTAACCCCTCGTACCCCTGAAGACTTACTCGCAAGGATGATTTAAATGTCTACCTATAATGAGACAGAATGTGATTTAACGTCGAGTTCAAATTTCGTTTGAGTTTTTGGCGCTAAGAGTTTCAAATTTCAAAAAATTTACCTTCACGCTAATGATGAACTAATTTGTAAACAGACAAACGTGGAAGCCTACCTTTTTGACAAGATTAACGAAATCTATAAATTAGTAATTGCTATTTTCAACTAGATACTTACAAAGAAACCGATATAATATACTCAGAGTGTACACCAGGGTGTTCAGGGTTCAACTAATATCGCCCCGTGAGTTCCATATCGTTTGAAATGTACGGTGGCTTTTATCGCCATGGCAATTCTTACATGTGTCATTCCGCGGTCGAGAATCCGTCTTTACGAGAATTTTATTCTCGTCGTAAAAAGTAGGGATGATCCACCCATGCGAGAAATTCCTATCCAAATACTAATGTAAATGGCAGAGTTCGCCTGAAAATGTGCTTGAAATATTATTGTTATATTTTAGTAAATAATCTTGTTACTTTCTGTTTAACGAAGTTAACTTTTCTCAGCTATATATACATACTAGCTGTCCCCCGCGACTTTGTTCGCGTGTTTTAGTTTCAACGGTTTTTCATTTTTGCAACATTTTTCATTAATGCTCCGATCCTATTGGTCGTAGCGTGATGTTATATAGCCTATAGCCTTCCTCAATAAACGGACTATCCAATACAAAAAGAATTTTTCAATTCGAACTAGTAGTTCCTGAGATTAGCGCGTTCAAACAAACCAACTCTTCAGCTTTATAATATTAGTATAGATAATATTAGTATAGATTTATCTCTCTATATATCATAATTTTAAGCGTGTTCGTATTTTAGTTTACAAATCAGAATGCCTATTTTTAAAGAAAGCACAAAATTTTAGTGTTTTCATACTTTAAAAAACTAAAACTATCGGTAATTTATAACAATGATTGCGCAAGACAAATACCATGAAGTTATTACTACAGCCTCCAATAGCTTTTTTTTTAACGACCCTATGCCGATTATAATAAAGTGCAATTTCCAGTAGAAAATCTATACTAATATTATAAAGCTGAACAGTTTGTTTGTTTGTTTGTTTGTTTGTTTGTTTAAACGCGCTAATCTCAGGAACTACTGGTCCGATTTGAAAAAATATTTTTGTATTGGATAGTCCGTTTATTGAGGAAGGCTATAGGCTATATAACATCACGCTACGACCAATAGGAGCGGAGCATAAATGAAAAATGTTGCAAAATGAAAAACCGTTGAAACTAAAACACGCGGACAAATTCGCGGGGGACAGCTAGTAATAAATATAGATTTTTTGTTTATATACGAGTTATAAATATTATACGTGAATAACTAGTTGTTTCCCGTGGTTTCGCTCGCGCTTAGGTATAGCAAAAGATTAATAAGTAAGGAATACAAACAATTAATTAAAATATGAAGGTAGAACGAGCAACATCACCTGTCAAGACGAATACCACCTCAGTCTGCCCGTGACCATGACACCTGCAAAGGCGTCGAAACGTCGGGAACAAAAATCTAAAATAAACCGCGATAGAATCCGTTCAAACTAGTTTTATTTCAAAGTAAAAAGAGCATGAAATTTCGTTCTGATTAGAAAAATATACGGCGTTTTAATGACTTATTTTGATGATTTTTTATTGCTTAACAGCTGATGGGATCGAGATGGCTTCTACCCTCAATTATTTGCTCTTTTCTAACACTTTCCGGGGTTTGTTATTTATTGAATTTCGATCAATTGATACATTATATTACTTTCGCTAACTGATATAATTATGTAGTTTAGTTAACTGGTATCTATACTATAATATAAAAAGTTAAAGCTAGCGAATTTGTGAGTTTGTTTGTAGGAAGTAATCTCTGAAACTACAACACCGATATTGAAATTAATTTTACGAGTAGAAAGCTAAATTATACCTGAGTTCAATATGCTAGACGGAACCGCAGGTCTCTGCTAGTATGTAGGTACTTTAAATATAATTATAAGTCGCATCATCCAAGCTTTTCGAAGTTTTGAGCTATACGCGGTAATATTTGAGAATCTCATTTATAACCTAAAAGCCCGGTTTCCACCGCGAGCGGAACGGACCCATTAATGACTTCGTTAAACTCGCAAACGCAAACTGCATACTTGTATTTCCACCAACAAATAGTCGGACGGAAAGAGCCGAGCGTGTAGAAAGAGTAGAAATGAGCTCGCTCAGTTCTAGGGAGCGGAGCGGAGTACTTACGGACTCCGCTCAACTCGCAATTACAATTTATATAGTAGCGTTTCCACACAGAAAGTGGTGAGCGGTAGCGTTTCATTTTGCAGTGGAAATCAAATGACCAACTCTTCGTTGGTGGAAACGCAAACCTATTTCCTTAAAAAGGAGTCCGTTCCGCCTAACCATTTTCCGCACATTACCCTTTCGCAGTGGAAACCGGGCTTAACATGTCTTAGCAACTGTATATACAAACTCCTTACATTTTTCACGTATATTACGTACGTGAAAAATGTAACGAGTTTGTATGCATATATTATCGAATCTTTAGCCTGCTCTTTTGAGGCATCTCTCGGGCATTTTCATTATCTTTATAATTCTTAATAAATATTCATTGGATTACAAATGCCTAAAGATGTTGTAATCTAACAGATTAATAATAATTGGCTGTCGTTTTGAATAATAGTGAAGTACCCATAACATAATACTATTTTAATAAAACGGGAATTTTAATGTACAAATCAATAATTTCAATTTTTTATTTTAATAACACCGGCCGTGGTCGCAAGCAGACTGCTTGCGGCCACGGCCGGTGTAACCTGGTCGAATCGTCAAGCGTAAAGGTATTTATAAATGTTTCGCGCTAATTCCCGTTTTATTAAAATAGTATTATAAACATGCAGCGTGATAGTTTAAAAGTTAATACCCATAACATTGTGAAGTAACATAGATTAAAAACCATAAATCGCATACCTTAAGTTGGAAGCGTCAGGGTAGACTACAAAATTCAAATTTTCTTACCATTTTTGCAATTTGTTGGTCAATTTCTGGCTTTTTCTGAATTAAATATGATTCGCCACCGTAATAATTACGTTTGTACTTAAAGAATTATAATCATTTAAATCATCAATCTAACTCTCTAAGTTCATACAATTCGATTGAATGATATTTCATGACAAACTCATTCAATCGAATTAAAAAAGGCCTGAAAATGTCCAACAAATTGCAAAAAACGTAAGAAAGTTGAATCTTGCTACCTACCCTGAGGCTTCCTCCTTAATGCAAGCGTGGTGATCAATGTTTTCTCTATCGATATTTTTGAACAGACGCCTTTGCTGGTGGTATTTTGCGACGGGTTGTGCATCTCTCTCGAAAATGCTGCATGCTGGCCACCTGTTGGCTCAGGCTTGCTCAGGTCGATCTGGTTCTTTCTCCAAAAGGCCAGTCCGGAAAAAACCGCTGCATTTATTTGTGCACACTATATAATACAATAATTGTCTGAACGTTAAAAGTAGCTGTGACGTTGAGTTTGTTCTGATATTTCCTCTCAGGGTAGCCAGTTAGGTTAAAAAATAATATAATTATAACAAGTGAAAGCTATGATACAGAAATAAATAATTCTTTTCATTTCATTTCAATTCATTTGCATTGCAGTGAAGCAGTTATTTGTGGTAAAAAAGATTTTAATTGGAGAGTTAACCTTGGTAGTAAGTAAGCCTACATTATAAATAGCGCGGATAGGCCTTTTTTGTAAGTTCCTGCTCCTCTAGAAGAGAATGCCGTAAGTCATAAGACTGTAAATAACTAGTTATTTGTTTTTTCAGCATAAGCGGCTGAACTCAGCCTTCCGGAATTTCATTAATGTGTAAATTTTTACACACGATGGAATGGAGAAGGTATTATGCGTTTAGGTTGAAAGGTTTTTAGTTCTGTTTGATGGCATGTATTTATAATTGGATTGGTAAAATGGTATTACTTTATTATAATGAAGGTCAACATGGTAACTTTTTTTTGTTTCGACAAATTCGACTTTCGACAAAAATTTAATTAATTAGGTATATTGGATTCAGACCTGAGGAGGAGCTCTTGGCTAACTATACGCTGTATGGTTTGCCGCGGTTCGTTAGTGGATAGATGATCATTTGTACACTTACCAAGACATGTCCGTGCCTCAGAATGCACGTTAAGCAGATCTTAAGTCATTACAATTCTGAAAACCAGTCTTACAATTATAGCATACTGTGTTACCAAGTAAAACGGGTTGTGAAGGTCAGATAGGCAGTCGCTTCATGTAAAATATCGTATTCAGCTGAATCCGGTAAGACTGGAAGCCGACCCCCACATAGCTTGAGAAAAGGCTAAGCAGAGGGCAGAAAGAAGGCTTTCAGACCGATTTTTATGTTGGGAATTATAACGTTTTGTGGTTCTAAAAAAAACTTCTTTTTAAATGGCTTCTGTCGCGGTTTATTAAGATTTTAGCTCCCGACGTTTTAACACCTTTGCAGGTGTCATGGTCACGGGTAGACTGAAATTCTAACATTTGCGTAAACTTTGAAAAACATTATGTTTTGTGGTAATTTATATTCAACTAGCTGTCCCCCGCGACTTTGTCCGCGTGTTTTAGTTTCAACGTTTTTTCATTTTTGCGACATTTTTCATTTATGCTCCGCTCCTATTGGTCGTAGCGTGATGTTATATAGCCTATAGCCTTCCTCAATAAATGAGCTATCCAACACTGAAAGAATTTTTCAAATCGGACCAGTAGTTCCTGAGATTAGCGCGTTCAAACAAACAAACAAACAAACAAACAAACAAACAAACTCTTCAGCTTTATAATATTAGTATAGATTAAGATCTGATGCGAACCGTAAAACGGTCAAGCTATGTTTTCGGAATTACTTACGTTACAAAGCTACCTTTCTGTATTTAAAATATTATAAAAGGTTCGACAGAAATTGCCTTAAGTTGATTCAGAAACATGGACCTTAATGAATATTATATTTTAATGTTTCGGCGACATCTGGAGTACCTTAATATCAAATAAAAATCCAATTTCCCAATGGTTCTCGCCTAATTTGTAATAAGCTAACATTAAAAGGCGGCAATAATTTTTTTTTTATATGCCCTCGAGTTCAAATTTTATACCTCTAAAACATATTTTTATCAAGATTTCTTTCATTTTAATTTAGAGTAAAATATTATAGCACTTATTTACTAGACGATAAGACTTATATTTAGTTACTCAAATTGTCTTTTGTTACCTACTACCCACCTTTATTTACACAGTCGACGAATTGTTGATTCGTAATTTAATTCTAGTAAACTGTTTTTGTTTTTAAAGTATTCCTTTCACTAGAACAAATAAATCTTGTTCAAATTGTAACATAATACGAGACCATTTTAAATAATTTAAAAAGGGAATTTGTTTATTTTCAATAGATTTCAATGATGTGTAAAAAAGTAAAACCTTTTTTATACTTAACACAAAATAAATATTTTTTTGATATAAGAGGTTTTTTAAACACAAGCTTTTAAATTAGTTAGGCTCAAAGTACTAGAAAAGACAGCCCAAACACGATGGGATTGCGTCCTTCCATTACAGATTTCCTACGGCCACCTTCTGGCTTCATCATCAGACCAGCTCTTAAGTACCATAATATTGTATTATCACCGAACTTATATAAGTATCCAAAATTTCATCTTAATGGAATGTCTAGAAATTAGAACCACTCTAATTTAGTTTACATACACACATAGACACATTACAAGATAAAGAAAGCAAAAAAAAAAGGAAGCAAGGATCGCTTACACATTTTTTTTCTTTTGATTTTTTCTTTCTTATGGTAAAATACATTAATTATTAACTCCCAACGCGTTTGACTATTTTCATAAACGAGCGACCGACAAAACGCAACGTTTTTTTACGATTATTATTGTGTGAGTTATTAACTGTAAACACTAAACACGACAAATGTCAATCAATTACTTCGTTGTGTGACATCCACGCGTCATGGACTCATGATTAAGGGCCCAGTTAAGTTCAAAACTAGTGGGGCATAACCTATTTTATTGGTTTGGTGGTATAGAATTTCTATTGGCTGGCGGACCTTAAGAAACCTTACAGGAATCAATAAATAGAGTGCGCATATCGAGTATGAACTGTTGGTACTAGTATGAACATGTAAATTCGTAAAATTAGTGTCATAACAGAGCGCATCGTTTTATAAAAACTATCTCAAAACATAATATTACCCTAATAATATCGGAACCGTTGATATTTTTGCAAAAACGTCTGTCGTCGCACGGAAAATCACATAAATCGGTAAAAGAGTGCAGTATATTTAGCTAAAAATGTGCTTACGCTTGACAAGGGCTACTAGCGATGCGAACGCTCTATGCTTGTCTATGTTCGCTTTATGGTGGAAACTAAATTGAATTAGGTTGCACCTCGCTTTGGCTAGATAAGGTTAAGGTCGATCGACGATAACAACTGACAAACGCTGCCGTCTAGTGATTGATACCCTAACGTTTCACGCCATAAAACTAAGAATCATTTTCTGATCGTTCTTTTATTTCTTTTTACAATAAATCAGGCTATTTTGAATAAATACTCCTATATTGTATTTATGTTTTTACTAGTTTTTCTTTTCTTTGGCAAATGGTTGCCTGGAAGAAATTGCCTTGTGTATTAAGGCCGCCTTTTGTACATATTAGGTACTATAGAATTCTAGGTTATATATTATATTGTTTAAGTATGTACAAAAAAGAATAAATAAATAAATATAAAAGGATGATTTCATCAGTTAAATGAATAACGGAGTTTTAATGAATTAATTCTAGGTGATCGAGTTTTCAATTTAGAAGAGTCCTTTTTGCCTCAACTGCGTTCAGTTTGTTTTGGTGAAATGTAAGTTGGAGCATTAAACTTAGTTTACCGACAACCGAGGTTATTTTAACTGAATGCATCTCATGCACACGTGAAATGTGCCCTAAAAAGAAAGTCCTAACCCAGGCTATGATCTTTACAAACAATGTTCTGTCTCAAATTCTTTGCAACAAACACACAGACTTATAATATTAGTAGGTAGTAAGTTTTCCTAGATACAAGTTGAAAGTAACATCAATCAAATCCAAACGTAATTCTATTACGAAACTTACCATTGTTACAAATCTAATAACATTTATTTCTTCTATCCATCATTATTTCGAATATTGTGAGACAAGGAAATAATTCACCACAGGATATACGAATACGGCTGGTTCTATAGTCCATAGCCAGAAGTACCTACAGTAGGGTTGGTCCACATTATAAATAAGATACTCAGTACCGATTTCTGTAGGAATTCTTATTTGCTATCTCCATTTGGCAACCTAAGCAATGTTCACTGAAAGAAAATAACGGTAAAAACGCAAATTTTGTATCGGTTAACGACGTTGTAGTTTTAGCGAAAAATTTACTATAGAGTCCGCATATCAAGTATGAACTGTTGTCACTAGTGTGAACAAGTAATATCGTAAAATTAGAGTCAGAACAGAGCACGCCCTTATTACGTTAATGGTATCGGAACCATCGATATTTTCGCCTAAACATCTATCTTCGCACGGAAAATCACTTAAATCATTAAACGAGCGTAGTATTAACAGCTAAAGAAGTTTACGCTTGGCACTACGGGCTATTATCGATGTGTGCACTCTATGCTTGTCTATATTTACTCTAAGGTTGAAGTAGATCTAGCTCGTCATCCACGTAAGACGATGCGAAATTTGTTTTTCCACAGTGATTTTTGTTAAACGATTATCGCTTTAGTTGAAAACCGCTAAATAAAGTAAACCTGCTAAGGTTTACGCGAATGTACGAGTATACAATACATTGAAATAAGACTATTTTTGAACGGATCCTAACGACTCTCTCGTAGCTTTTTGGAAAGGAATCAAGGAATTTTTCCTTTTAATATCAACTATTTGTATCTATGTATTATGTATATATTTCAGTAGATGTATTAGTTTATTTTAGAGTTGTACACTATACCTTGTCCCCAGATGCTAATTAATTTCTCTCTTTAGCAAAGGTTTTGCTGGAAGAAAACTCGATGTTTAGTTATGCTGACCTTTGTACATAAAATTTCAAACATATACCTTTTATATAATGTTTCCTATGTGTACAATAATGAATATTTAGGCTCTCCGGAGCGCCATACTTTATACGGAACTGGAAGAACGCGGGTGAAACCGCGGGGCTTACCTAGTAATAGATAATTACAGAATACACAAACAAAAATCCATAGCAAGATCATTTTTCGCCTTGCATGAATATTTGACTCTCAGAGGTTGATTTATTGCCATCCTGAAAAAAACCTTCTTTCATTAAAAAAATACAAATAATAAAATATGAAGAGATCTACCTATTTTATTAAGCCTATAAATCTCATTAAATAAAGAAATGGTAAAAAAAAAACTCTCATGAAGTTTTTTCTTAATCGAATATGTAAATCTTCCGTTTTCTTAAAATGGCAACCCTTGACTAACAAAAATTAACACCATTATAAACGAAGGCACATCCGTGGTGAACAAACATTGTCGGCTTCCTAATTTAAATTCATACGCTCGCATTGTCCTCGCGGCGTAATATCTCCCTTACCTAACAGATAATTTAATTTTCATTCTCATACACCTACACGAAGTTAGGAAAGTTATAGAATAGTTTATTAAGAACAGAATAGGGGTGTAGTGGAGTTAGCGCATTAGTAAAGGTATGTTTTGTTTTTATTTTAAATTAAGAGAATAAGGCGCCTGTCGCCGGAACATTATGATCAAAATTAGTCTCAATTTTTCACGTCTTTAATTGTAGATAGGCTTATTGTGAACTTACAATATTTGACTGCCTCTGCGTGGTTGCATACGTGAATGCCGTGTATGAGGTCTCGGGTTTGAATGCCGGGTCGAGCCAAATATAGTTAGTGGAGTTTTCGTTTAGAAATACTCAGTACAGCTCAGCTCTGAGTCAAGGAGTTTAGGTAGTATTTACAGCCCCGTGCCTCGGCAAGCACGTAAAGCCGTTAGTCCTGCGCCTGATCGCTCTCCGGTCGTGTCAGAATATATCCATCGGACTATGAGAGTGAAGGAATGGAGAGTGCAACAGCTGTATTCGTGCATAAATATCTCTCGCGCAGATGGCTAATCACTGTTAAGACAGGCCGCCGTGACTGAAATTCTGTCACGAGCACATTATTACAATATCACATGTATTTTTCAATACTATTGTAAATTTTCTACGTTATCTAGATTCGGTCAGGTTAGGTTTGAAAGCAAAGTAAGCGATAAAAGCCCTTGTCATTCCTTTAATGTCAGATTACTTAAGACATCACGTAAAGAAGTTTATCTCTCTTATAATTTATCAAAATGTTATATATTAACGATTAATAATTGGACATAAATAGAGCAACAGTTTTAAAAAATAGTAATGTTATTCTCAAAGCATTCGACATTCGAACTTGGCGTTGCCAACGTCATAATAATGTAAAATCTCAAATATTTTTTGATATAACTGTCAAAGACTGATCTAAATTTAATTTAATCTATACTTAATATTATATGAAGCTGAAGAGTTTGTTTGTTTGTTTGAACGCGCTAATCTCAGGAACTGCTGGTCCGATTTGAAAAATTCTTTCATTGTTGCATAGCCCATTTATTGAGGAAGGTTATAAGCTAAGGTAAACGCAGCTATTACCGACCCTGATAAGACAATTTTAAAATCGATGATAATTATTAAGAGCTGTGATTGCTTTCAAATTCAGTGTTTTATTTTTATATGAAACTGTTATTTGTCTAGTTTATATTTATTACCTTATATGCCCAAGTTTAGAATGTTTTCTTAAAATTAAAAAAATATTAAGTGAATCACTCGATTTTTGGTATTACCGACCCATAGGAACGGCTATGAAGCTATTAACGATTTTTATGAAGCTATTACCGAGTGTAACAAAACTAGGTATTTTGTTTAAATAAGAACAAGTAAATGTGGTTTCGTGAAGGTAATTAGCATGGATTAAGAAAGGCATGTAAGCTTGCATTGACTTTCCTCCGCTTTTGTTGATCCATGTTCTGCAAAAAGAAATTTTATGTATTTCGTTTGCCATATTAATATTCATAATTATTTTTGTTATTAGTTAATAATATTAGCTAGTATTTTCTGTAACCAGTTAACCACTAACTATGACGGGCCCGTTGGTCTAGTGGTTAGTGACAATGACTGCTAAACCGGAGGTCGTGGGTTCGATTCCCACCAGGACGAATCTTTGTGTGATGCGCACGATCATTTGTTCTGTCTGGGTGTAATTTATCTATAATATGTATGTATTTAGAAATATATAAGTATGTTTATCAGTTGTCTGGTTGCCATAGCATAGGCTCTGCCTAGTTTGGGATCAGATGACCGTGTGTGTGATGTCCCAAGATATTATTATTATTATAGTAACCAGTGTAATGTAACATTATGGATAATGATTAGTATGTAGTCGGTAATAGGTTCCCATACTTGCTATCACCGACTCACACGGGTCGGTAATAAGCGATGTATATACAAATATGAAAGCGTTGCACCGACCCACAAAAACTAGATAATATGTATTTATTTGATATTTATAACTTTAACAGAGATTTTAAATAATTGATTAAACAAATAAGATTAATAAATGCACACATTATTATACGATGAAAGGTTAAATAATTATGTTCCTTTAACATAACAATAAATGAATAATTTTACTATACGTGGTGAATATAAAATGGAAAAACAAGTAAACTATACAAAAAAGTATAGGTCGCTAATGGTGTGTAACAATGGCTGATTATTTGAGATTAAAATGTCTTATTAAAATAACTGTTTTATCATCACATATCGACAGAAAATAATTAAAACTAAATATAATGTTCAGGGCAATTACCGAACCATGGATCGGCAATAGCTGCCACTATTAAAATTATTGAAGCTATTACCGCTCCATTTAAATTTCAAGTTTTGTCCTATTAAATTACTTAAACTTTATGAAATGCTATATGAAATAAAGAATTTACACTTAAATAAACACATTTAATAAAAAACAACAAGTACAGGCTTCGTATATTTCTGTAAAAAATCTTAAGCAAAAATTGAATGTGCTTACCTGTAGGAACAAGGACTTGTACCACACGGCCGGCGAGCTCGCTGTCGTCACAGAAAATAACGAATTTTGTATCTTTCCAGGGATACCACGCACACAAACGTTAGTTTTTACGATGCTCAATGAACAAACATTCGTGTTTCGTCAAGTACCTTCAGCATAAATCGTTCCAGTAGCATAAAAATTGCAAATTAATGGAATGGATCGGTAATAGCTGCGGATTTTCGATGGGTCGTTAATAGCTGCATTTACCTTATATAACATTATGATGCAACCAAAAGGAGCGGAGCATAAATAAAAAATGTTGCATGAATGAAAAACCGTTAAAACTAAAACGCCCGGACAAAGTCGCGGGGGACAGCTAGTCAAATAATATGATTAAAATTCACTTAGCAAAAACGTCGTTCTGTAAAAAAAATATATTAATATATACCGCATCCAATGACATTAATTTCAATCATGTTTGTGACGTCCGTCAGAGGGGCGTCAAGTCAATATTAATGGTATACACCTCAAAATGTTACTAAACCAAATGAGTTTGGAACGAAACGGGCTAATGGCACTGCAGGGTTATTCTTCACACATACTACTCAATGAGCGTGTTCGCGAATCTACAATCCGATAAATTCTCTCGCATATGGCTCATCTTTAATACTTCTAGAACTAGGACTTTTATTTATTTCACCTCTATAGCTGAAAATTGACTTGACACTGTATTAAAGATTAATTGCTTTACATCAATTTTAGTTGTTAGAACACTTTAACGGCAGTATATAAGCAAAGATATCGAATATTACTACATTAAGTGAAATTTTTTATACCTAAAAAATGAATCATGCCTAAACATTACTCTGATTCTGCATAACATTAGCCCACAAATATACAATGGGGCAAAACCGCTGCAGAATTTACCTTCATCTTTAATTTTTGAGGCTACAGCTTAAGGTAAGACACTGCCTTAAATGAGATTATAAACTGTAGGTCTAAAATTAATTTATTACACACCATAATTGTTTTTAATAATAAATGGACGCATAAAATCAATTTATTATCAGTTTAACTTATTAAAACATCGTTAAACTTTTTTTATTTGAGCCATTAAAGCCTGATTAAATCGTATAAATTATAGACTTAAATACATAATTTATGATGACATAAATGTAACCATTAAACCACAGGGCAATCGAAACAAAACCATTTCAGTTATTTAAAATAACCACTTCATAATTACCGCAATAGACTAGCACCGGTATTACCCACCTTGCGAAAGCGATAGCAAAGCGTTAGGATTTTTTTTTTAATTAGTGCTGTCTCAATTTTATTTGTATGACGCTATGGCGATTGGTAATACCTACGAACTATCATTTATTTTATAAAATCAATAAATAAAAATGATTAAAGTAGATACATTAAAAACTGCAGAAAGAAATTGGATGGAAGTTGCGCAAGACCGGGTTAGATGGCGCAATCTGGACGAGGCCTACACCAATCTGGTTAAGGACGGCTAAAAGAGGAAAAAAAAAGATATATTATAAGTATATTTTATTTGTTAAAACAGATGGTAATCTTTTTAAACCTGGTCGACGACTCATTTAGCAAGTTTTCATTGAACTTTACATCTACCTTTGCAAAGATTGAAAGATAATAATCAAGTCTTAAGCACAAAGATTCAGATAGCTAGTTTAAATATACTATGAACTGCACCCGACAGAGCTGAGTTTATCGATGTAAAGGACCTTTATTAAGGCTACACGATAGCAAAATCATATTCGACGAACATTTTTTTTTATCGATTTTTTGGGGCTGCGGTAGTCGGCTGTTATGCTTGCCTTATATATTGATGAGGCAAGCATTTGTGCGATCCACAAATATTTGTTCAAACATTGGGTCTTTTATTAATGAGAATGTGATTTGAATCGTTTTGAATCCTTCCACGAAAAGGATATCATTTAGCAAGGAAGAAGTAAAAAAATATTATTTTTAATTATTTGTTACGCATTACTGCATGCGGAACGAATATTTGTAATTAAATTCAAATAGTAGATAGAAAAACTTTAATCTCAAGCAGGACTCAAACCTGTGACTACTGAAGTTTTGTTCATAACACTCGTAGTTCCTCTAATTCTAGATGATGCCCAATTTTAGTTTTTAGTTTCTTAAAAAAGCAATGACTTTTCTCACTTTTTTTTTTATTATATTTTTGAAGCCTAACATAATAATTTATGAAAATCTGTCAAGCGTTGCACGATTACCGTCTCTTTCCGAAAATATATGTGTGTATAATTCCATAAGTGATTTCTTAAATTATTAGTATTCTTTGAGTCTTCAATATATCTTAAGACATATAAAAAACTCTTTTAATTAAAAAAATATGTCTTTAATTACGCTAGTCCTCCAGTTCTGATTGAGCCGTCTCTGAGGTGCATCGCACTCAATTAATCTGTTTAATGAACACCGGTCCACTGCAGTTACATGACGTAACCAATTAAGATGCAGCCGACGATAACTTAGATAACTCGTGGGTCGTGATTAGGTAAAACTTATTAAAAAACTTATGTCATAATCTTCTTCAAAAAATCTTCAAAGATGTGTTCGTTGAATCGCGACATCTTAGAAAAAGACAATGCATCAAAATTGGTCCAATCTTTTAGAAGTAACGATGCTACTAATAAGGAAAAACAGATATTTATACAGAACAACAGATAGGTACCTACACAGGTTAAAGTACTCCTCTTTTTTTCGTGGGGGTATAATTAGAGAGAAAGTCCAATCCGGATACACAATAATCATTACGAAACAGTGTAAATCAATATTTTATCTCAACGAGTTCTTATAACACCATATTTTTTTATAATTAGTTACATTATAACTACGTATGCCGGCGTTAAAATCTGATCGCGCTGGTATAATATGTCAAAATGCTGAAAATAATGAATAAGCACGTAGGTAAAAGCAATGGGTATCATTTAAAAACTACCTCAACAGGAGGTTTTCGAATCCTCAAAATGCGAGCGCTAATAACATATCTGCCTCATTTATATAATATTTATAGTTTTTTTGTTAATATTTTGGGACAGCTTACACACCGCTATTTGATCTCAAACTAGGCAGAGCCTGTATTATGGCAATCAGACAACTGATAACATATTTATATATTTCTAAATACATACATATTACAGATAAATTACACCCAGAGACGCACAGAACAAATGATCATGCTCATCACACAAAGATTTGTCCCGGGCGGGTATCGAACCCACTACCTCCAGTTTAGCAGTCAGGGTCACTACTAACTCTTAGACCAACACGTCAGACAAAATCATATCAATATAATTGCGTGTATGTTTATTTCTAGGTACCTACTTAGTATCTATCTCGTCTATGATGCTTTCATAAAAACAGTCTCATTGCTTACCCATTATTTTAAAATAATACAGCGTAAGGTTGCGACCACAAATGTCGCTATCATACTGTCAGACGCGCGGCAGAACGCGGCGCGGCGCGGCTACGCGGCCACCGCAAAAGGCAACGTACAATGTTATTATATCCCTACCGCAAATGCGATTTGTAATGAATACAATTTTATAAAGAACGAACGGTAAATATTAGTATTTGATATTCAAATGAATTTATATTTGGTATTCATTTTGTCTAGACTCTGTTTAGAATTGAGCTTGTAAAGTGCTTTTTGGTAGTTTAAGGCAGTTTATTTCACGTACAAAGGCAGATACATGAATATCTTAACGTAATTGTTTCTTTTGGTATTTATAATAAACATAATAAATCCCAAAGACCTATGATGACTTTGAATTATACCTGCAAGCTTCGACAAAATTAGATGTACAGACACACACATACAAACGCAAACTATTTTAGGATTTATCTTTAGAAGTTGTTCGCACCCTCAGTGGAAAAAAGGCATAAGCCAGAAATGACAATTTTTCAGTACGGCCAAAAAACTGGTTTTATGGAAATATTTACTTCGTCTTTGATCGTAGAGGAAAGATTCTTATATAAAAAAAAAGGGAAAAATATATTACACTGCGTGTTGTTTTTAAATTAGTGCTAATGTTTCTAGTTTATTAGGAATCATAGAAATAAATTATTATGCTACTTTTCGTAATTTAAAAAAATATGGTATTTTAAGCATCAACACTTAAGCCAAACTTTCCCGTGAAATTAAATATGTTTTAAAAAGTATGTTCAGTTAAAGCAATTATGAACTTGTAACACTGTGAATTATTGCTAGTATAAGTAAGATTACTGCATTTTTTCTTTTATTGAATTTGTTGTTTGTATTAAGTATCCAACACTTACGCTTTTTTTCCATTTAAAGGCTTGTTGAGAGACCTTAAGTAAACAATAATAATGATTTATTCCATTATCTGTTATAGAAATTTTACATGCATATTGACTAATATTACCTGAGGCTAAATAATTACGACTAATGGAAAAAAAACAAATTCATATTTTGTATCAAATAATTTTTATTATATCCAAAATAATCAGCATAGCTTTGGATACAATTAAAGTTTGTAACATAGATAACAGTATTGAACAATAACTGCCAAGATAGTATGTATTTTCTGTGAAGATTACCGTTACTAATATTTTTTTGATAAATGTTTAAATATTCAGCTTTAACTTGTAAAAATTATTAAAATAACAAAATTAACAATTTTCGCAACTCTATTTACAACAAAATATTAAACTCTAATAAAATTAAATGCAAGAAACATTTACTAGTCAACAAAAAAGAAATCACTTTTTGTATCTCTTTGAATCAAAATACTGTTAAGCTAGGTTTTATTAAAAGGTATTTAGTTGTATTTATTTTTTGTTGACTATCGATATGTTAACAAAATAGGGCCTTTCACACATGGCCTGTATCTTTTGTTTTAAAATAATGATAAAAAACTTTTAATTAAATATAAATCAAATATGTCTTAAACAATAATGAGATCAATAATATTAAATGAACTAAAAAGTCACGTCAGGTTCATATACTACTTTGTGCAACCTAAACAGTCTTCTTGAAGATTTTCTTTGAAGTGTGTTTTTTGGTTGTTTGGTTCACACTCTTCGTGGCCAAGTTTTACGAAAGAAATATTTAATGCCGCAATCACTTCTCGGTATTTTTGTCGTAAGATACGTTGTGAGAGGGTTTTTTTTTTCTAAAAAGTCTTTATGCATCGCATTGATTGTCAAATCACTGGGTATAGGCGTATAAGCGTTATAAGCGGTAGGTATAAGCAGTAGGGTATAAGCGATTGGGAGCGTGTTCACGCCTATAGTGAGATATGCTAGGCTCGAAGCCCATTATAATATATGTTCCTTAATAGGATTTGAGTCAATTTTATTGTGAGGAGTAGCTCCCTGTCTCCTGTCTACTGGCGATACAACTGTCTCCTTGGAATTGGCCAATGCAGTCTGTAAAGGTTTATCATTAGATGATAAACCTTTTTTATAGCCATATTAGATGATATCCATTGTAGCCCAAAGTTGTCAATAAGAAAGTTTTGCATACTCCATGCGTGGTCCTCTGCTTAAGGTCTTGTTACTGTTCTTTGTTTCACAGATTTTGCTGAAGTATGATGCAGCATAAATGTCTTCCTCTTTTTGTCAATTAAATTCCAGAAGCTTTCATTTATGATTTTTCGCTGATCATCTGATATATTCTGGATACATATCTTTTTGCAGGAAGCTGGACAGGGTAGGTGCAAGCCATGTTTCTCTTTTATATCTTTTTTTTCGCTTCTTTTCTCACATTGAGTGGTTGGTTGTATTTTTTTCTTTTTCTTATTGTACCTGCTTTAGTATAAGTTGTAAGATCATGTGTATTATCGTAAGTTATTTCATTTTGTGCCAGATTTTCGGTGTCCCTTAGATTAGCATTACTTATAACTTCGTTTTCTCGGGATTAAATCTCAACAGATTTTTCATGTTCAGCACGTCACACACTTAAATTATTTGTTAGAGTGTCAGAAGTATTTGCTTATTTTCGGAAACAGTTATCATTATTTGGTCTATATCAACATGAGAAATACAGGATCTTTGTTGATCATTTGCAGTCTGTGTAATTAGAGTCCCTGTACTAGCGCTATCTAAATTAAAACCATTGTTTTTATCAGAACAAAATACTGTCGATGATATATCACTAAAATTATTATGTTCAATAATCGGCACAGTTGTTAATCAAAGAGTTCGTGGAAATGTTGTTGTTCCCGGTTTCTGTGTTCTGATCGTGTTGTTGCTGATTGAAATAGTCACCTTTTGATGTAAATGGGCCCGATCAAAAGATTAAATCTACAGAGTCGAAATAATTTGACCCATGATTAATCGGAGCCAGTGATTGATTTGCACTGTCGTATCTTGAAAATGGAAAATCATCATCTGCATCACTACTAGGGAAAAAGTCGGGATCGATAGTTTGAATATTACGTTGTAAATGTTTCGATTTCTTAAACCTTACTCTCAACACCTTATTTTTTTGTGCAAATAGCATCATCATTTTCCTATTTCTTTTTGACATGGTTTATCTGAAACAATATTCGTTTATTTTAATTAAATTACTTTATTTATTAAAAGTTTTACGCAGTTACCATAAAATAGGTAAATGCTAAATCCAAATACAAAATATTTGGTACTATTAATCAAATTATCATCATCGGCACGACAGCAACCATTTGCTAGGAAATTGTAGAATTAAGTCACATATTATTTTGTTGTGGCCTAGCAAATAAAGTTCAATTTCGCTATGTAGGTAATACGAAGGCGCGTATGCCAGCCGCAAGAAAGTTTTGAAGAAATTGAACATAAATTTATTTTTTGAGTATGATTATGATTATATTATACTAAAATTATACTTAATGGGACTTACCCGACTGTCACAAAACCAAATTACATCACTGAACACGTTAACTCACGATTTTTTACCAATTTAACACAGTAGTTACATGATTATGACCTCTTAAACACTCATATCGCTGCTTTTTTGTTATCAAAATATTTTTTTTAGTAAGTATGTGCATTTATAATATAATGTTACAAGATTAATAAAACAAAAAAAGACGTATCCGTGAATACAAGACTAGCGATGTAAAAAAAAGAAACGGATTTGAATCATAATATTTGTTACTGTTTATTTTGATCATTAAAATTTAACGAAAAACGTCATAAGATGTGATACCCCTTATTATTCAACAATTTTTTTGCGTTAAAACGTTTATTCTATTTATCCCTAAGAAAAAAGATACCGTATTCAAAATTCATAAAACAAGTTTTCTTGCCTAAATTCGTCAAATTTATCAAGAAAAATATGAAAAAAATTCAGCATATGTATCTTCAAACGTACTTTTCAAATATGTTAAAATCGACAATTCAACGTAAAATCACTTATGCCTTTTTTCCACTGGGGGTGCGTTATAGTTTCACCACTTTTACCATTTTATAATTTGTTATTGAACAGCGGGTCCTCCTAGCACAGGTATTGCTTTTACTTAAAAGAAGGTCCTTAAGTATGATTTACTGTAAAAGTTTGATCATGTTTCTGCAATAAAACTTTTTATTTTATTTTATTTACTCATTGTCTTTACATTATAAAGACTTTTCAAAATACCTATATATTTACAGTTTATTTATATTTGTATAAATATATGTTGTTGTGTTATGATTGAAGGTGTCGAATAGTTTAATTGATGCAAATTAGATATCATTTATTTATTTAATTAACGCATTTTGATCATACATTTTGTAAACTGACCCTTATACTAGATGTACTCTTTACCCCTTTTAAAAAGATATAACCTTCCGGTAATATCCTGTATTAACAGAGTAAATCTTTTTTACTTTATATACAGTCTAAAAACATCTCTGTATTTCGAGATCAGCATTTTACACTTCACGCTAATTTTAACGATATCCGTTAGGTCTTAATGACAGCAAGTTTCTATTTATTTACTTTACAGAAAATTAAACACAACCTTTTTCAATTACACGAGTCAACCTATCCCTAAACATAACAGTTAACGTGGGGTGCGACCACAATACGCTGACGCGGACCGTCGCGCGCCGCCACGATACCACAAACCGCAACATGTCGCGATGTCGCGCGAATGTGTGCGTAATGGACACACCATGTGCACGTGGTCTTATTGTTCCGAACATTTACAATCATCATCTGTAATCTATACATAGTAATAAAATTTATTGCTGTCTTCAGAAAAGTTAAAAGTCTATCCGATTGATAACTAGAAATTAATAATAAGAAACCCCATAAAACAAATAATATCTATGATATGCACTTCATGCGTTTTCATTTGATACCCTACTTGGGTATATTGATTTGACTGGCCTGTTGGTCTAGTGGTTAGTGATCCTGACTGCTGAACCGGAGGTGGTGGGTTCGATTCCCAGCCAGGACAAATCTTTGTGTGATGAGCATGATCATTTGTTCTGTGTCCGGGTGTAATTTATCTATAGTATTTAGCTATAAATAAGTATGTTTAGCAGTTGTCTCGTTGCCATAATACAGGCTCTGCCTAGTTTGGGATCAGATGACCGTGTCTTAGTTGTCCCAACATATTATTAAAAAAAATATTAAAAATATAAGATTTTTCGGCTGTACCAATTTCGATAAAACATATCTAAGAAGCAAAGAAAAAAAACTAGCTTTCAAATAAAGAATCTGCATCCAAATCTGTTTACTCGTTTAAGAGCTACGGTGCCGGAAACACTACACACGTAGTCACTCTTTTTGCGTCGGGCATATTGCATTGCACATTGCATATTTTTTTTATTTTAAATGAAACAAAATATTTATCATTATATAATTTAAAAATGCGCATTTTCTTAACTACGTTTATGGTTAAAGACATTAGTATTCAGTTATCGAAGTGAAAACCATTTTATTCACACTATCAACTTGATTTACTGTAAAAAGCATTTACTTGACATTTATTATAATATGACAGCAAATAGATATAACACGTGTTTCTTTTTATACTCTTAAGAAAATAACAAAACTAGTTTTCAAGATGGAGGCAAATTCTAAATTGACTTCCGCCTATTTCCTCCTTCAATATTGAACTAATTTAGAAGATATTGTATATACTAATTAAAAAGAATATAGACTATGCCCTTTTTGAGTTAAATCATATCATCGACTGTTTATGTGCCAAATTTCATTCGAATCTGTTCAGTAATTTCTGTGTGATTGAGTATCAAACATACATCCATCTAAAGTTCCGCATTTTTATTATTAAGTAGGATAATAGGACTAGGTCTCTCAACAACACGCTCGAACAAATTATATTAGCTCTTTCCTAAGACATAATTTTTATACGAACTTGACGTGTTGGTACCGGCAAGATAAAAGGTTTCATACGTTAGTTAATATAGTTATAGCACCGGTTACAACTGAATCCTTTCTTTGAGCTTTCATTCCTTTTTCAACAAAGTACAATAAAGATAGTAATGTTTCGAATAACTAGGCAACTACAGAAGTTTCAATTCGTTTAATTCAAAAAAAAATATAAATTTAATACAAACAATAATATCTATGTATAAAAATGAATCCCCGAAATGTATGTACGCGCATAACTTCCGAACGTCTTCAACAAATAACATAATTCTCTTTTTGTGTTTATTATTGTCAGAAAAAAGTTTGTATTAAAGGAAAATAAGAAAAAAGTAGTAAAGTATCTTTTCTACCTATTAATCATGAGTTGCAACTTTTTCTCTCTTTGGTTATTCAAGTAAGTGCCTACTGAAAAGTCGTCCTTTAAAACCTTACTGTAAACCTCCTGTAACACAGCCCCTAGTACGCAAGTTGTGCTTTCTAAATCAGAATTTGTGTATTTTTTTTATATAAACTGTTATAGAGACATTATTAATTACTAGCTGTTGTCTGCGGCTCCGCCCGCGTGGTTGTCGGTTATCGCGACAAAAAGTAAGTGTAGCCTTTGTGCTTTTTAGGATCTAAGCTTACCCCATACTAAGTTTCAGCAAAATCAATTCAACGGTAGCCGTGACAGACCGAAAGACTAACATATTTACTTTCGCATTTTAAATAGTATGGATAATAAATTGACCTTGAAAATGACAGTTCTTTAAGGCTTAAAACTAAATTGACAATAAAAATTTACCGTTTTTTAAGGTTTAAAACTCGTCGCTATCTCCGATCAGGTTATAGCCGTATTAAAGTTTAATATAAAACAAATAAATATTGTAAGTGTAGTTTAAACCTTCTGCTTATGACTTGCATAATGTTTAGTGCCGTGGTACAGTCGAGTGCAGTGATCCGCTGCACTGCGATGAAGGAAACCTTAAGACTGTTGTCTCCGTTCGTTTAATCATCTCGTCTAGATCACAAAAGAGACGAGTAGGTATAATGTGTAACATGAAATGTATTTTACGTTTTATGCTCTGCGTGAAGACTAAGGCGGATTTCACAGGTGATTATAAATGCAATTAATACCTAATCTCTGTTGTTGCATTTAATTGCGTTCAATAATCTGCATTTCCGCAAAATAAAATTGAACGTAGTTTAGGCAAAAACGACGACATTTTTTCTTCGATATTTTAAAATTTTAAACTTAATCACGGAATAAGAACTTACTTCCTTGGTACGGTCAAATTCCATGTTTGTTGAATAGTAGAAATATTTTGAAAATTACTTGGCAATTGATTAACAGCGAAATAAAATTGTTATGCTTTTGAACGGAACGTGAAAAACGTTTATTTTATTTAAAAGATACACCTACGTAGTTAGCTGTATAAACTGCTACTTTTTAGGCTTCTGTACCTCAAAAGCCCTGTACCCTTATACCCTTATAGGATCACTCGTGTGTCCTTCCGTCCGTCTGTCTCATGCAGTTTACTCCAAAACGACAACACTTAATTAAATAATTTATTTGATACCCAATGTTTCGCATCAATAATTCGACAAAAATCATAACAAACGTGTCACCTGACTTTGGTCAATATCTTATTACGTCACTCACTAAATGTTAAGATACATTGCTTCAGCGGCCAGTTTTTGATTTTTGGTGTCGAATAATTAATGCGAAAAATTAGACATAAATTAATTAAGTAACTTATTTTGAGCTGAAATTAAAAAAACTGTCTCATGCAGATGTACTTTTTATCTCTTTTGGATAGATGTTAACGTTCCCTAACAGCCTGTATATGACTCTTTTATATCTTACTTATTGTTACGAGATTCACACACACTTCACTTTATAAAATTATCAAAAGTATATCTAAGCCTTATCACCCATGTGTATTTTTTATTTAAGAAAAAAAGCTATTTAAGTCCTGCTTATTTTAAATGATTCCCAGTGAACAGTTTTTATTTTTTAACCACATAAATGGATACTTACCTACTGGCTCTTTGAAACGTCTCCAAAAAACTTTAGTTTTAAAGTGCTCTTAAAATAAAATCATTATCTGAACCCTACATTATATAGAACGGTACGGTAGGAAAATCATTTAAAATGCGCAAATTCCGCAAATTAACAGTCAGAAAACGCGTCGGTAATCGTGTGAAAAGGTTGGGGTCCCAGTTGTAGAGTGTAACGTAAAGATAGAATAGAATATAGGTATCTTTATTCGCTAGATACATGGTATCATACAAAAGGACACTTATTACCGCACAAATGTGAATGGTGGTAAATACACACACTCACAAACTTGACTGTTCACACTACGACTCGTGTGGTCTCGATAGTGTCAGTTGGCGGAATATAATTCCACAACTCGGACACTTGCGTTCACAGTTATACTCATTCTACTGTCGTGGTGTCAACGTTGCATGATAGAAGTAATCTTCGTTGCTATACAGTCGTGGTGGCCTGGTGGCCGTCAAATCACCTCCTATTTCCTCTTTCTATCTTCTCCATCTACCTCCTGTTCCTTCAACCTACTCCTTACTCCTTCTCTAACTTCCTTGTATCTCTTGCCCTTGCCTCCTCCTCTTACATCCTCCTCCAACCTCTTCACCCTTTCTCCTCCTCCTACCTCTCCCATCTACCTCTTCCTCCTACCATCTCTTCCTACATCCTCTTTATTCTACCTCCTTCTTCTAGTCTCCATCTCTGACTACTCTTCTCTAGTCTCCCAATCACCATAAACGGCCTTGACCAAATGGATATCGGAATCTACTCCCCCGACCCTCTATTACACTTTTTCATTGGTGAAAAGCCTTTAATGTTTTTAACCCACATCGAAGGCACGGCGTAAGGATATGTCGGTCTTTTACTGACTAAAAATACCTCAGTCCCTTTCTTCTGCCATGCCCGAGTCGCACATTGCACCCGTCTGGTAAAGGAAAACCAGAGTCATCCAGGCGTTTTTACTCGGTAGGAGTTCAGCATACCCGCCGCCTTTTTCAGGAGGTATTCCAAGAAGATATCTTCAGATTAAAAAGTGAGAAAACAACTTTTTTCTTCAGGTAAAAAAAATCTTCTCTTTAACTGAAGACATCCACGTAATAAATGAATTAATTTAATCTGAATTAAATTAATTATACAATCTGCTAGCAAACGAACCATACATCAACCAAGAGTTACTTACAACGCGTGATTCGTCCATTAATCAAGATGTCAGCTAAGGCATGAAATGTGGGTTCCCTAATAATTGAAACAGGCACGCTCATATCTTGGTTCATTGAGACATAAACCGGATTACAGTTACAATAAACCTTTCACAAATCAATATCCAAAGACAGATTCAAAGATTTTAATTTTAAATACGCACTTCATAATATTATATAAAAAATCTAGTAACAAATAAATTCGATTACATAAACATCAAATTACTTTAGTTACATGACTAGAATCCTTTTTACATCACTTACGAAGGATTGGGTAAAAAGAAGCGTAGCCAAGCCAGATACCAAATCTTCGAGAAACCATAAATCAAAATAACGAATGCTTGGAAATCACATCAGAACTTCAACTTTACTTTTAGCCTATTCCGATTTACTTTAACTGTGTTATTTATAGCCTTTTAATATATAATATTATTGCAAATTAGGAAATTTTTGTTCATTTCTAAAACTCTTTGCGTACGACATACGAACGATTAAAATTTAAACATTGTACAGTAAACGAGACTATTTATTCTATTCAATCAATAAAGGCCGAATATAAGCCGGAAAAAGTGTGGAAGAATGTGGAGACAGCGACGTGTAGAATGTAAAACTAAACAAATGAGTACTTATTTAAAATAAATTAATTATTTACAATTGTAAATATTACAAACTTAACTAAATATACGCTTAAAACAAAACTAAACTCCTCACTAATAACTCAAAAAAAATGCATCAAAAAGTCATTCACATCGCTGTCGACTGGAAGTTTACCTAAAATACTTGCGGCATTGCCACGTTGTATGGCAATGTTTATTCACTGTCCAAGGTAAAAGCCAGCTCTTGGGACACGCGAGGAGTAAACAAGACGTTTTGCCAGATCTTTAAATAAAAGGTGTGCATTCGGCAGACCCCACGGTCTGTGTTTCAGTAACAAATGAGTAGCTTTTGTTCTTTGTTTATTATTATTTATTTTGTACGTTAAAATCTGATAAACTAAGTAAACGGATAAACAATTTTACATGTATTTCGGAATGCGGAAAACATTTGGATACTGTGGACGATGTGAAATGGAATTCAGGGCACGTTAAGTGTATTTGAACAGCCCTTCTGAAACCAAAGAATTTGACCTGCTAATATATCGTTTTCGTTTACGTTTACTACTTTGTGAATTTTAGTTTTTAAAAGATTTAAATTTCACCAATATACAGCGTGGAATTTTGTAATGCCACCTGAAGGGAAAGTACTCTTAATATTGTAGATAGAAAATTTTACTCAAAGAAAACATTTTTTAAAAGAAAGAAAACTGCATTCTATTATTTTCGAAAATTCGCTTACCTGGGAATCGAACCGACTAAAATATGTAAAAATTACAACCTGTATTTTTATTGCATCGATCGTAAGGATGAAATCTCTCTAACAAACTTGATAAATTAAATGAAAGGAAAACTATAAATACCGAATTTAAAAATTTTATGGGTCAAGTTAAAGTCCTTTAACTCAAAGGTCCATCTGTTTATATATCTATACTAATATTATAAAGAGGAAAAATTTGATTGTTTGTTTGTTTGTTTGCATTGAATAGGCTCCGAAACTACTGAACAGATTGAAAAATTCTTTCACTTTTGGGAAGCTACTATAACCCTGGGTGACATAGGCTATATTTTATTTTTTAATATTGAAATTTTTGTTAAATACGCGAGCGAAGCCAGGGCGGGCTACTAGTATACATATAAACCGCCAGTCATATGGACTGATGATATTATCGGGGCAAGACCAATTGCAAGAAGATTCAACCTAATAACTAATCTGAGTGGTATTTAGGGAAGGAGGCTTATGCCCAGCAGTGAGCCCACTTTCTTTTTTAAAATCAGGTGCGATCTTTGCCCTACAGTGGGACATTTATAGGGCTGTTAATATTCTGTAGCAATATTTACAAACATTTAATGGCCATAGATGTTGCAATAACGAAACGGGGTGGGGGATGCGTGGTAGCTAAATATAGTACATTGGTTCGCGTATTAACCAGATGACTGAGCAAACGGGTCGGGGGTTGTCTGCCCGTGCGATGTAGTTTAACAATATTAATAAACGTGCACCATTTATGTTAACGTAAACGTGAAGCTTTTTGTAAGGTGCAATAAAATTATTTACTGAATCTGATTTGCTACTTTTTACGATGCTGGCACGTAGCAAACTTGTTCGACTCAAAATGACGTAATAAAATGCGGTAGCGGCATAGAGTTTACATAGACAAGCATAGAGCGTGCGCATCGCTAGTAGCCCTTATGCCAAGGGTAAGCACATTTTTAGCTAAGTGTAAAACTGTCTTACATTGACTTAAGGCGGTGGTCACTAAAACTCACGTGAGTTTAAAAGGGACAAGAGGGAAGAGGAGAGTCAGAGAAATTAGAGACAGTTGTACAATATTATTCATTTATTATAGCAACCGCCATAATTAGCAGTCAAAGTATTTACAAACCTTAGTCATGCACAAAGACTGCTCGTTCTAGATTGACGGTCGACCGCATGCAAAATTCTGAAGTTGTCTTGACACTGACAGCTTTCAGTGGCCAAGACAAAGAACTAGTCTACTTTAATAAATATTAATTTTAGTATGATAACGGTAATCGTCGTTAAATAAGTTCCTATGGGCAACCATCACTTACAGCCAGAAAGCTCAGTGTCCACAGCTTATGGTGATAAATATGGGCTTTGTTTGGCCGTCACCATAACACAATACCTACTGGTTACAATATTAAAGCCCCGCTCCATGTAAAATACTGATAACAATTACAATATTTCTACTGTTTCTGCCATTCTGAGAAAAATTACAAACCTAAGTCTTGACGAACATGCGGTATAATTTACACCTTAACTTGCTTTCATCTGTGTGCGAATTATTTCTATCTTACCTTGGCTTAGTCACGATATTTAAGAGCCAATACTGTTCCACCTAATTTTCTATTTTACGCCAATTTCATATTGGAATAGAAAATCAACGTTCTTTATCAACGCGAATTCATATTTTATTTTCATTAAAATTACAAACATTTCTCGACGAACAAAATGGTTTTATGGTTACATTTGTTTTATTTAATTTTATTTCTGAATGGTGAGTATAGTACTCATAAATGATAATTGTGAAAACCTACCCAAAATCAAAAAATCTAAATTCATTTATTTCAAATTAGTCTACTAAGTAGCACTTTTTGAAAGTCAACATATAAGACACATCAGACAGCACCCCGATTTGCCTACCCTTCACCGCTTCCTAAGTGCTCTGGGTGTGGAGAAGAAACGGCGCAAACTCCTCAGCAGCACGCTGCCATTTGGTTTACATAAATATAATTTAGGGACCGCACAAAATAAACAAGTGTTTGACTTGAAACTACTGATTAAATGGCCCGTGTGGTAGATATAATTGCCGCAGTAAATGTTGCAGGTCAACCTAATTCCGTATGCGGAAATGAAGACATAATTACTTGCCTCTGTCTGACTTCCAACTGACGAAACTAGCATCATGCTATTGGTTATGAACAAAAAATATTAGCAGAGGCCTAAATCTTTATTCCAAAATATAAAGTAAATTAAGGTCTAATCAATATACGTATGGCAATGTAACTGGTGAAATCGCCCTGAAGTTACGTATTTTCAATTTTGTCTTAATTTGAAAACTGCTTATTTCTTTATTTTTGTTTCAGTTGTAACGAGTCAACGACGCGTAGTAGGCGGTCAAAGAGTTAACAAAAATTACATGGTACTATAGTTTTTTGTTCTAACATAAATAAAATACGTCAAAAATAGACTTAAAAAAATAAAAAAAAAATAAAAAAAAAACAAGGTTCATATTTCGTCAGAAACTTGTTTTTTTTTTTTAAGTATGTTGTACTTTCCAGGTGGTCCCTGGAAAATCGAGGGCAACACTGAATTTTTATAGGCACGTCTTACGCGTTTCAAGGTTTCATTGATTCTCTTCACTCTCTTCATGATCTCATTCATTCACCTCATTCACCTACTTTGAAGTCGGTTTTTAACATTTATGTGTAATCATTAAATTATGGTAGAGATGTTACAGCCCTTGGGCTAAAGTGTAGTCAAGTAAACGGCGGCATCATTGGCGTGCTTGAGGTCATCCAAAGTGCGGTAAGATACGGACAAATAGGGTACGCCAACAAGTGGACCATATTTGGCCAGGAGCTCCACACTCACAACGAATAGGGGGGATATTTATGTTTATAGGAATCCCCGTTTAGCTAAATTATGTTTGCAGCGACCTCCTTGGGTGCACATTAGATTGATAGCTTTCAGATAGGCCACTGCAAATCACTTCCAAGCGGTAGATGATGATTATTATTTTCAAAATTTGCATGTCACCTTAGTTGTTACTGGGAATGCTGGGAATCCTCCTAGTAAGTGATTCCCTGGGGTGGTCAGGTCCATTCCAGTCGCTACTCACAAACAGCTTGCCATAATCTGCCCTGCGGATGTATGCTCCTACATAGACCTTCAGATACATTTTTCGATAAAGAAATTTAACATCAGGTATTGCGTTATTCTCATGATGAGGTATTGAATTGCCTCAAGGAGCTATTACTATTATTACCATAATAATTGCAACGTCTTCAAAGTTTGTCAAAATAAATAGATCCCAAACAAAGACATGACAGTCTTTGAACCAAATGATTACAATGGTTATTTTTTAATTTGCTTAGATACTTTACCATGGTAATAAGCACCATATTGACCAAATTGGCTCTTTAATTTCAAGATATAGTATCGTCAAAGTATTGTCGTAAGTTTTGGTTACGTAAAAATATAAAAAATAAGTGTCTAATATTTTACATTAAAAAAATTGAGTCAACATCCTTAAATATCATCCTTAAGTGGTTTTTTTATTTGTGTAGTTCCTCTGTATGTAGTAATAAATAAATATTTGCCAGGTTTACTTGGTGCCATCGTTTCAAGAAGATACTGAATGGCTTCGTACAACAGCGTTCTTTTGTGGCGGATCTATAATAACTCCATCATTTGTAATATCGTCAGCCGCTTGTATTCTCTACAACACCAGGAAATGGGTAATAGCTGGCTATAATAAATACTTGGCGCAAACCGACCTTTCTACAGATAGGTGTGCTCAAAAATATGGACGCAAAATTGTATATCAATGCGCACATAATTTTGGTAAGTTTCTTACTCGGCTAGAATATAAGTTATATTTACATTAACAATGATAAAATTACTTCACTCTAACACAATTTGCTAAGAACATAATAATAATTTTACAGGATCTGGTCTGGATAAACAGCATTACTATATATCTCCTGACAACTGGCGTCAAGCTGATATAGGTATAGCCAAAGTCGAAAAACCTTTTAATTTCATGGACAAAGGTTACTTTGAATATTGTTCATACCCACCCAATGCAATAAAGTTTACCACCGTAAAGGAAAGCTCAATGCCTGGAATTGATGTTATGGTCCTTGGATGGGGCTCAAGAAGATATCACAGACCAGTAAGTTTAGTCTGGAACTCCTCACAATAATTCTGCAGTCTTTTATTAATTTATACAGTAACAAATCTCTGTGCCTCGGAAAGCACATTAAGCCATTGGTTCTGACAGTCATACTTTAATCTTTGGTAGTCGTTAAGTCGTTACAAATCTGACAACCATTCTTACCACGGGACTGTTACTGTACTGTTACAGTGTTACCCAGTTTTACACGAAGCGACGGTCTATTTGACCTCCACAACCCACATTTGTGGAGGTCAAATAGACCGTCGCTTCGTGTAAAATACAGCAGTTAGCTAAATCCGGTAAGACTAGAAGCTGACCCCAACATAGCTTGGGAAAAGGCTAGGCAGAAGAAGAAGATACAGTAACAAATCTGTAGACGTGGTATCTATATCTATCGGTATATATTTAAAAAATATTCTAAAAGTGTAATGCAATTCTCAATAGAAGTAACATAAGTTCATACCAGAAATATTATGAAGTTTCATGGCCAAAACCTTTGGATATCCACAATAAAAACCGATCCGAAAATCGATAACCGAATCCGATAGATATTTTTTAAACAATTTCGGCCAAAATGAGTCTACATCCAATTGCAAACATATTTTTATACATTTTGTCATTTTCTGTTGTTAGTTCAAACCGTTATTCTTTTTACCAGCCAGTTCAAGCGATTTTATAATCATTTCATTTATTGTTTATCTACAGAAGGGATATGATTTTGACATGAATGAGAAATATCTAATGGCAGCTACCACAGTAATAGCGGACCCTTGGGAGTGTAAAGAAAGTTATAAACAATCCATACCAAGTGGAGTCGGTCTGAGTCAGGTATTTGATAAATTTACCATCTGTACCAAGGGAATTAGCAACGTCGATGTTTACGGTACATATTCTGGCGCTGGAAAAGCACGAAGAGACAGCAACAATAACACTATTAAGGTATGGTCAAAGTTTTATACAACTACATACAACACGTTCGTAGAAAAATGGTTAATGGTCCGATAAAGCAACCTTAAAGGTTAAGAAGGCTAAGACAAATAAACTATCTCTTAGCAACTTCGCAACGGCTTCAGCTTAGGAATCTTGCTCTGTTAGTTAGACAGATATAGACAAACAGTGCCAGGACTTTATTAAATTTATTTAAGTACGTCTCGATGTATGTAGATCATTTGCGTAAACCTCAAAAACTATTAGATAAACTTTTGTTGTAGTTTGAAGACCTATACCTATACCATCACACGACAAGCGACACCATAACATATTACAGCACATCAAGAAACAAAACTATTAATTCTACGAGAAGATCTTCCGACCCTGGACCCTGCCAGGTAAAGCAAACAATCTGGAATTTCGGCATGTCTGTGAGTTTTTAATTATTTACGTGCAAACGCTATGGCGGTTCTGAACACGAGTCGAGTCGTCTCCCAATGATGTGCAAGTGCTGGTCAACTGTGCAAGAGGTATTTAACAGCTGAAGGCCGCGCGAACATCTTAATATAACAATCCAACAAGAAAAGTAATGGAACCCCGAAACAGTTACTGCAAAATTTAAGAATAATTTTGACAGCAGTAGAGTCTAAATACGACACATTTTGATAACAAGCTTTTGCCCGCTGAGCCGACACACGATATTATCTCATTATCATTTATTACTTTTATTTCAAAATTCCACCTCTGGAACTATGGGATAGTCCATAATAATTTCAAATCTGTAACTAAGCGCTGAGTTGCGAGATCGCTTGAGCATGTCAAGCGATCTCGCAACTCCAGCGCTGCAGAAAAAGAGGACTAGGTTGCTTTTAGTCGATTCAAGTCCGTAATTACCTAATGCTGTGCCCTAGGAGTGGGTTGAGTACATTAGGTTTTTAACCCGAAAATTAACTAGGTTTATCGTAGTCTCTGAGGCACTGAGCGCCAAGGGGCTTTCTTTAAGTGCTCCTCAATAGGGCAGTGATCAGCCAGACCAGTGAGAATATTATAATATTTTAGAATGATCACGGCGGACCACTTGTCGTGTGGTTTGGAGGAAGAGAATATCTGGCTGGAATCGCGTCCGCCTTCTTAGTGAATGAAAACATGGAGTGTGTTGGGCCCTATCTGTACACGAGCATTGCTTGTGCCGCTAAGTTTCTCAACTGTACAATGAACCGAGAAGTTGACGTGTAAGTTGCCTAGCTTTATATTTATAACATAGTCAAATTGTGCATTATTAAGCTTATTGAACATTTTTTTTTGTTTTTCGTTAAAAACATTTTAATAGCTAACAACTAGGGATTTTATAAAAAATATAGTTTTTTTTATTAATATCATAAAAGATTATTAATTACGATGTTATTAATAATACTTAATAGTAGTAATGTAAAAACATACTATGTACACGTTGTATTATTTAAATGTTAGGAAAAAAGGAACTCATAGAGGAGCACTTAGTTGTGCGTCTGTCTGTCAATTTATGTTTTCTCAGAAACGCATTGTGTTATCGTGTTGAAATTAATACCAAATACTCAGGTCCACAGACTCATGATGCAAAAAACATGCTTCTATATCAACGCAATTTTTAGACGACCTCCGTGGTCGAGTGGCGTACACACCGGTTTTCAAGGTGTCGCCAACTCTGAGGTCCCAGGTTCGGTCCCCGGCCGGGTCAATGTAGAAGACCTCTTTACTACACTGTCTCGGGCCTGGGTGTTTGTGGTACCTTCGTTGTCTCTCAATTCCATTACACAAATACTTTAGCTACTTATTTTGGGTTCAGAGCAACGTATGAAAGGTAGTAAAAAAAAAGAAAAAAGAGTAATACAGTAATTTATGTCTTTTGCCCATACATTTTTAAGGAACTCAAAACCTAAAGGATTCTTCCTGGCGACCTAGAATAACGAAATACGGCATGATGCTAGGTTAAGGAAAACCGAAAATTGTTTTGTAACATAACCATACTTTCTTGCGATTACAAACTTATATGTATTTACAGTTGGCTTGATAGTGTACATACATACATCGATGTATGAAAGAACATTTTTTCAACCGCACACTCAGTTGGTTATTGGAGATAATCAGCAAAATTTTTTACGGAACCCTAAGTGCGCGAGTCAGACTCGAATTTGTCCAATAGGGATGCGACTATTTTTTTTATTTACTCGTCAAATAGAGTATTAAAAAATAGACACGTATTTTTTATTGTTTTTATTAAACAAACATGAGGAAGATACAGTGAATGGAAATGTCGCGGATCGTCATTTGTAACTACAATTTTTACCCACAAGTGACGTCACAAGCCCCTTCTTCTGAACTTTAAAGCGCTTTAATTTTGACATGATTTATTGGTTTGACAAAAGAAAAAATACATTTTGTTATGTATCTGGCGGACTAAATGAATATTTTTTTATATACCTTTTCATACCCAATCCGCACCTACATTATTTTTAATTATTTGATTCAATAATCAATAATCAAACGGTACATTATTTTTAATAATTTATAACATATTTTAGTCGAAGACAATATCAAGATTGCAACGATTTAGATGAAGACGATACTAATTTAACTAAACCTCTAGAAAGGTGAGTTTTTTTTTTATTAAATTCTATGTTTTTGACTACCACAATACATTTACGACGTTTTAAACGGCCGTTTAAACTTAGTTAACGATGGAAATCATTACTGGACATTGTTATTTCTCCGTTTTGGGTTAGTAAAGATGCCAAAACCGCCGGAATATTTTACATTTCCTTGACCCTAGAACAGGAGTCACCTTGAGGGAATGTGAAAAATGTACGTTTATAAAAAAAAATATGAACATATAACAGGCCTCTACTCATATAGAAATGAAACGAGCATTGATCACCACGCTTGCTCTTTGCGGGTTGTCGATCGCCACTTGGGACACATTTGTGTGATCCACAAATGCTTGTTCGAAGTCTGGCTGTTTTTTGTACATTTGTTTTGTAAGTTCGAGAAACCCACGACACAAGGATTAAAGTACTTAGTGTGGGAATCATGAAGGAAGAAAAGTATTGCGTCCTCCCTTTCACTTTATTCTATGTGGTAAGGTAGGGCCAAATATCAACCCCAGTATACCATACTATATCTATGGGTGGCGCTGCAATTGTCCCCCCGTCCCTAGATCAAGCTGGCCCGAGCCGGCCAAACTAGCAATAAAAATATGTCCTTAAATAATAAAAACTTAGATCCAGCCCTCCCTTGCTGTTTTTGCCTTATTAAGAATGTTAGCAACGCACTAAGTCCTGCACGTAGTGCCCTTAGTGAACGTTGCTGACGTAGTTAGTTTTTCTATTGCTCTGAGTGGAGGCCCTTAAGGTTCTCGCCAAAAGTCCGGTGAAGCAGTCAAAGCCTGCGCTCAGGCAAATTGCGTAAACCAAAATTGCATAAACCAATTCCAAAAAAAAAAAAGTCGCTACAATTCTGCTCCACGCCTGCAAGGAATATGTTGATAACTGTGTCCCTGTGTATTTAATGCAAATATAACTAAGTAAAACTGCATGCAAGATAAGACTAATCTCATTTAAATTATATTTACTTACGTTATTATTTTTATTGCAGCCCAAATAAAACGCAAGACTATTGGTTGTATAGCGATTAGAAGAGATCATAAATTTCTAATAATGTGAAAGAAATCTGTACATAGTAATAGAAATAATTTTATGTTTTTGTTTTTTTTTTGAAAATAATATCTTCAAATCGAAAGTATAAAATAAAAGTATAAAGTTATTGGGTGGTTCTTTATTTTTAAACACCTCGTCAGCGCTCTGTTCAAAGCAAAATCTCCAAAATAGCTGAACAGACTGCAATCAAACTGAAGTTGAAGCAACGAAACGTTCATATTTTTTTGCGTTGCTAAAGTACCGTACTTTAAAAATAAATTATTCTCATTTTTCTTATTAGAAAGAAGAATATATTGTTATTAAATCTCGTTAATTAACCTGTACCTACAATTAGGGTCAATTCATACTACAGCAGAGTCAAACATCGGATCGTCAAATTCTTCCCAAGTTGCACGAATGATCGCGAATTCGATCGTCTTTAATATCTCAGAAAAAATATGAGTATTATGCTGTTCAATTAAGAATCAATTTGCTTGAATTGACGCTTCGCTGCGACTCTGCTGTAGTATGAGTTGACCCTTGAGCTTCTCAAAACTTGATGCATTTCTATCTAGTTTCTTATCTATATTAATGCTATTTCCAAGAATGCTCAAGCTTCCGTCTTCTATGAAAACATATTTTTAATTAAATTGTATTTAAATAACAATACAATAATTGTATGATAAGCTGTAAACGATAAAAAAGAAATCTATGGAAAGTTAATTATAAATGTGAAAGTTATTTATGATGGTTGAAAGGTAACAAGAGTTTTAATTTTTAGTTCCGTACTCGAGTGGCGTACACACCGGTTTTCAAGGTGTCGCCAGCTCTGAGGTCCCGGGTTCGATTCCTGGCCGGGTCAATGTAGAAAACCACTTTTTCTACAGTGTTTTGGGTTTGTGGTACCTTCGTTGTCTCTGAATTTCATAACACAAGTGCTTTAGCTACTTAGATTGGATTCAAAGCAATGTATGTGATGATGTCCACGTTTATTATTTATTTATTATTATTTATTTATTTTAATTTGCGTCTTAATTTCTAACAGGATTTATATATAGTCAACATTTTAACACGTCAAAGCGATTCAAAGGTCTAGTAATCAAGTCTTTCTATAAATTTATGAAAGGAGAAGATAAAATTAAGCAACGTTTTATTTATTATTCATACCCAAAACATTTAATAACAGCCTATGAGGATGCTAAGATTGGCCCCACGTTAACGTAGGAGACGAAAACGCGAATAAATCGTTGAATTGTTTTGTTTTTTATTTTATAATTTTATGCTTACAAACCATTTACAAAGTTTATTTTTATTCGTGAAAAAAACAACAGACTGTGAATGTATACATACATAAGTACTACTAAATATTAATTGTTGGATTAAAAGAAAATATCTAATAAAAACAGTCAATAATATAAAAAAATAAATATTGAATGATCTGATAAATATAAATAAATAACGAAAGATAACTTATAAAAATCATTCTTACTACTATTATAAATCCGAAAGTAACGGTTTGTCCGTCTTACGCGCTTTTACGCCAAAACTACTGAACCGATTTAAATAAAATTTGGTACACTGGTAGTCTAGAGCCTGAGAAAGGACATAGGCTACTTTTTTCCGCGATAACCGACATCCACGCGGGCGGAGCTACGGGAAACAGCATTTAATAACGCACAATTTATTTCAGACGTAGATTTTTTCATTTTTGGTTAGGTACTTATATTTCGCAAAACAAATGAAAACGTCATCAATCTTTCACTCACTACAGCTTGGGGATGAACGACAAATCGCAATCGTTCACTCGTTCAAAGTTATTTTCGCGTCACAATAGACAGTGGGCGAACAATACGTCATTGTGGTTCTATCTCATAGGGACAGGCTTCGATATAACTTTGTCTGCTATATTTACTAGGGGAGATACTGATACGTTAAGCCACACTTGCCAAAATCACTTTTTGGATGCGTAAGTTTTTTATTCAGTGAAAGCCCGTAATTATCCTGCTGCTGGGAACGAAAAATGAAGGTACGAGCATTGATCACCACACTTGCTCACTTTTTTTTTATATTATGCAAGGTTTTTTTGAGATAGGTATCTAAGAACAAGAGTTATACTTTATTCCACAGTTAGTTAAATGATATTTGACGGCTGTGAGGTCGAATCACACACAAATCGAATACGACGCTCTAACTCTTGTGCGTATTTGGAGTTGAACTTTCACAGATTTTTTTTAATGTTACGTCCTACGATTCTTAATCCTGGCCGCCAGCGTTTCTGTTCTTGTCATCCGCAAACTCAGTTTATTTACCAAAAATAAATTATTAATAATTTATTAATTAATTATTTATAATTTATTTTTTATTTATAATTTATTAATTAATTATTTATAATTTATTTTTTATTTATAATAAATTATTTATAATTTATTTTTTGTTTATAATAAATTATTTATAATTTATTTTAATGCAAAAAAACATTAATAATTTAGCTTAATGTATTTTTAAGCTTGAAATTAACACATATTAATTTCATGTTATATTGTTAAACCAGTCAAATCGCCAATTCAAATTAATCAAAAGATTCCATTTTTTTTAGTTCAATGAATGTCTTGCACATTGCTTAAAGCATATAGATGTTCTTTTTGCTATAAAGTAGTTTTACTAAAGGAAACGTATCATGAGTTCTCGCCAATCTCTACCATAATTCCCTGACAATTTAAATTCGATTCCTAACGCTGAGTGACATTTTGGTGGCAATGAAATACGATACATTTGCTTAAGTTAATTAACTTTGTGCTATATAACGGCTAAGGCTAAGAATTTGTAACGTCGAAAGTACTTCGTTCGGTTTGATTAAATAAAAACTAAAATGCAGGGCTATGTTTATTAAAATCCTGGTTCCATCATAATAAAACTTTTTTATTTTTTATTATTATTATTTTTTTATCATTGGACCAGCTCGAAAGTACCATAAAATTGTATTGTCACCGAACATTTTTAAATACCTACCTAAGCAAAATTTAGTCTCAATCAGATGTCGAAAAGAGGTTCTAATTAGCTTGCAAGATAAAACCTAACCTCGTTTGAGTTCTGGGGGCCAGCAGCAACACCTTCGGCATAGTGACGTACGGCATCTCAATTTTAAGTCTCCTGCTGTCTCTGTGTAAAATAGCGACAGATTTACATTATAAGAACGTTTTAAAGTTCATTTGCAATTAAATATTCGGAGGTTAGACGCTGAACAAGGGTCCAGATAACTGGGTAAACGCTTATGACTGTCTTTAAGAACACTGGCGCATCAAGCCAGTGGTCGCAGGTTCTTGTGATGTGTGTGATGTGATGTCCTGCCTGAGGTTTAAGTTTTTCCTTCTTTTATTTGTATTTAATGTCTTTAAGAATCCATTTTCGTCAAAGTAACGATACCATTCAATTTCCTATTGTTCTGTGTCTATTGAGCCAAGGCCAGCCCCCTAGACAAGCGACATTTTAAGCGTTTACGATGATCGAATCACGTGTCACGTGACTTATCAAAAGAAATGTCATTTCCATACAATTAACGTCATTTAAGCGATTTCTGTCATCGTTTACGCTTTTAGTAATGTCACTTGTCTAGGAGAGCTGCTTCAACGCGTTCTTTGGCGCGTTTACGCAGGCGATCATTTAGTTTTTGAGGCATGTGGCACCCATTTTTTATCTTTTTTAACGAAAGTGTATCAACATTATTTTTGTTACGTCCAAAACTGCAACTAAGCAGTTGCCATCAAAACCTTTAATATAAAAAATCATGTCTCTTTTGAATTGGTTGGTACTTGTAATAAATCTTTGTAATAATTCAAAGGTTGGTAAAAATCAATGTAGCGTAACGATTAATATTGCTTTTAAATCGTTGTGCAACCAATATTTTATACCCAATGCCGTGCGTTTTATTTTCACTGTCATAAAAAAATAATTATTAATTAATTTTTTAATCGCTATTTTTTTAATCTGCACTGGCTAGGAAGTCAGCAAAAGTACATAACAATAGGTATTGTGTAAACAGTTGTAGCTTCGCCTTGCTTGATGGATGCTTATCGTGAAGCTATTGTATGTCTATTGTTTTTTAGACCTAAAACCAGTTTTTAAAGCTCACTCACGCTAGCTCACATAAGTATGTCACTTTATTACGTATCTTACAAAAATAAAGTAACAGCAATTAACATTACAGTTATAGCATTCAAATTTGAGAGTTAACAAAGACAAAAAAGAGTGCGGATAAGTCTAGTGGCCCCTTGTGCCTTGCGTAAGCAAATTTTTAGCTGTAAGTACTACGCTCGTTTACCGATTTAAGTGATTTTCCGTGCTACGACAGACGTTTATGCAAGAATATCGATGGTTCCTATATTATTGGGGTAATATTAGGTTTTGAGATAGTTTTATTAAAACGGCGCTCTCTGTTTTGAAGTTCACAATCGATTCGCATCGCAACAAGCATTTTACCACGACCTGAGTTAATTAACAAAATAGCGGTCATACAAACCACGTAATGTTAGTTTATCGTGCCGGGCAGTATAGATAGACAAGCATTACTAATTAAAGCAAACAATTAATCGGCCACTAATTGAAAGTGTATTGACAGGCAATGATTAAAATTAAAAATATCAAAGGCTTCGACACGAACTAAATCTAAATAATAAACAGCTATAGAATAAATATTAAATAGAATAATATAATAATATATATATAATAATATATCTTGGGACAACTCACACACGGCCATCTGATCCCACACTAGGCAGAGCCTGTATTATGGCAACCAGACAACTGATAAACATACTTATAATATATATTTCTAAATACATACATATTATAGATAAATACAACCCAGACACAGAACCAATAATCGTGCTCATCACACAAAGATTTGTCTTGGGTGGGAATCGAACCCACGACCTCCGGTTTAGCAGTCAGGGTCACTAACCACTAGACCAACAGGCCCGTCAAAAGAATAATATAAATTTATATGGCGTTTGAGAACGTAATCGGGGGTAAGATACCTAACGCTCGCAGTAGGTAGGTGGTACCCTCTAAACCGCATTCACTTATTACAGTCAAGTGTTGAGATGTCCGACATTAAACCGAGGCGCCACGGCCCAGCTAGATAAAATGAAAAAGTTTAATGATCACATATCTTCGCGAGAATATTATAAGGATACCATTCTATGTGGCGGCGTGGTTAAAAATGAATGATTAAAGAATAAATACAAAAATAATATTCATATTTCTTTTATTAACAACACATACATTCCAAATATAGGCTCTATAATCTCACAGAATATCTCAAACCTACAACTACACATTTATATTATCTCTTTGTAAACCTGTATCCTAGTCTCTAACAAACAACACAATACTCATTCAATACAGTCAGTCGTTAAAACGTTTATTAAATGCAATAAGTAACCAAACACACAAGATACCGTAGTCTAAAAAATAGTAATAACAATAAAAATATGAGAACCATGAATTATAACTGCTAAATATAATTTTAAAGGAAAGCCACAGATTATTAACAATCCTTATTAAAAAATTAACCTGTTTTACCGACTTAAAAAAAATGTTATTCGTACTTATTTATTACAAGCCTGACATAATTTATTAATGATAATTTTTTTAATTTTCCGGCTCTAAAAACCATGTTTGTTTGGTGTTAATCAAAGATTCTCAATACGTGGGAATCTTTGGTTTTAATTTTTATGTTCCTCGAGTACTCAAAGACGCCTGGACAAATTTGGTTTTTTTTTAAAGAGTAGTTAGTTATCCTTCCCTGGTTGTCCAATGGTCATCAAGTCAGGATCTTATAATGCCCAGAGAAATCGAAGACAATTTTTTATATAGGCACGTATTACATGTTTCAAGTATTTTATTGATTTGAATGATGACTTCCAATTTGAAATGATTATCACATACTTTGAAGTCGGTTTTTTTACAATTATGCAATCAATATTTAAACTAATCAAAATGTAATGTAATCAACAGAGCAAGTAAAAGGGCGCTGAGTATAATATGGCCAATTTGACTGCAGGACAGAATGATTGCGCTTGTGTACTGTGCCGTGGGTAGGTAGACCAAATGGAGCTTTAAATCGCTTCATTTTAGGGCCTAACAAAAAAATTTAAAGTCATATAATTTTTTGACAAACTTATCATTTTAAGGGTGGGTTGTTTCAAACCGTCTGTTATCGTGTCAGTACGTCAACGTTAAGTCAGTATGGAATTCTCATACAAGCGGCCATATTTAATGTTAACAGACACGTCAATGTATGTTGAAGCAACCGGCCCTGGTGGGTTGCGACAAAAGACGGTTTAAAACCACCCATGCTAAGGATATCCGAAATCAATTGCAGTCTGCTTGTTAAGCTTTCACGGGTGAATCACCGATACATTGGTAAAATGTTGTATGGGGAAAGTTACACTCCAAGAAAGGACACTACCTATGCATACTCCTACTTCTTGCTGCGACAATCATCATAATCGAACTGTAGTAAATCCGCGTAGTCAATTTTGCCCGGCAGAAAAATTGTTGGACGATTGCTCATCGCCTGAGATTCTTAACTCAATACATTGAGAAGCTAAAAGTGAAAAACTTCAAACATTATTTCAAAGCCTTTTAGAATTTTCCCATGATTCCCAACTTACGTATCTACTCCAAAAATTGATATTTTAAAAAATATATGACACTAACATCTTTCACTTAACACATCTCATATTAATAAGAATTTTTATATAAACACACAAACAATAAACTTAAAAATCTTTTAAAACAGACATAAATCATTTATTTAAAAACAACCACTGGATTTAACAGGAAATTTAAAATATATTTTGTAGACACAACACAATCATTCACAAGTGTTTTACATAGTTCCGAAAATTTAGACACAGATGGCGGTTTTGACCTTAGTGTACCTCTGGCTTCCTTGCATTCTAGGCAGTTTATTTCATATCCTTTTATATTTAGCTCCTTAGTTCCGATGTTATAAGGTACATTTTCGTTTGACAGCACACCCTTGAAGCGTATCTTGTCGTCGGCGCGAAGCAAGCGAGTATAATTGCTAAAGTAGTGGTCGAAAATTATTACAATTTCCGCATGTCGTTTTAGTAGACCGCCACTCGCTTCCATTATGAGTTTTATTTCGTATGTGTATCTGAAAACAATATAATTTCATTTTTGGTTCAGAGGAATTGTTGTGAAAAATTGGATATCCATTAATTAATTAATCTAATAATTAACTCATTTTGAGCTGAATTTTTGTAAACTTGCATAGATATATTCTGTATCCCTTTCAGGAACACCCTGTACATTGTTAGATCAGCAGCTAAGTAGGTAAAAGAACCTTTGGAAATACACATTTACAAATTATTATTTTTTTTAAAGCTGTACATTAGCAGTCTTACATTCTTTAACAACACCATAAATGTAATAAAAAACAGAAATTAATATAACGTAGTCTTAGAAATACCAATAAGATTAAAATTTTGAGTACGAGGGAAATTCAACAGCAGTTTTTTTTATATCGGGGTTCTTGCTTTCTTGATAAGGAAGATAATACTTACTCATTCAAATTATTTAAATGGCAGGTCTTTCCACTTTGGCGTGCGACGCTTCTAACAAACTCGCACTCTTTAACCGATTGTAGGCTCTCTTCCTCTTGACATAAGGTCGAATATTCTTCACCATAGTAGCACCTGAAGTATTCTTGAAGGAAAGCCGGTAGCCAGGCCGCGAAGTCTCTCCATCTATTCTTAACGTTCCTCAGCTGAACGTCTTTGACATAACCCTCCCAATTTACGTTGGCCCCATCGAGTACCGAACATTTTATTTGTGTAGCTGCAGTGTTATAATCTGTCCAAGAAGGGGAGTTACATTGGTTGTAGTAATCGTCCCAGTTGATGTGGTAAGTGTTGTCATCGTAGTCTGAGATGAACTCATTTTTGAGAAGGTTCTTTATGCTCGACTTGTCGTCGCCTATCAACTCTATTAGGCCGGAGGGCAAGCCGTCGTCTTGCAGGTTCATCACGAACTGATTGCCGAAGTAAACCAAAGTTATTAGGCCAACCGCTAACTGTAAACAAGTTTTCTCACTATTAATATTATTCATTATAATAAAGAAAAAAAATATAATTATATATTAATTAATACCTGGAATGGAGTAACAAATTTCTTGGTAGTTTCCGACTTCGCTAAGAAACATGTTATGCCTAAGCTCAGCCCAAAACCGACCACTACAGACACAGTGTAAAATACCCGAGACATCGTAATGTATTGAAGAAATGCGAAAATAGGCAAAGTCACTGTCACTACACCTATTAGAGGTAAGAATAGGAAAGAGCAGACCAGCGCCAAAGTGCCTCTTATTAACCCGTAAGTGGTACAGCCGTGGGAACATGTTATAAACATTTGTAACCAGCTCAACGTGACGCAGTGCGGTAACGCGAACTTGAACACGCCTTGCCAACCACTCCGCCGCGCCATCACCATCAATATAACAGGTATCAACAAAGAAAAGAACACACGAGCGTTCAAGCAAAACTCGATGCTATTCCCTAATATATAAGATGGATAATTCGATACATGTAAATCTAGGAACCTCCAACCTTGATGAACGACCGTGTCTTTCTCGTAAGGATATTTTGCCAACACATTAATACCGAACGATAAGAGAGCGAGGACATCTGGGTACAGATTCCCATTTGTACCAAACGATAACAACGTGAGGAACATTAAAAAAAACGATAGCACGCAAAACTCTGAAAACGGGACCCACTGAGTCGCTATAAACGGGTACAAAAATAAGTTTATAAAGAGAGCGGCAAAGAATTGGATGAAAGGACCAAGGTTGTTGCGAACGAAGAGATTTTCTGATTCATCAGGCTGCAGGTTTCCATCGCTATACCTCAAAAACAAACCAGACCACTTCCTGAAGTCTATGAACTGTCGTTTTGCGTGCAACATTTTGAACGTACAAATGACCATTGCGACAAAACTCGCGTAATACATCGCTAAGGGAACTAAATGGTACAAACTGTCTGCGCTGACTGAGAGATATGCTAAAAGAAGCCACGATAGTTCCACATTTGACAACCTAAACGTAAAAGTGCCAAAGTAATAGAGTAGTTTTAAATACAACACTTGTAGGAAAACGATTGGGTGTAAAAACGCTTGGTGTAGTAAAGGTATATGGTCTAAGGCCTTAACACTAGGGTCTGTGAGAGTCAGTTCGTAGCTGACTAGAGGCAGTTCTCCTTGGCAGTAGTCGACTGCCGCCGAAACTAGATTGTCGACTGTTAGGTTCCTTATTTCTTCGTTTGGATTACATCTTTCTGGATATTCTGAAAACAATAGAATTGTATCTGTAAGAATTACCATTTTACATCTGTAATTATTTATAACAAAACGGTTTACTCACGTATATTCTCGGGATCGTCCGACTAGTTTTAGACTTAATAGGAGTCCCTAATCATGAGCTGACGCGGCGGCGGCTAGTCGGGCGATCCCGAGAATACCCGTGAGTAAACCGTTTTGTTTTAAATAATTATGATTACTTCTCGCGGAAGTTATTATACAAATTTTACATCTGTATTTTCTCACTTTCTTAATTTGGCCTGATATCTTCTAAGGCTAACCTAACCATACTAATATCATACTATGCTTTAGTTCAAATAGTGGAAAGAAAAACTTAAACCTCAGCCAGGACTCGAACCTGCGACTACTGGCTTGACGCGCCAGTCGCTTTACCAACTAAGCTACCGAGGTGACTGCCTGGAACTTTAAATTGTGCTTTCCACTTATTACGTCTTTAGGGCGACGTATGCGCCATCTAGTGAACCAATCTTGCGTTTGGTCTCACAGACTCTGATTAACAATGTGTTAATTCAGAAGTCCGAGAGATGATGCAGTCCAAAACGTATTATTTTAATTATTTGTTACGCATTAACTTCATTACAAATAATCGCTCCGCGTGTGTTAATAATATTAATAACAAATAATTACTGGTAATGTCTGTATCTCTTACCCTAAATGACACATACGAACTAGATAAAATTAGTTGATTTGGAGTTAGCTTGGATGTAACCGACATCCACGAGACACATACATTCAAAAAGCCGTTTACCTTCTTCGGGCGTATTTGCAGTTCTTATGGTGCCATTGCTGTGAACCTGGTCCCCAGCCTGTAGGTGCGAGGGTTCTAAAGCTTGCCCATCGTCAAGAGCACGAGCCTCTTCTGAAAATTATAAATATGCTATGAAACTTCACGCCAAAACTGAACTGATTTAAATGAAATTTGGTACACAGATAGTCTAGCTAGAGCCTGAGAAAGGACATAGGCAAATTTTTGCCGGGATAGCCGACATCCACGCGGGCGGAGCCGCGGGAAACAGCTGGTAGTCTATATACTTAGTAGAGGTCGATCCGAGCTAAAATTATTATGAGCACTTGAAAAGATTTTGGATCTGTGTGGAGATTCAACTTACCTGGAGAGTCATCGTCGGGCGAATCACTGTCGTCCGTTTGTTTCCGGAGAGTAGTGTTGCATATCTCACGAATGCGTCGCTCCAGCTGCGCCGTAGTTATGTATTGCTCGCCGTTCGATAGGCTAAGGAATATGGAACACGTATTGCTGCACAGCCTCAGTAGACAAGTGACGTTCATAGAAATCGCTTAAATGTATGGAAAGGACATTTATTTTCAATAAGTCACGTGACTTGGACTTGTCACTTCCATACATTTGAGCGATTCTATCGGCGTTAACGCTTGGAGAAATGTCACTTGACAAGTAATAATAGTCGTTAAGTGATAACAATTCTGACAACCAGATTCAATAAGAAATACTGTAATACCTAGTCAAATGTGTAGTGGAGGTCAAATAGTAAATTGCAGAATGTAAATTACGGTCTTCATAGCATAGCTTGGGAAAGGATAAGTAAAAAAGAATTAAATAAATTTGATCGCAACCGGAATTCTTAATGCGAAATAGCTTAGTCGCGAGTCAAAGAACCTGTTGCGACTCGCGATACCGCCAAAAAACTAGTCGAGAAATACGTGTTTTTTTTTACTTTTCCATTGTTTTAAAGAAGTGAATATCAAAATCTTACAGCTTTCACCTTTACAGTCGTTAAGCCCTCAAAATCCTGATAAAAAGTTTTCCCAAGATATCCTGTTAATCAGTGCTCAACTAGTTGTAGACGTCTGATAAGCAAATTCTCCGTATAAAATATTTAGCCGCATCCAGTAAGCGCAAATAGAGATGACTACATTCAATAATTTCTTCCAATGTCTTTACATCCTGAACAATATCAGGATGTGAAGACGAAGTCCTGGGGCATTTTTAGTTTACCGGTTTACCTGGCAAATAAGTCTCTGGCAGCTTTCCTGGCAACTGTCTCCTGTCGACTGGCAGCAAGGCACGACTTGGCACGAACTATTGCTGCGCTGTCCTCGTCAATAACGCCACTTCGGATACACCTAATGATACACATGTAGATAGTATGAATCAACATACGTAGAAATACAAAGTAAAATAATAAATATATAAAATTATTCAATGTATCCTTCACTTATCCTTCACATAAATGCGAGAGTAACTGTCTATTGCGCTTTCACGGGTAAAGTAAAGGTAAAGTTCACTGTTCCGATTTAAATTCAATTTGTACGCACAAGTAGGCTTGCTAAACATTTTCACTAGGGTGCTATTCACGAACTTAACCCATAATTCTTGCTTAAGCCAGAGCGTGGGCCAAGGCAAGGATAGGCAAATTTTGTGCAAGGAAAAAATACTTAAATAAACGAATTTCAATAAATCTATACAACTTCTGGACCTCCAAAGCCTGATAATCCAGAACAAGAGACCTGGGGCTTTACCGCTAATTTATAATCAGCATATTTATACCTAAGGTTAAGAATCAGTCTTTAAAAAATTACAGCGACCAAATCAATATCATAAGAAGAGTTCCATAGAACCCTCTGTTGAATATTAACTTTTTATTACAGTACTATTTCCGAATACTTGTACGTTGCGATTCACCAGTAACCTATACAATAAATTACTTTGTTTGATACTGCCATGACACTTGCGAAAACACTTTGACGACAACATAACGTTACTTGCCACGATTCAAAAAAATAAAACCGATTCGAACGAACGACACTGAATCTTTGGGCGCCACATAAAAAAAACAAACTCTTACATTGCATGACGCAACTCATCGCGCACTCTATCCCATTTAATCTTCCAAAGCGCGAAATCATTCAAATTCCCATTCATTGATACACATTTACATTAAAAATTATGGATAAAAAAGTCTCTAAACGCTAAAAGCTATCGCGATGGGCGTCCCCCGACATACTGAAGGTCAGGCTGAACTCATGTTTATGTTATTGTTGTTACGGTATGTCGGTAATGCATCACAATATTATTACCTCATATCATTATCAGGAATGTGATGCTATTGCTTCGCGGAATATCGACTGTATAATGGCACAATTGAATGTATTGGGTACCGGGACGATTTTATTATACACGCTTCGTTTTGTTAAAATTCTATGTCAGAATGACGTTGATCTATGACATAACGTTATTTTTAAACTATATAATGTTTTTTATTTATAAATAGAGGTTGTATATGCATTGAGAAAACAATAATTTTGTTTTTCTCGAATAAGCAACCTTCTTTAAGCGACTTTTTTGGCGAAAGGATAAAATAATTAAAGTGTCGGGCACAACCCTTGCAGATATCTTCTAAGTAATTAGGATTAAGAATAAGGCTCCCTTTTCTATTATAAGCATTGTCGTAACGAAGACGATAAAAGTGCATCCTTAGAGAAAAAATAGTAAACTATAGACCGCGCATATCGAGTATGAACTGTTAGCACTAGTATGAACAAGTAAAATCGTAACATTTGAGTCTAAACAGAGCGCGCCCTTTGATTAAAACTATCTCAAAACCTAATATTATCGAAACCATCGATATTTTCGTATAAACGTCTGTCGTCGCAAGGAAAATCACTTTAATCAGTAAACGAGCGTAATGGTTTCTAAATTTGCTTACGCTCGGCACAAGGCTTACAGCGATTCGCACACTCAATGCTTGTCTATGTTTATTCTCAGAGTACATCTATTATGAGCGTGTTTAAAACCACCATTGGCTTTTTATAACTATTTGGAAATAGTCACATACGAATATTACTATACTATACTAGCATTCATGGCGAAAGCCAGCGCAATCTCATTGAATTAGGTAATGCTGCCATTAAGTCTGCCTATCTGTCCTTACATAGGTCCCTTAATCGACGGACTTATAAACGTAAAAGTTTGTGTATCCGTTCGTCTCGTTTTTCCCTCAATACGACAAATCCACTGAAACTGTCTTAGAACTGGGGAAAGATAGCTTGGGATCTAAGGATGCGATTTTTCATCACAGGACAGAGTCGCAGACAAAAACGACTAAATAGTCACATACTAAGCCATGAATGCCAGTGCAATCTGTTCGAAAATTCAAGCTATATAAAGGAGTACTAAAAAAAAAAGAAAAATACTGTGGCACTCCGGGAGTGCCCAAAGAAGTAATAACTTAAACAGTTACAATTTATGTACATACTTATATATGGAGGTGTCGGTAAAGGTAACAGTTTCGGTAACAGTGTCGCGAATTCAATTGTTTTTCCCATCTCAAAATATCCCCAATGCGCCTAAAGTTTTTTAAGTTAGTTAACTAAGGGATTTTTTGCTTTGTCAAAGTAAGAAAAAAATACTAAATAAAGGGAACTAAAATTAAGGAGTGTAAACTCGCTACGTCATAACTCAGTACAAAATGAATACAATAGAGATATCACTGGGTATGAAAAATAAAAACCAATTTACCGTAAATTAGATAAGAAAAAAAAAACGTTTCATTTGCTTTTTAAAATAAGTAAAAACGAGGTGAGAAAAGCGAATCAAAGTTTAGAGGTGGGGCTTATGACGTCACGATCTTGCACAGAACGTACGACACCGTGACGTCACATCCCATTGTGACGTCATGCGATACATCAGATAATTTAATGAAAAATAATATATTTACCAACCTAATTCAAAGATTTAAAAAAAATGTCGTCCTGTTCCATTTCGTAGCATATTATAAAAGTTAGTATCTAGTTAAAGAAGTTTTTCGTACCGTCGCAACATTCTTCTAGCTTCGGGATGGGCCTGTTCAGTAGCACATATCAGCCATTCCAAAGCTTGCTTAAAATTTGATATTTTGTCAGCTTCTAACTCTGTAACAAATATTTAAAGAATTTCAATCAATCAATCAATCAATCAATCATATTCTTTATTGTGGAACACAGGTAGGTACAAAATACAGATGTTATGTGGTATAAGGATCAGCTATGTCCTGCCTTCTAGGCATACAATAATTAAATTTAAGTACATGTTTAATTATCAATAATACTGTAATGAACTAAAACTAAAATGTCAACGTAATTAAAGTAAAAAGAAAATATGGAATTTTTACATTATGTCATCAATTTTTATATTGTCAGTATAATTATCTTGTATCCAATAACATACGTGCAGTACTGAACGCACCATGGGTTGTGCAATATTTATTCATATTGTGTGAGTGATTTGTCAGATATGAAGTCGTTTACTGAGTAATAGCATTTGTCAACTAGCATGGCATGGAGTCTATTTTTAAATAACTTTATATTTGGTATAGTTCGGATACAATTCGGAATACTATTAAAGATTCGTGGGGCCATGCAAAAGATGCTTTCATGAAAAAAGGTCGTTGTGCTGTGGACTATTTGTAACTTATCCTGATGGCGCATTCGAGTTCGATATTGAAACAGTTCTTGGTTACATTTTACGAATACTACACATTCAAATATGTATATACATGGCAAAGTTAAAGTTTTTATCTTTTTAAAATATGGTAAGCATGAGTCAGTTTGATGTAGATTAAACATTGACCTGATACAGCGTTTTTGAGCCTTAAATGCACGTTCCTTGTCTATGCTGTTACCCCAAAATATTATGCCATACCTGAGAGTTGAGCTAACATAACCGTGGTATGCTGTTAACATCGATGAAATATTTGCAACTTTTCTCAGTCTATACAGTGCATATGAGAATTGGCCTAATTTTTTGCATAAATGATCAATATGCGACTTCCAATTAATTTTATGGTCCATATGTATTCCTAGAAATTTTGTCACCTCATTTTCACTAATGTTGTTATCTAAATATCGAACATTTAAAGGACCAGTACGATCGGCTCTAATTTTAAAGTTCATTATTATAGTTTTGTCAAAATTTATTTTAAGATTGTTATAATTTAACCAATTTATTATTGATGCTAGAGATTGATTTATGTCGTTTTCCAAATTAATTGTGTTTTCTTTAGTAAATAATACGGTACTGTCATCTGCAAAAAGTGTTATGTCATGATTTAATATTGTAGGAATGTCATTGATGTATATAAGAAAGAATAAAGGACCAACGATAGTCCCTTGTGGTACACCAAGCTTAACTATGCCTTTTCTTGAAGCATAGACTTCTTCCATTTTTGTGATAGGATTTAACTTTTTTATCTCAGTGAATTGTTGTCTATTTATAATTTATAAACACTATAGAAAACATATCTTATACTTAGCACCCTTTCATATGGGTTTCGCATATTCCAAGTATATTTCACGCTTAGCCACGTATACAAGTGACATTTCTACAAGCAAAATATTTAATTTCTTTTCTATAAGTGACTTAGACACATGTCAACATATACTGAACATATACATTTGAGGGATTTGATCAGCGTTAACGCTTCTAGAAGCTTTACTTGTTTATGGGGTGATGTTTAGAACTCGATGATCTGAATTATAGATCACTTTTAGCTGCTTTCCAATCTTTACCTATATCAAGATGTGACCTGTGTGCTTATTTGCTATCTCGAGTTGACAACCCAAGCCAGATCCACTGGTTAAAAAAACGGTAAAAACGAAAATTTTGTATAGGCTAACGTCGCGTCGGTAACCAACTACGTCGAAGTAGATTTAGTTGTCTCATCGACGCTGGAAGATAATAAATTGTTTCCACAGAGTTTTACATAAAGCAATTATCGCTTTAGTTGACAACCGCCATAGCAAATAAGCCTGCTGATATCAATAACCTCAAATTTCCGAAAGGCCGAAAAATTGTTAATTATTAGTCAAATTCAAATCAAATGCTCTGATTGGTTGTTAGTATTTTGATCAACCAATCACATTAAATAAAAATTAACACTTTTTATATCAAATTAAACTGATCAGCTTTTTAGAAAATGATTATTTATAATGTAAAGATTTACTGTCTTACATTGATTTAAAAAGCCAAAGATAAAATAATTACAGCAGACATTGTTTTACCAGCACTTTACGGACTAAGAATAAGACAACTTTTAATTGAAAATTTATTTTTTATTATGTATACACAAAGTTAACTGTAACACAAGTCTACAAAAATGTACATCTTTCCTGCATATTATCTTATACTCTTTCAATGACATAAACCAGGTCACACCTGTTCAAACAGAAGTTTTCAAATTTGGATCTTAATAAATATTACTTTTTAATTACATAATTATGTATAAAGTCTGGAACTAGGTCAGTCAGAAACTAATTAATTCAACAATAAAAGTACAAGCCAGGCTCCATATTTGCAACATTAAGCATATAAAACCCAGACACTAAGGGCCTTATTTATAAAAATCTAAATTCTCTATGGATAAATTTAAATAAGTATCTACTATTCAGTTGCTAAACACTATAGAATTTTTTATAAATAAGAACCTAAACCACAATGACAACTCAATGTGAATACATTTTCTAATCCGTCATTAAAACCTGCTGGGTTTTTTTTCTTTTTTCTTTTTTAAATAAGGTTACTAACAATGTGAGTGGAATTCACATTACTAGCTATCTTGTTAACCCCTCCAACTAAGCTAAATATGCTTGTGTCTCTGCTGTCGTACTAAGCTGTCGTCGGAGGGGTTCGAACCTACAACAGCGCCAATTACCACAGTGCGCGACATGCAGCGGGTTCAATTACTGCCTGGGAAAAACATTTTTGTTCTACACATGCTTGTCTGGGTGTTCTTTGCCCATGTGTATTTTATGTTTAGGAAATTCCCTGTGATACATGGATTAAATTCCCTAGTATGGCAGTCAAAAAAGAAAAACTATTAAAGCTCACAACGCATAGGAATTTGTTGTGCTCATCTTCATAAAAAGAGGAATATACAGTGATAACCATGAAAAACAAGTACTGGGTTTTGCCTAAAACAAATTTCTGGTGCCTAGCGGTGTATCTCTATTGTGTGTGTCCAATGCCAAATCTATACTGGTAATTTAATGATACTCACCACACTTTTCTTCCAAGAGTTGTTTAGCAAGAACCACCTGTGACTCGGCACAGCCATCCTCAGCCAACTGGTTGCGTAATCGCCTCAACGAACCTTGTGGCCCATCTGGAGCAAGATAACCTTCAAAAGTATACTATACTATGACATATACAGGATATGGATAGGACCTAATGTTGCAAAAAGACAGTATTTGCTAAATACTGAAACATAAATCAGTTTTAAGTCATCATAAAGTCTTATGTTTTGTCACTTTAAGGTGTTAAGTAGTGGCACATAAATATTTAAGACCATTTTACACTTAATTTGCTTTGAGTATTCGGAGGTTAGTGTTGCAAAAAGAGACTATGACAATCTGAGAACTTTCATTGTGGAATACAATAATGTATTAAGTATGAAGTTTATAACTTTTTAGATCATGACTTCATACTTCTTATTATAGATAATTGGAAACAGTCCACTACAGTGTCCTTAAAAACATGTGAATAATAAGTTGCTTGAGACATTAAGAAGTTTTATTTAATTTTATGCCTGAATTTACATGTAGAAAAAAAAACAGATAATTTTAAATCAAATTCTTTCTTCTTTTTTAATTTAGATACAGACAGTGTTGAGTAATATTATGTGCAATGCATTTTGATAAAATTCTATCATAGTATTAAGTGTACATAACAGATGGCACAGCCATTGACAGGAACAAGAAACGTGTATTTATTTTTTTAAATTTACCTCCTTTTAAAACTATTCTTATTACGACATTTCTTTACCATTAACCATATTTTATTTTGAATACAGTAAAAACATGAATGATAAGAGATAAATATAAAAACAAATACTTGTATAAAGCAGCCTCAAACTATTATTAGCTTTTTTAATAGACTAATGAAGAGCAAAATCTCAATGAAATAATGTAACAAGTTAAAGATATTAATAATCATCCAAATTTGTGCATCAACCCATGTATAGGAAACCAGATCGTAAATAGTAGCTTCTTATTTAACTTTGAGTTTATATGATTAACTATTTTCCTATCAGAAAAACGGACCGGAAACACACAAATAAGGGTTTAGGACGAACAGTTGCTAAGGCACAAATATAATCAGTCTGCTCGGGGTTTCAACACAACATGGTAAAAAGAGTTTGTTCTAAATCATTAATAATTTAATTAAAAGAAAATATACCTCATAATGTTGAAGTACAAACTTAGATAGAGCAATATTAAAAATATATTTGGATGCTTACCATGTAAATTCCAACGTTTTCGACCGACTGGCATCACTTACAAAATTTCAAACCTGTGTCTACACATAAATAAAATATATTTTTGATTACAGTAAAACGTTAAGAAAATAACTTTGATATCTAAAAACCAATTAATTTTTTGTTTTATTTATTTACAATTAAGACGATACGCGAATTTTTTCTTTGGATTTGTCAATATGTCAACGTCAATGTATGACAGTGACTTTAGCACTTTTTATTTTGCAATTTTGCACCTCAGTTTTGCACACATAAACAATATTGCAAAAGTAATTTCAAAGCCTTGTCAGCGTTGTTTAAAGATTAGCATTAAGTTCTAGATGATAGGTATATAATAAAATAAATGAACACTATAAGAGCACACGACGAAATCGTGTAGATTAAACTTAAAGAATTTGTGAAGATATTTGGTTCAACGTAGTGCTAGCGTGTAATCCGCCGCCTACACAATACACCCACTACCAAAATAAAACTTGCTTTCATTTTCTAAAATAGACATCTACTATTAAAGGATATCCGGTGCTTATATCCAAACATTTGAAGTTAGTAGTCAGAGAATTGTTAAAATCTATGAATAAATCTAAACCTGGCCCTAATCTAAAATTAAATCGGACATTTGAACTCATCCTCATTCCTCAATCGTTTTTAGAAGCTTGAACAAAACGCATCTGTCAAATCAAATTGACAGAAAACGGAACAAGGGAGTAAATCGACTAAAGGTTTCAAACAGAAGAACTACCTATTTTATATTTTACGGATGATGGGTTAAAATTGCTTGAAAATATAAAAAAAATGTCTAAAAATATATCTATCACAAGAACCACTGAGAAACCTATAAATAATTATGTTTATCACAAAATAGCAAGTATGAAAACATCTTATTTCCATGTTAAATTAAATATGGGAAGTAAAAACCACATGTGTTCAGTTTTACTAAACACTAAAAAAAATCAGTCGTTGGCAAAATATAAAATAGACTTGCGCAATTCTGACGTATTACTTAGAGCAAAAACATATGACTGCAAATTTGTACAGCAACAACTGTCAAATTGCATTATGAATTTAGTCATTTGTTGACAAAATGCAACTTTTGTCGATATATGCTTTTGCAATCTATCTTCGTAATGGGTAAGATATGAGCAAGTGTATAGTTACGTGTATTGTTCGGCACGAAATAAATAGCTGTAAGCTGTGTCAGCTGCTCGGAATGTCTTGTACTTTTTTATTTATAAAAAGAGAAAAGGTGTGTCATGCCCGCATGATCTGCCAGTAGTCGCATCGTGTCAAACTTGAATCCTTTATAGTCAAACATTTGAAATTTCGATGAAATCGACATCACCCCGACGGATATAAAAAAAATTGACTCGATAAGTAGCTCTCGCTTGTGCTCCCAGTAGAGAGTACTATATTTATATTCTTTGAGCGCCTCTAGCTCTAATTAGTAAGTACTAAGCCTACTACTGTACTCTATAGATTATTGTACTCGGTCAACTCTATCTGTGTGTAGTTGTGTACTCTGTGGTCAAATACAAAATCAATACAAATAAAATGCGTACACGAACTTGCGTTTTAAAAAATGTGCTTGTGTGACCGCGAGTTATCCGGTCGGTTTGTTGTTGATTTCGTTCAAAATAACATAATTATCTTATTTTTGTATTAAATTAGGTGTTTTATCACAATGTTGACTCCACGTTTTAAGTTAACTCAAGATAGTAATCATATCTATATAAATGTTCATGCTCCATACACAAACATTGGTGACACTGAAATAGACGTAGATGGCGAAAATTTTCTATTTGTGTCTAGTCCCTACTTCTTGCGACTGCGCCTGCCTGGAAGAATCGTCGATAATGACAGTTCAAAAGGTTCCTACATATGTGACTCGGGCGATTTTAATTTAACCTTTGACAAAGAGACTCCTGGAGAACATTTTGAAAATCTCGACATGATTACTAGTTTACTGGCCCCCCGAGATATTCCTGACATGAATCCGAATCTAGTGGAAATGCTCGAGGAAGACGGAATTACATTACAAAATGAAAACGACGTAGAGGAGGACGATAGTAACAATTTCTCGTATGGTTTCGCAAATAAAATAACAACAGAGTTTTCAAATATAGGCGTTGAATTCCCTCAAATTTTCGAGTTAAAAGTTCCTGAAACTGTATCAATTGAAGACCGTCATATTAAAAGAATGGAGCATGAAGATAATAAGTTCTCATCAGACCACTACCTTGCAGATTTCTATGATGAAGAGCTGCTAGCACCTTACTTAACTGCAGTAGCATCCTGGGATAGCCCAAGCTTTAACAAAGAAATAGAGTTCTCGGAAGATGAAGTGGGTGTACTCAAAGAATTACCAAATAAACACTACTTGCTCACTAAAAGTGAATACAAGCAAGTGCTGTATGGTCTAGTTGATATACTGTATGCATATTGCTATGATAAAAGGACAACATTAAATGAAAGTACTGTGGAATCAAGTTGGACTGTTAACAAGCTGTCATCAACATTGAGTTGGTTTTGTACATTTCATGATATGCAACAAGTTTTAATAGCTTGCTACAGGCGAGCATTGATTCATCCTATATTCAGAAATTTTGATCTATGTAATAAAGTTAAGAATGATCTCATCAGTTTATTTAAAAAAGGAAAAAAGTTTGTTATAAAATGTATGATTGAAATACATCAAATGTTTAACACAAGCAATGATGCACGATACATTCTAAATCAGTTGTACATCAAGGATTATTTAGTTTTTCTACAGAAATGTAGGAATGAAGAACTGGTTGAACTTTACAACAACATAGCTAATATTGATGTAGCTAAGAAAGATCTTGAATTGGATATAGATGAATTGGAAGAGGCTGCAGAATTAGTTAAACAGGAAGAAGTAGATAGTGTTATGGAAAATGAGATGGCAGTTAAAATGGCATCCATGTCATTGCTGACCGGCTTAAGGAAACCTAATCAAGTTTACATTGATGATGACTCAGACTCATCATCTGATAGCAGTGATTCATCGTCTGACACCAGTGACTCCTCTGATGATTCTTCAGATGATCTGGACTCTGATGATGACCCATCTTGACAGGTGGGCGACTCCTAGGAGTCAACCAGCATAGGCTTGTGAATGATCAGTCAAGAGTGATATAGTGAGAATTACAGCTATGCCATGGGTGTCCTGAACATTATAACTCAATAGTGTCTATGGATTTTTTGACATTTGGTGCAAATGTCAATAAATTGTCTATTGAAGAAAGACATGGCCCTGGTAATGTTTATGAAAGAATTATGAAGTGTTTCACAAGTCATATGCTAAAGACAAATTAAAAAAATAGACTTTTAAAAGTTTTAATACTTAAGTAGCATTCAAGTAGGCCTTGTCATGTTGAATTAGTTGAATGAGTTGACAGTGACAGCTATTGCTTATTTTTAAAGGTTTTTTTTTAAGATTCTATGTTCTTAGATTGCACTCAAGCAAACTTAGAAAGACAGTTAATCAATTGTACTCCACATAGAAGCAGATCGTTAATCACAATTATCATTTATCAGATTACATTATAAAATGTTAACAAGATGTAGACTAGATAAGCGTAAAATAAATATATTTTATCTATAAAGTATGTAATAAATATATATTTAATATGTAACAATAAATACATAGTAAATTAATATTGTCTTTTTTTTGTGTAATAACTTTCGTGACGAGTATTCATAATTATTTAAAACAACCAGTTCGACTCGCGACACAACCGATGCCGCGTCAGCTCATGATTAGGGAGGGACACCTATTGAGTCTAAAACTAGTCGGGCGATCCCGAGAATATGCGTGAGTAAACCGTGAGTTTGTTTTACTTCATTAGTCTTCTTTTTTCTTTATGTTGAGTTTGGTGTATATTGTAGTATATTGCATCTTTTCGCCTAAAAAAGTAACAAGCATTTTCATAATCCTCTCTGTTCAGAAATGAAGCCATTTATAGGAAAAATAAATATGTTCTAATCTAACACAAGAAGAAAAAGTAACGAACTGAATAAATAAATAACTTTGATTTATGACCTGATGAGTTCAAGGACGATTATTAAATAACACTTTGAATTCTAATTTTACTACATACCCAATTCAATTTATGAAATAGTGACCCGCGTCAAAAGAGGTTAATCTATACTAATATTATAAAGCTGAAGAGTTTGTTTGTTTGAACGCGCTAATCTCAGGAAACACTGGTTCGAATTGAAAAATTATTTTTGTATTGGATAGTCCGTTTTAGTCCAAGAGCTGGCACGCATTTTTGGGTAGGTATTTGAGGCAAGCTGAAAACTTGTCCTATAACTTTTCAGACACACCCCAACACGGAACTGCAGACCTGGCTGGCGGGTAGCGGGTCTAAACCAACCCCTAAATTTTTGAATTTTTTTTTTTTTTTAACTAAAAAATATATTTGAGGCAAGCTGAAATTTTGATATGTTGTAGTTTAATGTTTATACAATACAAAAAAAAAAAGACAGGCGCAGTATTTCTTGAGGAAGGCTATACTCTATATAACATCACGCTACTACCAATGGGAGCGGAGCATAAATGAAAAATGAAAAACCGTTCAAACTAAAACACGCGAACAAAGTCGCGGGGGACAGTTAGTAGTATATAATAACCTCCTTGCCCGCGTCCATGGTTAGTAGGTATATAGGGCCTTTGATCTTTCAATCAATCTAGGTTTTTTACTAGTAATCTAGGTACTTTTCGCACGGAACGTCTTAATGCCCACATTTTGTAGGTATTCAAGAGTATAAAAACAGGAAGTTGGAAGGAACTTACAAGAAACTTATACACTTACTACACTTATTTTAATTTTTATTAGTTTAAAATCTTATTTTCCTGTCATAATTATGTTAGGTACTTCTATAAATTTTAATAAGGAAGGCACTGGCACCCTGTGATACAAATACATTGGAAGTTCTCATTAGTACAGGTGTTATTGTTACCCTTTTTCTACTTTGTACTTTTTTCTGATAATAAACTTATTATTATTATTATTAACTAGGAGATCTTCTTTAGGTAATTTGATGATTTACAATTAGGTAGGTAAATAAAATAAGGTTACGGTAGTGAGAATTAATTTTATTTATTTCAGTAGAAATTGGTAACAATCGATTCCTACTTACTTATACTACTAACTAACTTCACTTAACATAATACTTACTTAGGTACTAGGTAGGTACTTGTGTAACTTATTGTACCTACCTTTCCATTAGTAATGCCGGCCTCAAACGTAACGATATATAGTTCGATTCAAACTTAATGGCGGCTGTGAATTTCGCTAAACGCTGCGCAGTACCTCGCCCCGCACCCCCGCTGGCGCATAAGTTTGGTACTGCGCAGCGACTCGACTCGTGTTCACAGACGCCATTAAGTTTGAATCGAACTATACTTAGTTACTTGCGCAAATCTACCGTAGGTATTACGTTGATGTGATGTGATCTTTTAAATGTGTACAACTAAGTATTGCTGTGAAAATTAGTAATTTGACAGCAATAATAATTATGCTTTTGCAAGATAGGTACGTAATACGGCAACTTGAGCAAGTTTATCGTCCAAGTGTGTGGCCGGCCTTAAGTATTTACAATAGTATTTTTTAACTAACTAAGTAGGTATAAAACTATCGCGCTGCATGTTTATAATAGTTTTACGTTTATGTACAGTAGGTACGGTGCAAACTTAAAGGCGGCTCTGAACACGAGTCGAGTCGCTACGCAGTACTCTCATGCGCCAGCGGGGGTGCGGGGCGAGGTATTGCGCAGCGTTTAGCGCACCTCACAGCCGCCATTATGCGCGTACCACGGCTATGCTTCCTCAGTTTTACGCTACGAAATAGTCATATGGGGGAATTCAGTGGATTTAATCCGATCATTCAGAGCATTGAAAAAGTGTCTACGTGCAATATGTGGTGCTGACTACCTAGACAGCTGCTTACCCTTATTTAAAAAAACACCGTATCCTGCCATTGCCTTGTCTCTATATTATCGAAATTTCCATTTTTGTCCACAAAAACCCCGATCTGTTTATTAAGAATATTTGTTTAACAAATAGAAATAGTAGATTCCCCAATAAATTATCTGTACCAAGCCAATGCACAACATTATATAGTAAAAATTCATTCTGTATGGCTATCAGAATTTATAATAAGCTTCCAAACGATCTAAAGGATCTTAATATAAATTCATTCAGAAGAAAGTTATTTGATTTTCTTTTAAAGAAATGCTACTATTCTATTAAGGATTTTCTTGATGACAAGAACACTGTTCTATAGGATAGTGCAATATAATTATAAGTACTTATGTAGATAATAAGTTAATATTTGTACACCGATTCAGTAGAATATATGATACACTGCTAACCATAAAACACCTGTTATAACTAATTACTATATTCTAACAAATAAATTTTTCTTTCTTTCTTTCTTCATTAAATTTGCATCGCACTATAACAGGAATTAGTGCAGACCTGCTAGCGACCACGGCCAGTGTATCCTGGTCGAAACGTCAAGTGTATTTAGGCAGGTTCGCGCTAATTCCCATTATATAATGTAAGTATTTTTTATTATCAAGTTTCTGCAACGTAGGATACGCAATAATATCCATTACGTTACCTACATTACCAATGACTACGTTTGCATGTGTCAGGTGTACTCCTAAAGTTAAATGAAACTACCGCATGGATTTACCTAGGTACTTATCGCTAAGAATAAAAAAGAAAAAAAGAAGTATGGTAGGACAGTAGGTACTGGCATAGGTATATATCATGCCTCTCCTCGCTACATTCCTTTGTCGTCACTCGTCATACCCGCACCCCCGCATCTTTATGTTATATGCAAGTTATTATTTCATATTGTAAGGTTCAATACTTCTAAATATTCGATTTGCTGGTAAAAACTAGCCAGGTCAAAATGTTGAGGTTCAAAAGATTACATCTTTTGTTGGTGAAGTTGACAACCACACCATAATAATCATAACATTGAACTTTGGCTTCCATTTTCACATAGGTCAGAATGTTTTTGGTGGGATTGTATATATTACGAAGTAGTTTATAATACCTACATAAAGACTACCAATATGGTAACGGGTTTCGTTTATATTCCCAACCGAAATAGTAGTTGTGGGGAACCCATTCACCCCACCACGGTATGGGAGCTGCCCATTTGGTATCTTGAAACCTGGCATCAAGCCACCTATAAGGCTGCAAGCCCAAATAGGCGTCATAAAAGAAATCCAATACTGGATGAGTGTCTACAACTGTGAAATAATGTGTCGTTTGTCTCGACCTGAGTTTCAACGAAAAGGCACACATTCCGATAAATCCGTCGATACGATGGGATTTGCCTTCTATCATCATATGTAAAGAACCGCCGGAATCAAAACCAAATCTACCCCAATATTCTCCCTCCACGCAGTGAAACCAGTGCCAGTCGCTCTGAAATAAATATAAGTTATCGTTAGTGATGTTCATAGAATAAATTCACCCTCGATGGCGAATTTTCGCTTGCTGGAGGTAATAGGTAGGCACATAACACAATATGTATTATTTACCATAAGTACCTATTGTTTGTATAAATATATTTAAATAAGTAAATATTGTTTAAATAAACATTAATTTGTTTAAATAAGTTTAAATAGGAATGTCGACTATTTTTTTTAATGTCCGTCAAGTAGGTTAATAAATAGGTATTCATTATTAATAACATGATTTTTGGGTTTCTTTTTTATTTTAGATACTAGGTAAAGATAAATTCTAAAAATACTGAGCATCAGATACCTTGGGACATGGCACGACATATGATTTGGTCCTCACTCCATATTTATACCACGGCAATGGACGACGTTTTAATGCCTTCATAAATTGGAATCCGACAACCACGCTTAGATCATAAGGTCGGGGTATACTTGAGGAATATTCCCACCTAAAAAAGAGCGGGATTATTGTTACTAAATAATTTGTTTGTTATGGAAGAAAACGCAACGAAACGAAAACAGCAACTATACAACAACCATTTTTACATTTTTCGCATAAAAACTTGGATTCTTTTAGTCAGCGCAGAATGATTTTGTTTTTGAGTTTTTAAAGGGTTTACGGGGAGCTATATTGTAAAATTTAAATTCTTTTTTTTTACATAATTATGGGGAAAGACATGCGTATTTATCTAGACGTGTCGCACTTTATGCGATATTTAAATCTTAATAGAATTTGCACTTTGGTGATAGAGGAATTTGTCGTCGACGCGACGGCATCGTTATTGCAAAAAGACAGATGTTTGGAAGGATATTATATTATATAGAGAAGTCTAGTAGTCGGATTCAATGTATGTATAAAATATACATTACCAGCCAGATACACCCCGGTAACACAAAACTGCACCCGAAAAAGTAAATTGGTGCCCATAAAAACGATACGTGGCTGCCCAAATAGATAGGTCGTATAAGCATGGTATGGGATGTGATACATTCATTTCGTAGTCATATTTATACTGTAACAAATTGGAAAATTAGTAATGAAATCAAAACCAAACATAGCTTATGGTTGATTTTTCCAACGCCAGATAATTTGTATTCGTCGCATAAAATTTAAAGATGGTGCATTTTGTATGGAAGAACTGTCAACATTTTTTAATTATTCCTCGGGTAAAAATATCTGGCGTTGGAAAAATCAGCCCTTTATTGTAATCTTTGTTCTGTTTCTGGGGATATCAACAATAAAACAAAAACTAACGCCACGAGAACACAAAAAATCAATTAGGGTTACCATTATTGCGCTCACCAGTTGGCGCCACAGGCGCGTCAGATGTCAAAGCCCACCAACAAACTATGGAATGACCGGAATGACTTCACGTGCGACTAGCGCTCCTGGCGACTAAATTAATAACGGTAGCCCTTATTCCAAGCGTTAGGTAACTAAAAATACTATAGTTTGTTTAAGTAGGATTTTTTTTAGTATGATTTTATGGATAAAATAAACATTGTTTAAATGTATTTTCCCTTGGAAAGGCATAAAACACTAAGTATTTTATTAATATAATACATACGGTGAATCGTTTGTATTGTACCTATTTTCCGGCTAAACCACCTTTAAGCAACTTAAAACATAAAGTTGTTGTACATTTGACATAAGAGCATACCTATTATGCTGCTGAATGGGTAGATATTAGCTGGTCAGAGATGCAACTTCACCTACTTAGGTACGTCTCTTTATTATTTTTCATTTATATTGTTCCATATAGTTATATTGTTTGTTTGTTTGTTTGTTTGAACGCGCTTATCTCAGGAACTACTGGTTCGAATTGAAAAAATCTTTTTGTATTGGATAGTCCGTTTATCGAGGAAGGCTATAGGCTATATAACATCACGCTACGACCAATAGGAGCGGAGCATAAATGAAAAATGTTGCAAAAATTAAAAACCGTTGAAACTAAAACACGCGATCAAAGTCGCGGGGGACAGCTAGATATTAATAAAACGGTTACTCAAATATTACTAATTAAATTGATCTCATCTATTTGTTTATTTTGTAATATGGCTAAAGTTTAAAAATCGCGATTTATTAAAAAAGTCTTTACCTACTCGAAAACTCGAGAAATCCTGGTCAAGAATTCTCGTGCCGTAAGAAGAAAAAAGAGAGAGAGAGAGTAGAGAAACATGAAACCCTTAATTACCGCAGACCACTGGATAATTATTTATCAAGCCAAAAAAATAAATCTCAGACTCAAACAAGCTCAAGCGTAATGCTTACCAAAGGATGAAAATGTATTCGTGATGGTGCCAGATATAAAGAACTGTTCCATATATTTGAGTCCACATCGTACCAGCCCCCGAGGATCTCTTCTAAATTCTTCTCGCGGCCATACGTTCTCAGGATCAGTTCTGTAGGCGTGGCAGTCGTGAGAATGTGGCGGGTTGTTAACACTGCACAGCCGGCCAGCAATATATATCTCCTATATACAGTGCAACAGTAACAACCAAGTTGATAAGCCTTTTCCTGTGGGACGAAAATCTTGTTTTTTATTATATATACCTACAAACTTAATCAAATAATTAAATACTGACTTCAATCTTTTAATAGGTTATATATACTGGCTGAGCCCCTCAGAATCTTACGCGTATTGCACTGTCATTTTTTTTTATTTATTAATTTACTAGCTGTTTACCGAGGCTCCACCCGCGTGGATGTTGGTTATCGCGGCAAAAAGTAGCCTATGTCCTTTCTCAGGCTCTAGCTAGACTATCCGTGTACTAAATTTCATTTGAATCGGTTCAGAAGTTCTGGCGTGAAAGCGCGACAGACAGACAGACAGAGTTCCTTTCGCATTTATGATATTAGTAAGGATTTAGTTATTATTACTGTTACTGTTACTGTTATGGAATTCAGAGACATCGAAGGTACCACAAACACCCAGACCCGAGACAATGTAGAAAAGTGCTTTTTCTACATTGACTCGGCCGGGGATCGAACCCGGGACCTCAGAGCTGGCGACACATTGAAAACCGGTGTGTACGCCACTCGACCACGGAGGTCGTCAATGGCGATCGTGAGTGTACAAATATGAATTACCAATCAGGTCAAAATTGACGTAGGTTACGAGGGGGCTCAAAACGCACATTCACGGGAAGTGTAAATTCAGAAATGATTATGGACATAGTTGCCGCATTACAATGAATTTATTATTTGGGATCACCATTATTTTGTGAATCCTTAAGTGGGCAAGTATCGTACACCAACCTTTTTTTTAAGGCGATACACAAATTTTTTAGCTATTTTCATATCGTTTTTATTTAGCAACTATAAAAGTAACTTAAAATTTGGTTTCTAGATAGAAAAGGATATGATGAAAATAAATCTCGATCAGACGATTAAAGAAACTCTCCTCGATAGGTTTATTTTTTGAAATCACCTCTATAAAAACCCTTTTTTTACTTTATCCACCAAGCTATTCAACTTAATAATATTTTTACCTACTTTAGTTATTATATTATTTATTTAAGTACTTACTACAGTAGGATAATTATAAGTTTGTTTGTAATTTGGAGAAAGTCGGTAAGGTCGTTCTCTTTCCTTAAAAAATGTGGTATAAGGGACGTACATCTTTTCCTCGACTCTATAGTCCGGAGTTTTATAGGTACTAACAATCTGTGTGTCTGTACCGTTAATATATGTGGTCATAGGCGTGGTATAGTAGCCAGGATAATGATAAATTTCTACCTGTGGCGTGTAATATGCATGTATTACTCTGATGTAGCTCAATAAACCAGTAACCCTGAAAAAGAAATCACTTGGATTTATTACTATATACAAGCTTATATTTAATCCTCGAGGAAAAAAGGGGTTGTGTTATTAACTTCAACTTGTGTGTCTGTACATCTGGCTATGACAATGTAGCACCCAAACAAACGGAACGATTTTGATGCGGTTTTTTTTCTACACTTTCAAACGTGACCTGCTATGACAACGACGAGTGGGTGGTTAAACTACCAACGATTTTCGTTTATATTTATGACTGACTGTACTACAAAATACACTTCTCAAAATTCTTAGTTAACGCAATCCAAATTAGAAAGTCCGTTTTAGATTTTTTTTTATCCTTTGTAGACAATCGTAGAACTAAAGTAGGTACTACATGCTTAGATAACTGTTATAAAACGGACGGATTGCATTATTACCGAGGGTAATAAAGTCTTTATAATGGTGTTTGCAATGGATAAAAAAAAATACTTCAAACAATTCAGAATTATAGATATAGCATGCAACAAAACCCTGTCCGATCCTTATGAGTATTATTCGGCATCGTACTGCATACACATATACGTAACTATTGAATGGATTTGAGATTAAAATTTTTCATCGGTGAATATAATTAAATTAAAATAAAACTGATCAAAGGCAACACTGATCGCTCGACAAAGTTCACGTGTACTACCTACAGTTTTGTATCAAAGAAGCCGCCTGAGCAAGACATTTTTTTCTAGTACGTATGTTGAACCAGGAATACGCCTATAATCGATCGGTAAGGTTTTTGTTACATACTGTATAATGGTGTTTGCACTGGATCAAAAAAAAAATCAAGCAGTTCAGAATTATAGATATACTTACTTAGACATTGTAAGTTGAGGACAATATAATAAAGGCCAAATTAAGAGATGTTTTAATCAGCATAACTTAAAATTACGTACCACAAAAGATGCATCTTGATTAGGTATCCTTGATTCCATCAACACTAAAACAGCTTGCCTAAAATAACTGAACTTTAGAATGAAACGGACAAGAATTCCAATCTCTCTTTATAGTATCATCAAAGAAAAGGTGCTGCCAGAATAAAGAATAATTTCAAATGTGGTGGAAATTAAAAAAATTCAAATAAAGTGCGATAGTATTCGATGTAAGCTCAGGTGGGGTAAGCCGTAAGAGAGACTAAAGGGTCAAGAGCAGCCTTTCCCAAAGTGGGCGATAACGCCTCCTTGTGGGCGCTGCAAGCCTAAAGGAGGGCGCTAAGAGACCCAGAAATAAAATCGAATCTCCGCTAATATAGCTCACAATAATAAATTTAATTTGAAGTTATAGTGGTTTTTAAGTAGGTGAAAAAATGTGGACGCTAAAATATAATTTATTCTCAAAGTGGGCAGTAGACAAAATAAGTTTGGGAACCCCTGGTCAAGAGAAACGTCGTTCAAAAAAAAAAAAAAAATAGACCCCTAGCATGGAGCTAGGTCTATTTTTTTTAATTTTTAAACTTTTACTTTGTTGATAAATAGTACTTTACATAAAAGTAAGTATAAAAAAAAACGATTGCGCTAGTTAAAATTCTAAGCATTAAAAATACTGTTGAATAATTTGTAAAACTCGAGTTTGCGGCGACTTTTACTCTTACACGCTGAAAATGCTGTTATGTGTCGGTATTATTTAAAGTACACATTTTATACTTTCGCATGTTAATATGAACATAATATACTTAATTAAAAAAAAATATACATGTCATTAAAATTTATCAAACTCCAAAGTGCAAGACAAATTGAGATGACAGAGATTTCTGTGAGTTATGGTAAAGTGGGAATTAAAAGGTGTAAAGGCTGCATTTTGTATCTTTAAATAATGGTGTTTAGAAGAACATAGATACCACTTTGTTTTAATATTTCACCCTCTAAAACTATCTATTAATCCAATTTTCGTTTAAAACTAAAATATACTTAGGGCTCTTTGCAATTTTTTACAACTGCTACAGACAGATCATTATCGAATTTTAGATGACCTTCGGAAAACTCTGAAGTCTAAAAAACGCTTATTTCAAATGCCACCAAAATTTACAAACTCTAATTGGCACGGATAGTCGAGTGATATAGCTACGTCATCATCGCAAACTACTATTGCGCCGTAATAAGTGATGGATCTATGAAATATAAATAAATATGGACAACATCACGTAAGTAGCTAAAGGACTTGTGTTATGGAATCAGAGACAAAGAAGGTACCACAAACATGAGTTTAGAAAAGTGTTTTATTATACATTGACCCGTCCGGGGACCAAATCCAGGATGTCAGAGCTGGCGACACCATGAAAACCGGTGTGTAGGTGACCTCCGTGGTCGAGTGGCGTACACATCGGTTTTCAAGGAGTCTTCAGCTCTGAGGTCCTGGGTTCGATCCCCGGCCAGGTCAATGTAGAAAACCACTTTCCTACAGTGTCTCGGGTCTGGGTGTTTGTGGTACCTTCGTTGTCTCTGAACTCCATAACACAAGTGGTTTAGCTACTTACTTAGGGTCCACATTTATTTATTTATATTTATTGTTATGAACCTGGTGATTTAGCATACCTTCATCTTAAAAACAAAATCAATTTGTCGGACGTAATGTCCAAAAAAGTGGGAATTTCTAAGATATTTAATACCAATTTTTAACTCTTCATATGGCAATACAATTTCCTTTATTTGTTACATCTTCGGCAGTAATCGAGGTGAAATGTTTGTTTCATCTCAAAAAATGCGCTTTGATTGTTACCTCTGAACTCAGCGCCTTTACTGTTTATTTCTCGCTAAGTCGGGTTTCTTGGAGTTAGTTTGAAATATTTATTGGTACCTATTCAAATGCGAAGCGTGGGCTGGTGAATCAGGGTAGTGTCCATTTTAATATTAACGTTTGAAAAGTGCTACTTTGTATTCTATTTAAAATAAATGAGTTTTGAAATAAATCAAATTTAATTTTTATTCTATCTTTATATCTTCTTTACATAGTTAACTAAGTCGCTCCCGCTATAAGTATGCTTAGAAATTTTAAACTACGCAACGGAATTTTAATGCAGTTTTCAGCAATAAATAAATGAATAAGATTTACCTATATGTATAATTCATTAATATTTTGTCTACTCATGTGAAGCAGGGACGGGTCGATAGTTTTGTATAAAACAAAGCCGGGTTAGTTACACCATTCATTACTCAAGAACGGGTAACAGATTTTTATGATCTTTGATTTTCTTAAATTGGGCTCCGTCCCGAATAGTAGAATAACTATTAAAAAATAAAAACAAAAACAAAAAAATATATCTTACGGGAACAGGAAGGCGGCGAGGCACAGCTACATCTATTCATATCTCTTGAGATTAAAGGCCTCTCAGAGGTGTGCGGGTTGGTGATTCCTAATGGCCTATATTTCTTCGTTTTGTTGTAAATAATATAATGTAAACAAGGATTCACAACGAAATAACATAATATGTTGGCTGACATAGGACAAGTTACAGACAATTGCATTATTAAATATCAACAGATGGAACTGTGGGCCCCAAACTAGGCACAGCATATCTTGGTGGCCTTATCGTTTCTTGAATGTAGGATAGGAACCAGGCATTAGTTTTTAATTAGGTTTCCTTACTTTTTTAGAAAACACCCACAGTTACCTACATAAGTGACTTTTATAAAACCTTCCTAATTTTACTAATTTATATAAAAACTAGCGGTGCCCTACGATTTCACCCCGTTCTCGTTAAATATGTTTTTTTTTCACCTCAATCGCAGTTCTCGGAAACTTTTTTTTTTTTTTTTGTTACGGGGTGAAAAGCTAATGACTTCGACCCACGCCGAGGGCACGGCGTGGGGATATGTCGGACTCGCACCGACTAAAAACACCCCGGTCCCATCTTTGCCTTAGCCAGAGCCGCGGGATCGCATATGCATTCTCTGCACAGCTCCGGCAATTTTATACACCATTTTTTTTATAAATATCATATCCGTCATTTCGGAGGAGTTCCATATCAAACACTGTGATATTTGGTGCCGATGCGAAAAAAATGAAAATCCATTAATTTTAGTAAATTTTTCAGAAATTTTGTAAACTGTCTCTATACTTTTATTTACTTTAAAGCCTTTTGTATAGCTTTTCGGTAACACTCTGTAAAAGTATCTAATTAGTGATGGGTTGGTGTTCATCACTCTTTTCTAAAAAACTTCCATGATAGGCTTATAACGATAACTAGTAAAAAAAATTGCTCATTGAATTTTAAACCCTGCTACGGAAGCATTAAGAATCTTATGCAACTCGCCTGTCTTTTTCCATCGCCGTAAACAAATTTTTGGTTTGATTCGTAATTTATATCGTCAAATGGATTTTAAATTGTCTTCAATTTGTTAAGTAGCTGTTTCCTGTACATCTTATGTACATTAAAGTTATGTTTTATCCGCGGATCTACTCGTTAAGCTTACATAATATAACTAATGTGCCTATGACATTATATTTTTAATGTAAATATCATGGTTTTTTTTACTTTTTAGAAATTTTAAGACATTGCAATTTAAACGGCACAAACGAAGATAGTTATTGAATGTAATCGATACTAATGTAATAAATGTGAAAGTAGCTCTATGTGTCTGTCTGTCTGTTACGCTTTTACGGCTAAACCGCTGAGCTGAATTGGATGAAACTTGGTATAGAGTAAGCTTAGACCCTAAGAAAGGACATAGACTAACTTGCCGTGATAACCAAAACCAAAACGGGCGGAGCCGCGGTTAACAGCTAGTCTATACTTATAATAAATCTGTAGAGAGGTCAATTCTGTACATCAAATATATTTTCAAAATAACTATCAGGGGGTGATTAGTGATCGATACTGATGCCAAAAATGCAATCAGTAAAATTTTTGTCTGTCTGTCTGTCTGTCTGTCTGTCTGTCTGTCTGTCTGTATGTTCCTTATAGAAACGAAAACTCATCGACGGATTTTAACGAAACTTGGTACATTTATTCTTCATACTCCTGGGCAGGTTATAGTATACTTCCCGCCGTGGGACGGTTTTTCCCACGGAAGCAGTTCCTGGACTGCTATCGGGCGCGTCCCCAGGTGGTGGATAGGGGCATGCTGCACAATGCAGTACCGGGGTGGATCCGGCGCGGACCAAAACCAGGGGTCTTGGGCGTACCGTTGCGTCCCGAAATGGGGCGGACAAACGGCCAGTGTCTTCCTTTCCTTTCCTTTTTCCTTTTCCCATCCTCAAAGGGCAGTTTGCTCTATCCTTACCTATTCCTACCCAAAATTCCCTTATCCGGTCCGGTGGAGAAAACCACTTGCAAAAACCGAGGAGGGGGCGGCGGGTCCGGAGAGCACTTACCCTGCCTTCGGACAGGCCTTTTTAAGGCCACCGCCGGCCAACCCGTAAACCTCAACGATAGGTCGGGTGGACCTTACGAGGAGCGGGGGTCTGACCTTAACTGGTTGGGCTGCGAGGAAGGACACCTCTGCAAAAACCCCTAATCCTAAGCTGCGATGCACGGTGAGAGGATGAATGGCTGGAGGGTCTCCAGTCGTTAGTGCCAATCTCCGACGAGGCACCGGTCGAAACCTCGAAGGGTCACGCTAGACTTTTCCCGGGCACAGGGAGCGCTGCTCGGGAATGACGTTATATTTCTCCTATACTCGTGGGAACATTATGGATATTACGAAACATAAAAACCAAAAAGACGTTGTGGGTGGGGGTGATGTGTCCGATTCAACGGACGGGGTGGATATGGTCAGCATATCGAGTGAGAGAAGTCTGACGTCGAAATTCTGGCGTCAGACGAAGAAACGGAAGGCAGAGATGGAGCCGCAAGTGTCGGCGTCCAGTGGGGACGACGCTGAGGCTTCACCTGTAAGGAGGCTAAGGGGCCGGCCGCCGACGACTGGAGAGTACGTCGGCTACCGAAAGGCCAAACAGGAGGCCAACGCAAAGAAGCGTGCCTCCTGTCTAGAGGTGAAAATCACCGAAGAGGATCGGTGTTCTGCGGAAGTGGCTAAGACGGCAAAGCCCAGAGCCTCGAGGTCCTCGGCGTCGGAGCCCGATATAGATCAGCTCACTGCCGGGGACATAGAAAAGAAGGTCATGGACTTCTTGTCGTCCATAAAGTCGGTCGCCAAAATGTCAAAGGGTCTGAAAGGCACCAACCAGAAGACTCTTAAAGACGCGGCGGCCTTTATTGGAGAGGCCACCGAAGTCCTAATGCAGCGAACAGCTTCGGAGGAAACGCGCCGGCTGCGCAAGCAAAATGAGCGCCTCAAAGCGCAGATGGCGGATTTGCGCAAAGAGGTGGAGGAAATTAGGACAGAGATGACCTCTTTGAGGAAAGGCCGCGAAGAAGAGGAAGGAACTCTGGGGTCCAAAGAGCCGGATCTAATCCAGGTTTTCCGAGAGGAAATCGGGAAGGTTTTAGCCCGAGTTTCTTTCCTCGAGAGCAAAATGCTACGACCTCCTTTGGCCTCAGAGAATAGGCCGGCGCAAGTACCGCAGCCGGCTACGGGGACGTACGCTGCCAAAGCGGCAAAGACGCGTACGTCATCCAAGAAGAGAGCCAAGAGCGCAGAAAGGGCTGCCCCGTTGGCCTCCACGTCTACGACTCAGGTGTCGCAACAGGGTAAGCCACTAGCTGAAAAATTCTCTTCTCGACATGAACCCAGCGGACCTAAGCCTAGCGATGGAAAGTGGGAGATTGTAGGGGAGAAGAAAAAGCAACAGCAGGCACAGAAAAAGGCTCAAAAGAAGAAGGAAAAGCAGCAGGCCAGAGAAAAAGCCCGTCTCAAACCACCAAGCACGACGGCGGTCGTCCTTACGTTACAGCCAGATGCTGTCAAGAAGGGCGTCACGTACACTGACCTAATGATGCAGGCTAAGCAACACATCAGCCTGCAAGAATTAGGCATTACAGGAGTCCGACCAAAAATTACGGTCACGGGAGCCCGCATGCTCCAGGTGCCAGGAGCCAATAGTGGCGATAAAGCGGACGCTCTGGCTGAAAAACTTAGGACAACGTTAAATCCAGAGGACGTTCGCATCTCTAGACCAACGAGATGCGCCGAGATACGGCTTCTGGACCTAGATGATTCCGTGACTCAAGCGGAAATCACGACTGCTGTTGCGAAAAAAGAGGGCTGCTGTCCAAACGAGGTCAAGGTGGGAGTCATCCGCCGAGACCGTACTGGATTGGGTACGGCTATTGTCTCCTGCCCTGTGGCCGCGGTGGAGAAACTAGTAGTAGTGGAGGAGAAGGACAGGAGACTGATGGTGGGTTGGACATCGGCGCAGGTTAAGCTCCTGAAATTAAGGCCAATGCGCTGCTACAAGTGCCTGCGCGACGGCCACGTTGGGGTCTCCTGTCCCTCAGAGATTGATTTCGCTGACCGTTGCTTCCAGTGTGGTCAACAGGGTCACAAGAAGGTGTCATGCTCGGCTGCTCCGCACTGCCCAGTGTGCGAACGAGCAGGTCAACCTGCTGACCACATAGTTGGCAGCAAGGCCTGTAAGGCCAGCAAGGAACCCCAGAAGAAACGGGCGCCGGTCGCTGCACAAATGCCAGACAAGGAAGGAGAAATGGAGACCGACGCCCAGTGATGGAGGTAAAAGTTCTCCAAGCAAATATCAACCACTCTGCCAGAGCACAAGATCTGCTATTGCAGACCATGGCAGAGTGGTTGATAAATGTCGTTGTGGTGGCCGAGCCATACTACGTCCCACCCAGGAACAACTGGGCGGGGGACGAGGACGGCTTGGTCGCTCTCATTGCATCAGGCACCTCCCTGGAGAATATCTCGAGGGGTAGGGGCTTTGTTGCGGCGCATGTTGGAGAACTGCTTGCTGTAGGGGTGTACTTCTCGCCAAACCGACATTTGGCAGAGTTTGAAGTTTTCCTTGGTCGGCTTGGGACCTTTCTGGCCAGCAATTACTCCCAGCTCATTATCGTCGCCGGAGACTTCAACGCGAAATCAACCGCGTGGGGTTCCCCGGCGACGGATGCGAGGGGAAAGCTAGTGGAGGAGTGGGCGCTCGAACTCGGCCTGATTCTGCTCAACCGAGGAAGAGCGCTTACATGTGTGCGTCACAATGGAGGCTCCATCGTGGACCTTTCGTTCGTGAGTCCGGTCGTTGGGCGACGTACGATTGACTGGAGGGTCGAAGAAGGGGTAGAGACCTTATCGGACCATCGATATATCCGATTCAGCGTCTCTGCCCAAGTACCCAGCGGGCAAAATCGACGGCGGGCGAACATAGATCAGGGTCCACGTTGGGCTCTAAAAAAGCTCAATCGGGAACTCCTGGAGGAAGCCGCCATCGTGTTAGACTGGTCTCCTACGTCGCAGGTCAATATCGTCAATATAGAGGATGAGGCCATACAGTTCCGGCAGTCTCTTACGGCGTTGTGCGATGCGGCGATGCCTCGTATTCGTGATAACGACAAAAGAAGACGTCAGGTGTACTGGTGGTCGCAAGAGATCGCCCGCTTGCGCCATTCGTGCGTAACTGCGCGCCGCCAGTACTCCAGATTCCGCAGGAGGCGTCGCCGCCCTGACGGTTCATCAGCCCGTGAAGCCGAACTGTACGAGTTCTACAGAGCTGCCAAGAAAACCCTGCAGGCTGCAATCAAGGCCGCGAAGGAAAGGGCCCGAAAGGAGCTGTTGTCCATTCTGGACAGGGATCCGTGGGGGACGCCCTACCGCATGGTTAGAGGAAAACTGCGACCTTGGGCCCTTCCACTGACACAGGTTATGAGACCGCAACTCCTCCACGAGGTTGTAACGGCTCTGTTTCCAGGAGACAACCCCGATTTTGCCCCTCCACCAATGGCAAACCGTTCTCGTATCCTGACAGACGAGTTGGGTGATAGCTCACCGGAGGTGACAGAGGAAGAACTACTTGCAGCAGTCGCCAGGCTAAGGGCCAGAAACACGGCTCCCGGACCAGACGGTGTTCCTGGAAGGGCCCTTGCCTTGGCCCTGAAGACTTTAGGTCCTCGCCTCCGGAGGCTTTTATCAGCATGCTTACAGCAGGGCCGCTTCCCAGCCATCTGGAAGTCGGGAAAGCTGGTCCTGCTGCGGAAAGAAGGACGTCCCGTGGAGTCGCCATCTGCCTACCGCCCCATCGTTTTGCTCGACGAGGTGGGCAAGATATTTGAGAAAATAATTGCAGACCGCCTCGTCCACCACCTGACGCATGTGGGGCCGGATCTCGCCGACAATCAGTTTGGTTTCCGGCGTGGACGGTCCACCATTGACGCAGTTTGGCGACTGAAGCGCATGGCCCAGGAGGCAGTTGCCCAAAAAGAGGTTGTATTGGCGGTGTCTTTAGACATCGCCAATGCATTTAACTCGATCCCATGGTGCTGCATCAAGCAGGCTCTGATACACCATGGGGTGCCACCTTGTTTGCGCCGGGTTCTTGGTGCATATTTTTCAGACCGTGTCGTCGTCTTCCCGGGCCAGGAACGTTGGGGAAGACATGAGGTCTTACGCGGTGTTCCACAGGGGTCGGTTCTGGGTCCAGTCCTGTGGAACATCGGGTATAATTGGGTCCTGCGTGGTGCGCTTTTGCGAGGAGTTGAATGCATATGCTATGCAGATGACACCCTCGTCACTGCGCGGGCCCAAAATTTTCGAAGCTGCTCCATTCTGGCAACGGCTGGGGTAGCCCAAGTCGTCGCCCGAATCAGAAGGTTGGGGCTAGAGGTGGCGCTTCACAAATCGGAGGCCATTTGTTTCTATGGTCCCCGAATGGCGCCTCCTCCCAATTCCTACATAACGGTCGGCGGCGTTCGGATTGGGATCCAGGCCACCCTGAAATACTTGGGGTTGGTCCTGGATAGCCGGTGGAGCTTTAGGCCTCACCTTCTGGCCCTGACGCCGAAACTGGTTCGGACCGCGGGAGCACTATCCCAAGTGCTGCCTAACATTGGAGGTCCAAATATGTCATGCAGAAAGCTGTACACCGGGATCGTGCGATCCATGGCCCTGTATGGTGCCCCGATATGGGGGAATAACCTGACGACCCGCAACGCTGCCCTGCTTCAAAAACCAACGCTGCCCTGGAAGTTCGAAGCGCAAATCCTGGCACAGCTTTATAACTGGCGCTGTCAGGTTCAGACTCAGGGCAGCGCTCTGTCGCTGACGGAAAAGAGAGAGGAGTTGAGAGCTGTAGCCTTGGATGAATGGCTGCAGAAATTAGAAAATCCCACCGCTGGGCAGGATATCATTGCTGCCATTCGCCCTGTCTTCAAGGAGTGGCTAGAGCGGCGGCACGGAGGGTTAACGTACCGACTGACGCAGGTACTGACCGGTCACGGCTGTTTCGGCAAATACCTGTGTCAGATCGGACGTGAACAATTAAGAAGGTGCCATCACTGCGCGGCAACAGAAGACGGGGCAATGCACACACTGCAGGCCTGCCCAGCGTGGGCAACAGACCGGCGCGACCTAGTCGCACAACTTGACGGGCGAATACTCTCACTTCCGGCTATGATCTCATCCATGGTCCGGAGTGAGAGCGCGTGGCAGGCGGTTGTCACGTTCTGTGAAACCGTCATGAAGGTGAAGGAGGCAGCGGAACGCGAGCGGGAGGCGACAAGCGAACTCCCTTCTCGCCGCAGACGCCTCGGGCGCCGTAGGGCGCAAGCAGGAGACCTACGACCACCCTAAGGTCGGGCCTGCGGGTGACAGGGGGGGCAACCTGTCATCCGATCAGCTAAAAGGCCAAGGAGGAGACGAATGCGTCGTTCCGCGCATCCGTTCTCAGAAGAAGTGAGAAGTGGGCTCTTTACACCCACTTCTCGAGAAGGAGTCCGCCAGGATTGGGGCCCGCCGGAAACGTGCAGGGAGTGCGCGAGCGATCCCACGTTCCGGTAAAGGCAGGCAAGGAACCGGGGTGTTTTTAGTCGGTGAAAGTCCGACATATCCCCACGCCGTGCCCTCGGCGTGGGTTGAAGACATTAGTTTTTCACCCAGTAAAAAAAAAAAAAAAAAAAAAAAAAAAAAAGGTTATAGTATACTTTTCATCGCGCTACAATCAATAGGAGCAGAGCAGTGAAGGGAAATGTTGGGAAAACGGTATTTTTTAAGCTTCCGTCGCGTATGCAGCCGTAATGGTTAAAGCTACATAGAAATCATGTATGGCGGATATGTTCTACATAAAATTATCTAAAAAATATCCCACAACAGCATATGTCTATCTTTTATGGTTGACTCACAATAACACGTGTAACTCCCGATAGCTTAGCAGTTCGGAGATTTCTGATTATATTTGTTTACTCTTACGTTTATAATACTCTCACTCATCCTACTCAATAAAAAAAGAATCATAGAAATCGGTATAGAAACACCAAACTTATACATGAAATACGATAATAAGCCATCGCGCCGTCGCGCGTGAATACTGAATCATGCTATAAGGATTATTTTTGTGCAACGTGATATATTATATTTCCCTACTAAAATACGAAAGTTAATCTGTCTGTTACATCAAAACCACTGAACAGTGAGGAAGGACATATGCTACTTTTTTACGAAAAACGACGGAAACGCGGACGAAGTCGCTGGCAAAAGCTAGTCTAAAATAAATCGCAAGTTAAGGTCTTTGCCCAACAGTGAGTAACCTACAGGCTAGTATGATTATATTATTATTTTTCTCCACCGTAAAAGAAACAAGGATAGAAATTGTCGAATAAAATTCAGAGTCGAGTAACGTCGAAATGTAAAATTGCTGGAGTTTTCAGTTGCAATTGCAAATCTTAACACCGATGAAAAATACACGGATGATAGGTGTTCTCTTTTGCGTTAGTGACAGACAAACATACATTTACAATAAAATACACCTATCCATAGAAAATTACTTCAAATAGTTTAAAATAATTAACTTTGTCTGTATAAAGTGTTAATACATGGAATTTTACGTCAGTATCAGTTTGTATTTTATGATGTTCCTTCTGTTGTTTATTGTAGTTGTCGTGTTGTTTTGGGTGGGTCATCGAGTGACCTGTAATAAAAGTCCTCCGACGTACCCTGGCTGGCTACCTGTCTTTGGCCACCTGCATTTAATGATAGGATACAATCAGACAAGTAAGTGAGTCTTTAACATCAGAAATTTTATTTTCATCGACATCAAAAAAATAATCATAAAATTGGGTAACAGAACTATTGTTTTATTAATACTTAGCGTCGAACTAATGAAATGTTGATAATCTTTTTTCCAATTTTCAAGCCATTTAAGCAGAAAATTGGGAGGTTAAGTACAAATTATAACAATATAGGTTTTTCAGGATTCAATTTAATTCAATTCAATTATATATTGCATTCCATATGAGTTTAGTAGGTGGTATAACATTATAAAAGATCAATATGGACCCTGTCGGGCAGAGTAAAATTAGGGAAGAGGAAAAGGTCTAAATAGTAATTGAAGCTACTTAATATTTATGTAGATTATTAGTTGTGTTTTTTTGGGTATATAATTACGTATATTATGTTTATTAGGTTTATTCATATACATGAGAATTTACGAAATTGCACATAACCCTACCAAACATGGTATAATAGTAGGTAAGAACTTAGTCTTTATTGTGGCTGTAATTTATACTGAATTTATGCATGAAAGTTTCTGTAAAGCAATACCTACTAAGTTATAATTAATACTATCATTTTAAGCATTTAATAATTTTACTTTTATTTCAGAAATATGGAGCTTTTACAAAAAAATATCTGAGGAGACCGTTAAAAAAGGCGGCATGATGACTTTCTGCTTAGGACTGAATGAATTTATTTGTAAGTTTTGAATGGATTGGTTTTATAACAATTATATAAAAAAAACACCGTTCTAAGTGGGTTATATAATATATCCTTACTAATATTATAAATGCTAAATAAACTCTGTCTGTCTGTCTGTCTGTCGCGCTTTCACGCCAAAACTACAGAACCGATTTAAATGAAATTTGGTACGCAGATAGTCTAGAGCCTGAAAAATGGCATAGGCTACTTTTTGCCGCGATACCAGACATCCACGCGGGTAGAGCCGCAAGAAACAGCAAGTTTTTTTATATAAATTATTTTATAAAGTTAATGATAATGACTTCACTAGTTTTGTTTTATTTCAGTTATATCTGATCCAGACGATGCCCAAATGGTATCTCGTCATTGTCTAGAGAAGCATTACTTTTATAATTTAGCGAAACCTTGGCTCGGCGACGGCCTACTGACTGCAGATGGTAAGTAAGACGCAAAGGTAAAAATCAATGGCGGCGATTCTCTTGTTAAAAACTGAAACAATATTTAAACATACATTACTAGTATACAGTGTGAGAAAAGGACGACGATAATCTGTCGCAACTTGTTTGTGTTTGTCATTTTATAATCTTATACAAGTTAAAGAGATGCCGATAGCCTAAGATATGTTTAGTACGAGTTAAACAGAATCAAGCCCTATGCCATTTTTGGCCTATATTTAACTTGATCCATGAAGTTTGCTACAAAATATCGTGTTCTTTGCATATAAACTCCCTATAAAACGATAAACAACCAACTCCTAAGATATTAGTTTACAATATGCTGGACGTATCTATAAAAATATTAAAATATTGCGAAAGTAAACACTCTGTCTGTCTGTGACTTTCATGGCTAAACTATATAACCGATTTTGATAAAATTTGAACGCAAAGAAAGGACCTGGGCTTCATTTTGCCAACCAACCAGTTAGTCGCGACTTGCGAGCGAAAGATAGTTAAACAATAATAATTAAATTTTAATCATTTCTTTAGTTCCAACGTGGAAAACACATCGAAAACTAATGAATCTAGCGTTCACACAGCAAGTGCTAAACGGAATAATAACGGTGTTTAACAGCCAATCGCGAAGACTCATAGAATATTTTGATCAAAATGAACAGCAGAAGTTTGAACCACATAAGATTCTTTTGATGAACAATTTGGAAACCATTTGCAGTAAGTTCTGTTTCTTCAATTAAAGACTTAACTTTAGAATACTTCAAATTATTTAAGTACACTCGCACTCAGCACACTGCAGTTTTAACTGTCAAAATTTAATAAGCTTTTATTTAAAAATATTTTATTAAATATTATAATTCAAATTAATTAAATATTTGTTCATTTCACGCAAAAACAAGTAAACGAATTTTGATGACATTTGGCAAACATAATTAATTGTAACATTAATTAACGTAAATATAGTTTTTAACAATCAGTTTCCACTTTCAGTTACTTCTTTGGCAATAGATCCTAAAAAACACAAGGAATTATTTAGGGAGTACGTAGCGGCCATGAAAAATATATTTGCTGTGATGTTTGAACGGTTTCTAAAGTACTGGCTCCATAGTAACTTTATATTTCAATACTCAAGTCTCAAAACACGACAGGACATGGTGGTAAACGTATTGCATAAACTCTCTGATACTGTAAGTTGATTATGTATTTTTTATAATTGACGGGCTATATTTAACTGGCCTTTTGGTCTAGTGTTTAGACCCTGAACGCTAGACCGGCGTGGGTTCGATTCCCACTCAGAACAAATCTTTGTGCGATGAGTATGATCATTTGTTCCGTGTCTGGGTGTAATTTATGTATAACATTTATTTAGAAATATGTATGTTTATCAGTTGTTTGGTTGCCATGATACAGGCTCTGCCTAGTTTGGGATAGATGGCCGTGTGTGAGTGGTCCCAAGATATTATATTATATTATAATAATTCCAGGTGGGTACCTAAACTGATTTCCGTCTATTCGAAGTATTGCTAACCAAAAAAATTGAGTTTTTTGGTTAGCAATACTTCGAATAGACGCGCCTTGCGCAGTAGTTTCTAATAATAGGAGGTGACAAAAGGAAATAAAAAAAGTATTTTCAAATTGTTAATTTATATTTCAACCAAATGACTGTAAAATAGATGAAAAAAAAATGATTAAATTTACTAGTGAGAACTTTGGCCTAATTTACTTAAATTAAATATTTTGTATTTATTAAGAAACAAATTTCAAATTGAAATTATTTTAGACAACAGAGTATTTATCAGTGCTTTTTTTTCAGGTTATGCAAAAAAGAAAAACAGAAATAGCATGTAAAGAGGAACCAGCTACGACACGTAATTATAATAAACGTAGTATTGCACCATAGCCATAGTAATGCAAAGTTTTTCTTAAAAAGCTTTTCTTTTTATTCTGCTTCAATCAACCAGATCAGCCCATCACGCATGCATCTTTGGGAGAGGTAGATGAGATATCCAGCAGTGGATATAGACCTTTCGTTAGCTGAGCCATAATACCCGGTTCTTCTCCTCATCCAGTCCGATCCAGCTACAAAGGTAGCTGGATCGGACCGGATGGTTTCAGTTTATTTGAATACCAGAATGTATCTTTTTCTTTTAGTTTTTAAACGTATGTAGGTACGTATCTACATAAAACCTTACAAAAAATCTCAATTTTGAACAACCAAAAATACAAAGTTTTTAGCATAAAATTAAGTAAGATAATAAATAATAATCAAATAAGTACTATAATTTTCTGTAATTTATCATTTTGCAAATAATGCGGATTGTCTGCAAAATAATAACTGCGTTGATAGCGTTCTAGGAAGATAATCTGCAAAACATAAAAAAATAATTACGCGTAGATTTTTGTTAAAAGCGCTAAGTGGTTGATATTATATACTTATTAACTTTTTTTTATTTCCAATTACAAAACAAATGTAGTTTTAGAAAAGTCTATATTATTCCATAATATAGGTATTTATTTATTTGTTATATGGCCATATTTATAAAAAAGTCGACGGATTTAAGATTGCTAAGAAACTTCTAACTTCAAATTCTTCTTCTTTAATTAATTTTAATTTAGCTATTGTGTAGTTTAGCACTAATTTATACAGCCACCTATATATTCCTTTGTCTTATTTGTAACCCAGTGACTTTAGTGAAATTGCCACTTTTTTTAATATTCTGCAAAATTTTCTCTTCCTCAACTATATACCTTAATTTACTTTACAGATCAATTCAGACCCCTAATGGATAAAATATTAGAACTATCGATGGATAAAGGATTATTAACAGATCGACAAGTGAGAGAAGAATTAGACACGATAATATTTGGCGGCCATGACACAACGGCCAATTCGTTGACCTATACTTTAATGCTACTGGGTTCCGACCTTATGAGGCAGGAGAAAGTATATAAAGAGTAAGATTTCTAAAATTGTCTTGATTTACATACTATATGTATACATAACTATATTAATTTATTAATTTTATATATTTGCGTTTGAATTTGAAGCGACTGCACGGATAGCCGAGTGGTAAAGGTCACAATGCCAATTACCACTTTGCGCGACTTCCTACGGGTTCGATCCCCGCATGGGACAAATATTTGTGTGATCCACAAATTATGATGACTTTCTGTTAACATTTTTCATAGTGTTAGTCACCTTGTTCCAAGTCTTGGTGTTCTTTATGCATGTGATTTGAATGTGTCTAAACCCCCCGCGACACAAGGATTAATTAAAATAGAGGGAGTCGTCTAAAAAACAAATTTGCTGCTAGAGGTACTACTGTAGAGTGAGGTGACATAGGACACAATTTGTGGGTTTCCCACGCGAGTTTATTAACTATCATTTAAATATTGTTTTAAATATTTTTGCCTACCTGATTTTTATAGCAGATGTAAATATACGGGATTTCTTTTTCATCTACTGATTTCTATTTGCATTATTAACTATTTATTTCTTTTCAGAATTATAGAAGTCATGGGTCCTTTAGACAGGGACGTAGAAAAGGAGGATTTAGTGAAGCTAGTTTACTTGGAAAACGTGATTAAAGAGAGTCTGCGTTTGTTCCCGATTGCGCCGGTCTTTCCCCGCGTATCGCATGCTGATTTAAAACTCAGTGCGTTTGATTTAATATTTTAAAACCTATTTCGTCGACTTTTCATCAAATCTTTCTTTCATACGAGTAAGCTTAACAGAATCATAATACGTACGTATTTTATAACTCTATACAGTTCAACTGAGTGTCGAAAGTTCAAAAATATTTAGAGCTCTGCAAAATTCTACAGATCATACTTCCTTTTTTTATCATCTCAAATTATAAACTATTCTGCTCCTCTACTAAACATAATTTACTTAGTGCTTTTGTTATTCTATTTATAACATTTATAACATTTTGACGACCTCCGTGGTCGAGTGGCGTACACACCGGTTTTCACGGTGTCACTAGCTCTGAGGTCCCGGCTACGATCCCCAGAAGGATCAATGTAGAAAATCACTTGCTTTAGTTGCTTTAGCTACTTACTTTGGGTTCAAAGCAATGTGTATGATGATGACCACAGATATTAAAATAAGGCAATACTTACCACTGATTGAACTTTTCAGCCATAAAACTTCTTATCCCCCATTCTTATTATTCTTCCCTATATCTGACATATTATGATAATTATCATATCTCATATCTCAGGAAAATTATCATACAAATGTTACTCAAAATAATCAAACTATCTGTTCGTACATTCAATCATTGCAGAGAACTACACATTCCCAGCGGGGACAACGTTTGCGATTGACGCTTGGAGTCTTCACAGGCATTCAGTCTGGGGACCTGACTCTGAAGAATTTAGACCCGAGAGATGGGAAGACCTGGAAACATCTCCAAAGGCGTACAGCGCCTTTGGGGTAGGGAGACGGTCTTGTATAGGTTGAAATATTTTTTTTTTTACTTGTCTTATATGATGTATTTAAGTATGTAGGTATGACTTTATGATAAAGAATACAAAAGACATTTCTAAACTCGTTAACAGTGATAGAAATTGCTCAAATGTATGGAAATGACTGACCTGTTGGTCTAGTGGTTAGTGACCCTGACTGCTAGACCGGAGGTCGTGGGTTCGATTCCACCCAGGACAAATCTTTATGTGATGAGCATGATCATTTGTTGTTCTCTGTCTGGGTGTAATTTATCTATAATATATATGTATTGAGAAATATATAAGTATGTTTATCAGTTGTCTGGTTACCATAATACAGGCTCTGCCTAGTTTGGGATCAGATAGCCGTGTGTGAGTTGTCCCAAGATATATTATATTATATTTTATAATATTTTTGTGATTCACAAATTTAATGCTTGTTCCATTTGAATTGAATGTTTGTAAAACCTCTCGCGGCACAAGGCCAAAAATATAAAGAGCGGGAGTCGTTTACAAAAAAAATACAAGCCTCATTTTCTTAGTACATAAACAGCATGCCACCGATAGAAACTGGTCGTGTTTTAAAATAAAAAATGTACATAAAACACTTCCGATAAGGACGACCACTTTGGTAGAAAACATTTACGTCGTTTTGTTCAAATTCATACTTAATTAAAACGTGCAAAACTTCTACCCTGTCTACTATGTCGTCTATTCAGATTAGGATAAAATATACTTTGTTATTTGCAGGAAAGCCTTACGCGATGATGACAATGAAAATAACATTGGTTCATTTATTGAGGCGGTACAAAGTGACTTCAGATATCAGCAAATTGACGCTTAAGCTGGACTCGTTCATTAGACCTGAATCCGGTGACATCATCACCATAGAATTAAGAAAATAATGTGCTATGATTAATTTCACTCAATAAAGATTCGTAGCTCAATTTATTTTTAATTTTTCTTTACGGTTTTATTTTACTACTAGCGATCAACCCCGGCTTCGAACGGGTAGCACAGGATTTTTATGTTTTTTTTTTATCTGTAGTAGTGTCTTAACATCAGCACATAAGAATTAATAGTACTGTTGCGTGTGATATATAAATGTATTTATTGTGTCTATTGATACCCACAGCGGCCGACTTTCGGTCGCTCACCCGCATGCTGCAGGAAAGAGCCCTGCCTTATCATACATTTACTCTCCCGGAGGAGCGGGTCCTCCGGGTCGTCATTAAGTCTGAACCCTGCGGACATAGGCTCTAGGGAGATCCTAGAAGACCTCCGAGCGCAGGGTATCCCTGCCCTAGAGGTACACCGTATGTACCGCGGGCGGGGTAAGTCATCCTATGAAATGGTACTCGTCGTTGCTGAGAGATCGGCGGACGGCAAGTCCATATTTAATATCAAAACCATATGCCAATTCTCTGTCATAAAAGTCGAGGCGCCGTACAAGCGCACCAACGTTGGCCAATGCCATCGGTGTCAATTGTACGGCCACTCGCAACGTAACTGTTTCGCGCGCCCTCGCTGCGTGAAGTGCCTCGGCGAGCACGGAACGCCCGATTGCCCACGGCCCAAGGACCGCACCCAGTGCGCTGAACCCCCTAGCTGCGATCTCTGCGGCGAACAGGGTCACCCAGCCAACTACCGCGGCTGTCCGAAGGCCCCTAAAACGAAAACCATTGCGAAACGGCCCGTCGCCCGTGCGCCGGCCCCCGCGCAAAACCCCGCGTCCGCTCCACCGCGTCTCAGCCCGCAACGCCCAACTGGGGCCTCCTGGAACAGGGAAACACACGCGCGCGCGTCCCGGCCCTCGCCTCTCGTCCGAAAGAGGTCGCGTCTCTCCCCGCTTTACAGGGACCCGCTGTCCCTCTTATCCCACTTGCCGCGTTTAAACCTGCGCTTCTACTAAGACCCGTGCTCGCGTCACCGTCGGCCGCGGCCCTTCTGGCCCCGACGCTCCCGGCCGATATCACAGCGTCGGTCAAGAATTACATAGAGGTGTATGAGTCGTTTGACTTTAATCGCATCCGTCTTATGGCGGAGGCGATTAAAGCCAACCTCAACCCTCTGCACGCACCTTTCATTAGGGAGCAGTTCAGTGATGTGTTCGCCGCATACAAAGCCGCCGCGTTCTAATGGCTACTCACACCGGTAAACTCAAACCCCGATCCCTTAAACTAGGATACTTTAATGCGCATAGCATTAATAAAATACGCGACGAAATCGCTACGTTTCTCCTTGATCATCAACTCGACGTTTTTCTTGTACAGAAGACCTTTCTTAAACCGTCTCATAAAAACCCGCGAATCGCGAATTACAACTTAGTCCGTAACGATCGTACCAGAGCCGTAGGCGGCGGCACGCTCATTTACTTTAAAAGGTCACTGTACTGCGTTCCGATGATCCACCTTCGCTGTCGCACATCGAAGCCTCCATCTGTCGTCTTGGCATGACCGACTCCGTCCTTATGGCGGGCGACCTAAACGGGAAACACGAGGTGTGGAATTGCCACACTCGTAACAACCGAGGTAGACATCTTGATCTTTTTAGCTCCGAATTAAACTTTGATATCATCGCTCCGATGAATCCCACTCACTTTCCCGGGAACGTCAACCACCGCCCCGACATACTAGATATAGCTTTACTCAAAAACGTCAACCTAGCGCTTCGGTCCATTGAAGTTATTCATGAACTAGACTCTGACCACCGACCAGTGATCATGTCCTTTAGTCCGCGAGTAGGTCCTCCAGATGCTGGTCAACCCATCCCCACTAAGATAGTTACGAACTGGACGAAGCTTGGGACTCGCCTTAAGTGAGCCCAATCCCCGCACCTAGACTCAATACCGGACAATGTAGAATCCGCGACAGACGCTATAGGCGCGATCGACTCCCTCACTGAGCACGTGCAGTCCCTGGTGAACGAGTGTTCGGGTTCGCTGGCTCCTTCCGGATGATGCCCGTGCCCTATTGACGGAAAAGAACGCGGCTATACGCGCCTACGAGACCTATCCTAGCGACTCCAATCGCGCCCGTATGCGTTCTCTACAGCGCGCTGTTAAAAAACGCATAAAGACTCTGCGAGAAGATCGGTGGGATAGGTTTCTCGACCAATTAGAACCTAACCATCACGCGTTTTGGAACCTTTTACGTAGATTACGTAGTTGCGAAAAAGCGGTCATGCCCCCGTTGAATCGTCCGATTCAGATCCTCGCCTTTGAAGACGACGAGAAAGCGGAATGCCTGGCCGACAGCCTGGAGGCTCAATGTACGCCCAGTAACCTTCCGGTCGACCTGGCCCACCTCGCCAGAGTTGACGCTGAAGTCGAACGTAAGGCCTCGATTCCTCCTTCAGAGGACCCGGAACACCCTCTCGCGCCGGTTAAAGTAGACGAAGTACGTTCTCTTATCAAGGACCTACACCTCGTAAAGCGCCCGGTTCAGACGGAGTCACTATTAGGTGTACATACATACATATATAGGTACAATAAGGTGATTAAACTCTTTCCTCCAGCATTAGTTATCCTCTTGACAGGCATCTTCAATGCAGCAACAATCTCTTTCCACAGCAGTGGAAAGAGGCGATAGTCATCGGCATCCACAAACCCGGTAAACCAAAGTCTGAGCCAACTAGTTATCGCCCTATCAGCTTGTGGACGGCTCACCGGTGTGCTCTTCTTCGATATAGCGAAGGCTTTCGACAAGGTCTGGCACAACGGCTTGGTCTACAAGCTGTACCAACTCGAAGTGCCAGATCGTCTCGTGCACATCATCCGTGACTTTTTGTCGAATCGCTTTCGCTATCGCGTTGAAGGCACACTCTCTTCCCCACACCCGATTCTCGCCGGAGTCCCGCAAGGCTCCGTCCTCTCTCCACTCGTCTTCTCGCTGTATTCCAGCGACATTCCACGCGGTGGCAAGCCCCAAGTAGCTCTTTATGCCGACGACACGGAAAATAATAAATGGTATTTTGGCATTAGCCCTGTAGCGATAGGTCGACAGCTCCAGTCCGCGGTCACGGCCCTCGGGCAGTGGTTCACGAAATGGAGAATCGAAGTTAACCCCACCAAGAGCGCAGCCGTGCTGTTTTGTAGCAAACAGCGGCCTCCAGCTCCTCCTCCTCCTATAACCCTCTTCGGCAAGCCTATCCCTTGGGAGCAGGAAACCAAATACTTGGGTGTGATCCTTGATCGGAAGCTTACCTTCGTATCTCATATAGAAGCGGCACGCGCGCGAGCCGCCTTTGCCCTCGGCCGACTTCATTGTATGTTGAACAAGCGTATTAAACTCTCTCTTACCTGTAAGAAGAGAATTTACACTGCGTGCGTGAGACATATCATGACTTACGGCAGCGTCGTATTCTCTCACGTACCCGATGGAAGCCGAAGGATGCAAGCCCTCCAAAACCGTTTCATACGTAAAGCCACGGGCGCTCCAGGTTACGTTCGTAACTTGCAGCTGCACTGTGACTTAAAGCTGCCCACCATCAAGCAGTTCATGAAACGCGCCGCGACCCGTTTCTTCGACACCGCCGAAACCCACGGTGGGTTTAACCCGCTAACCGTAGCGCCCGCGCGATATCGACCTTCAGTCATCTCTAAGATAAAATGTCCTAGACACACTCTCTCCTATCCCGACGATAAAACAACGCTTCTACTAGAAGCATTCGACTTAGCTAGCAGTAGCAATACAAAACACAAACGCCGTATACTACGTCCTCGCCGGCGAGGCCCGTTGCGTATTATAAATAATAGTAACGTAAATATTGCCCCCCCGTCCCTAGATCAAGCTGGCCTGAGCCGGCCAAACTAGCAATAAAAATATGTCCCTAAACAATAAAAACTTAGATCCAGCCATCCCTTGCTGTTTTTGCCTTATTAAGATAGTCAGCAACGCACTAAGTCGAGGTCCGAACCCCGCAGGGGGTGCCCTTAGTGAACGTTGCTGACGTAGTTAGTTTCTCTATTGCTCTGGGTGGAGGCCAAAAAAAAATGGGAGAAAGTAAAAATCCGCTGGGCGATCGTTTACTTGGTGCTTGTCTATCTCACCAGCAGCGGGTGAATGGGACTTGCATGACAAGGTAGCTGATAAGATTTGTTTCCGCAGGTCGGTCATTTGCTTGGTACAAGTCTATCCCATTAGCAGCGGGTGAAGGGGACTTGATACGTCTAAGCACTTGGCAAAACAAAAGCAAAATACAATAAATTGTAAAAAAAAGGGTATATAATGTACTTCGAGAGCGAAGTACTTGTCAGTATGGCCGTGATATATAAATGTATTTATGGTGTCTATTGATATACCTATAAATGTAGTTATTAACTGTTTAATATTTTATACTCAATTGTTAAAATTAATTAATGAATTTACTAAATGATTTTTATAACAAACTTGTTTTTCTATAAATCAAACTCTGATTTGATTCAACTGCCACTGGTGAATCGTATGACTGGCCTGTTGGTCTAGTGGTTAGTGACCCTGACTGCTAAACCGGAGGTCGTGGGTTCGATTCCCACCCAGGACAAATCTTTGTGTGATGAGCATGATCATTTGTTCTGTGTCTGGGTGTAATTTCTCTATAATATGTATGTATTTAGAAATATATAAGTATGTTTATCAGTTGTCTGGTTGCCATAATACAGGCTCTGCCTAGTTTGGGATCAGATGGCCTTGTGTAAGTGGTCCTAAGATATTATATTATTAATCAAACTTGTTTATTAACGGGTATAAAAGAGCGGAGCTACAGTGGATCGGGGCAGTTGCGCTTCGACTTTCAAGGCGTTAACATCTAAGGTATGATATTATGTTGATTATTATTGTTTTATTGCTGATGATGATGTATATTGTACATTTAGATTATATTTATGAATTTTGTAACGTAATATTATTATGTTGGTATGTACCTACTACAAGATAAATATAAAGTTATTATGATTTGAATCCTATTGTTTATATTTTCCTTTACCTAATACCTAAAAATAGCAAAGATTGTATATTTACATACATCTAGTCACATATCTACATATATATACAAAACCCTAACACGTGCATCGGTTTTAAATTTACGATAACTTTTAAGATATTGTTTTAAATTATATGGTGTGTAAGGAAATTATATTTTGCATGAAATACTCAGGGAACTAACGTATTTAATTTGATCAGGATTCATATTATAAGTAGCTTTATAAATAGCGTACAAATAGCCCTCTAAATAACTTTCAAATTACAGCATTGTATTTGTATTTTTTTTTTCTATTATTGAAAGCTATCCTTAAAAGTTATATATATTACATCGCGGACTTTTCTGTAGACCTATTAAAGATAAACAATGCCACTATACATTTTTTTTTGTTATATCTCAAACGGATTTGGCATATTCGATGACAGTCGGCTTGATTTTCCTGATAAATCGATGCTGCTGCCCGTTTTAACATAAAAAATATTAATAATCAAAATCAAATATAGCATACAGCACTTAGGAATAATGTAGCTTACTACTGGTGAAATCATATAATGTACAGCAAGTAAAGTATGGATAAGTATAAGTATAGATTCGTGTTAACTAGTAAAAAGTTTAAATACTTTATTCTGATTACATTATAGTACCTTCTGTAGTGTTTCTAAATTTAATCATATTTAATTTATTTACGTTTATCAAATCTTAAGTATTTTCAATGTTACTATTCACTTTATTGTTTGACTGCAAGGATAGCCGAGTGATATAGGTCACTACGCCAATTATCTCTGTGCGCGACGTGCCGCGGGTTCGATCCCCGTATGGGACAAGCATTTGTGTGACCCACAAATGCTTGTTTTAATACTGGGTGTTCTTTGTGCATGTGATTTGAATGTTTGTGAAACCCCTCGCGACACAAAGATTAAATTCCTTAGTGCGGGAGTAGTTTTAAAAAAAAAACAAAAAAACAAAACATAGTTGTTCCCGTAGTGTTCCCCGGACCTTAGTAATGAATCCATTGTTTTACACACATCACACCTCATTATTTTAATGGTCTAAGATTAATTACAAGTACAACATTCTGTAACACTATTTAGTAATTAAATTCACAAAATAAAGCTAATTAATTATTATTCAGTAAGTAACATTTCCAAGGTTTCCCAAACAGAACAATGACATATTACTTTTTTATTTTTAGCACAGTACCTACTAACAAGTACAGAGATAAAAATATACCCACAGAAGTACATTATAACACCTAAACTTGACTTTAACCGTATATAATTTACACTTTGGTTTCATAGTTGTCAATAAACGCACGAAGCGGCTGCATGTATATTATTTAAACACATTCAGATTGTAAAAGTAATATTTATCTACACTTATTTTGTGTCACTGATTAACTAATATTTATTTTGGGTATGTATTAATTTATATTTTTTATAAGATAATGCCATAAATTCGTACGATACATTATTTTGTAAGTTTCTAAAAATAAAATACTTATTTAAATATTTAGTTAAAATATACAATATGTATATATTTTTTTATTTTATATGAAATTAGTTTTAATAATAAAGATTCTTTACTATTTAAACTGCTTAAGAAATCAGGTATCAACTCTGGTGACTAAATTAAGAGCAATACGACGTTCAATATTTCATTAATTAACGATTATGTTCTATGAAATACAAAGAACAATCGATAAGTTTGGTGTAATATAACCTTATCGCCCTTTACGGCTTTAGAAGCCCTTAAAAGTTAACGAATACCAGTCATCGAAATCATGTCGGGACTGAGCGCCCTGTGCGGCGTGCGTATATTGGTTTTCAAATCAAATCAAATCAAAAACATTTATTGCAATCCATAATGTACACTTACAGGTGGTAGATAAATGTAAGATATAATAGAAACAATCATGGACCTTGTCGGGCACATAATTTTTTTAAATAAGTGGGGAGAGGAATAGCGCTTTATTAATTTTTCTTGTGTATTTCCATTCATTTGCTTATTCTGTTAATGTTTACAACCGTAATGAAATTGTAAACCTTACTGAAAGGCGAATTTAGGTAAGGCCATCTGAGTATCTGAGTTCAACGCTTGATAGTGCATTCTTGTGTTCCTTCAAAATTGATTTGATTTAATAAAAAGATAAGCAAAGGTAGTTGATCTTAATCATTAGGTACATATATTTTTACATGTTATTAATATTTTTGCTTATTATACTTAATAACAGTCAAAAACACACCATAATAATTTGTAGGAATAAAGGCAGAATTTGTTTGGGACCTTTTATATATTCACCTACCTATTTTCTTAACTATATTTTGTATACCGATATTACCCATATTCGCAAATAAACAATTTAGAAAAAATCCTTGAAATTTCAGTTTTCGTTTTAACCCCTAATTCGTGTTACTACAGAATCAAGAAATATTTTAGATACATTTTTCTAGCTTATGTATTTATAGTCTAGATAAATAATGTAGAAAATTTAAATTAAATAATGTAAGTTAAATTATACAACGTATTAAATAAAATAACGTTTAGATTAAATAAGACAGGTTGGATAGTGCGGAAGCTAGGAAAGGGTTAATTTTTGTTTCAAAAACAAATGCTTTGAAATTTAGGCGTCCTAATTTAGTGGTTGAATTAGGATGAAATTTAGGATAGTGTAATAAGCGCTTTAGCGATCGGTGGGAACCGTGGTTTAGAGTTAATTTTAAGTTTTATTTAATTAATTTTAAACCGATTTATTATCTGTATCCTAGCACAGTACAAAAGCTTGAAAAAAGTGAACATTTGCACTGCGGCAGTACAACACGGGTTCATTATATTTGATTACCAATTTTGTTTCACAGAAAAATGGGCATGGATGACTGCTCCATATTTCTATACTCTGAAGAAGAGAAAGCGGCGGTTCGAAAGGAATTCGGTCTGACTGAGAAACTCTTGAATGAAGGAGTAGACTCCATTTTAGAGTGGTTTAATAAACAACCACACTTAGTAGAAGCAGGAATCAGTAAGTGCCTGTATTAATATTTAAAAAAATAGTGCCTGCTAACAAAAGTTATAATTCATCAATTTTATTTATTTGTATAGATGCGTAGATAATACCGGCCTATAAATTTCCCACTGCTGGGTACAGGCCTCTTCTCATGTAGAGAAGGCATGAGCATTGATCACCGCGCTTGCTTATTTCGGGTGGCGATTTCAGATTCCAATTTACGGTATCCAAGTTTCCTCACAATGTTTTCCTTCACCGATTTGTGTCTCAGAATAATTAAAAAGCATTAAAAAATATTTTTGAAATAGTCCCATTAGTGCTTGCCTGTAGTGGGTTCGAACCTGCAACCTTGTGTATACAAATCCGTTTGTTGAACTGCTAGGAATCAAACTTCTAACTACTTCTAATTTAATGTGGGTAAGTTTTTATACTTACCTAGTATTTCTTTAAAAGGCCACAGTGCTAAGTGCCAAATTAATTTCAGAGTAAATTAAAAATTGTTGCCTATTCGTATAATAGTTGTTTGCGAAATCCAAACAGGTTTTGAGAACCGCTTTTTTGGCAATATTGACCCTAAAACAAATATAGATAAGTAGGAACTATTTAACATAATAAAACAACTTTATTATAATAAATAATTAAAATAATTGGGTACTATTTTTCGTTATTACAATAACCAATTACAATAATTAGGCACTTCGTGACTGGCCCGTGCGTCATTAAAGATTTAGATAAATATAAAACCTCATTTAACATGCGGATAGGTTGTTGGATATTCATTATCACGTGACGTTGACCATTGTTTAATGTTATTCTAATGCCGGGTCCAACCTAGTCAACATTAACGTCAATTTCAATGCCCATCATCACGATAAATATTGCGTTAATATTAAAGCGTTAAATAGAGTGGTCACACATAACTGGTGTCCATTCTTGTCAATAAAATTGACGTTAATGTTCCTTGAATTTCAAGTGACGCATTATTTTTTTACCACGATAATTTACGGCATTTTCAGTTTGGTGGTCCAGTATCAAGCGTAAATAACTTTTAAGCCGTTAAGAAAAAATACTCACGTTTTTATAATGCTTAAATTTGCCCGACTTACTAGTCGAGCTTTAATAAAAGCTTTTTAAATGAAATAATATCTTACATCTTGGGACAACTTACAGCAATTATAATAATAATATAATAAGCTGGCGAGTCATCACCTGCCTATTTGATTGCATTTATATGTGTTAGAAGGCAGGTGCCATAGTTTTCCGATTTAGTTGTAACAACAATCCACTAACATTTACCTACACATAGCCTAAATTTTTACTTTCCATTCATAATTTACAATAGCTCTGTATCTACTTTACACTATTCATGTCTGTTCTTCCATAGAGCAGAGGTGGATGGGCCCTAGTAGATGCCCCATCCCAGTTTAGAGTAAAGTTCTCAACAAGGCCACTGCGTGTTGGACCTGTGTCCCCACGTAAGCCTTTCAAAGGACCGGGTATTCTCAATACTGAGGATAATAATTTATTGTGTCAAATAATAGGTTTACAAAGTTTCATCTTCTTTCAGACAAATAATGTCTGTAGTAGGAGACTCAAGAATTACTTAGGCAGAGCCTGTATTATGGCAACCAGACAACTGCTAACCAACGAATCATACTTATATTTCTTAATAGATAAATGATTATTATAGATCACTAGCTGACCCCCGCGACTTTGTCCGCGTGTTTTAGTTTCAACTGTTTTTCAGTTTTGCAAAATTTTTCACTTATGCTCCGCTCTTTTTGGTCGCAGCGTAATGTTATATAGCTTTAGCCATCCTCAATAAATAGGCTATCCAATACTGAAAGAATTTTTCAAATCGGACCAGTAGTTCCTGAGATTAGCGCGTTCAAACAAACAAACAAACTCTTCAGCTTTATATATTAGTATATATAGATTTACACCCACAAATCAATTGTTCTTACTCAATAATATAATATACAATTAATTATTTGCAAAAAACAGGTAGAGTTATTACAGAGATGATGATTGTAATATCTAAGGGCTCCATAGAGCGAGCGAAAGAGAAAATAGATAACTTCTACAAGTACCGGGCCTTGTTTCCTGAGATGTTCCAGACAAGGGAATTAATTCTACACAATCCCAAGAAAATATGGGATATTTAGTAAGTGAATTATAATCTGTTTATACAACGTTTCGTTTTGAATTCTCGTCAAATTCAAGGAGGTAATGATTTTTGCTATGAAATTGGTAGGATTTTTTTTTCTTTTTTTTCTAATTTTCGGAAGGCGGCCAGTGTGATGCCGCACTGTACTGCTCTTTTACACACACACATAAAGACACTGCCTGCCTCATACGCAACGGGGCGATTCTGTTCTTTGAAAGTGGTGTAGTTCTTCTGTATTGTAATCTGTGGATAACGTTGTGAGTAGTGTATTTGTTAATTTTACTGATAAGCCGCTAACTATGTTACAATATTTAATATTACTACTGTTTGTTATCCCTATGTGAATAAAAAAAAAAAATAAAAAATAAAAATATTCTGAAATAGTGTCAAATATAAATAACGAAAAAAGTAGTATTTATTAATTGTTGAGCAGATATCGTATTTTATTTGATAAATTATGTTTTTCTTAACAGCCTCCTGCAATTTGACGAGAATGCAAAATGACACGGTGTCAGTATAAATAACGAGTTTTGATTTCCCTTGGTCACGTTTTTACTGGTATACTTCCGAACTACTGCACCAAACCGGATAATTATTTGTTCGTTATATTCCTTATTCTTAACACAGGCTTTTTTTAAAAGAACAAAAGAAAAACGTATGGAAATGATTTGAAAATCTCTTGCCACCCTTACCTCTTACCACTAGGGATGTTTCCTGGGTATGAAAAGTTAAAATCTATTTAGTCCGTCAGTTAGATAATAAAAAAATATTAGACACGTATTTTTTCTTTTATCAAAACAATAAAAACTTACAAAGTTACAGCGCTTTAAAGTTTCGGAGTGGGGGCTTATAACGCCACGCCTTGGTAAAAATTGTAGCGAGGAGCGACGTCACACGTAATTAGCGTTCTCTGTATTTCGATCATTTTTTGTTTGTAGGAAAAAAGAAAAAAATACTTGTCCAATAAAATTCATTAACCTACTAGGCGGACATTAAAAAAAAATAGGAAACATGTCTATTACTAAAAAAGTGAAAGCAGTATAGGTATATATCTTTTAAGTAATGCATGCAACAAAAGAATGTATTTTTAATATGTTTATGCATATATCAGCTAGCTTTTGCTCGCGGCTCCACCCGCGTAGAAGTCAGCGAACATGGGTAGTACCTATTCTGTTTTCAGACGGAAACATACCCACATGTCTTCGCGTGTCGTGTCGCGCCAAAAGCATATCGGTTTCATACATTTAATAAGGTTAGTGATATTTGTAGGCGTGTCGTGCCGAGTTATGTCGTAGCTATAAAATCGATATGCTTCTGGCGCGACACGACACGTATGTATATGTTTCCGCTTAATTTTACCGTTTTGTTTTGTTCATCTAAATCGATTCGTTTGTTTATTATATGTGTAGTTTAATAAAGACAGCATTTCGTACACCTATAAACTGATTTATTTCGTTGCGGGTGCGAAAACACTCAATTGTTTCCCTGGGACACACCGAGCTTAAGTGTCTCGGTGGTATTCATTGGTTATCATTGTAGATCCTGGCTTACAGGAGAACAATTACGGGGAATTGCGACGGGCTAGTCCCATAAAAAAATTAGCATGGGTAAAAATTGAAAGAATTCCGCTTTTTTTTATTCTTCATTGTAGACGTAGGAAACATTAAATTAAAGGTTCATGTTTGTTTTTTTTATTTTAGTTCTGTAGTACCTTTACCAAAACTACAAGACAACAGAAGGATTTCAATTGTAAAGTTCGGAGAGGACCTGACCAATTTAGATAATCTGGATTTTTACAGAAGAACTACAATGGTAGCTATAAAAATGATTTCTATTCAATAGCCGACTTGAAAAATTGGGTTTATTAATTCGACCTTCATGAAGGTATTTCTGGAATAGCATATTGTTAGTTTCCCAGTAAAATGGGTTGTGGAGATCATATAGGCTGTCGCTCCATGTAAAATACGGTATTCAGCTGAATCTGATAAGACTGGAAGCGGACCCCGACATAGCGAGGGAATAGGCTAGGCAGAAATGGAAGAGAATGTTTGTTGGTACATGTTAACAATTTATTTGGTCTTAACAAATGCAATGTTAATGTATTCATTAGGTTTGACGAGTGTATACATATCTTAAAGATAGAAATCAAATTGCATATTTTTCAAGCTATGTAACAGTGTAAGTTTCAACTAAATCGGTTCAACAGTTTTCAAATAACTATGTATTGTTTTTAAGAGAGAAGTCAGTTTTACTCTTTAGTTTGTATGCTGTAGTTTTACTATTTAATGATCTATTACGTGGTTTTAGATTTTAGACCTAAAATTGAAGTACGACTACATGTTGGGTGACATATGGATAGTTGACTTCGAAAACCTTGGCTGGGCAAAATTAATAAGTCTAAACCCAATGGTATATAAGAAGATGTCCCAGTTATTTATAGTAAGATATTTAATTTATTACATAACACTACATACTACAGTACACTGGTAGGGGCACGTAGTTAATAAAACTAAAACTACTAAAATAAAAAAACACGATTAAAATAAAAAAGGTACTAATAAAAAAAATAGTTATTTAGAATGTTTGCCTGAATGGTTTGCATTTTTTGGGAATGCTCATGAACACCTCTGATTAAAATGGTTTATTTTAATAAGATATAGCGTCCTGTTTCCATTATCCTTATCATAAAAAAAGAATTGATATTTTCTAGTTGTTTGTTCTAGTTGTGAGTCCAAAATTTAACGGGTGTGCCCAAAAAACTGCATGAGATCAGCTACACTATACATCAAGTAAATATTATGTAATTAATTATTTGAAACAAAACGGTTAACTCACGCACATTCTCGGGATCGCCCGACCAGTTTCAGACTCAATAGGAGTCCCTAATCATGAGCTGACGCAGCGGCGGCGGTGTCGCGAGTCGAGCTCATATTATGGAATTGTCTTACAGCTGTACAAAAACATATGTTGTTTTTCTGTCAGTCCAATAACCAAAAATCTTGTTCCTAACATGGACACGGACATTTCATCAAAATTGGTTTAGTTATTATGCAGATAAACCCGAACATTCGTAAGTTACGATTTTATGATTATGTAATAGGTTCTGCTCGTAGGTACGAGAAAATTTTTAAATACGGACATCATTAGAAGTTCCCATAGAAACAGGTCTCTACGTAATGAAATATATAAAATTAGCATAATTAATTAAAATTAAAATAATTGTGCGACTTGTACCTACATAATAATATTCAGCTGCGCACTTTACGAGCATTTTTTCATTTTGGTCATATTTGAGATAGGAAAAAACAATTGAACTCGCGACACTGTTACCGCTACCGACACCTGTATCTGCATATACTGTAATTGTTCAAGTTTTCACTTCTGTCAGCACTGCCGGAGTGCAACTGTTTTTGTTTTTTTATATATTATTATTATTATTTTCAGAAAGGTCTAAACTTTCGGCTTTACGCCATTCACGTACTTAAAATTGCAGTACCGGCCAGTATTGCAAATCGGGTACTTGATTTTTTTAAGCAGTTCGTTTCTGCCTTGATATTGAGCCGTGTCGTCGTCCATGACAGTCTTGAAAGCCTGTATAAACACGTACCTAAGGAATGCCTACCCGAGGATTATGGTGGCAATGCACCCCATACTGACATACTTACAGGTACCTATTTTTGTTTTTTTAATAATAAATAAATGTGGACAACATCACATACATTGCTCTGAACCCAAAGTAAGTCGCTGAAGCACTTGTGTTACGGAATTCAGAGACAGCGAAGGTACCACAAACACCCAGATCCGAGACAATGTAGAAAAGTGGTTTTCTACATTGACCCGGCCGGGGATTGAACCCGGGACCTTAGCGCTGCAGCCTTTTTTTTTTTTGGAAACAGATTTACGCAGTTAGCCTGAGCGCAGGCTTTGACTGCTTCACCGGACTTTTGGCGAGAACCTTAAGGGCCTCCAGCCAGAGCAATAGAAAAACTAACTACGTCAGCAACGTTCACTAAGGGCACCCCCTGTGAGGTTCGGACCTCGACTTAGTGCGTTGCTAACAATCTTAATAAGGCAAAAACAGCTAGGGAGGGCTGGATCTAAGTGTTAATTATTTAAGGACATATTTTTATTGCTAGTTTGGCCGGCTCGGGCCAGCTTGAGCGGACGGGGGGGGGGGGGGGGGGGGGAAGGCTGGCGACAACTTGAAAACGCCACTCGACCACGGAGGTCGTCATTGTTTTTGCTTTAAGTTCACACGTTGATTATTTCTTCTTATTGTATGTCTGCACACTTCGCAACTCCCATATCGTCTCATCTACTTTTTTGGTACGTTATAATATTGTATTTTATATTTTATTCCGACATAGAGGTCATAGTTTTCGTTTGTACAACAATAACAAAATCACCACAAGGTGAGGATTCCATTTTGTAGCCATTACACAAATAAGGGACCAAATGCATTTTTCTTTTTCATGAGACTACCTTAATTTAATCAATTATATTTAACAAATTTGTACGAAAAGTGCACTATATAAGTATTTTTTTTTTTATTTACCGTTTAAAAAAAACACTAAGGAATTTAATAGCTTTTACAAATATTAAAATAACAATCACAAAGAACATCCAGACTAAGAACAAGCATTTGTAGATCACACAAATGTTTGTTCCATGCTTGTGGAAGTAAACTTGTGATGCATGACCATTTATAAATCTTTATTTATAAAAATTTGTTCTCCTTTTTTTTGCAGAAAATGTAGAAAACGAAATGCGAAAACCCGAAATTACAGCGTACCTATTAGAGTGCTCCAAAATGGTGTCCGATGAGAAATTAAGGCAAAAAGATAATGATTCTGAAGAATTTCTAAGTGGTTCTTTCAAAAAACTAGAGTTCGATTGAGATGTTAGCATAATATTATGTGATTCAGTACTTATTGTAAAAATGGTGCCACGGTAATAGATAATATTGAGTTATTAATTTATATTTTAAAAATATTAAATAAATTATTAAAATATTATTTAAAATTCTAAGCCACTATTTATATATTTGGGCCTGGTTGTGTAAGTACTATTAGTACCTTGATAGCGTATTATTTTTTTTTATTTTTAAAATATAAATGAATTACTTACTATTTTTTGTGAATGAGATTTTATGTTGTTTACAAAATAAATAAAATATTAAAAAGATAAGAGAAGAAATGGTTTTTTCTTCAACTTTATTTATTCTTTACAAAAGCTGACTTAAAATAAAACTAAAAAATATTTACTATTTTTTTAATAAACCATAACAATTTGAAATGTAAAAACCCAATAAATAACTAAAATGATTAGCCGCAAATATCACATTAATTTTCCTCTCGACAACAACATCCACAGGTATTCCATTCCTTCTCCTGTAAAATTAAAATAATTTTAAAATAAGTAATTAATAAAAAATAGTAGAAAGGAAAAATTTAAACCTCAGGCAGGATTTGATCCTGCGACTACTGGTAAGGCCTTATTTACGAAGACGCGGACCGTCGCGTGTCGCGTTCGGTGAAGCGGCCCGCATACTATTCAAACATAATATGTCGTTGTATGGAGAAGCGATATTACACCCTTTTTTTTTTTTTGAAGTGGTTTACGCAGTTAGCCTGAGCGCAGGCTTTGATTGCTTCACCGGACTTTTGGCAAGAACCTTAAGGGCCTCCACCCAGGGCAATAGAAAAACTAACTACGTCAGCAACGTTCTCTAAGGGCACCCCCTGTGAGGTTCGGACCTCAATTACTGCGTTGCTAACAATCTTAATTAGGCAAAAACAGCAAGGGAGGGCTGGAGATAAGTTTTTATTATTTAATGACATATCCTAGGCATAATCTATCTACGCGATCCTAGGCGTAATATCACATTTTGGTGTCACATTGAAATAACTGTATAGTATCATTTTTTTTTCTAGTAAAATTTTGTCAGTCGCTCTATGTATTCATTCGTTCATTGTTTATGTAGTTTGTATGATTTAAATGACCTTGAGGATTAAGAATTGGATAATAAATCATTTTTAATTCATATCAATCATTTCATAACATTGTATGCAATCTGTGAAATACACGCGAAAGCCAATAATGGTAATAATTAACCATTTACAACCAACGATATACAAAAACTCGCATCCAGTTTTTGTTGCCTGTTTTCTACGATTATAATTATAATCGAACCAAGATAGGCTGTCGTTTCAACAATTTGTTCGCAAATCCTAGTCTGCAGTCAAAAAATACTCAACTCACTTCAAATATATTGCAGTCCCATTGCAGCAGCATGTGCTAGCACTGCTTCCGCTGCTTGCCGCACTTCGAGATGAGCGCGCGCAGCTTCGAACCACTTCGCGGCCGCGGCGCGTGATGCGCCCTGTAGTGAGCTTATGTGACGGACTGCGTTCGCCAAGTTGCCCTGGTCCATCCAGAATCTAACAATATTTTAATCTTGTATCTGTTTTTATTCAGAGGATTTCTTCATAAGAAGTTACCAGGTCCTTTGAAAGCCTTAGATACGTGGGAACGCTGGTCCAACACGCAGCGGCCTTGTTGATAACTTTACTCCATTAATATGAATTTTAATTATTATTACATTATTATTTTTTTAATTATTACTAAAATCCGCTGATGCTGACCTACTGCTCAAGAGTTCTTTTCTATTAATAGTAAATGCAGACCAGTACTTCATTTAGGAAAAGAGGTGATCTCGCCATCGCCTCCATCGGCTTACCACGTTTTTTAATACTTGTCACATATACACTCGATAGCCTTTAATGTAATTTCAAAGGGACTTAAAATAGTAATGATTTTATTTCAATAACCCCTATATCCGTAATAAAAATATTGTAGATTTCATTTCTTAATTCACTTACTTTGCTCGTTGCAACAAATCGAACGTATCTAAATGCGTGGGGGGCTCCTCGGGCGGTTTGTCAAACTCTCCTTGTGGGATACCTGATACCTAGACAGAAAATACCAGTTACAAGAGCCAGAGACTACGAAAAATAACTTATGATTATAACATGCACTGGCTAGATTTGAGAGTATCTACACTAACATACAGGGCTAGTTTTCAATAACCAGTCAAATATTTAGTGATGGTTAAGAATCTATAAAATTTTATAAAAAAAAATATAATAAAAGAAAAGATTCATTCCAGTCCACCACTAAAAAGCGAACTAATTAGGAATTAACTAATTGTTTCATCTTTTCGCATAAACGTCTGTCGTTTCAACAAATCGATTAAATCAGTAAACGAGCGTAGCACTTCCAGCTAAAAGTTAGTTTAAAGCGAGGTTACTAGTTAATTTATATGTTACCTTCATAAATAGTAGCAAGCCCTGCAGCCAGGATAGCATGTACACTGGCATCGGCGCGCCGTCCTGCTCTACCAAAGCAACACTTCGAGCGATTTTCTCCATCTACACACATACACAACTTTACAATTGTTACATTTGTTTCTTAAACCAATGTTTTTTTTTACGTATCTACTAGCATTTTCCCGCGGCTCCGCCATAGTGGATGTCAGTTATCGCAGCAAAAAGTAGCCTATATCCCTTCTCAGGCTCTAGACTATCTGTATACCAAATTTCATTTAAATCTGTTCTGTAGTTTTAGCGTGAAAGCGCGACAGACAGACAGAGTTCCTTTCGCATTTATAATATTAGTATCTAAGGATTGTTCTACAGCTGGGCAAGGGACTCCCCCATTTGAGAATAGAATAGAATAGAATAGAATAGAATAATCTTTATTTGCATAAACATGTGTGTGTACATACAGAAGAGATACATACAAGATGTCAAAATAAATGAAGTGCAGACATGTTTGCCACAGGGTGACGTGCAAAATATTATGGTTACAATTTTAAAAATTAACAAATATAAGTGTTGTCATCATTATTGTTAAGATATGTGTAACAATTTAATATTTTCTTATGTCTAAATTCGGGATAGTTTAATTTAATTATGTCATTACAAATTCTTTTTCATTAAGGTACTCAGTCACGCTATAATATGCTCGATTAGTCAAAAAATTACGAAGCTTATTTTTAAACATAGAATGAGGCATTTCCTTCCAACTTTTAGGTAATTTGTTATAAATGACTGGCGCCATGCAGTATACACTTTTGTGCATAAGAGTAGTCTTAGCGGATTGGAGACAAAGTTGACTATCGTCGCGTCTATTGCGTGGAAATTCGTCGGCTAGACGCTTATAGTAATGCGAGTTCGACTTAACAAACACAGCTACTTCTAATATGTACAAGCACGGCAGAGTTAAAATATTGTACTTTTTAAAATAAGGCACACAGCTATCTGTCTTCTCAAGTTTAAACATCGCCCGTAGACATCTCTTTTGAGACTTGAATGCTAATTCTTTTTTTGTTGAGTTACCCCAAAATATAAGACCATAGCGTAGATGCGATTCTACTAACCCGTAGTACGCTGTGAGTAGAGCATCTGTATATAACGTGAATGAAAGTGTGTGTAAAGCGTATGCTGATGTACTAAGTTTTTTAGATAAAGTTTCAATATGTGTTTTCCAATTAAGGTTTTTATCAATCTGAAGGCCAAGAAATTTTATTGAGTCGACTTCTTCTATAATTTCATTGCAGTATTGAATTTTAAGGTTCATACTAGGTAACCGTTGCGTAAAATGCATAACCTTCGTTTTCATTAGGTTTATTTTTAAATTGTTTTGTTGCATCCATTGTATGGCTGATTTTAAGGAATTGTTAATATTAATCTCATACGTCTTTACGCTTTTACAAGGTATTGTCAAAGTACTGTCGTCCGCGAATAGGGTCACTGGTTCTTCAATGCATTTAGGCAAATCATTGATGTATAATATAAAGAGAAATGGTCCTAAAACGCTGCCTTGCGGCACCCCATATTCTACTTCACGCCTTGATGAACGATAAATCTCTTCTTTCTTCTTTACAGTATTTATGTGTCTAATCTCAGTAATTTGATATCTATGTCTTAAGTATGATTCAATTAGATTAAGGACATTGCCTCTTATGCCATAAGCTTCTAATTTTCTTAATAGTATATTATAATGTACGTAGTCAAATGCCTGGGTCATGTCACAAAATATACCACAGACTGGATTTCGTTTGTCAATATTGTTAATAACATTGTATAAAAAGTCATATATAGCCATATTAGTTGTCCTATGTTGGCGAAAGCCTTTTTGTTCGTCACATAAAATATCACTTTTTTTTATGAATTCAGACAGTTCTTTATATATATACTTCTCAAATATTTTTGCCATTACCGGAATAAGTGCAATAGGTCTGTAGTTTTCCGTTAGATCTCTATTTTCTTTTTTAAAGAGTGGCTTAATAATAGAAGTTTTTAGTGCAGATGGATAGACTCCGGCGCTTATACTTAAATTTATGATATGGCTTAGATGACCACATAGTTCAGCTGATACATGTTTTATTACTTTACTAGAGATGTCATCATAACCTACGCTGCCTGTATTGTTTAAAGAATTGATAATTTTGTATATATCTAATGGTACACTTGGTGACATGAATATAGACTTGCTGTTCCATTCTGATTTAAGACATCTGGGATTACTGGCAACGTGCATTTGTGGTTGGATTTTAGTAACGAAATAATCATTAAATATTTCTGAAATATTCTGAGGACATGTTACTAAGCGGTTTCCTAATTTAATTTGATGTATACTATGTTTAGGTAGATTATGTTTAGCACGATTGATTATGAGGCCAGATTTTTCTGTCCTGAGCCACATGACACCAATCACTTACGAAGCGATCGATGTCATCCCACCTCCGTCTCCTCGGCCTGCCACGTTTGCGAGTCTTGGCTTTAGGTACCCACTCATTGCTATTTTCGCTCAGCCCAGCTTAACTCCACTGAATAACAAATCAAAGACCCCTTTCTAAAGATGAGAAGTTCATCATCCATATTAATAATGTAAATGCAAAAGTAACTCTTTCTGTCTGTTACGCATCACAGCTAAACCGGTGAACCAATTTTGAAGAAATTTGGTATTCGGTTAGCTTGAACTCCAAGTAAGGATATAGGCTACTTTTTGCCGCGAAAAACGACAAGCACATAGACGGAGCAGCGGATAAAGCTAGTCTAATACATAAAAGCAATTGCTATATATGTATTTCGGAGCTTCAATTGAGGACGTAACGTCCGATTTCGTTGATTTTTTTTTCATGAGTTTGTCGTTCAGGACTTGGTTTGGATGAAATAAATGCTTTCTGTGGTACCGGGCATAGGTAGTTCTTTTAGGCTCATAAACCAAGACTCCCTTTGAATCAGATATCAGTCAATAATCTATAAATTGAGACTTATTTAAAACAAAACGGTTTACTCTTCGACTCGCGACACCACAGTCGCGCCGCCGCGCGCTGCGTCAGTTCATAATTTATTAGGGACTCGTATTGAGTCTGAAACTATTCGGGTGATCCCGAGAATATGCGTGAGTAAACCGTTTTGTTTTAAATAATTATGAATACTCCTCACGAAAGTTACACATATATCTTCAGTCAATATAAATTTGAAAGGTACATTATATAGTAATAAGTTTAAGTTAAAATCAATTGCCACAATATGTTTAAGGGTGCATAACTTAAGCTTGAACGGCTCGAACGACTTGGCTGTTTCTCTTTTGTTATGTTTTTAATTGTGACCTTGTGACGAAAATTGTCAGGTCAACGATTGCCGGGTCAGCTAGTAATAGAACAAAATATGTACTTACTACGCAGAACCCTTCGCGTAGTACGCTCTCGGGAACAACGCCCTTCTCTCGCACAGAGGGTGGGATAGACTTCAGTACTGTTAGAACTAACTTATCGGCGCCACCTATAATCAAAATAAAACATAATAATATCTGTCAGATAGAAGTAAAACGGATTCATACATGCGAAAATGAGTAAATTTGTTGTCATTTCACGGGTAGTAAACCACTGCTCCGATTTCAATGAAATTTGGTAGGAAAGTAGTAGGAAAAGTCAACGGCCACTTCTTACTGCGATAACCAATAAAAATATGTTTCCTACTCAATAACACTTTAATTAATTACATACAAAAACTTGTTAATTTCTACTTAAATAAATTATATTATCTATAAGTATAAATCAGCCTACATAAATTGGTAATTAAATTTATCATTGACTTTTTTTATTAGCTATCTCCTGCGGCTCCGCCCGCGTGGATATTGGTTATGGCGGCAAAAAGTAGACTATGTCCTTTCTCAGGCTCTAGACTATCTGTGTACTAAATTTTATTTAAATCGGTTCAATAGTTTTAGCGTTAAAGCGCGACAGACACACAGAGTTACTTTAGCATTTATAAAATATTGGTAACGATAGTAAGGATTATGCAACTGTGTTCTGCAATATACATACCCGAAGCTTTCTCGATAGCGTTTAGTTCTTTGTCCACTTTCACATACGGTTCTCCCTTCTTGGTAGCCTCCAGTAGCGAAGCGCCGGCTGTCCACAACTCTTGGGAGCGACGGGTCTCGCGCTCCGCTTTCAAACGAGCTGAAGGAAGAATTTAATTAAACAACTAATTGTAACATTAGTCTATATCGATGGCAGCAAAATCTCTATCTATTTAGTAATATATAAAGCTGAAGAGTTTCTTTGTTTGAACACGCTAATCTCAGAAACTACTGGTCCGATTTGAAAAATTCTTTCAGTTTTGGATAGCCCATTTATTGAGAAAGGCTATAAGCTATATAACATTACGCTGCGACCAAAAGGAGCGGAGCATAAATTAAAAAAGTTGCAAAAATGAAATACCGTTAAAACTAAAACATGCGGACAAAGTCGCGGGGGACAGCTAGTAAAATACTAGTATACTTAATTTTTTTTTAGATCAATCTCTTTTTGACTTTTCAGAAAGTGACGAAGTAGTAATAAGACCAAATACATTTGTCCATAATATGTGTATCGGGAAATTTTACGTCACAGCGCATTTGCTTGCTTGAAACAAAGACATATTTTATGTGAATAAACGTTTCTTTAGGCCTGTTTTAAAGAAACAATATTGAATTGATTAGATGAGAAAATTTTAATAATAAAATAGATTAATTTCCGAGAATCAAAAATATTGTACTTTGTAGATAACCATTACTTTGCTGCCCTCGATATTATAATGAAAATATGTAGTTACAAAATAACTAAATATGTTTCACAACAGTACTAGTCAGTCTAAAATGGACTTTATTTACACCATCATAAAGTTGATGTTTGTTAAAAAACTCAAGGAACATTCGTGGAACATTTTGCTACTATTCCAAACCACTATTTTATTACCTAATGCATTATAGACATTAAAATAGTGGGAAAAGAAGGCTTTTACTAGGTATAGCTTTATAAAGTGAGATTTCGTTAGTAAATACCGTTTAATTTTTCCTCAACTTTCTTAAGCTTCATTTCCATTTCTTCTATTTGTACATCAAATATCCTTTTCTCGGCTGCAACTTTATCTTGCACCATTCCTTCGAATTTGCCCATAATCTATTGAACATTAACTAAATTACTAAAAAAAAATATAAATAAATAAATGTGGACAACATCACATTCATTGCTCTGAACCCAAAGCTAGTAGCTAAAGCACTTATGTTATGGAATTCAGAGACAACGAAGGTAACACCCAGACCCGAGACAATGTAGAAAAGTGGTTTTAAGACCACGGAGGTCTTCAAATACAAGTAACTTATGAAAGTATTTGACATGAGGATTATTATTTATTACAATGCAATGATAGGTCTGGTGTTACAAAATGAAAAATGATTATGCGTTGTCTCAGTTGACTAATCTAAGTATATATAGGTATATAAAATGCTTTGTCCTGAATGACTGACGGATCAACGCACAGCCTAAACCGATGTTTGTAGAGACCTAGGGTTAAAAAGGGGTAGAAAGTTATTTTGGGGGTGATTTGCATCGAAATTGGTATCAATATTCCTTAGTGCTTTTGAGTTAAATTACTTTTTATTTTGAGACATGTTTGAAAGCTCAATTCGATTTTATTCAAATAACATTCAAGTCTCATAAAACTTTGGTGCAATGCAATACTTTTTAAACCATTTTCGATTTCTACTCGGACGAAGTCGCGGGCTAAAGCTAGTGATCGTATAATGAGCAAAGTATAAGGGACACATAAAAATACAGAAACCGAATGTTATCATAAGATAAACCTACTAATTAAATAGCAATCGTTTAGAATTGATAAAAAAAATGCTTTAAATAAGTTTTTATTTTGTTTAAATGCTAATTAATATATATTATAGATTTGGTTTCGTTTTTTTTTTTAATTTTTAAAGATATTTTTTTACGTGTTCTTTTATCGATACTAGACTCACCATGAAGCTATGGCACGCAATTTATTTAACACCATTTATATCAAAATGAAATTAACAGCACATATTTTAATATGTTTCAGTTATATATAGCCTTCAGACCAAGTTAACAACATAATAACCCTACTGTTAAATTATTCAACGATTTGCATAGCAGAGGGATTAAAATAGCGAGTCGATCAATACAGTTCGAAGCGTGTTCGAGAACCGTTTTGCATTTGACAAATCTTAAAGTTCAATTGTTAAATAATAATAATAATGTCCTCCTGACCGAATTTCGGCCACGGCGGCTTCTCTCAACAGAGATTAGCCATCTGCGCGGGAGATATTTCAGTGCACGAGTGTATGCGCGAACACAGTTGCACTCTCTATTCCTTCACTCTCATAGTCCGATGGGACGGAAATCCGACACGACCGGAGAGAGATCAGGCGCAGGACCAACGGCTTTACGTGCTTTCCGAGGCACGCACGAATGGTTAAATATATAAGTCAATTACAAGAGCTTGTAAAACGTCAATACTTCAGTTATACGAGCAGAAAGTTTAATGATACAATTTTAAGGTTTCATAGCAGACAGTAATGGCGGCCATATAGATAGGTAACGGAATCCTGTTTCGAAACAAAAATTCTGAATGTAGTAAATTTATAATAATTTTGTGTCGTGGTGGCCAAAAGGTTCAATGAACGGATTTGTGTGCACAAGGTTGCAGGTTCGAACACATAACAGGCAAGTACCTACAAATGTGACTTTTTCAAATATATGTACTTTCTTAATTATTCTAAGAAATCATTGACAATCGGAGAAGAATACTATCGTGAGGAAACCTGGATTCCAAAAATTGGAATCTGAAATCGCCAACCCGCAATGAGCAAGCGTGGTGATCAACGCTCGTTCCTTCTCTATATGAGAAGAGGATAGTGCCCAACAGTGGGTGATTTACAGGCTGGTATTATTATTCTTACATAGGCTGTATTATCACAAACGTACAATATATAGTTTTCAGTTTTTTTTTTTCCGATTCGGAATTCCGAAGGGAGCATTCTTCATTTAGGCAACCTATTCCTCTTTGAACTTGTCAGAAAATTTGTCGCGATATTTCCGATTCAATAATTAGACACCTTATAGCAGACACATAGCATCACTATAACTTTATTATTATTAATAAACGTATGTATGTAACGTTTTACGGATTCCCGATTCGGTATTTCGAAATTCGTATGCGGGACGCCTTTAACCGTAGAGCGTCTTGTCCGACCAGAAATCTTTTTCGTAAATTTAAAATAAAATTTTATTCACGCAATTTTTAAAATAAAATAAAATTGAATTTAAAATATTTTTTTGACAAACCTCAGATTCCATCTGTGCAAGTCTCAGGGCCAATGTCTCTTCATGTCTCTCCAGTTGCTTCTTACTAAGTTCCTTCAATAGTCTGTCGTTGTCTGCTTTCATATCGTCTTCCTGTCCAAAGAAAATAATAATCCTTACTAATATTATAAATGCGAAAGTAACTCTGTCTGTCTGTCTGTCGCGATTTCACACCAAAACTACTGAAGCGATTTAAATGAAATTTGGCACACAGATATTCTAAAACCTGAGAAAGGACATAGCTACTTTTTGCCACGATAAGCGACATCCACGCGGGCGGAGCCGCAGGGAACAGTTAAGTATATCTCCAAAACTATATTGAACTAGCTTTCACACGCAGCAAAAAGTTATTATTTCTCCTATCTTTTATATAGTTCTCTTGGAGTTCAAGCTAAACCCATAACAAATTTGGTCGAAATCGGTTGAGCTGTTTAGCCATAAAACATACGGACTGATAAGCTGACAGATAAACAGACGACGTTACTTTCGCTATTATAATATTAAGTAAATACGGTATTCAGCTGAATCCGGTGAGACTAGAAGCCGACCCCAACACGCTTGGAGCATCAGCTTGAGAAAAGGATAGACAGAAATAGAAATAGTCTAACCCTCTTCTTAAACTCCTTATCGACTTCACCTCTCTTCCTCTTGAGAGCTGCTTGCAGTGAAGCATCTCTCGCCTTTACGTCTTGTTCATCTTGTGATAACGCTAAAATAATAATTTATTAAATTAGTGCATGTCAAAAATAATGTTGAAATATCGAAAAATAATTTTCTTTTACAACTCGTTATATCTTCTTTGTATAAGAAAAAAACGTCATAATGTAGAAAATATAATTACTTTTAACCGTATTTATTAAAGTGTGGATAATCTTTATAATCTATATCAGCTAAACACCTAATAAAAGCCCGAATAGAACAATATAAATAATACAAATGACGTCTACCTAATACCAACATAATAATAACTATTACAATTATATAAGGGTCAAAATGAGTCGCCAACCTGCAATGAGCAAGCATAGTGATCAATGCTCGTGCCTTCTCTATATGAGAAGAGGTCGAAATAATACCTCCTTTTTTAAATCGGTCAGTGGTGTAACAAAAGAAGCTACTCACTTTCAAGTGCGCGATTAACACGCTCCGTCATCCCGTCAGCGGCATCTTTTAACTCGTCATTCAACTGATGAATCTACAAATAAATAAACATTATCGTACGAGCAATGCGCTTGACAAATGCTTCTCCTCATTATACAAATAAATATATCTTTCTTTCTCTGATCATATACCTACATCAAAGAACATTGATGGGTTGACGATTTCAGATTCAGAATTCAGATTTCCGATTATAGATTTCAGATTTCAGAATTTTGGGAAATCAGGTTTCGTTACGGTGTTGTTCACCGATTATCTTTCGTGTCTTACAATAAGAAAGAACAAATACATTTGATAAAGCAACACTGCTACTGGCCAGAGTTCAAACCGGCAACCTTATGCAGTTTTAAGACATTACTTACATATCTGTAACTATTGTATAAAAGAATATCGGCATCACCGTTAATGAACGGCTTTTTGGAAGCATACTTCAGTTCAGGGAACATGCCCTCATTTTCCAACGTGTATTTGTCAACAACCTCTTCCACCTGTAGCAAAAAATAAAATATAATAAAAACAGTGTGTTATTATTTCAAAATGAAAAATTAAATAAGAACTCATTCATTGATAGTTACAGAAACAGTTTTAACGATAGTATCCATTTGTTTTTTAAATAACAATCCCGTTTATCTAATGATGGCTACCATTATTGCGCTGAACAGTTGGCGCCACTGGCGCGTCAGCTGTCCTAGCTCACCGACAAACTATAAAAGTTGACATTTTGGACGTTACGTGCGATTACCGCCGCTGGCGGCGAAATTGATATCGGTAGCCATCAGTAAGACTACAGAGTAGCATTGAGCGAACCTCTATAAAATAAAAAGACCGGAAACAAATTCACTTGGTCAACGTCTTCGGCAAACAAAGTCACGTAGAATCTTCATCGTTTTGCTTAGAAAATATTAGCGTCCGTTAGCAAAGCAAATAGTTTTTTATATAAGAACTAGGCATAACTAATATTAGCTCAAAACTTACCGTCTGCCATTGCGCGTCCATAACTACAGATCTGTCGTTTTCCCACTGGTATTCCATGAAGGCCGCCTTGAACCGATCGTGGTAGTCCCTGTGCAGTTCCTTGGAGTTTTCAATCTGTTCTTTCGTAGCTTGGACCCCGCAGTCAAGATAACGCACCATTTCGTCTAAAACGAACAACACCTATAGTTTCATACCAAATATTTGGACCTACGATAGTCGCGACATAAATTTAAGTAGATTGAAACCACATCTTCTTTCCTCTCCTTCTAAGTACAAGTACTTCCTAGAGCCCATAACGTTAGTGCAGTTAAAAGAACGCGATAAGAAAGTATTTTTTACCGAGTTTACTCGTGGAGCACGAAGCGTTGGCCAAAGACACTTCAACAAGGTTTTTCCGTTCCGCCATCGCGGCCCGCAACGCCTTCATGCCTCTAAAAGAAAACTTCTGCATCGTCTCTTCTACTAACTGGAATAAAAACCATTATTATATAAATGTTCAAAACTTTTTGGTACATTCTTGTGAATTCTACTTTCATCCCATCACTCAGAGGCCATGTTATACTAAAAGTGTAATCACACGTCCCTTTTTTGTGTGAAAAATATGAGAATGCTCCATTTACTTCTGTCACAATATCAATGCGGCTAACGATGCTACGAAATGGCTACTACTGTTTATAACCCATGGCGGCTTATTCTCATAATATTCGGGAATATTACCATGAACCACTTAAGTACGTACGTTACGTAGGAAAGTACAGTAAGTACTGATAAAATCTGGAATAAATAAATCACCCACCCTCTGTTAGCAAGCATGACGATCACTGACCAGGGGCCCTAGACAAGTGGTATTTCGACAAGCGTTAACGCTGATAAAATCGCTCAAATGTATGGAAGTGACAAGTCCAAGTCTCTTAATGACATTAAATGTATAGAAATGTCATTTATATACATTTAATGTCATTTAAGCGATTTCTATCATCGTTAACGCTTGTCGAAATTCCACTTGTCTAGGGGGGCAGTACTTATTCGTACCATCGGATTAGACAAGCCTTTAGGCCGCCCATAAATGGAATGCTCGAGCAGTTAGGACGCCCATACATGCTCTGCTCGAGCAGTTGAGCAGTGATCAACATGCAGGGGCAGGACGAGCATAACCACTGTCGCGTGGCAAGCGTCCGCTTGAAATGCATGTTGTGTGTGTGTGTACATAGAATTCTTATTCTGCAGTGCAACAGTTACAACGTGTTTACATTATTACAATATTTACCGCATTATAATAAGCACAAGCTTCCTTAGCAGTGTTGTAGTTGTTGACGACAGTGTCGCCAAAGTCTTTGATACATGTATCAATCTCACAGATGTCTTGCGTCACCACAGGCGGCGGCGAGGGTTCGCATGTCAGCGCATTTTCTGAAACAGTACACCAAATCATTATATGCAGATGGTAAATTCTGTGTTAGTGTCCAGTCTAAAAGAAAGTTAAAAGCTCAAAGCAGGAGCTCTTTGACACAAGGTCATGAAAATATTAACAACTTGCTGCATGATTTTCTGATTTATGCAACCGATATTAGTTATTAAATCTATGATTTATTCCCGTAGGTATTATGATATTTATCAGGAAAATATCTGATCTGCTACGGAACCTATGAACTTATTTAATACTTCAAGCATGCACAAGAGTCAAGGAACTTGTATGAAATTTGGCAAGGAAACCTTAACCGCAAAACAGAACATGAAGTCCTTAATTTAATTAAGCATATCAATCGAATGAGTAGGTTACTTACAGTTTCAAACCCTTCAAATTTGGACCTTAGGGTAAGGTACTTTAAGTAGAATTTTAATAAATACTTAGGTATAATAGGTTAGCTATTATCATGAAAAGCTTCTAAAATAGTTATTGATAAGTAAAGTAGTGTATTACCGTCTTCTGTATTATCTTTGGGTTCTTCGGGAACATCTGAATATAAAGCAAAAAAACAAAAGTTATGGATAGCTGAAGAATTAATGTTGGATGACTATATCTTTGCATTTGTGTATGTGGGTACGTACCTATTATAACAAGACCCACCAGTCTGTAACTGTCCCACTGCAGACGAAAATAGTCACAAAAAGAAAAAGAAACGAACATCGATCATAACATTATTTAAAACTACAGTTTTTTTTTCTATTTCTGTGACAATCGCAAAAAGTGTGTGATGACGAACCACTTAAAAACCTCACGACCCCACACTTAAACTAAAACAATTTTGAAATACATATCTAAATAAGAAAAGGAAGAGAAAATAATTGTTTTAAGAAACACGCTCACGACAATATTATACATGTGAAAGTAAGTATGCCTGTCTGTTACGCTGTCACGGATAAACCCCTGAACCGAATTTGAAAATACTTGGTCTGGGATATGCGTGGATCCTAAAAAAGGACAAAGGCTAATTTTTTCCGCGAAATCCGACACTCACGCGAGCAGAGCCGCGGGCAACAGCTAGTCCTATATTTATATTTAAGCATTAGCCATAATCGGTCCTAGTTGGATCGCTACAATTTCAAAGTTTCTACGTTATTAAGTTTGTAGTACCGTAATTAAGCACAGGTCCGCCATCAAGCGAGCACTTCTTTGGCTTGTTGTCGCTTGTTAAACTGGCAATGAACCTCTTCGTGTCCTCAATGCAGGTGATAGCAAACTCGCCATAAGTCATATTTTCTTGGTACAATATAGCTATAAGGTCGTCTAACCATGGTGCATTTATTGTTAACCAATCACGAATTTCTGGTGAGCCCCTGAAAAACAATTTATTTTAAAAAGCCTAAGCAGAGCTAGCATCAATTCTCTTTCTATACGTGGTCTGAGCCTATAGGTCACTGCAGGTCAAAGGCCTTTAAAATATATCCACTTGCAACATACGAGTGAGAGAGAGAGCGAGAGAGAGACAAGTGCGAGTCTGACTCGCGCAACAAAAGTCCGTAGACCTGAGTATTGGGATACTAATTTTAACATGCTACTACAACGCGTTCCTGAGAGAAAAATCATGACAGATAGACGGTCAACAAAGTGATCCATAAGCTTTCCGTTTTTTTCCTTTCAAACTTACATTTTTTTTAAATTTTGTGTTATATTAGCACGTTAATCATTAAAAATTACGGAACAAAGTCGAGAAAAGCCACTTTCAATAATAAAGCTACTGAGTCTCGATTCCTATATATATATATATATATATATATATTGGAAATCAAGTGTAGGTTTACTACCTTATTAAGTGGCCTTAATCGTGGACCAATATACTCACTTAGCATAAACAACAAAACCCCCAGCTAGGAACAGTAAGGTCATCGCTCCCCAAAAGAGCTTGTCGTCTTTGGGTGGCGGTGGTGGCGGCGGCGGCGGTAAGGGGCATGGTTCCCGCTCTTTGGGGTTTTTGTACTTAAAACTGGTAGGAAAACGAGAGATCGTCGCTATTTGAAAGTCTGATGGGTGGCGGCGGTACTGTGGAGACAAGACAGATATAGTATAGGGATGTTTCCTGGGTATGAAAAGTTAAAATCTATTTAGTCCGTCAGTTAGATAATAAAAAAATTATTAGACACGTATTTTTTCTTTTACCAAAAAAATAAAAAATTACAAAGATAGAGCGCTTTAAAGTTTCGGAGTGGGGGCTTATGACGCCACGCCTTGGTAAAAAATTTCCCTTCTCTGTATTTTGATCATTTTTTGTTTGCAGGAAAAAATAAAAAATACGTGTCCAATATTCATTAATCTACCAGGCGGACATTAAAAAAAATTATGAAACATGCCTATTGTTGAAAAATCTGCAAGGAGTGCAAGTGGGCCGGAGTTACTGTCGTTTTCAGGTTAAAATGGAGCCCCAAATCAAGAACTGCGTGCTTACCATGAAATCTTAAAGCAGAACTGTCGCCGTCGTGCAAGCGAGACGCCGCTACGCGCAGTGTGGTGCACCGTCTCGCTTCCACAACGGCAACAGTACTGCTTTGAGAGTTCATGGTACAGGTACTGCTCTTATATCCGATGTCCTGGTGTGAGTGCAGTGTTTTAACAGTTAAGTAATAGATGCCTCACGACATCTGCTACCTTTTTATACGGCTGCATCACTGGGGTTTTTATTCATTTTAAGAAGTTAAATTTTGTCTCAAGAAGGAATATGAAACACTTTTTGTTGCTATATGTACATAAGTACTTACCCGTTTGCAGAGCGAGCCATTTTATAACCGAAAGCTAAAAGTAGTACCTTAATAATTAAGTATTATATCTTGACACCAGCCTGTGTAACAAAGTGGTTCTGTTTCTATCACCTCATTACACCTACTGAAGTAACAATGAATGAAATTGTAATTATTTTAATGAACATTGTCGTTTACCTTCAATCCATCTACTCAGTCTTTTCCGATCAATTGCTACACACAGTAGGTACCCATCTCCGTGCCCACGTTGTACTATAACGTCTTGGCCCTCCGCCATTCGCAGCCAGTCCGACCCAGCTACTTTACTTTTATCCTACGCAAGTATAGGATTCTTATCTTAGAATAAAGAAGGTACTTACAAAAAGAGTCCTTACAGATAAAATATAGGAAGTTGCTCTAAACATTATTTATCTTAACTATTTGTTATGGTTTGATGTCGAAAGAAATTTTAATTTATATTATTTGTGATATCTGTATTATTTTAAATTTCTTTTGACAGTTCTCATTATGACTCTAATCTTGTCATGTCGTTTTATTGTGTTGAAGTTTCCAGTTTATTTTTCTAGATCTGCCAGTAATGATAAAGCAGTTTAGGTACCTATATAAAACCAAGTTGAGAAGTAAAACTCTTTTGGGCGGCCACAAACATGTGAAATTCTGATTCGGAATATCGAATCGGAATTCTGTAAATACCTTCATCATACACAAACGTTTATTTCCGTTCGGAATAATAACAGAGTTAATGGTGATGCTATGTGTATGCTATAAAGTATCTAATTAGTGACTCGTAGATACCGTTTCAAATTTTTGGACAAGTTCAATGTGGAATAGGTTGCCGGAATAAACTATACGGTCTACTCCCTTTTTTCAACGCGGGATTTCGGACGCACAAGCTTCAAAATTCCGAATCGACGAAAATTTGAAACGGAATCTACTGCACGTATGTACGGTCCATAGATTTATATGAATTTACTGCGTTCAGAATTTCGATTCGAAATTTCGAATCGCATGTATGTAGCCGCCCTAAACCTGGATTTAATTACACAATGCGTCCGTCTGGGAAAATATCAGAAAATAGTTTAAAAAATTGCCTTTTATCATATTGTGTATAATTTATTCACTAATTGAGTGAAATACCGATATATAAAGAACTCAGGTCTATACCTTTATCCATAATTAAAAATACGCACACAACGAACCCACCTGTAATGGAATGTTGACTAAAAATGTTTTTAATGTTCGTCAGATAGGTTAATAAAAAATATTAGACACGTATTTTTTATTTTTTAAGTAACCAAACCTTAGATAGCCGAACATTCATGACGATACTTTCATTTGAAATTACGCATAGCCTCACGATGTCCGTCTTGTGCAAGATCGTGACGTCATTATTCATGATTTTTCTTATATTTTAACTTATTTTTGAAATAGCAAAAATATATTGTACCTATCTAAGATTTTTATTATTTAACGTATTAAATAGATTTATACTAATTAACCTGCTAGTAAATTGTTTATTACTTTTATACTATGCTTATTTTAGAAAGTGCTGATCATTTATAACCAACCACCTTAAACCAAATTAAAATTTTAAAGTAAGTAAAAACTGTCTTGGTAAATGTCCATGCGGGCCTGTATGCAGCACTGGACGTCCAGTAACTTCTGATATTCCGAGATACCACTGCTCAATTTAGCCCCTATCATTTTTAGTGCAACTGATGAATACTTAGTGATTATGCAATATTTTGTACATCCGAACTCGCGTGCGATACGTGTATAGCGTGTGCTGCATGCCCATGCATGCGTTTGTGACGTCAGCCGTGCCTCACATGCCCATGGGTTAATACGTCGACGTACTTGGGCTGACAAGCGGACACTAACCTAGGCGTGGACATCATGCTCAGAAGTGGAACAGCGGCTTTACTCGTTACACGTGTCCATACCACTAACAAGTGTTTAAGTAGCAGTTTTAATTAAGGCAAACGGCAGCTTTTCTCTCCTTGTTCCTTAAAGTTGTCTTTAACCATAAGCTATAATATCTTAAAATAGTAAAGCATTTCATAAATACATATATTATTAATGAAAAACCAGTTATTATTTATCCTGCTTTAGGGTATCGCATTTTCTTGTGTCCGGTTCCTATATTAAAAAAACCGATTCGTTTTGCTTCCGGCGCGGTCCGCACGGTAGAATTTTCTAAGTAAAACAAAGAAATTTCAACAATCCGTAAGCAAAACTAATCATTTCTTGTATATAGGATACCAGGCAGTAGCGGTGAAGAAGTCCATTCCCCTGCAGTTTTCCTTCTTTAAAATCTTATATTGCTTCAAATAATCCATGCATATTCTCGTAGGTCTATATATTTATGGTAGGCAGATATAAGACTAGATAATCCATGTAAAGTAGGGATACAAAAAACTCAATAAAAAACAAATAGACATAAAAATCATCTTTTAATTTATTACATACAATATTTTTTATATTTACATAAATTACTAAAATTAAATAAAACCTCCACATGTCCAGTTTGCTGGCACCAAAATTTACGGTATCTAAACATTCTGATCGGTTTGAAATAAATGCAGACACTTTTGTGCATAACAAAAACAAAATCTGGTATTTATTGTGTAACAGAGTACTTACAATTTTTGAGTCCTAATTTTTAACAAGAACAATTTTACAATTTTTAGGTATCTTCATCGATACGTCACTATGAGTTGAATTAAATAAATAATCGACTAAAACCGTTGTTTGAAATAAGTTCATATTATAGACTCTTATAATAGCAACACTATGTGATGGGTAGTTAAGTACCAGTTAAGCTTGGATAAGGACTGATATATTTTTTAAAATAATTTACTTTAACGTTACTTTTTCGAGCCTGGTTTAGGCCGAATGGTCAAGGCATTCTAGTAGCGACATTATTACCTACAAATCTAAATAGTAAGTTGACTGATACTACTTAAGAGTTCTTATTGTACCAAGTACAACACTAGCAACATTGCGATAAGATTGCGTATTTTTTTTAGTATTTCAACGTCTTTAACACATTACTAATGCAATATCAAATTTTAATTGAACTATTGGTTACATGGGTTCTAATGCACGATATTTTTATATTTAATTATTCAATTAATTTTATTTTCATGCATTAGTAATGATTATGTAATCCTAAAAGTTACTATAGCAATTTATTGCTAATTTAGAAGCAATGTTTTGCTTGGTAATGTGCTAGAGATGTAACGATCATCGTAGACAACTATCGATCGCGTGCGACTATATAATTCAAATCGATAAATTCGTAAGTGAATTTTGTTCAATTAAACCATGGCGTAAAGGTAACGGATGCCATTTTTCATAAATGAGGAAATATTTTTGGTAGTAATACGAACATTACGCCAAAATAAAATACAATTACGACACCCGTTACAAACACGTACACCGTATGACAAGCTACAATCTTTATACTTACGAGAGAAGTAAACAATTTTAGTAAAGATTATTGCTGCGTACCCTAGCTCGGGCAAAAGTTAATTTAAATTTGTATATTTTTCCCCCGAGCGGGCAGTGGAGACACAAAATTCACTCACAGGTGTCAGGTTAGAGGTAGAGGAGGCCGGAGACGGAGGCGTGCGCCATGACGGCCTCGGCGGCCTGGCGGATCTCCAGGTGGCGGCGGGCCGCGTCGGCCCACGGCTTGGCGGCGGCCCGCGGCGCGCCCTGCAGCAGGTTCACGTAGCGCAGCGCCGCCGGCAGGTTGCCGTGGTCCATGTGGTACCTGCCGCCAAGCGAGGCTTACATTCACCGACCACAAAAAAAGGAAGAGGTTCTCGATTCGTCGGAATCTTGTTTTTATGTATGCTCCTTGATTATTCGAAGACGCCTAAACCGATATACTGCTCAGGTAGTTTTATTGAAGACGATTTTTTACGCTTGTTTTATTTTAAAATGCTCGGTTGTCAGGGTTCTCCGATTGCTGAAGAGTTCGACGCGAACCAATCAACAAATTCAACGCTACAACTTGCAGCCGCGTTCAACAGATTCGTAATCACAGTTTAAACGAAATAATCATACATTTTATAGGCATATTTCGAGCTATAAGTTAGCACGAAAATTTACAAAAACTTAATACTTTATTTTTATTATCTGCCCAACAGTAAAATATCCTTAAATGTACGTACCTCGCCCTCTGAATTATATCAAAAGTGTCCAATTTTGTAAAATCAATCGGGTTGTTCTCCAGCTCTTCCTTAGGGATTTCCGAGAACTGGAAGAAAAAAAGAAATTATAAAAGCATGAGCAAAAAAAGAGTGCATGTCAAATTCCTTTATATCTTATTTACAGAAAAAAAAATACGTAAAATCATATAAGGGCCTTTTCTCAAAGTAAGTAGATTTGTTAAGGCACTAGAGCAATAATTATTTCGTTTGCAAGTAGGAGTCAAGCGGACTGGAGAGCCAATCCGGAAATGCAAGACAGAGATAATACTAACTGCTTGCTTAAGGGACGATTTAAAAAAAAATAAAACTTTCGAGGAAAGTTTCTTTAATCGTTTAACTGATCGACATTTACTTTCATCATAATATCCTCTTCTATCTAAGAACCAAATTTCAGGTAAATAAATTTTATAGTTGCTTAGTAAAAAAGAAATTAAAATAGCTAAAAAATTTGTGTATCGCCTTAAATATAATATAAATAGCAGCTCACTTTCTGGAACAGCAGTTTAGACTGAAGCCAGGACATGAAGTAGACGGGCAGCGTCGCGCCCTCGCGCCCGATCAGAGCCACCTTCATCGCGGTCTTCTCCAACTGAAATCCCACCAATATATAAATACTTAGATTAACTTCTACTATATTTGTATAAGGGTCAATCAACTTTTCGACCCACACTTTTCGAGAGGACTTCAGATTTTTTTATTTATTTTTTACTTTAAGATGTTAGATATCGAAGTATATATTCAAATAGCTTCAACACTCCAGCATAACATTATGTAAAAGGGCACTACCTGTATTGCATAGTTTTCACTTTATTCTTAAAAAACTTAAACAACCCCCATAATAGTGTATATCGCGTTACCTGGGACGAGTATCTTAGATAACGAGAGTAAAACACAGTATTGAATTACTTTTATAGATTCTTTACTTTGGCATGCATAATTAAACAGTTTGGTATATTCAGTCTTAATTTAAGTAACATGCATGAGAACATAATCTCAATAATATGTATTTAGCGTTACCATAGAGATCAAGTATTAGCATTTCTTTTTTATAATTCTGTATTAAGAATAGCAAACACTTCAAAAGTCTTCGTAAATAATAATTAACTTCTAACGCACCTTAAGCTGTTAAATAACAAGTGATACAATTATAAAAGATCGTAAAATAATAGTAATAATCATCGTAAAAAAAGAGGACATAGAAGTAACACCACAGACAATCTGGTAACACCGAAGACACATGTTCCTCAAAACAAAGTTTGTTTCAACGGTTCTCTGTATCTCTTTTGTTTCTCAACGCCATTTTAAAATGATTTAGAAATCTGGAAAAAAATATATACTTTTGTTAACAATAAATGATAATCTAAACCTTAAAATTTATATTAATTAGTACTATGCCTCTCGGATAAGGTGAATTGAATTAGACATACACACGCACTAGTTTTGAATCGCATTTACGTAAATACGTAATAATATTGTTAGTTTGCAGCTGTAACAAGAATAATTGAAAAGATATTCAATGAAATTGTCTCTGGAGTTACCGTTGGTGTCTTTGGAGTTACCACAAAAGTAACTCAGTACACAAGTAACTCAGGTGACATTTGTCAGTATCTTTCAAATAAAATGAATTCTACTCAGTATTCGTTATACTCGTACATACCATTCAAAACGTTTATTCATGTCCTTGAAATACAATATGATTTAAGAAATAAATATCAGTACTTACCGATAAAATCGCGGTAACTCAGCCGACAGCGATTAAACACACGCACTACCTTCGAGAGCTCGTCGCTGACTGGCGGCCTGTCGGCATCGTCAAAGGGCTTCGCCGCCGCGCCGACCGAGAGGCCACCAATATTTTTAGTAGGTAGTGATCGAATTATGTCCGTGTAGGTTTTTACGTCTCTAAGTTTTAAAGGTAACTCAGTATACCAATATTAAGAAAAAAATATTTGGACAGAATTTCTTGATTTTTTTGCAGAAATGTATAACAACAGGTTACATTTATTAATTCGAATTACTAAAGTATGTATTTTATTTTATAGAATATAAAAAAAATAGACACAGTTTTCAAAGAAAACATGTGTTTTAGCGGTGTATTGTATTGACATCACGCGTTTTGGACAGCAATAATTTGTATGGAAGAAGAAATTGTCTATGGAGTTACCACAAAAATAATTTTATATTTGAGGATATTTTTGAATAAAAACCTATAAGTCACAATGATTTACAGTCTAATAATACGCGAGTACCTCACATGATGATAATTTCAATAGATTTATGGAGTTTTGTTCAAAAACTGCCTAGGACAGCAAAGTGTGGGTCGAAAAGTTGATTGACCCATAATAACTATCGTGAGGAGTATTCACAATTATTTAAAACAAAACGGTTTACTCAGCGGAGGCGGTGCTCAATAGGAGTCCCTAATCACGAGCTGACGCGGCGGTGTCGCGAGACAGTTCGACTGCCGCCGCGTCAGCTCATGATTAGGGACTCCTATTGAGTCTGAAACTAGTCGGGCGATCCCGAGAATGTGCATGAGTAAACCATTAATATTCCTAAATAATTAAGAATATCTTCACAAAAGTTATTATACAGTTACAGTTGTTTTTCCTAAAACTCGTGTTAAGGCCGATTTACATCAGATGAGCGAATGCTCATTCTATCCTCACTCTATTAAATTATATTAGTGTAAACGGACCTAGAGCATTCTTTCGTTGTTCTGTCTGCGTTCTTAAAGATTCTACGGAATATTCTAAGATTGCTCGCTCGCTTGATGTAAACGGCACTAGAACGTGCGAACACTTGCTTAGAGCATTCTTACGTGTTCGGACGTGCTCGCTCAGAGCGGTTTCTTCAAAGCGTTCTTGTGTTTTAGCGATTTGATTCAGAATTCTAGTTGCTTGCTCTTTGATATTTTACACCATAAGAGCGAGAAAGAATGCTCTTTAGTTCTTTGTTCGTTTGGTCTAAACCCACCTTTACAAATATCATTTAACTCGGGTTATAGGTTCAATATTATCTTTACCACCCGGGTAAAGTGGTAAAATAATAATTACAAATTCAAATCACGAAATATTTTACGCAAAATGGGCGTACCTTTTCGAACCTGTCTCGCAGTGATTTCTCAGTGGCGATGCCCCTCTCCCGAACTTCATTAGGGATACCCTTTAGGACTGTCTCTACAAGTTTGTCGTCCTTTCCTAGAACGAAAAAAATATATATTAGACTCGGACATTGAATATTGTGTCCGTTTTCACATTTTATGCATTACCTCCTTGATCTACATTCGTGCAAACTTATACGGGACTAAGAAAATTGCTGCAAAAATATCGCATCTTAACATGCAAATATCTATTGCAATTTTGTGGAAGATTATCATATTTGTAATTAAATTTTCACGGATTCCACTGCATTGGACGGTACATGGAAGGGTGAGAAAAGATTCCCTTTTATACATTTCAATTAGTCGTAAAGAAAGTTTATTTGCTTTCTGAGGTTTACGCGAATATTAGATATTGAAATAAAACTACTTTGAACGGATTCTATCGCGGTTTGTACTTAGATTTTAGTTCCGAACATTTCACCACCATCAGTGACCATGACACCTGCAAAGGCGTCGAACCGCGATACAATCCGTTCAAAGTAGTAGTTTTATTTCAAGTTTATTTGAATTTTATTGCAACTTGTAATCAGCTTTCGGCAATCAAAAAGTAACTGCGGGGTAGTTATATTAAGCTAGGTGCTTGTGTGCCCCGTGTACCCCGCCGGAGTTGCGCAGAGAATGCGCTTGCGATCCCGCGACTCCGGCCAAGGGTAGAGACGGGACCGGGGTGTTTTTAGTCAGTGAAAGTCTGACATAACCTCACGCCTTGCCCTCAGCGTGGTTTAAAGCCATAACCTTCTCACCACGAAAAAAAACAAATAAAAAAAAACTTGAGAGGTGTCAAGGGACACCCAGATGGAACGAAGTTCCTTTCGAATTGAAATAAAAAAAGCAAAAAATTTTTACATATAGTTACATACACACACACACTCACACACACACACACTTACACACACACACACACACACACACACACACACACACACACACACACACACACACACACACACACATATATATATATATATATGCACTCTGTCTATTCTTTCGTACATGTCATAGATGCGCGGGACTTTGTAAACGCAATAACAAAAAGTGTCGTTACAACTTTTGGTCTTAATTTCCGTCAAGCCCCCATTCGCAACGCGCGATAAGGAACTTAGTTCCAATAAGAAGGTGTGTTGTGCACGCACCGGCCTTCTCCAGCGCCTTGAGCTCGTTGTCGACCTTGGTGTCGGCGGCGGCGCGGCGCGTGGCGGCCAGCAGCGCCTCGCCCGCCGCCCACAGCGACTGCGAGCGCCGGGCCTCCGCCTCCGCCGCCGCGCGCTCTGTGGACCGATACCGACTATAATCTAAAGTCCGGTGAAGCAGAAAAGCCTGCGCTCAGGCTAACTGCGTAAATCTCTTCCAAAAAAAAAGTATCCGATTATATCTTAGTTCACTAGGTACTTTTACCTTTTTATAATTTGTTATTGAAGAGCGGGTCCTCCTAGCACAGGTATTGCTTATACTTAAAAGAAGGAACCTATGTAAGATTTAGTGTAAAAATTTAACGTTTCTATAATAAAACTTTTTATTTTTTATTTTTTTTATTTATACCAAACTAAACATTATATACAAGCATACTTTGCAACAGGTAGGTTCTAATACAATTAGGCAACGTAACGGCTACCTCTAGTCGCCAACGTTCATCACGCAAGGTCTGCGAGACAAGCTCGAAGCCAGCGCTTCGTTGCGGACCGCTTAGATATAATACAAGATTGATCCATCATCTAGCCACGACCTATGAATGGCCTGTTGGTCTAGTGGTTAGTGACTTTGAATGCTAAACCAAAGGCCGTGGGGTTCGATTCCCACCTAACACAATTTTTGTGTGATTTGCCATAATACAGGCTTAGCGTAGTTTGGGATCAGATGGCCGTGTCTGAGCTACCCCAAGAGATCATTATTATATTACAGCATGCAACAAAAACCCTGTCCAATCCTTATGAGTATTATTCAGCATCGTACTGCGTACACATCTACGTAATTATTGAATGGATTTGAGATTATTATTTGTCCCTAGTGATTATAATTAAATTAATATAAAACTGATATAAGGCAACACTCATCGCTCGACAAAGCTCACGCGTACTACCTACAGTTTTGTATCAAAGAAGCCGCCTATGCGAGACATTTTCTTCTACCAGAACCAGAAAACCAAGAATACGCTTTTATTGGACGGATTAGACAGGGTTTTTGTTACATTCTGTATTACCTTTCATTGTTATAAAATTAGGAGGTAGGTAACAACACATAGTTAACAAATAAAATGGGCTCACGTTTCAAAGTTTGCTCGATCGCCTTCAGCTTGCCGGCCATAGCCGCCAACTCCTTCTTGAACAGCACACGCTCAGCTTCCACTCTCTCCGACACGGCCCGTTGGAAGTTAGCCATTAGCTAAACAAAACAAAAAATGTGACAACAATTTTGTTAAATTTTTTATTAAAAAATAAAGCCTTTTACTTTGCTATACATTTCCGAGAGACTCTAAACCTATAGTATAGGGTACTTCCCGTCGAACCAGAATCACGAGACTATGCGTTAGCGAACCCGGGACTCTGGCAAAGGCAAGGACGGGACCGGGGTGTTTTTATTCGGTGCAAGTCCGACATATCCCTACGTCGCGCTCTCGGCGTGGTCGTCTAAGTTTTCACAAGTAAAGGAAAAAATCAGAAAATCGCAAATTAATATTTAAGTTTAATTAACCTTGATTAGCAAAATTTACATAGACCCCTCAGTGCGCGAGTCAGACTCGCACTTGTCCGGTTTTTTTTTTATGTAGACTCATCTATCTCAAAATACCGACCATGAAAATGTATTTTTAACATACCTCCTTCTCTCTCTTGGCGAGTCTGTCCTGCAACACTTCGTGTTGTATCTCATTCTGCTTCTTGAGTTGTTCCATTGTCTGCCTGTTAGCCTCCGATTGGATTTGTAACGCCTAAAAAAATATTTCAGTAATAATTCAAGATTCAGAATGTTGTGTGGTCTTAGATAACTGAGTTAATAATGGATGACTATTTATTGGTTTTCTTCAGCCTAACCTTTTACCAATATATGTCGGGGTCGGCTTCCAGTTGATGACAATTTATTGGATTTGTAATATTCTACACTAAGCCAATAAAAAACATGATAAATATAACATTTACTTTTTTGTAGGTTTTTGAAATTTAAGTATTTAGTCGTTTAACGTCCGAGAATACATATCCAGTCTTGTACTATGTTAAAATAGGGATGTTGACAATTTTTTTTAAGTCGATTAAGATTTAAAAAAAATATTATGATTATTATTATATGACACATTTTTTTACGTAAGCAAAAACCCACGACTTTATTGATTGGTTTGAAATGTCACATGACGTTACACAAGCCCCTGTTTTGTACGAACGTGTGACGTCATTAGCCCCACTCCTGAACTTAAATTCGCTTTATCTCCTTAGTTTTTGCTTATTTTGAAAAAGCAAAAAATAAAATAAAATACCTACCTTACAGCTAAATAGATTTTTACTATTCATACCCAGCCAATATCTTTTTTACATATAATATATTAAAACTCTTGATTATATGCAGGGATATGACATGTAAAATCCAAGATTGTGAACTTTATGTAACTAAGCTTTAAATTTTTTACGAGATTTTGTACTTCGTGAAAAACATAGCGAGCCTGAGAAAAAAAAATGTAATTATATGTTTTAGGTAATAGCAATACCTTCTTCATGAACTCTGCTTCCCTCGCTAGCCTCTCAGCTTTGATGATATCTTCTGCTTTCGCTTCAATCATAGCTTTCTCGTCGTGGCCTAAAACATTACTTATATTAATAGTATTTTATATACTACACATGCATGCAATGGAATGAAGCATCTTTAAGCTAAGAACACAGAAAACAAGAAACTCAGATATTCGAGAAAAAACGAAATTAACAGATGCCCTTCAGTATAGTACGAGACAGAATTGGAGAGGGGCAGGTGATATAGCGAAAGAAAAAAAAAATGGCGTGGCCCATCAGGAAAAATAAGTGTTAGGAGGCAAAGAAATGGGTTGATGTCATTATGCAAACAGCTAGAAAAAACTGGACAATTATTGCTAAAGATAAGGAACAGTGGAAAATAATGCAGTAGGCTTATTATATTATTTATACCCTTGGGGACCACTAATGTGGATAAAAACCTATATATCCCTTCCTTCTGCTTAAAATATTTTTAGGTTAGGTTAGGTTAGTATATATTATTTTAATTATTTGTTACGCATTAACGAATGCGGAACGAATATTTGTAATTAAATACAAATACATTATAGAAAGAAAACTTAAACCTCACGCAGGACTCGAACCTGCGACTACTGGCTTGACGCGCCAGTATATTCGCTCTACATGCGTTAATGCGTAACAAATAATTAAAATAATAAGTATTGGGCTGCATCATCACTCGGACTTCTGAATTAACACATTGTTAATCAGAGTCGGTGAGGCCAAACGCAAGATTGGTTTACCAGATGTCGCATATGTCGCGTCGCCCTAAAGACGTAATAAATAGAAAGCTAAATTTAAACTTTTAGGCACCTCCCGTCCCTAGATCAAGCTGGCCCGAGCCGGCCAAACTAGCAATAAAAATATGTCCCTAAATAATAAAAACTTAGATCCAGCCATCCCTTGCTGTTTTTGCCTTATTAAGATAGTCAGCAACGCACTAAGTCGAGGTCCGAACCCCGCAGGGGGTGCCCTTAGTGAAAGTTGCTGACATAGTTAGTTTATTTTACTTGCTCTGGCTGGACGCCCTTACGGTTCACGCCAAAAGTCCGGTGAAGCAGTCAAAGCCAGCGCTCAGGCTAACTGCAGTAGACCTCTTCCAAAAAATTATACAATTAAAACTTCCAGGCAGTGACCTCGGTAGCTTAGTTGGTAAAACGACTGGCGCGTCAAGCCAGTAGTCGCAGGTTCGAGTCCTGCCTGAGGTTTAAGTTTTTCAACCAAAAAATAAGCTAAGCAGAAAGAAGGGATAGGTTAGATAGGGTTGGTTTGCAAACGATTGTTTTGCTTACGGACGGTCCGTTAGCAAAACGAATCGTCTTTTGAATATTAGTGTTAGTAGTTTTCGAGAACCAGGCATTAGTTGGATAGTTGTATAACGACACTATTTTATTGGGCATCATAATAAACATTTTGACTTTGAAATTACAAATAAAAAAACACTTACATTCAATAGCCCTGTTGATCTTAAGCTCCCTGATCGTCTGAAGCTCAGCAATTTCGTTCTGCAGGAATTGAATCTAAAACAAGCGTTAAACGTGAGTCGTGAGTGTATATTATTGTGATGATTAGGTTAATATTAAATTAAATTAATTAAATGTGGACAACATCACATACATTGCTCTGAACCCAAAGTAAGTAGCTAAAGCACTTGTGTTATGGAATTCAGAGACAACGAAGGTACCACAAACACCCAACCCGAGACAATGAAGAATAGCGGTTTTCTACATTGTCCCGGCCGGGGATCGAACCCGGGACCTCGGAGCTAGCGACACCTTGAAAACCGGTGTTTACGCCACTCGACCACGGAGGTCGTCAAAAATATGTACTGCTAGACCTTATAAACTAAGTGTGATACTGAATGTTGACTAAAATATTATTTCCGTTAGATTGATTCATAAAGAATATTAGACACGTATTTTTTTATGTAACAAAAACTTAGGACGATATATTGATTTGAAATTTTATATGTGTGCAAAGTATCATAACAAATGGGCTAACGGTTCTTGAGTTTTAAGTGAACATACATCCAAACATTTTTTTTTATAGCTGTCTCCCGCGACTTTGTTCGCGTGTATTAGTTTCAACGGTTTTTCATTTTTGCAACATATTTCATTTATGCTCCGCTCCTATTGTTCGTAGCGTGATGTTATATAGCCTATAGCCTTCCTCAATAAACGGACTATCCAATACAAAAAAAATTTTCAATTCGAACCAGTAGTTCCTGAGATTAGCGCGTTCAAACAAACAAACAAACAAACTCTTCAGCTTTATAATATTAGTATGGATTAGTATAGATTTTTTTAAAAGAAGAAGAAGATAGAAGATGGTAGAACCTACCCTCTTCAGCGTGTAGACGAGCAGCAGATCGGTGTCGCCCTTGATGTCCAGCTTCCGCGCGCACAGGTCGATGCCGGGGAACAGCGTCTCCAGCTCGTCCTTGAACATGGTGCGAGCTGCCTCCACCTGAACTCAAATAATAATGGATTATATTAAGATTAGAGATGTTATAGAGCTTTGTAACTGAAACTATAGGATATCTAGAATAAGTCATTTAAAACCGTAATTAAAATATACGATTCAAAAGTTTCAAAGCATAAAAAAAAAAGTATACCAGATCGACTCGCGACACCACCACCGCCTCCTATTGAGTCTAGAACGGCGATCTCGAGAATATACATGAGTAAACCGTTTTGTTTTAAATAATTATGAATACGCCTCACGAAAGTTATTATACAAATATCAATAATAATAATAGTCATCTTTGTTTTTTACCAATTTTGATTTACTGGGGTATACGAGGATTATCGCGATTACAAAATCCGCTGCGACTAACCTCGCATGTGGCCTATCTGTCAATTTCCACCAATCACGATCCAGTATTTTGTCTCTCATTGGTAATAATTGACAGTAAAAGACATGCTACACTAGCGAACCTAGCGGACAAAATTTAGTCACGAAAACCTTCAAACCCTTAAGCTAAATACAGTGATTCTTAGTTGTACTGAATTAGATATTAGTAATTATTATTTAAATTTTACAGTTCCTAAAAAATAATTCTGCACATATGTGTTCATACTTAAAAATAGTTTTTTTCAAATGGAACCTTGTTTTTCACTATCATCTAATCACTAATGAATAGTTCCTATATTAAAGAAACGATTCGTATTACTAACGGACTGTAGAATTTTCTTCGTATTGCTTAGAAAATTCAACCGTCCGTCAGCAAGAATATAGGTACCGGGCATTAAACACATATAATATCAACACACCTTGCTCCAATACTTGTCACTAAGCTGTGACTTCTCCCTCTCCTGTTTATACGTATCTTCTGCCGCGCTGATGTCTGCTCGGAACTGCTTGATGTAGCGCTTGGTGGTGGCCACGCTCTCCGGAGGGGCTTGGACGCCAGAGTTGATCATGCGGTCTAGGGTCTCTGGGCAAAAATATAAGTGTTATGTTTAGTTTATCTAGCATAAAAATCTCGTGTCACAGTGTTTGTTTTCGAACTCCTCCGAAACGGCTAGAACGATTTATATGACCACACGAATCACATGTATATAATGTTCAAATTGAAAATTGAAAGAATTATGGTCGTTTTTCGATTACTACTGGGCCTCTAGTTCACATAGATAATCAATAAAATGTAATAATTCTCACCAATAGCGCACTTGGCCTTAGCCGATGATTCCTTAGCTTTCTTCACGAGGTTGTTTCGCTGTGACTGCGCACTCTTTAACATAGCAAAGCTGTTCTTGTCTAAATCCGCTAGAGATGATTCTATAATCTGAAAATAATACATATGTAATTAAATACAAATTGTAGAAAGAAAAACTTAAACCTCAGGCTGGACTCGAATCTCGAATCTGCGCATCTACAAATATTCGCTCCGCATGCGTTAATGCTTAACAAATAATTAAAAATATATAATTATACATATATTATGATTGTTTTTATCATAGTACAGATTTTTGATGGAAATATATTTAAATTCCACGACATTCCATGCTTTAGTTAACATTTAAAAGGAGAGTGGATAGAATTTCAATCTAACTAATAATATTTAATAATAATAATTAAGAATTTCAATCTAAATAATAATTGGATAAATCTAATAGGGATGAGATAAGTTATTAATAACTTAACAATGGTGTTGCCAGTTCTTGTGACAAAACTAGCCTAAATCCTTGTTTACTTCGATTAAATAGAAATAAATACATTTTATGAAATAGCAATCCCAAAAGTACAAAAAACATAAACAAATTAAATAAAACTGCAATTTAATATTAATTTATCTATACATGGCCCGGTTCCGTAAGTTACCGTTAAGTCTCATGCTGTCTCTTTCAATTTAAGATGTAAAGTGGCGACAGAAAGACATTTAAGAACGTCTTAAAAGTTAATTTGCGTTTCATTATTCGTGAAAACATGATGAAATCAAAGGCTTACGTTTACCTCAGACGATTTTAAGCCTAACATCAGACTTCTGATGGCGAAGTAAATAAAAAAAAAAGTACTTTTTCAATAGACATACCCTGAATAATGCCTTATTATACTCGACGCTGTACTTAATCGCTTCCTTATAGTTGTCAATGGCGATTTTAGTGTTCTCGTGCATGTCGTGTTCCAGTTCAACTAGATCTTTGGTGATCTTCACGGTCGGTGGCGATTGTGGTTCACACTTGTCGGTTTGGACCACCGTCGCTGAAAAAGTAACATATACGTTAACAATATAGTTGTCCTTCTGACCGAATTTCGGTCACGCCGGCCTCTCTCAACAGATATTTGCGCGGGAGATATTTCAGTGTAAGAGTGTATGCGAGAACAGTTGCACTCTCTAAACCTTCCCTCTCATAGTCCGAGGGGACGGCAGACCGACACGACCAGAGAGAGATCAAGCGCAGGACTAACGGCTTTACGTGCTTTCCGGTGTAAACACCACTTAACTTCCTGACTCTGAGCTGTGCTGTACTGAGTAAATCCAGTAACTATTTTTGTCCCGGAGGTTGTGGGTTCGATTCCCGCCCAGGACAAATCTTTGTGAGATGAGCACAATCATTTGTTTTGTGTTTAGGTGTATTTTATATATAATATGTAGGTATTTATTTAGAAATATATATATATAAGTATGCTTATCAGTTGTCTTGTTATCATAATACAGGCTCTGCCTAGTTCGGGATCTGATACCCATGTCTCAAGATATATTGTGGTTTATGACGTGAATAGGTAGGTGTACAAATAAATATATTTTATGAAATGGCAATCCCAAATGCACAAAAAACATAAACAAATGAAATGAAACTGATTTAATGTAAACTCACCTTTAGTTTCCACTTCTGGCTTTTCAAAAACCTTCTCTTCAACGTAAAGAGGTTCAAACGTGGGCGGCGGTACTGTTATGTAAACACGCATTATATACAGTTAGTAGGAATATATTAGTTTTTGTACAATATTATTGGGAGATGTACCTATAAATGTTTTGAGATATTGTACACAACTGTACTTAAGGAAACTGAAACTGGTTTTTTACAAATTTTATTTCGAAAGTACAGTCATGTATAGTAGTGCATTCGAAATGTGATTGGTGCATAATAAAATGGTTGTGGAGTTAAAAAGTTTATCAAAACAATTTTATAGTTATTTCCAAGTCAATTACAGTAAATATGATTTGATGATAATAGACATCCCTGTATATAGAAAAATAGCTCTAAAATTATTTATTAATACATGAAGTTTCTAATTAATCAATTTACTCTAAATCAAATGAGTTATATGCCAGAAAAAAACAGTTAAATACAGTGATACAGTTTCACAATAAACGATAAAAGTCTGTTAATAATTATAAAAACACAAACAATTAATTAAAATGCACACGATTTGTTATCGCTTTATTTATAAGTACTCACGCTGATAATCCTTCTTGGAGAAAGTTCTTTCAGCGTCTTTCTCGATATCCTGTTCCGACCGAGGAGTAAGTTGTAATGGGGTGACGCCCTCCTGTAAATATAAAACTTAACATTATTACTGCTTGGTCTGGATGAGAAAAATTTATAATGACAAACATAATTTTGTATTTTCCTGAACTTTCTTAAACGACAATAACCCATTCTTTACATATGGATTTGTTTTTGCCTAACTGCCAAGGAAGGGTTATATTTTTCGCGCGTATCTTGTATGTGTTACTCGTGTGTCTGCCTGTCCGTCTGCCAGAGCCAATTTGCTCCCAAAGTGCTAGACCCATTGAGTTGAATTTTGATACACATATTATTTAAGTCAGTGACACAAAGACAGATGATGATGTAAATGTAAATAAAATATTTATAAGCTAAGGGACTATGTATAATATAATTAATATAGCTATCTAGTTGACCTTCATTAAGTAGTCCAAGTTACTGAAATTACAGACAAGGCTCTAGCACCGACAAAATAAAATTAAAACAATCCTTACTAATATTATAAATGCGAAAGTAACTCTGTCTGACTGTCGCGCTTTCACGCCAAAACTACTGAACCGATTTAAATGAAATTTGGTACACAGATAGTCGAAAGCCTGACAAAGGACATAAGCTACTTTTTGCCGCGATAACCGACATCCACTCGCGCAGAGCCGCAGGAAACAGCTAGTTATAATAAAAAAACAAAATTATTACCGCTCTTCACCAAGCATTCAGTATAAGTAAGATATAATTAGTATTCAAGTATATATTTTTTTTTTTTTGTTAGTCATTAATGTTAATTACCTTCCCAAACATAAAGTGACTGAGCCACGTAGTTGTTCTGTTGAATTGATTGACCGCAGCCTTCCAGTATGTGGTGTTCTCCTGGTACATTAGAGCCACAAAGTCGTTAGCCCAAGGGACATTTGACTCTAACCAGTTGCGGGCATCGGGACTGTTCCTGTATAATGAGCAAGTATTAAAAACTAATTGCAATATTTGTTTTTGGTGATAACAAACTTGTGATTGAAGCCTCCTTTTAAGCAAGTAATGCCTGTATTAGGAGACACCGCTTTTCCATGACACAATTTGTACATAAATTATCCATTGCAAATGAATCTAGTAGTAACTAATTAGTATCAATAACATTTTGAAATGTTAACACACCATTTACAAATGTTCAGGTATTTATACTGTGTTCACGATTTCTAAGCCAAACATGTAAACAAACACGAGTTTTCCGAAAAACAACTGTAATGCTTACATGTAAGGTTCAGTTTGCACTACAATGTCATAGTTTTTATATATTTTTTTCAAGTCTTTTACGGGTCAGTGGAAAATAAAGTTTATTTACACTAGCATAAAGTGGAAATAACATCAATTTAAATAGACTAAGTTAAATTATTATAGGTAGGTTGTGTAGTAACAGAAACAACACAAAGCTATGGCATGTTGATATCATCAAATGATGAAAATTTTCTATTTAAAAATAAAAAAAATTATGTACAAGCATTCTGACACTTGCATAGAAAAACTAACTTATAAATTAAATACAAATAATCCCTTCGATTATTTGTATTAAATTACAAATATTTGCACTGCATGCGTTAATGCGTAACAAATAACTAAAATATTAACTTATAAAGTATAGTAAAAAAAATTCAAGAGGCTTAGTGGGAATAGACACTAAAATCATGCTGACCCAACATTGCTGGCCATTTAAATTTATTTAATTTTTATTGCCACTACAGGGATATAAAGTACAACAATAATATTTTACTCCTTTTTAGTACATCAACCTTATAACATGTTGCACATTACTTACTTAGCATAAACTACAGCAGCACCCGTAAGCACGGTAGCTCCGACGGTCCCCCAAAAAAACTTAGTGCTCTTAGGCTTTGGGGGGGATGCCCTGCACTTGTCAGCACCATCCTGCGTGGCGTACTGACGCCGTGGAGCGCGCATCACTATCAAGGCAGCGCAGGATCCATCGCTCATATGCCGCCTTACCTAAAAAATAATTGGAAGATTATTTTATTTAGTATATAATTTTAATTTTATATACATATAAATTTTTGCCAGTAATTTAGTAGTTCAGGTAATTTTCAATAATATAGTGCTTATTTATATAGGCAGTATTCTAAAAATAATACACAAGATTAATGTTCTTATAAAGATTCTAATTTTATAATTATCTTAATTTTATAATAACTATTTTTCATACAACTGTACTTTTTAGTACATAAAATAAGTAAAATGAGGTTCAAATAAAAGGTTTTTTCTTTTACTTTTCTATTATCTGTCTCATATCTGAACACAGCCTTAGTAAGTAAGTTTGTAGGTTATTTAGGAAAATGACGTTAAGATTGTTATGTAAGCGACAACAATATCAAGGTCTGTGTTTATGTTATTGATAACAAAAATAAACTTTAGTATCTATAGAAAAATAAACATATAAACCCTCAAATAATATACAAAAAACTATAAAACATAATCAAAACAATCAATATAAAAAGGTCACCTATCAGTCTGATCAAACACTTAAACAACAAAAAATTTGGGAAATATATACAATGTCGTGGGCAATATAAATATTTAATTTGTACATACCAGAACTAATTTAGCATTAGTTATATGGTTCGTAAATTTATACATTTTTCGGCACGAATCTCTTTCCACTTGGGCTGTCAAAATTCAGAGACTACAGAAGAGCGACCACGAAGCATGTAATGTTTTTCATAGGTCTGTTTCATAGTCAGGTTCATTTCCACTAATTTAGACACATTAGTCGAATATAAACCTAAAACAATATCATATGTTTTATAAACATCACAATAAAGGAAATATAAATTACTTAAACTTACTCGTGACTCCATAATCAAAAATAATTCATTTAACAACGTAAAGAACGCAAATTGTACATGTTTCTATTTATTGCAAAATAACTGTCACATTTTGACAACTCGGACATCACGAATTGACTAAATGCAACCAAGACCAACATCACTAACCAAACTAAAATTTCCGTGGATGGTTTTGTTTTCTGAAAATGTTCCGATTTGCGATTTCTGGTAATACTATTTTTATATTAAACAAACACTATGGGCTATCTATCAGTATAACTATTACTATTAAATATATTTAATTTATTGCCTTCTATTTTGTTGTGTAACAATTTTACCAACTTGTTTGTGACGGCTTTTTTTGAGGTTATTTTTTTATTTTTCAGCTGTTCGGATTATAAGGCCTCTTACGGTCCCTTTCAATGCTGCCAAGAATATTTGTTACAACCCAAGGAGTTACACGACTATCCAAAATGTACCTGTTTTGCCTAACATATTTGTAAAACAGAACTCATTACTGAAAAATAAACAGATCTTGGATATATCAAACACTATAACGGCCGTGCCTATTAGAACTGTAATTAAATTCAGTCTGAAAAGAGGTAAAAGGAAGACTGTGAAAGCAGTGGTACGAAGATTCTTAAGATTGCACTGGGGATGTTGGATTAGAACAAAGGTTGGTAGACACAAAAAAATGTGGAAAAAAAATCCTGCTCAGAGGAGACGTTTAAAGCAACACGTCTTCTGCAATTCTACTCAAAGTACATTACTGGATAAAATGGTCACCAAATTCTGGAAGAGGCCCAAACATTATGTTGATGATCCATACGCTCCGTACCACACTAGAGAAGAGTTCAGCATCACTAGAAAGAAGCCATATATTAAAAATTAGTTAAGTTTCATTAAAAGAGTTAGAATAAATATAATTTAGTAGTTAAATTAATTATTTACTGTTTATTTATTAATGAATTACTGATAATAATATTTATAAACACCTTGCTTATCACATATACTAACCTAATAAAACATAAAATATAATAACCTGTGCCACTGTTTGGTGAAAACCTCTTTTTAAGTATTGGTTCTAACACTAATAAGCAATGGAACTTCAATAAATCTGGGATATTTTTTTGTACCCTACCTGAAAGAAAGATAACCAATATGAATAATATTGTATCTACTCAAAATATGTAGGTTTAAAGAGTAAATTTTATCTCAAATGCTGGTAACTGGTTATTTGATAATTAAATTGATAAATAAATAAAATAAAACATTTATGAGTGCATTAATTAACAGACTGCATGGATAGCCGAGTGGTATAGGGTCACCACGCCAATTACCTCTGTGCGCGACGTGCCACGGGTTCGATCCCCGTATGGGACAAGCACTTGTGTGATCCACAAATGCTTGATCCAAGCCTGGGTGCGCATTTAAAAAAAAAACATCATTTTCATTACCATGGAATACACTATAATTTTAATTCTAACAAAATTTAATTCTCATCTTTTATCTATCTTAATATTACATCAGTTTCTTATATACCATTAGCATTAAATAGTTGATTGATCATGTCCTTATGAACTCCATAATGTAAATGGCAGTTTTTTAAAAGTCTATAGTAACAGTCGAAATATGCAAGTATTGTTCACAAAACAGTACTATGTTATTGACTATAAAGTAGATGACAAAGAGCTTATATCGTAAATGACTGTCAGTGAAAAGCCCATACAGGGTTTGAATAAACCAGGTAACTAACTTCAGTGGGTATATAGCCTAAGGCCGCTAGCACGGACTGCTTGAGCAGTAAGCCAGTGTAAAACACAATTATTACATGCTCTGTGATGCGGGGATCGAACTCGCTACACCTCGTGGCGCAGTCCAGTCCGCTTCGTGTAGCCAAATAAAATTATATTCCTAACAATTCGCTGCGAATAGCGTAGGCTTACCTGAGTATACCTAAAGCACAGAATACATCTATACTAACATTATAAAGCAGAAGAGTTTGTTTGTTTGTTTGAACGCGCTAATCTCAGGAACTACTGGTTCGAATTGAAAAATTATTATTGTATTGGATAGTCCGTTTATTGAGGAAGGCTATAGGCTATATAACATCACGGTACGACCAATAGTAGCCGAGCATAAATGAAAAATGTTGCAAAAATGAAAAACCGTTGAAACTAAAACAAGCGAAAAAAGTCGCGGGGGACAGATAGTATTAGTATAAGAGCATTACCCCCGAATACTGAAACGCAACTTAACATTAAGACGTTCTTAAATGTCTATCGGTCGCTACATTACATTCTAAAGTGACAGAGACAGCATGAGATTTAACGGCGACTTAAAACTGGTTGACGTTTCAGTATTAAGTGTTCTGTGTTAGTATAGGTCGCCTTTATAATTGTAACTGGCTGCACCTAGGACATTGTTCGCGTGGATGACAGTCATCTTTATGAACTTGGAGAAACAAACCGTTCAACTACTATAAAAAATAGGACGCTAGAAAAAAATAATAAATATAGAAACAAAAAAGTACCTATACATAATCTATATCTATGTATGCATTATAATAAAATAGTAATCGACAACTTTCTTTTGCCGGTTGTCAGATTGCCTGTAAAAGGTTGTGTTGCGTCAAGCAACGCCATCTATTGACGCACAATGTTCAAAATTCAAATCCGTAACTATGCCGGGCATGAGGTTCAAAAGGCGTCCGCTCGCAGCGCTAGTGTAGAACAATACCGCTGGACGGTGCGTACGCGACCAAATGACTCTCGTAAAATCATTTGTACTAACGAACATTAAATGTAAATCGTTAAACAGTTTTCAATATTCACACTTTCAAGCATCATTGAAGAAGCCTTTTTTTATTTTTATTTTTTTGTTACGGGTGAAAATCTAATGGCTTCAACCCACGTCGAGGGCACGACGACGTGGGGATATGTCGGACTTGCACCGACTAAAACACCCCGGTCCCGTCCTTGCCTTTGCCGGAGTCCCGGGTTCGCTAACGCATGCTCGGCGAATTATTGAAGAAGCCCTGCCTGCCTCCCTATTGCTGTAAAATATTATAAGCACGATATTACAGAAAGTTGTAAGAAACAATTATTTTTGTTATTTGCATTTCGTTTTTACTTAGCAACTATAAAAGTTATTGACTTGAAATTTGGTTCCGATCAGTTACACGCAAATAAACTTTACTCCTTAGTTTTATTTTTTAAAATCAGCTCTATAAAAACACTCATTTTTTGGTTAATCCACCAAACTATTCAACTTAATTATATTATTTTTACACTATTTGATGCCTAATCATACTATCAAGATTAATATCGATTGATTTTTTATTCGATCCGATAGATTTCGATTAATGTGAGATTTTCCATTTTGTCGCTGACGTTATTATTTCTAAGACAATCTGTCGCGACCTAGACATAAGTATGTTTAGCTCTTTCCATCCCGTAAGCAAGCAAATAGTATTATCTCTGTCTTGCATTTCCGGATTGGCTCTCCACTCCGCTAGACTCCACCCTAGTCGCAAACAAATAATTATTCGTGTGGTGCCTTGCATTTGCATAAACTCAAATTCATCTGGAAACCTAAATTGGTATTTTTGACGTATACACAAAGGGACTAAGTATACATGGCGAAATTAATTAACTATAACGACCAGGAAAGTCTGATGAACCAACTTTTTAGAAAATTTCGTTTTAATCAGCTCGGTGGATGTACGATTGGAAATTAATGTTCTTGCTGCAAGTTCAAATCCAGTTGTTTTTTTCTTATTATATTGTGTTTATTTTATTATATTTTTTTTTCTAGCGTCCTTTTTTTAAAGTATTTAAATGTTACTAAGTTCATATAGATGACTGAAATCAATGCGAACAACGTCGCGGGTATAACTAGTAAATAATACTAATCTTTATTCAGGTAATAACTCCTACCAAGTCTGTTTTTCAAAACAATGTTTTTATCTCAATTCAAGTAAAAATGAGTGGCAATTGAGTTTCATAATACCACATATGACGTATATTCATACGTCGTTTATGAAAAGGAAAACTCTAAACATTTCGTTGGGGATATGATAAAAAGATCTTTATATCAGATTAGGTTGAGTAGTCTGTTATGTAATGTAGTTTAGATAGCGTAGGTACGTAGGTACTATCTATTTTAGTACGATCATCTATTTATCTGTACCTACTCTATCTATAAAACTTATAAACTTTTTATCAATAAAATGTAAATAGATTTTATGTTTGATCGCGCAAATCTCTGAAACCACCAGTCGAATTAGATTTTTTTTTTGCATTTGATAGGCGATCTCGAGGAAGGTTAAACTGGTTACTCATTAGCGAGCTGCAACTACCTATTATTTGCATAATACAGTAGTTTCTTTCTTTTTTAAGCGGGACACACTAGAACCTAAGTACTGGATCATGACGTCGCCCATACCGCTTCACAGAGCTGAATAGGGTGCGGGCATGGTGCGGGCTATTTTTTTTATTTACACGTCACATAGTTTATTAAAAAATATTAGGTATTTTCGATTCGTCTTGGGTAAAATCATAAAATTCTTAAAAATCTTTTTTAGTTCGTTTTTAAGCAGTCGGAGTTTTATATTTTTTTAATTATAATAGTTTTCCCGTCAAGAATACGTTTACTACTCTACTTACTACCTTGACAATCAGATAATAATATCGTAATAACAATTTATCATTATTTCATCAACTGTCAAAAACCAGCCTCAGACGGCTGATGATGTGTTTATCGCACTTGTATGTTACTGCTAAACAACACTGCCGAAATACTGTTCTATGTACAATGAAACAAAATTATTGACGACGGAACTGACAAGATAGATGTCTAGGTGCCTAGAAATATTATTGTATTAAAAAAAACGCTATAAATGTGGGGTGGGTCGCTATATACAGACAAATGGTTACATAGTCAAATTTAGCTTCCACACATTTATAGCCATATGCAGTAGATATGCAAAAAAGTTAACAAAACATAAATTGTGTTAAAACTATAATAATATACAGTAGCGATACATTATATTAAAGTCACCTCTAATAACATAAAATACATAACAATGAATTCAGTCTATAATTTACATATTTAGTTGCAGTAGCTATAAATATAAGTGTAGACAACGTCACATGACATTGCTCTGAACCCAAAGTACATAAGCAGTTAAAGTACTTGTGTAATGGAATCAGACAAACGAACGTACTGTGGGTCCCGCAAAACAAAAATACGCAGACCCGAGACAAGTCGTAAGTGGTTTTTTATACAATGACCCGTCGGGGGATGGAACCCGGGACCTCAGAGCGACACTTTGGTGTTTACCCCACTCGACATGAATGTTGAAAAAAAAACATATTTTTCTTATTAAGTTAGTTTCTTCTTCCTTCGTCCTAGAGCATCATACACCAAATATATAGACTATAGATATTATAATAGGTATATATATATATTATATACTCGAGATATATTGACTAGGTTATGAACGACTTGACACAGCCACATGTTTTATTTTCAGTACGGTAAAACGGGGTGAATAGAAATGCAGGGGTGTATAGACAATTGTGTTTTTTACACTTTATAGATTAAAGGTATTTGATTATAAGTAGGTACTTTCAACTATTAAAAAGTAATAATAAAGCTGTTTTTATGTAAAATTATACGCATGCGACACTATAAAAGGTAGGAATCCTTTTCCAAAGTTGTGTCTATTCACCCCTAAATATTTTTATTGATGATGGTATGATGTTGATCAACATTTGTGGAAAAATATATGAGACTTTTTCAAAATGTTGTATAATCATTACGATTGTATGACAAAAAAAAACAAGTCAATTTTGATTTTGTCGAAATTCCAAATCGAACTGTAACGTTGTATTGTTATTGCTTTAAATACGTCAGTAAGTATCGAATTTGATCATTGACATTGGTGTGAGCTAATCTAGTTATGTAAAACATACAATTCGAGTTAGTTATCACACAAACTTGAAATGAGGTGAGTGTTCTTAGAATATTACATCTAGGTTGTTTCGAAATATATATAATTTCATGTTTATTTTTGTTTACAGTGTACAATAAATAAATAAAAAAATATACTTTACCAATGCGGTTTGAGCTGTGAAACTATAAAAAAACGGTTTTTTAATGAGCCTCTGATCGAGAATTGTTCTTAATGCCTACCTACATGAGAATATGTGTACCTACCTACCTTTTTTTACTATTATATATATTACAAGCTGTCCCCCGCGACTTTGTTCGCGTGTTTTAGTTTCAACGGTTTTTCATTTTTGCAACGTTTTTCATTTATGCTCCGCTCCTATTGGTCGTAGCGTGATGTTATATAGCCTATAGCCTTCCTCAATAAACGGACTATCCAATACAAAAAGAATTTTTCAATTCGAACCAGTAGTTCCTGAGATTAGCGCGTTCAAACAAACAAACAAACAAACAAACAAACTCTTCAGCTTTATAATATTAGTATAGATATATTTTTTAAAATTACAATTATAGGACCACTCACCTACACAAATGGCGAATTTCCGACGTTAAAAAAGAGATTTCTTGATAAAAGTATAATATAATAGGATTCCTTCATGTATTATTTTTTGTTTCAGGACTCTTCTCCTGTTAACTGCTATTTCGGCAGTGTCACTGGCTTCGTCTAAGGAGACTGGACGAAGTTTGAGTGCAGATGAACGGGAATTGCCGGAAGGGTTTAAGTTGGGTGTGGCCACAGCAGCATATCAAATTGAAGGCGGCTGGGATGCTGCAGGTATGTACAACATTTTTTCAACCGAGTTCTGTCTTCTGGTTACAAAATTTATATTGAAGTACCATCTGATACGTTTATTATTGAGAGCTATTAAAACAATCTATACTTTTGGCTGCAGAAACTAAGTAGGTACCAACAAACTACATGTTTTTTTTTTTCAGATAAGTCTCCAAGCATTTGGGACGTTTATAGCCACATTCCAGGAAAAATAGCAGACGGTACAGATGGAAACGACACGTGCAAATCATACGAGTTTTACCGACGAGACATTAATATGTTGAAGTTCTTAGGGGTTGACTTCTACAGATTTTCCATATCATGGCCAAGACTTTTGCCAGATGGATTTGCCAATAAAATTAGCAAAGATGGGATTGACTACTACAGTAAATTAGTTGACGAATTGTTGGAAAATGGTATCGAGCCCGTTGTCACTTTATACCACTGGGATATACCTCAAAGTTTGCAAGATTTGGGAGGATGGGCCAATGCTGAAGTTGCGCAATGGTTTGAAGATTATGCTCGAGTTGTATACGAAGCGTTGGGTGACCGAGTTAAAATTTGGATAACATTAAATGAACCAAAACAATTTGCAATATATGGATATGGGTCTACAAGATTCGCTCCAGACATAGTTTCCGCCGGCACCGGTGAATATATGGTGGTCAAGAATTTGCTACTAGCACATGCTAGAGCTTGGCATTTGTATGACAAGGAATTCAGGGAAACTCAGAAAGGTAGATATTATATGTAGATATATTTCGTTACTATGCCAATCGAACACATAGGTGTACAATGTATTAAAATAACTAATTTAATCTTCATCCCCCAAACCTTCTTTTTGTCGGTAGAACACTTCATTCATCAATTATCAGTAGTTGACGAGGTTGGATTACGACGGCTGTAAATGTAGACGAAATTGCATCGTTGGGCAAAGCAGAAATTCTAAATATTAACTTCTAATTTGTTAACCACATGGTTTTGTTAACATATGAGAATACATTGGCCAAGATCACTCACTATCTTCTCTATCATCACTGTCAGAAGTTAAGTTACTCGTATTATTAAACGATCAGGATTTTGTCCAGCTAAACTATTGGAATGCTTCTCCCTTTACCGGGAATATTCGAAATCTATCCTAGTCCCTTCTTGTCCTTACGTACTCTTTCCTTTTTACGCGTCTCACGGTTTTCCGCAATTCTAAAGACCTCATAATATTATCCACATATTACTTATTCTGGTTCCGCCATGAATGATGTAATTTATGTTGTAGGTGTTTGCGCTATAACCATAGCAATGGATTACCGTGAAGGAGCATCAAACTCCCCGGTGGATGTGGAAGCGGGTAAACTGGCTATGGACTTTGAGGTTGGCTTGTATAGCCACCCGATATTCTCGAAGACTGGGGGATTTCCTGAGAGGGTAGTGAAACGTATTGCTGAAAAGAGCGCCGAGCAGGGTTTCCCTAGAAGCAGATTACCGGAGTTGTCCAAGGAAGAAATCGAGTTAATTAAAGGTTAGAAGAAAATATTGATGACATTTTTCCGCAGAAAGTTATGCGCAGAAACTTTCAATACCTATTTAAGTAATTCAACAGGTTCTAAATGTGATTATTTGTATTCAGGGACGAGTGACTTCTTCGGCTTTAATCATTATTCGACAAAGTTTTATACGACTGAAAGTTATCAGAAGGGGATGTACCCAGTGCCGTCATATAATGACGATATCGGTGCGGTAGGCACGTATGGCAGTTATGAAGAGGCGCCTGTTCTTCACACTACTGTAAGTCGAGACAGCATTGTATACGTGCACTTAATTGTCTCTATTATTTGGTTGTTTAAGCTACATATTAAATGAGGTGGTCTCGTAATACTGGTATTCGATATTTTTTTAAAAGATTTACATGAGCATTTTGGAAAGTCTGGGACTGTTCCTTAATCTTGACGCAGGGTGTTTTTGACTTGAACCAAATAAGAATTCACAAATAATCGTTGTTAGTTTTGAGGGATACATCTCCAGCCTCATATTCTTAATAATAATTATTTTTCAGAAAATACCCAACGGCATACGGAAAGCTCTTAACTGGGTGAAGGATAACTACGACAACCCAGAAATCTTTATTACTGAGAGTGGGTACGGTACGTTTGGCGGGAAAAATGATTCCGATCGCATTGGCTATTACAAGGAATATATAAGTTCCATTTTGGATGCTATAGAAATTGATGGCTGTAATGTTACCGCTTATACTGCGTGGAGTCTTATGGATAACTTCGAATGGGATTCTGGACTAAGGTAATATTTCTCGAAATACCTGCACCATATTTAGGTTAATTAAGTTGTTTAGATCTACGAACCAGTATTGATGAAACTTCCTATGGTAGAAGCTTGGATCCCAAGAAAGGAAATAGGCTCCTTTTTGCCGCGATAATCGACAACAACGCAGATGGAGCCGCGATCAAAAGCTAGTTCAGTATATAATTTAGATAGCTGCGTTATTTCAAGTAATTTATAACCGAAGTAACTTTGTACGTATCGTGGACCGGAAAGTGTAGCACATAATAACAAAAGCCAACCAGTAGGAAGATGACGAGGTTGGATCTAACGAGGGCTGTAAATTATGACGACATTGCATCGTAGGGCAATGCAAGAACAAGAATAAGAATATTTTTTTTGTATTTACGTTGTTTTCATAGGACTATATTAACAAATTACAAGTCATTATAAGATTTATATTTTTGTTAACACTTAACAGTGACCCCCAAACTAAGCCAAAGCTTGTATCTTGGGGGTCGGAGTGAGATGTAACAATACATTCATGGTGTGTGTGTGTGTATGTATGTATGTATGTAAAATTCTTTATATTAACTTTAATTCTCGCAGCTTGTTTTTTAACGTGTCCGAATACATTGGACAAGACGATCACTGTTAGAAATTAAGTTACAAGCTAAACGATTATATTTCTTTCAGCGCAAAGTTTGGACTGTTCGAAGTTGATTTTGATGACGAAATGAGGACCCGCAGACCACGGCAATCAGCAATTTGGTACAGAAATTTTATTGCTAGTAGGAAACTCGTTCTTACTGATGAACCCGAGCTAGAAGAAATTTGGTTTTAATGCATTTATGGCCAATGAAATAAACTTTTATAAATTTTAATTTGTCGTTCTTTAACTATCTACCCCTCCTGTGTATCAAAAAGCAATCACATAAGGAAGACTTTGAACAAACATTATTTTGATTACATTAACGCTTTCTTTCTGCGACCAGCCTCGCAAAGGCGTGTGACCCCTATTACTAACCACTCCATAAATCGCGCAGTAACGGCAAAGATGTTTTGTATGTTTTTAAAGGCAAACAATTTCACAACAAAATTGCATACTCTTATCTATTTATCAGTTACATAATTTGAGCAGAAAATATTTTATCTCCCACATTAACGTCAATATCTAGGGTATTTACCTACTTAACTATTGTTTAGTTATCTCAAATGTACGAGTATGTTTAAGTAGGTATCACGGCTATATGCCACAGGGGGTCGGAAAAGGCAAAAGGAGCATATTACGCTACCACAGCAGGCATATAAGCAACATAACTTCTCATTGGGAATGAGTTCATATTTTAATGTTATAACATAATCCTTTGCAATGAGCTCCACCAAATCTATGCGATAGCCCACATCCTTCAACTTCTCGGCATGGAATATCCAATAGCGTTCTCGTAGTGAAGGAATAGTGAGTTCAACTGTCCTGCACAGATGTTTGTGAAGAAAAACCGTCGTAATCCAAATTTCGCCAGGAAGTCTAAAAGATATTACCAATGTTGTTGGCATAATAGGCATGCTTTTAAAATGTTAAAGGGGACTACTTCATGTTACATGATGGAGTGATGGCTAGAAAAATAAAAAGATAACTACAAATTGCAAAGTACTTTGCCACCTGATCTGTTAAAGGATTTGTTTAGCACTTGAACAAACAAACATTTAAATATCATTAGTATATGACAAGTAAATAATGCCATTTGTAATCTACCAACAAATTGTTATTATCTAATCTTTCGCTATCTGCCCCTAAATAAATACTTTAATTAGTTATGTAGTACCTATGTAATAAAATAATATTTAAGTATCGTACATTACGTACTGTTTCCTAGCCTCGGGCACTGGTTACAGTTGGATTTTTGAACCGAAAAGTAATGTGTTTGGTACGTTATTAATCCTAATTATTAAATTAAAAAGTGATAAATATAATATTATAGATAGGTACTTTTAATGATAAAGATTAATATTCACAAGTGAACACAAGTGTACACTTTTAGGTAATTCTGTTAATATATGTGACTTGTTCATTGTCATTGGAGACTTCACACGCTGAAGTGATTTTACAAGCGAGGATGCGAAAAATTCCGGATGGTTTGAAATTGGGTGTGGCAACAGCGGCGTTTCAAATAGAAGGTGGTTGGAATGCTTCAGGTTTGTACCACATGATTTAATTGTTACAAAAAGTTTGATAGCCGTAATGAATCTCTCTACAAAACATATGGTGATATGTTAATACTACAAATATGTACGTATGAAGAAGTAAACTTTTCCCATGTTTTATTAGTTATTCTGATACTCTGGACAGAAGTCCCAAGAAATCAAAGATCATAAAAATTGGTACGTCCGTTCTTGGGTTATAAATAGTGTAACCATGGGTTATAATACACTATTTGTAACATAACTGATGTTCCTACCGAGTTTTACTTGCTTTATGTATCTATATATAGATATAGATTTATAGTTTCTCACGTCGATCTAAACCACATTGAAAAAAAGTGGTATGTTGCCCATTTGAAAATGTATAGTTTATTTCCAGGTAAGACTCCGAGCATTTGGGATAATTATTGCCATCTGCCAGGAAAGGTAGCAGATGGAACAGATGGAAACGACACATGCAAGTCTTACGAGTTCTACAAACGAGATATAAAAATGTTGAAATTTCTGGGGGTTGACTTCTATAGATTTTCTATATCATGGCCAAGAGTTTTGCCAGATGGGTTTGCCAATAAAATCAGCAAAGAAGGGATTGGTTACTACAGTAAATTAGTCGATGAATTGTTGGCTAATGGGATAGAGCCGGTTGTCACGATGTATCATTGGGACTTGCCTCAGAGTTTACAAGATTTAGGAGGTTGGGCCAATCCTCTAATTGCTGAATGGTTTGAAGATTACTCTAGAGTTTTATATGACGCTTTGGGTGACCGAGTGAAGACTTGGATAACTTTAAATGAACCGAAGCAGTTTGGTATATTTGGATATGGGACTAGGAGGTTTGCTCCAAACATATGTTCTCCGGGAACAGGCGAATATATGGTGGTGAAGAACATGCTATTGGCTCATGCTAGAGCTTGGCATTTATATGACAAGGAATACAGGGAATCACAGAAGGGTGTGTAGAAGTTCATAGTAAAAGTTAAAATTTCACATCAGTAAACGGGTGTATTTACGAGTGGAGTTTGATTTTAGGCATTTGCGGTATTACAATCGCAACAGATTTCCGTGAAGGAGCAACAGACTCCCCGGCGGATGTGGAAGCGGGTAACCTGGCTATGGACTTTGAGGTTGGCTTGTATAGCCACCCGATATTCTCAAAGACTGGTGGATTTCCTGAAAGGGTAGTAAAACGTATCGCTGAAAAGAGCGCCGAGCAGGGATTCCCTAGAAGCAGATTGCCGGAGTTATCCATAGACGAAATTGCTTTAATAAAAGGTAAGAAAAATTTTATGCCGATGTTTTCAACTTTAGTAATTTATCATGTTGTGACATTTTCATATGTTTTAGGGACGAGTGATTTCTACGGCTTCAATCACTATTCCAGTAAGTTCTATACGACTGAAAATTACGAGCGGGGAATGTTCCCAGTGCCATCCTACAATGACGATATTGGGGCAGTCAGCTCATATGGCAGTTATGACGTGGCGCCTGTTATTCATACTACTGTAAGTTGAGACGGACATTGTATAATTGCGGTTAATTCTCATAATTAACCATATCTTTATATTGTTCGAGACGGTCTCGTACTATCTAACTTTAGCTGGAAACATGTGATATTCGATGTTTGGATAGTTTCTCATTAGCAAGTTAGAAATTTAGGTACTTTTGAACTTCTCCTGAGAAATAATGATGGAAGAATTTTCTTATGGAAATAACTGCCATACTCTTGATGCAGGAACTTTACCCCTGAAAACGTTACAATTTAAGTGTACAAATTACGTTACAGAAAATACCTAACGGCATGCGGAAAGCCCTGAAATGGGTAAAGGACAACTACGACAATCCAGAGATCTTTATTACGGAAAATGGGTACGGCACGTTTGGTGGAAACAATGATATTGATCGCATTGACTATTACAAGGAGTATATAAGTGCAGTGCTGGATGCTATAGAATTTGACCGCTGTAATATCACTACTTATACTGCGTGGAGTCTTATGGACAACTTTGAGTGGGATTCTGGATTAAGGTAGAGTAATTCACAAACCAATATTTTTCGCCTAACCTTAAACGAACGATCTATAACCAAGATCAGTCATTTTCTGAGTATTTTATCTATACCTACCTTTGTATCTTCTTTTTGTAATCTTTAGTCTTTGGTAAAACTGTTTAAGGAGTTGTTTAATTTATGATTTTATACGCATCTCAAATCATCACACATCTTGATTTATAGGTTAAACTGTTTATTTGCGCCCATTTTTTTTAAAGAACTATACTTTATTTGAGCCCGAACAAGTGTTTAAATTAGTCCAAAATGATTTGTTAACGAATTTCTTCACTTTCAGAGCCAAATTCGGTCTTTTTGAAGTTGATTTTGACGATGACAAAAGGACCCGGAAGCCACGAGCCTCAGCCTTTTGGTACAGAGACTTAATAAAGAAGAGGACGTTAGATCTTGATGCAAAACCACAGAAGGAAGAAATCTTGTTCTAACATACCTACTAATGGCGGAATAAAACCAAGTTATTATACAAAAATACACAATTTATTACAAATTGCTTACAAATCTTGATTAAGTACTAACAAAATGAAGATCTTATATATCCAATGTGAAAAATAAATAACTATGTGTAAGTAACTGGTAACCACGACGTACAATACTCAACCATATTGCTTTGACATAAAGGTGCTTTTAAACTATTACCACTGGTTTGCAGCCTACTGTTCTACAAAACCTTCATTTTATAAGTCAATCAGTTATCAAATGCCCTTACAGTATTTCAGTCATTTTATTTCGATTTTTAACAATATAAATAAACTTTTCATAAAATGTATTTCCTTAATTACTTTATTAATAAACCTTAATAATTATGTACGTATAAATATGTGTTTAACTTAAGTATTTGTTGAGAAATGTCTCCGGCAAAGATTTCTTTATATTTTTCTTGGATAACGAGGATTAAAAAAGTAAGAAATAATTAAAGGACGAATAACATCCCAATTAGTTCTTACTCTTATACAATATATAATTATATACTAATATATAAAGCTGATGAGTTTGTTTGTTTGTTTGAACGTGCTAATCTCAGTAGAGACTGGTCCGATTTAAAAAAATCTTTCAGTGTTGGATAGCCTATTTATTGAGGAAGGCTATAAGCTATATAACATTACGCTACTACCAAAAGGAGCGGAGCATTAATGAAAAATGTTGCAAAAATGAAAAACCGCGGGGGACAGCTAGTCGTGAATATAGAGGAACAAATTATATAATATTTCTGCCAATGTAGCTGATAATGAGGGCTAACCATTTGTAAATTCGCCGCCAGAGGCGCTAGTCGGCGAAATAACCAATAGGGGTGCGGACTAAAAAGGAAAAATCCATTTAGTCCGCAAGATACATAAAAAAAAGAAAAAACACTCTTTATTTTATGAAATCTGTAAAAAATTACAAAGTTAAAGCCCTTTAAAGTTCAGGAGAAGGGGCTAGTGACGTCACTTGTGGGTAAAAACTGTAGCTACAACTGACGTCACGCGACATTTCTATTCACTGTATCTTCCTCATTGTTTGTTTAATTAACAAAAGAAAAAATACGTGTCTATTATTGTTTAATAATCTATGTGACGCGTAAATAAAAAATGTCCGCACCCTTATTCCATAGTTTATTGGTGGGCTTTGACAGCTGACGCGCCAGTGGCGCCAACTGGTGAGCACAAAAACTCCTCATTGAAATGATCATCAAAAACAATGAAACGTCGTAATTTAAGATACATATGATCTTATACTTAATATTTAACAATTTAATATTTCCTACATACAAAAGTAAATGCGATAAAAATAGCTTTTTATATACTTTGTGACATAGTATAAAATTTTACTATATAAAATTTTACTAATAACATCCTACGTTGTAAAATTAGAAATATATTTGACCTTTTACGTACAACTGTAAATACTCAAGTATACAATTTTCATAAAAATATAAAAAAAACTATACAGTATGTGTCCAATATATCAAAAAGTTCAGTAAGCACTTGAACACTTTTTAAAATACATTGTATTTATTGCTAATGGTTCTCGAGTTTTAGGTGAACATAAATACACATACATTCTCTTTTATAAACTCATTCGAGCAAATAAAAAAAAAATGGTATAGCCACTCCATTTGCTCACTAATCTGTGTTGCACTACATCATAAAGTTCTTCCCTGGTACATTCATATCGTTTAGTTTCTTGTAAACCTCTAACATAGTAGGTCGGTCGTGCCTTTGGAACTTCGTACAGTGTAGTCCTATAGCGACGAACGCCCTACACATCGCGGGGTAAGAGTGGGCTGTGCCGCGGAGAACTGGGTCTTCTAATGTTGCTGTAAAATTAATAACTAAGCTTATATAATATGTTAAAAATAACCTTTGGAAATAAACGTAGCAGACAGATAAAGGTAATAATAATTGTCTAGTAATATCTTGGGACAACTCACAGAACGGCCATCTGATCCCATACTAGACAGAGCCAGTATAATGGCAACCAGACAACTGATAAACATACTTATATATTTTTAAATACATACATATAGCAATTACACCCTTATGAACATGCTCATCACACAAAGATTTGTCCAGGGTGGGAACCGAACCTACGATCTCCGGTTTAGCACTCAGGTGCACGACCCAGTAGACCAAGGGCAGGTCAAAGTTAAGAAGAAATAATTAGTAGAAAAAAAAACCAAGATTTTTTTCTCAATTAATCAGGCAACACAAAAAGGCATAAGAAATATTTATATGAATAACAGAATGGCTTTCATGACCTATTATTGATCAGTTCAGAAACTTTTAGCAAAAAAACACAACTTTATAAACTAACTTTTCAACTTTTAAGATTTTAATTTTCGTCCAAAAATTCCTTCGATTTACTGTAGTTTAAATGCCATTTAACTCACCCATGTCAATGCCCAGTCTGTTCTGATGGTGTATATAGACGCTGAGCAGCGGCTCGGGCCGGGCCCTGTCTATAGCGACCAGTGCTGTGGCCATCTCCACCATGACAACGCCATAGCTGTAGACATCGACCGCGGGGGACAGGCAGCGGGACCGGAGGTACTCGTCCGGGAGGTACGGTTTGGTACCGTACACTCTGTAAGGCATAAAAAAAGATTTTATGCTGTAATAATAATAATAAATGTAGACAACATCACATACATTGTTCTGAACCCAAAGTAAGTAGCGAAAGCACTTGCCTAGAGAGCTTCCATTTAAATATTTTAAAATAAAACTGAGAAAATGGCTAGTAGATAAGTGTTTTTATACGATAGAAGAGTTCATGCAATATTAAACTAATGTATCTGATTATCTGTAAAATTTAATAATTTACTTATTGTAATTTAATATATACAGGAAAATCTATTTGCAAAAACGTCCTTTTCTTTTTATTTAAAAATAAAGCTAAGATCGAGAGGTTACCTGGATTGAAAATTAGAACCTTTAAAGAAATATGCCCTGCATTCTATATAATAAAAATAATAAATTAACTTTTTTACAATACATACCGTGACACTTTAACATGCGTCCTATCTTCGCCATACGGGCCTTTTCTCGCGAGTCCAAAGTCTCCAATTTTAGGCATTAAGCAGGTGTCCAGAAGAATGTTCGCCGGCTTTATGTCACCGTGGATAAGTGGTGTTCCCGCCATGTTGTGTAGGAATTGTAGGCCTCTGAAATATATGCGAATATGTATCACTAGCTTTAGCTTGCGACACCGCCCGCGGTTATCGCGGAAGAAGTAGACAATGTCCTTTCTTCAGATTCAAGGTAACTCCATATCAATTTTCATCTAAATCGGTCCAGCGGTTTAGCCGTGAAAGCGTTACAGATAGAAAGACAGAAAGACAGACAAACAAAGTTACTTCCGCATTTATACTATCAGTATGGATATGCAGAATAGACGTGTTCGATGTTTTTTATAGCCAAATACTCAAATAAACCAAGCTGGACGACGCTTGTTCATACTGGTGCACACAGTTTATTCTCTGTTAAGCGCACTCTATATTTTAATTATTTATACTGTAAGGTATTTACTCACCTAGCAACACCATGCACTATATTATAACGTTGCGACCACGTCAGCGGCGGATGGTGTGTCTTCACCCTAAGCCGCTGTTCTAACGATCCTCCAGACATCAGCTGGTACACTAAACACGCTTCCGGACCTGAAACACATAGTGTTAATAATAAAACCATCTACATCTCATCTATATCGAATGTAAGCATTTAATTTTCATTCTTTTGCGCACGAGCGTTAAGTGCTAAACATGTTTTAGATTTGAATTGACCTAATAGAAATTATTTTAGAAGCTTGTATTGCTATAAAGAACATTACAACTAATGAAGTTTGGAATTTGTCAAGGCAAACTGCCAGAAATCAAAATATTACTTCATTGCAGCGTTCAGTTTCAACGTTCGGGTGTCGCTTAAGTATATATCTAATATTTATTAGATACATGCAAAAATACCATCCAAATATCATTCCCCATAAATAATTTTTCAGAAAAATATTATTTATAAACTATTGTTGTCTTGACAATAACTAAATCTGGGTATTCTTTGTCTATGTGTGAAACACCCGCGACATAAAGATTAAATTCCTTAGAGCGGGAGCAGTTTAAAAAAAACCGGCCAAGTGCGAGTCGGACTCGCGCACCGAGGGTTCCGTACACACCTGTAGGTATATAAGTAAAAGTTCACCCATCACTACGATCGAGTCATAGTTATGGTATGATAATTGCAAAATGAAAAAAAAAAAAAATCAGAAATATTTTTTTTTATATGATGTAACTAAAAATTTACGGTTTTCGCAATTTTTCCTTTATCTGTACTATAAGACGTTACTTCGTACCAAATTTCAAGATTCTGAGTTCACGGGAAGTACCCTGTAGGTTTTGATTCCCGTGCGAGTTTCGAAAATTTGCGGAATTTTGCGGCATAAACGGGAGTATCTTTTGATCGCGTTGACTTAGAAGTTTGATTTTTTCACAGCTCCAAGAGACCATAGACTTGAGTATTTGATATGAATTTCAGCTTGATACCTCCACGCGTTCCTGAGAAAAAAGGTCTTGACAGACAGACAGACAGACAGACAGACAGACAGACAGACGGACAACAAAGTGATCCTATAAGGGTTCCGTTTTTACCTTTTGAGGTACGGAACCCTAAAAAGGGAAGAAAAAGAAATAAAAACCAACACAAATCAAACCATTCTCCAGTGTAGAGGTACATATTGTATCCTGTAATGCTGTCACTACCTGACGTAAAGTTAAAGTATATTCTATCAATCTATACATTGTTTTTATTTCTCACCTCCCAAAGAGTATCCATAAAGCGGCAGTATATTATCATGCCTGTACTGATTGAGACACATCTCCCGAATAAGTTCCTTGTTCCGATCGTTATTGTCCCGTAAACGCTTCACCGCTACTGGTAGATGTTTCCATTCACCTGTAAAATGGACCTTATAAGCATTATAATAAATTACGTTTTTGAAAAATCATATTTAATGATTTTATTATTTTTCAGTGACGAGAATACCCGGTCCTTTGGAAGGCTTACGCGGGAACACTGGTCAAACACGCAGCGGCCTTGTTAAGAACTTTACTCTTATATAGGCGTCTACCAGGGGCCATCTTTGGAAGAACAGACATGATCAGCCCAAGGTAGCTACAGAACTATTTAATTGTAAATTTTGGTGCTGAAACTAATTTGTGCTATGGGTAGGTGTATGTTAAGTGGATTGGTTCTTTGAACAAACATTTAATCATTATTATTAACAGAAATAAAAACTCAAAACAAAATTTTGCGGATTACACAAATGTTTGTAGAGATTGTTTTTATATATGTCTAGCTGTTTCCCGCAGCTCCGCCCGCGTGGATGTCGGTAATCGCGGCAAAAAGTAGCCTATGTCCTTTTTCAGGCACTAGACTATCAGTATACCAAATTTCATTTAAATCGGTTTAGTAGTTTTGGCGTAAAAGCACGACAGACAGACGGACAAAGTTACTTTCGTATATATAATATTAGTAAGGATTGTATAAATGGTTGGAATATCTAGTTTGTATTACAAACCTTTAAACACCTGACCGAACCCGCCTCGCCCCAGTAGATTCCTATCGGCCCAGTTGTCAGTGGCCTCTCTCAGCTCCTCATAACTCATCCTGGGTATGGCCGACACGTTCTTCATGATCTCATCGTCTTCGTTGCCTTTGTCGCCGTGCGTTGATGATGACTGCGAATTCAGTAATGAGAAAATAAAATGCTCATTCTAGAAAGTACTTTAAGTATACCTACTAGTTTTTATAGACGAGAAGATTTAATGAGGGTGTTCGCGATTTAAAAATCTCCTATGCTCATCCATCGTCCCTCTGTCAATTTCCACCAATTACGAGTCAGTAGCTTGTCTCTCATTGGTGGAAATTCACAGATGGGCCACAAGACTACGATTTTTAAATCGCGAATTGCCCTACAGTTAGTTGAGTGGTTTATTTTTCTGATTATATAATAAGGAAGAAACAAAAGAGAATCATAGCAAAAGTAGATGTGGCTCGCAAGGTTTATGGAAGAGATTTTTGAAATAGTTAAAAAATTGGTAGTGAATATAACTTTTGAAGGTACAACGAACTTTCTTAATACATAATTGACAAAGGACAATATTATTAGCCGTGTTACATTAAACGTGTAGTACTTTAGAAATAAAATATAAGTAAAAGTCTGTTGGTAGATAATAGACTACCACTTCCAAAGCTTTACTTGGTATATAAATCATGTTTAAATAAATGCTATCATTATAGTTTTTTCCTAACCCACAGCATATGCGCCCTCTATATAGGTACTGTGGGTTAAGAAAATGAATGTTATACGACACAACAATAAATACCTATTTGTATTTCTACAACAAATACAAAATACTCGACCGTTTCGTTCCGGAAAAACAAAATACGTGTCAATCAAATTCACATGACCGCAAGTACGTGGAATATCGCTATGCGTACCAGTTACATTAAATACTAGGAAATTTAATACATGTATATAAACTTATAAGTACATACGTCACTAGTGACTCAGTATACGATTGCCTTTAAATACAGGGTGGACCAAATTGTCAAGACAATAAAGATAATTAATTACATTCCTCATATCTAGGGGTAACCGGAAATACCCCATGTACGTTCCGCGATTTTTGATAACTTAATTTAGGAGAAATAAAAAACTTTCCTAATTTTTTCTGGGGAAATTCTTAGGGGAAATATTTCAAAGTAACTTTTTTCTTCAAGCTCTTTTTATGATTTCTTTTATGCGATTTTCTTTATAGCAGGCCAGAAATTTTCATTTTGGCGAATAAAAGTTTATTTTCTTTTTTAATTTTAATGATGCTAACAAATGTTTCAGGTTCCACTAGTTATTTCAAAAGCTCAGGAAGAACCTTAGCTTTAAACGCAATAATACATTCTTTATTGGCGCGACTATATTTTGGTCCCACCTGTATACATTATAAAACATCGATTCACCTAATATACACAATTATACATTTCTGTTAAAGAAATACATTAAAAGGCACTAAATTTTCGTAGAAAATTTTCTATGTACTATACTATGATTTTCAGCAGTCGAACAATAAATAAATAATAACATTTTTATAGTGGGTGAGTAAATGTGATTTGCAGCTACTATAAATTATTTATACATTTTTTATTTTACTCACTGTATTTGTCGGATAGCATAATTTAGCTATCCTATCGTGGTTTCGGCAATAGACTATACGAAATAGAAAAAAGAATAGATACTTTGTATGAAATAAGTACCGACCGTACTATTTTTATATTTTAATATATAGCTGTTACCAAATTGTGTGTACATGAATCATTTAATAAACAATGGCATGAGAATCTGACCACAAAGGTTGGCTTACCTTACTAATGTCTGTGCTTGTTTCATAGTTGGGCGAAGGTGAATTATTAGCCTGAATACCACTTGACGCAGGAAGATGGGCACCCTGGAAAACAAAGGAATAACTATTTTATATTTTTAACCCTGATGCAGCAACTGTCTATGGCATCGTTCCGGATCATTTTGTATTCGTGTATATTTTTTAGGGTTCCGTACCTCAAAAGGTAAAAACGGAACCCTTATAGGATCACTTTGTTGTCCGTCTGTCTGTCTGTCTGTCTGTCTGTCTGTCTGTCAAGACCTTTTTTCTCAGGAACGCGTGGAGGTATCAAGCTGAAATTCATATCAAATACTCAAGTCTATGGTCTCTTGGAGCTGTGAAAAAATCAAACTTCTAAGTCAACGCGATCAAAAGATACTCCCGTTTATGCCGCAAATTTTCGACACTCGCAAGGGAATCAAAACCTACAGGGTACTTCCCGTGAACTCAGAATCTTGAAATTTGGTACGAAGCAACGTCTTATAACACAGATAAAGGAAAAATTGCGAAAAGCATAAATTTTTAGTTACATCATATAATAAAAATATTTTTAATAATTTTAAACTTATTACCCCTTTACTCATGAACGCGTAGTGGTATTATATAGAAATTCTTTACAAATACTCAAGTCTATAATATCTTTAAGCTGTAACAAAATCAAACTTCTACGTCAACGCAATCAAAAGATACAGCAATTAAAGCCGCATATTTTGAAACTCGCAACTACTCGCAAGGGAATCAAAACCTAAAGGATACTTCCAGACGACCTGGAATCTTGAAATTTGGCATGAAGCAACGTTATAAAGTACACATATAGGAAAAATTCTGAAAATCCTTAATTTTTAGTTACATCACATAGTATATTTTTTTTAATAATCATAAACTTACTAGCTGACCCAGCAAACGTTGTTCAGCGATTAAAAAAAAAAAACAGATGTTGGCCGATTCTCAGATTTAGCAATAAAAATACCATAACTTTTACTTATATACCTACAGGTTTGTACGGAACCCTCGGTGCGCGAGTCTCACTCGCACTTGGCCGGCTTTTTGATTTTATTTTACAGTACTACTTGAATTTAATACTAGATATTATTAGAAATATTTGTAATAAATAAATTAATAATTCGATAGTTGTCAAATACCCTATCAGTGTCTGTTACCTTGAAAAATACAGTATTACTTCAATTTGGTGGACTGTAGACACGTGTGTAGGATGATACCTTTTTTTAAATAAAATAAAATTGGTTGTTTCGTAGTGACTCAATGTAAAACTGATAGGATTTATTATGTGCGTAGGCCCAAACAGAAGTTCATTGCGATTTGGTCCAAATATTTAAATGTGCCTAAGTATTAGGGATTTTGTGTGTGGTTTGAGGTTAAATCTCCAGTTTCGTTGTATTTTCGTAACTCTATATTGTATAGTTGTATATAATATATTAAAAAAGAGAGGCGATCTTAACTCAAACTAGTTTTTTTTTCTAGTAAAACATTTTTAATGTATTAATTATTTTTTAATGATATTTATTTATAATGTAACGGCCACGAGTCCGCTTTATTTTATACAAAAATACACACATTTAAATATAGATAATTTGAAATAACCAATCAGTAGCAGTAGTAGGGTTATCAAAATGCAATGAACTTTATAAAATAATCACGTAATTACCAAATAATTTTGTTATCACTAGTTAGGTATTTATGAGTTTCTTTTTAACATTTATACGAAGGATAGAAAATGTTAAAAATATACGATATGTTTAGCAACAAATTGGTTTTAAATTGTATTTTGCTATCGACTCCAAAAAGGCCAAACCTATGCGTCTGTATAATTATTATTCCGTGTCAAATCTTTGCCAATTTTAAACTTATTTTAATGAATTTGATATACTTACCTACATTCCAAAGGGTGATAATATAAATTTCAAATTATGTAATTGGTCCAGGATTAATTCCAAAATTAATCTCAAACTTTTCACATTCAATAGATAAAAAAATTCATTCATCATCACTAATTAGTTCTTTAAACAAACTATAAATATTTCTACAATTTTTTCCTCTAACACTACGACTATATAATTCATTAATGGTATTCACAGAACACAAACATTTGTACCTACAAATAATATATACCTACGGGGAATGAAAACGACGTCACTCGGCCATTAATGTCAAGAAATTAGTCACTGAACTAATCCGAACATTTGCATAAGTATAACAAGAATCTCATAATAATGCAGTAAAGCAACTCTCTTAGCTAATCCAAAGAAAATAATCAGTATGGTTTTCCTTAGACAACAGGAAAACACAAAATAAACCTCATACCTAAGAGTATGCATAGACGAGCATAGAGTGCGCGCATTGCTAGTAGCCAGTTGTGAAGAGCGTAAGCAAATTTTTAGATGTAAGTACTAAGTTTACTGATTTAAGTGATTTTTCGTGCAACGACAAACGTTTATGCGAAAATATAGCTTTTGAAAATTGAAGCTTTATTATTAATAATTTAAAAAAATATATAGTTCTAATTTCCGGAAATAAGAATTTAGTACACATAATAACATTTATAACACATAGAATGAATTAAAACATTTTTTTAATTAGTCATATAGTCTGTTACATAGTTGAAATTCGATTAGGCAACGATCAAGTTAACAGCGTTCCAGAAATCCGGGGAATGAGATATGCGATTTAAAAATAATAATTTATTTCTTTATTAAATATTTTAAGGCACGAAGTAATCAAAACATCTATTGCCACATACAATAGAAGATAAATTTAGTACAAAGATCAACCAAACATGTGGGTGCGAAACAAAGAGCTCATCAGTCGTATTATTGTTATATTAATAACGACTTTATCTAAACGTACTAAGGTTCATTTTGTAGTATTCTTGTTACTACTTGCTGTAGACAGTACTATTGTGGCGCGATGAGTCATTAAATACAAGTTTTTGTAAGTGACCTCAAGTGTTTTCGGCCGCCCTAGTAGCTTTCTTCGTATATTACTGGTTTCCAAGTTTTACCGTACGGAAATAAACGGTACGTAATGCTCTGACCGACTTTCGATTACGACGCTCATTATCAATGAGGACTGGACAGCAGAGGTTATATTATAGTTCATAGATCGACGAGTTCTACGACCAAATAAAGGTAGCAAGAGCGGACTGGATGCGGAAGGAAGAGGTCCTTGGTTTATGACGCAAATTGCGGGAGGCATGGCTTTGGCTGTGACATGTCCAGCAGGGGACCGTGAAAGGCTCAGCAGGATTATTACTGAAACTGGTTTGGTTCTGTTTTTGATTTTGATTCGAATTCGATTCGGTTCTCGATTTGATCCTGAATTAGTACTCCCGAACCAAAGCGAATCGAAAACCGAGATCCAGTTATAATCGAGTGTTATCAGCGTCGTTAGCAGTATTCATGTGACTACGACATCATAAAGTTCTAAAAGTCTTTAAATTATTCAGTTTTAATAATATTTATTATATCTTTAACGTTTTCTGACAGATTTTCTCTTAGGTTATTCTCGATCGAGCTTAGTTACAACTCGTGCGACTGCAGGATTAGGAGCTAGAGTCGGCTTCTAGAATACTAACTCGATCTCAATTCTATTGAAACAGAACTCAATGCAGTCGGGAGGAAGGGGGCAGTTGTTTATAGTGTTCAAATGAGTGCGAAAACTAGATGCAAATTCTACGCTCAATCGCGAAGCAGTTGCGTTTCGATTGGCAAATGAAAATTACTAGAGATCACGCGTACGAAGCATAATTTATTATACATACTTACTTGCTAGTGCATTAACATGACGGGCTTCTAATAAATTAAATAATTATTAGCCTAAACTGATGCCATAATATCAAGTGCGAATTGAGACCATAACAGTTAAGTTGCGCTTTTCGTCTTTATATCCCTATCAACTTCCATAACTAGAACTTTTATCGTTTTAAGAAGACATTACGTCTCAAGATTTGATTCTAGATGGTTCAAAGACCTTTTAATGGTGCAGAAGTATTCGTGTATCCTCATTCGTTTACGGACATGATGACCGAAGGGGAGATTCCCAAGATAAGGAAATTATCCCTCGGGTTTTTTCATTTACATATTCGCAGTTTCGGTTCTAAATGCACCGAATAATTACTGGTGATAAAATTCCACATAATACCTATATTATGGAAATTATACTCTAAGCTATTGACGTAATGAGGAATATCTATCCTTGCTTATTTCGGGAAAACCAAGCGAGATTATGACGTTTTAACTAAAATTAGAACAGGAAATAAATCTTTTTTTTTTCGCAGATGGGAGCATCATTATAGTCGTTTTTTTGCCTGATCTTTGAACTCTTTTGGCGTAATAGTAGTATTCAATTCTTTGGAATTAAGCATTTTAGCTGTTTTCAGTGTTTATGAGTAGGTACCTACTTGTATCTCGCTGAATTTATCTTGTACAGTTACGTTATGTTTATGGAGATAATTTTAAGCTTTGCCAAAAAAATAAATAAGTTTATTTTATCCGGCCACATGAAAATGGTAATGCTGTGACGTTTGAAAGCACATTTATTACAAAACGAATAAGGTCTATTTTTGTATATCCTTGTTACTACTGACGTGCGTTCGAGTCATACCAACGTAACGTTAACGATTGAACCTCATTGGTATCGTTACGAAAAAAATTGCAAAAGAAAATAAGCGAAATAGTCGTCTGCTTTTCGGAGCATGGATCCGATTTCTACGGACAGAGTCTAGGGAAAAACTTACTAAATTACTACTGTTATATAATGGTATTATTCAATTGTTTTTTTTTTTTCTATTCGGTTATATTATTATACAGAAGCGTCTTTTAGAAACAGGTTTATTCATTAATATGGCACGTTTTATGGTAATTTCGACCTTGATAAGTACCTTTTAAGGAAACTAAGAGTAAAATGATGATACGCTAAGAGAAATGACATTGAACTTGAATGTTTGAGGCAAGTTTCTTCGCCTACTATTCCAACGTAATCATAATATACAAAGTGTCGTTTTGCATTCTCGTCAAATTCAAGCAGGTAACTATGCTAATGTTTCTTGATACGAATCAATAATAAAATAAGATTATTTGATAAATGAAAACTTAGTTGTACACTTTCTTCTTCTATTCTATTCGAAATCTCTTTAATACTCAAAGGTTTGCTGGCAGACAATTTGATTTTGAAGTTAAGCTTGCCTCTTCAAATGTAAAATTTTATTATATATATTCTGTTAATTGTGTGTGTACAATAAAGAATAAAGAAACTCATACATCAATTCTGCAGTAGGGTATAATGATACTACAGTCAAGTTAAGTATTTGTTATTGTTTGCAAAAAATACATACCTTTTCAATCAGCATGACGGGCAGAGGTATTGATCCAAAGTTCCCATCGGACTTTTGTGAACTTTTCTTATATGAATTATCTGTAATAGTAGACACATATTTTGTATTTTTACTCAATTAAAGGGCTTGTGTAGAATTTAAATACATAATACAATGTATTCAGCATCTTTCATAGATGCAAGGCCCAATGTTGATGATGTCTGTATTACATAATTTGAGTGATTGTTTTTGTGAGCAAAGTAGCATGCAAGGAACTTACAACCCTTACAACCCTTCACGGCATTAATTTATGATCATGTATTTTATGTTCTCTTTTTTTATGACTAATGAAAAGTAGATTACTGGGTTTTGAGAAAAGCCAAAATCTATTTAGCCAGTAAGTTAGAAAATAAAAAAATTATGAGCATGTATTTTTGCCTTTTCTAATGAAAAAATTATGAAGGATAAAGTGAATCAAAGTTTAGGAGTGAGGGCTAATGATGACAAGCTTTCAACCAAAATGTAATAAATGGTAATTTCAAGCGACATTTCAAAACAATGTACCAACGAAATATTTGTCTAATATATATATTGGATGCATATATAAAAAAAATTACATCTACTTCATTGTAGTGTATCTGATCAGTGGAAGATAAATTACAATACTTTGACAGATTAATTTGTGATATTAAATTGTTCAAAACAATACCTACCTTTAACAATGGCAGTATTCTTCTCTTTTACACTGCTTGAACTTCTGTGTTTACTTAATAACTTATGGAAATCTGTATTGACAACTGGTTTAAGGCAGTTTAGGGCAGGCATGTGCTTCATCCGGTACAATAAAATAAAAAGTTCTTCTACTCTATGGTTCAGCTGCCCCCATCTTGTGAACAGCTGGTTGGTTGGTGAGACAGCTAGGCGGCGGGCTGTTTGTTCCATATCCTACAAAAGATTATTTACCATTATCTAGGTCTAGTATGGACTGTATGGAAAATGAAATATATTTTGAGTAGAATGGTATCCACCATTACCATAGAAACCAAAATGTGTTGATTGATTATCTTATTAATTACATATATACTCTAAACACATAAAAGTAAACAAGTTATATGTAGTTATAATAATAATAATAATATCTAGGGACATCTTACACAAGATCATCTGATCCCAAACTAGGCAGAGCCTGTGCTATGGCAACCAGACAACTGATAAACATACTTATATATTTCTAAATACATACATATTATAGATAAATTACACCCAGACACAGAACAAATGATCCTGCTCATCACACAAAGATTCGTCCTCGGTGGGAATCGAACCCACGACCTCCGGTTTAGCAGTCAGGGTCACTAACCACTAGACCAACAGGCCCGTCTAAAAAAAAAAAGTTTTCGTTAATAAAATGTTTTAAGAAATAGAAATACAGTGACATCTACAAAGCCATTTTAAATTAAGATACCACCGTCGATTTGAGTAAACAACGACAAAAATAGATATCAATGTTATTATTATAATGACGAGCTAAAAACCCCAATTTCTACATTTGATAAATAACTATTTACCGGTTTGATTGTATCATCTTAAAAACAGTCGCACGACGAAAAAAACGGCAAAAATAATCGGGAATTCCAATATAGCTTTTATAGAAATGTTGAGTGGCAAGGAAATACCCAAACTTTGATATAACTACGTCAAAACATTAAAGATTTACTCACTGTTACGTCGAATGCTGAATATTTCATCTGGTTGCCAGCTAATTCCTTCCAATAGTCTTCTATATCGAGTAGCCTGCATAGTTCCTTGTTTATTTCAAACGGTAGCTCGTAAATATACATTTTTAGATGACATAAAACTACGTTTAGTCACTATCGGTCAATCACACACACAACTATTCCACATTGCCACTTGTTGAACACTGATCCTGATGACAATGACAGATGACATTTCAATTTTTTTAATAATTTTGACATTGACATTTATGCCCTCTTTCAAGTTGAAGTTTTATTTTTCGTTCAACAGCACCCGTTGAAAAATCTAAAAGTAATAAGACGTTTTAGAACTCAATAAGTAAACTATAGAGTACGCATATCGAGTTTGAACTGTTGGCACTATGAACATGTAAAATCATAAAATTAGTATTAAAACGGAGCGCATCTTTTTATTAAAACTATCTAAAAACCTAATATTACCCCAATAATATCAGAACTTTCGATATTTTCGCATTAACAAAAACAAAAAATCACTTGAATCAGTAAGCGTAAACGAGCGTAGTACATTCAGCTAAAATTGTGCTTATGCTTGGCATAAGGGGCTACTAGCGATGCACAAGCTCTATGCTTGTCTATGATTTCTTTAAAAATAAGACGAAGAAGAAGTTTAAATTTATTACAATTTCATATTTACTTACATAAAACAAGCAGCAGGGCTATTCGCTATGGCGGTTGTCAACAAAAGCGATAATTGCTTTATAAATAACACTGAAAACACAAATTTGTTCAACTTAGATGACTAACTAAATCTACTACAACGTAGTGTTGGTCATTGACTTTAGCCGACACTAAATTTACGTTTTTACCGTTTGTTTTTACCTGGTAAACATCGCTTTGGTTGTCAACTGGAGATAGCGAATATCCAATGATATTATAATTAAAAATACACCTGAATTAGTGAAAGCTATTATCAGAATTACATAATACCTATTTAGGTAAACACTCTCAACATGATTCGATTCGATAATTAAACATTAAGCAAAATAGCTAAGATCTGTATAGATATTAGATAATAAAATATTCAATGATATTTATCTTACTTAGGTAGTAATTCATATCTAGTTGCGGTCGCTCAGTGTAACCGCGTAACGCTAGAAGTAGCCATGTGCTAATTTGCTGTACCTATCTATCTAGGTATTACTATAGTAACAACAAAAGCTTATGATAATTATATACCAAAAAGATAATACAAAGAGTTTCTTTTCACACTTTTGACATTTGTTGTACTTTTTAACAATGAAATAATTTTAGCAGTAGCTGCGCTAGGTATTATCTACCTGGTATCGTGTACAAACTTAGTAAAATTAACAAAAAGACCAATAATGGATGAAAGGACCAATATCGAACTCCTTATTAAAAGAGAACGGGAAAAGTACTCAGGTGGTTTAACCGTTAAGAGTACCCCTCAACCTCCCCTCAGGGCGGAGGAAGTCCATGAGAATGTTCGGTCTCAAAAAAGAAAAGGCTATCTACAGCATTAACATTTAGGTAGGTTCATATATGAATGTGGCGATCCTTGGGGGAGGCCTATGTTCAGCAGTGGACGTCTTTTAGCTGATATGATGATGGTAATACATGAATGAACAAAGCGTTTCCGCCTGGTCCCCGACGGAAAGGCGACGTAGAGCACTGCGTTGGTTTAAGACGGTAGAAGTCCGGCTCACCTTTGCGTCTTCCCCATGGCCGAGGCAGACAAAAAGAACTTTATGTATAGCTACAATTACAATTTTTTAAATTTTATCCGTTGTGCTTGACCACTGGACCGAAATCAGCTGCTGATCTCTTTTCTTAGCCTATGGTCCTTTTTGTTTTTAATTTGGTCTAACACTGCAGGAGGGAAGAATCAATCGTTTCCTTGGACACACCGAGCTTAAGTGTCTCGGTGGTATTCATTGTAGATCCTGGCTTACAGTAGTATGCTGCTAGTTGCAAGGATGTTCTGTGGCGGGTTTGTCCCATGTTAAAAAACATCTAGTAACGAAATAAGATATGTCTACAGTAAGGTAGGCAACAATAAGACAACAATAAAAATTACAAACCATTGTTTGAAGCTACATTTGTAATTAATACAAAAGTTTCCCAACCAAGTTCTTGTTGGGAAACGGGACAGGTTAAGCGTAAACATAGTGAAATATTTGTACAAATGTACTGTACATTGTGCCAACAAATAGAAGCGTACAGAAGGTTAATTCAACCCAACTCTAGTAGGCTTTATGTAAAATTTCTTGTGTGGCCGAATGTGTCTAATCAGCTAAAGAATTTAGCATAACAACTCGGTAATTTAAAGAAGGAGGGAAAATATTAGGTGAGACTGGAATGCCGTCAAATTATGTAAATGTTGAATAATGTGTTTTTTTTTGTATATTTTGAATGTTATGTGTTTTAACTACGATGAAAAACACTAAAAAGGAAAATGTCGTTTCTCAATAACCTAGTTTGTAAACTGTTCATTTTTGACGACGTGGAATGCATAGCTATAATGCTGCTGTAATTTACAGAATTTATTAAAACAAAAGAATTTACATTTTCAAAGCAAATATTGTTAGTACCTATTTCGAAGTGGATTTTCTGCACCAAGTAGGTATTTCATTTGTCATTTGTATTTCGAAATAATATGTGTTTTCACTAATGAATGACCTAAATATGTCAAGTTTTTTAAATGAGTATCTAGGTTTTTTGTTTGATTTTGTTTTGAGAAATTCGCATTCTTAGCTAATGTGTAAATAACTTCTTTAAAATTAAGGCAATACCTTTTTTATCGGGGTGAAATGTATTGCCTTCAACCCACGCCGAGGGGATGGCGGTGTAGGGATATGTCGGACTTTTACCGACTAAAAACACCCTTATTCTGCCTAGGCTGGAGTCGCTAGCACATTCTCTGCACGAATACTATCCAGTTAGAATTTTGTTGAATTACTGTCAATTTGAACAGGTCGGTTTTTATAGTACCTACCCATATAATATCGTCAAGTGTCAATAATGTCAAGTGTAAATTTTGTACATTCTATGTAATGATTTCTGCAATGCCTCTTTAGAAATGCTAGCAAATCTTTTGTGAAGATTATTCGGGCATCGATTAGATAAGAAAAGCTTGTTAGAAATTACATTTCTTTGGCTTTTTCAGCAATAGCTACCTACCTAAAATACACATTACTTATCTTATAAAGTACAATGCAAGTAAATTGAGTAGATACTATTAATGGCAGTTGGTGAAGACAGAAATTATGTGACATTAAGTTACTCTTACGCAGGAATTAGAACAAATATAGTAGACACTTGAACACACATGAAACCACACGGCACAGGGCTGAACTCTAAATCGAAATTTATTTATAACATTAAGAAAACATAATATATTTTAGTTTACAATTAAATTACAAAAAAGAATTAATAAAAGATGGATTTTTAGGTTTTGGTACTTATTAATTTTTTTTCAGGCGTAGACGCTACTTTCATCGTACAAACCATTAGCGTTAACGCTTGTAGAAATGTCATTTGGCAAGCTTGGCTTGTCAAGCTAGAGGGGCGGGAACTATGGCGCAAAAGTCCAAATGTTAGTCAGGTCATATTTATGCATTACTAAACCTGACAGTTTAATAAGGGAAATACATTATTTTTAAATATTTGTTACGCATTAACGCAAGCGGAGCGAATACAAAAACCTGCAACGGCGACTACTGGCTTAACGCGCCAGTAGTCGCAGGTTCAAGTCCTTCCTCAGGTTTAAATTTTTATTTGTAGGTATTTATATTATCTATCTATTATTATTACTTGAAAGGGTTACAGGATTTTTGTGAATAAAGACGGAAATAAACGCGATTACTTTACCTAATCCCTGATACGCTTCACGTTGTACCGGCCATTGGAATTACTAAATAATGTGATCATTTTGATTTCTGTTATTAACATACATGTAATTTCATCCACATAGATATCGACATATATTATTATACTACATGCACCTGCACACAACAGCAGATATATAAAAAGATTTCTATTATAAATCGGTCAATATTACTAACTCCAGCCCTGTACCACAAAGGCTGTATGGTATAGCTCGCAAGACCTACATTGTCGGACCGCAGCCGATATCCAACTCAGTCCAAACCCGATCACCTTCTGCATCAGATCTCTCTTATTGTTTCTCAAATTAATCAGTGTCTTCTAAATGGAAGCAAAATAATCCGCTATCAGGTGAGATTAATTAGTTCTTTATTAAGTCGGTGTACAGTTTAGTTTTTCAGTTATTGATTTTGTCTTTTTGAAACCACGTGTTTTTATCACTAGGTAAAATAATTAGGTAAAACAAAGGAATATAGGGGGATAAAATGCATAGGCCAAAAAACCTATTTTAGATAATTGCTACAGAAAAGTGACGAATCCATTCTTATTCGTATGGTTTTGAACGACACGTAACCAACACTAAAGGTAAAGAAATGAGCTAGTTAAGTACACGTGCTTTTAATTTTTTAAAACCCATGTGGTTATCATTCAGAAAATGTAACAGGAACTTGATTAGAATCAAAACGAAGTAAACTCCTTGCCCAATGATTATTGTCCACGGCTATTTCTTTGACTCCTATCAATTTAGCAATTAATAAATTTTGCTCTATTTTCGCTATTTAGGTAAATAACAATTGTTTTTCTAACGACAAATAACTAAAAGTTAACATTTATTTAATCTAAAAACACTTATGTTTGTTTAAAACTTCCCGAAATGGATATAATGAAGCCACGAGGTAACTGTAGAGTACATACCTACTTCACAATGAGTCACAATGATTAATGCAAATAATATATTAAACATGTTCGTACTTAATAGTGTCATTCAGAAAGCTATATATTAGAAGCACGTGGATTTTTTTTTTTTAAAGACAATACACTGGTTTACAAAGGACCAGGATTAATAAATCTGGTCCTTTGATTTTCTTTTCGTTTTAACAATAATTTCGTACATCAATTTTGATCCAAGATATGTAGGTAGTTCCAAGGTATAAATTACATACATTTTTACTTTGTTTCTTATTGCCCCGAATTGTTGAGGTAAAAGGCTGATGTTGTTTATTCAAGTGTAGCGGAGGTATTGTTTTGTAACTTGGTCTGGGTAGACTCTATGTATTTAGTAGACGATTATCACACTGATATTATTTTAAAACAATCGTGTTATATTCAAATTTAAAAATGCTGTGTAGAATGTATTTTTTTAGCTTGCTTCTCGTGCCATGACATGTTAGGTGGTCGTCAACGATGGTAGAGTTTGAACGCTTAGAGCGAGCAGCGCGTGCTTAGTTCTTGTTTGCACCCTATTTAACTAATAATATAATTATAACTAATAAATAAATAAATATCAAAATAGTCCATAATCTGACAGAATTAGGAAGTAAACATAGGTTGTTTATTTCTGAATTTAATTTGCTGCTTTAAAAATAAAACTATTACTAAATTACTTTGTTTACTCTATTAAGTGTGTAGTCTCTTAGATAATAATAGTGATTTATGTACCTAAGTTAATTAATAGACAGCATTAGTGGAGATTTAATTGAACCTTAACAAACACGATTTGTATGTAATTAATAAAATGTAATTTCTATTGTTAATAGATCGTGTACAAAGATTATTAATTTAACTTTCATTTTCTTTTCAGATTTACCCAAGGCTCACTTTCAACTAAGTTACGAATATTCAAAATATCTAGAATCAACTAAAACCTAATTAGTTCCGTCAATTTTAGATAACTGATCTGTATAATGTTTTAGAATTTGGTAATAAATAAATAACTCATACGATTATTTACCTTACCTTAAGCGGAATAAAACTTAAAACATTGTTACTTATAAATAATACAAGTATACCTTTATTTTATGCTACAGGTGCTTGCACAGCAGATGAACTGAAATTATTGATCTAAGGACGAAAAAGGACCAAAATAACCATACCGTCAAATTCAACATGTTTAAGAAGAAAATTTTGAAGATTTTTAAGAAGAATACAATCTTGTTAAGCGAAGTTGGTTTGTGACCGTCACTAACGGGCAGTGATTTATAAGTTTGCTCGTTTTGACGATCGCAAAATGAACTCGCTTGACTATATTCTTCGGTCTACGAAAATGAAGACAGATGAATGCACGGAGGTTTTCAAATTCGAACCAAAGGACCAGTAAATTTCTTGTTGTTTATTTAAATTTATTTCTACGCAAGCATAATAATTTATTTGTAATGTTTATATAAATTGTGTCTACAATATTAATAGCCGTCTGTAAATGCCAATTTCATTTTAGGTTGACCCAATAGATAATAATAAAATATACTTATGTAGGGTAAGGAAATAAATTATCGCCAACCAATAAAGTCAAGTACCAATACTTGCCTGGGGTCGAACCTCCGATAGTTCGATACCACGCAAACCCGATTATTTTAACCTCTGGGCTACTACGATATTATATTTAAGTACCTGTACTTAGTAACAAAGTATTTACATTTATTTAAGAAGTATTTAATTTGTGAATTTTAATGTTGTTGTATTGTTTTTTACATGTTATTTTAATAAGACCTTGATGTCGTTATTTAATTAGATATAGTATACATATAGACATCTTGTTAATCTTTGTTACTTAATACCTACCCATTTGCTTTAAATCACTGATTCAATGTGTATTGTAATGACAACTGAATAATAAATAAAATGAAAATGATTCCCGGAAATTAACGTTACTAAAAGTTACCGTGATTCCCTTTTTTTTAATGACGTAGGTACCTATCATGTACTGTGTTATTTTGGATTGTGACTTATAAAAAGTATTACTAAAATAAATGATGAAGAATTAACTGTTGATTTTATTAATTAGATTTTCATTCCTAGTTACAGATGGAACTGAAATTAATAATCATTCAATCAAAAAATACTACGTGATGTGCTGCGGATTCAATCCCCGCTTGAGACAAAATCAAAATATTTTTTTTATATTAAGTTGATGTTTGTTTAAGTGGATATAACATCTATTGTCATAAAAAAAGTCCTAGCTAGGGTCGCAGGACTGGTTTAAGAAGAATTAATAAGGATAGAAGAAGGAAAATCGTTAAAGTATTTTCTCCACATAAGAACCTAAAAGGCTAGGGGCAAACTGTGTCTTACCCAATGAGACTGCAGGTAATATCTATGTATTTTATAATACTTAATCTATAGTATTATAAAACACATAGTCATAGTGGTTTTATGATAAGTTCAAAAAGAGGATTTTATTTAAGCATTTGCCTCCTAGGACCGCCGTCGTAATTAACCTAACTTAAAAAAAAATGCAAGAAAACATATCCTGATGTTATAAATGTAAAAGTTTGGGAAAATGCTACTGGATGAATTTTCACGAAAATTTAGTGCTAAGTACAAGTCATGGATCACAAAACCTATGCTAATTTATAGAGATGTCTTTGTAAGGCAGAAGAAGTGGCGGATGGGTGCTAGTACTACTAGGTGTTAAGCCAGTGGTGGAAAAGTATGGGTACACGGATAGCTGAGTGGTATAGGTTACCAGCTTACCAGGCGACTGCATGACGTGCTGCGGGTTCGATACCCACGAAAAAAAAGTGATACACAATTTTTCTACCTATGACTCCTAAGTCTAGGTTTTCGCTGAAAACTACTGCAACACAGAATTTTAATTCCCTAGTGCGGAAGTCGTTAAAAGCAAAAAGCCTAAAATAAAGTAAGTCAATTAATATGAAATATACGATATAGTACGTATATATGATATAGTACCCATTAAGCAACAAAAAGTTAAAAGGAATTCTTTGGTAGAAAGAAACCCAAGATAGGCAAACGGAATCAGACACAAAATTTTTAAAAAAATAGTTGAGTTTTTATAAAGTAATTAAAGGATTAAGATAAAAACTTGTCTATCTTAAGTCAAGTTCAGAATAATATGAGTACCAATAGAATTGTTTCGCATCTAAAGAGAATAACATTCTTCTCCTTTCCTAATGACTATAAAAACAAACCCATTAGGAACTATTTAGGGAGTTTCGTTATTGCAAACACCAAAACAACTGCTAATTATTGTTGTCACTAATTAATTACTCATATTTATTTTTGTATAAATACATTGGTTTAGTTTAAATAAGTATCAGTTAAACGCATACTCCTGTAGAGTAAACTTTAAAAATATTAGTAAACTTTCATAAAATACATATGAATTAAGTAATAATAAAATTAATGAATTAAAACAAGTGTAATAAGTTACAAAATAAAACAGTTAATTTAGTTTTTAAAAGTTTTAGTGATTTGGTTAGAAGGACCAAGATGTATTTTATCTGGTCCTTCGAATATAATAAAAAATACGTCAAATTTCACATCTTAAAGTGACAATAATATGGTTTATGTAAAAAAGGTGTCGTGTCGTGATCATCAGCTTTATGTATCAGTACATCAAAGTTACAACAGTTTGATGTGATTATAAGTAGATGTCGTCTGACTTTTTATATCATAAGTTGTACGATGTCTATTTACACTAGCATCAAATTCTATCGTCAAAAAATGTATTATTAGGTTTTCAAAAATAGCTTTTTGAATTATTTTGGATTAAACTTAAGTAGGTTCTGTTTGGCTTGTTTTATTTTAAGCCCTACAATGCCTACTTTAGTTTAATTCAAAAGCTGCATCGGTAATCCACAGAAGTTTTCAATATTAACTAAACAGTTAATAAGTGATTGTTTGTTCTGATTTTAAGTAGGTTCTTTCCGACTTCTTTCAAAATTCAAGTCGAAATTATCCTACTTATAATTATGGCAAATACTTACTCTATAAAATATGGTATTTCCTAACTAAAATATTTCTGTTTGTTTTTTTATTTCATACCATCTGTTCCAGAATAATCTTGTTGTGGACGGAAGTAGATCTTGTACGGATTTTTTAAAATATCAAATCCGAACATTATCTACTTACTTTTCATTACAAACAATGCTGCAACTACAAAAGAATACAACTTGTACGTCTTTCTTCTTGATTTTTAAATGTTTCGTGTGTGTACTACTATGACCATTGTCGTAAATGTAAGTAGATAATGTCCAGCTTTTTTAAAATTAAAGCTTGATGTCATCTACTTTAATTTAAGACATTGTGTTTCTACAGAAGTTATTTTCCTTAATTTCTTTTCAAAATTGGTCCTGTGATACGAAAAACAGTATTGTTTACAAAACGTTTTGCAAGATTTTTAACTTGAATAAGTATTTCGTAGCAAAAAGTTTTTACTTACAGGAGTTTATTAATAAAAAGAAGAAGCTAAAGTAAACTTTAATTTGATGTGAATATAAGTAGGTTTCGTTCGGCTAGTTGATTCATATTGTTAGCCGTACAAATCCTATTTACACTTACGTCAAATGTTACCATCAATTTGTTTATCTGACAAGAAGTTTCTATGTAATTCTTAAACATTATGATTTTATCTTTTACGTTTTTTTCCTAATAGGGACAGCATCTCATACATTGATCTGAAACCAAAGTAAGTAGCTAAATCACTTGTGTTATGGAATCAGAGAGAACGAAGGTACTACAATCACACATACCCGAGACAATGTAGAACATTTACCCATCCGGGGATCGAACCTCATAACTGGCGATACCTTGAAACGCCACTCTACCACTGTAGTCGTTATATTTTTTTAAACCCAAAGTCAAAGTTTTTTTTTTATTAGTAAAATAGGGGAAAAAAATATGGCAGTTAAAACAACAATGAAGAGAAGAGCAGATGTGGAATATATTGGATGTAGCCATAAGTAGATATTGTCTGACTTTTTCTTATGAAAGTCCTACAAAATCTGCTTACGTTTACGTCCAATTGAGTCATCCCTACGTTTCAACATTTATTTATTTCGATAATTCGACTATGTTATCATTTTAAGTACGTTTCGATCGGCTGTATTTATAATTTAGCCCTTCGAAGCGTACTTTAATTGATGACTAATTGCGGATTGTCTTTTTTTAATAATCATATGTTAATTATTACTCTTCATAATTGTAAACTCTACAAAATCTATTGTTGAAAAACGAATATCGTTTTTAAAAATCCTTAATCAAAACTGAAATTCAAAAATAAAACTTGTATAAATTCAGTCAAAATATAGTTTTATTTTTCAATACTTAATTATTACAATACTTGTTAGTGGTTTTTAAATTACCTAAGTAGGGAAAATATTAGTATTTAGTTAAATAATACAGTAACTCTGGAAACCGAACCCAACATATAAAAAGAAATGGTTAAGAATGGATGTAGTAAATGTGATAAAAGTTGGTTTTCATTTTCTTGTTTTGCGGTTTGTACCTACGGGTTCGGGGTGGAAAATTACAATACAACATAAACATATGCAACGTATATATCCGCCGAGAACATTCCGCTTACATTGTGCGACTGCATCAAATCACAAAGGCCGTCACGATCCCCAATAAGGAAGTTATCACTTAGTGTGCAACCCTAATGGATTCAAATCGTTGCTCGGTGTGAATCTCACAGTGGGTGCTATCTATACTATATTTTTATATGGAGTGGTGGATTTAGAGATCGAAAATAAATTGATTTTATTTATGCCTCAAATACTAGTATCATGCTTTTAGGTTTAGATCGAATAGTCTATTTAGTGGTGATCCAGGGAAGTTGGCTAAAGGGCTCAAGTCCCCACAAAAATCATTAGAAAATTCCCGTGAAAAGTATTCAAGGTAACTTTGAACAAACAAAGGTGCAATTGTCATCTATTATTTATCCTTAATTTAATAGGTATTATTTTAAATTTTTGAACCGTGAGATGTTTTGTTTAGAGTTTACTTTACTAAAACTGTAAAACCTATCCTCAGCGGGGGCAAGCCCCCTAAACGAATTTAACTTAGAATTCACAAAAGACGAGAACAGGATTATAATCAATGCCAGTGAATTATTCTAATTATGTATTAAAATAACAATCAACCATATATGTTCTAAATAAAACTCTCCGACACATTTTACAACGACTTAATACGACAATGCATTTTTAAATTAAATAGGTCATAGGTCTTGATGACAATCTTAAACCGCATTAAGATAATTACTTTCGCTAATAAGGACCAAAAAGAAGCCCGTATGCAATAGGACCTCGTCGATGGTTAATAAAAGCTTTTATTAATCTTTAACACGTCTTTCAGGCCGTGTCTCTCTTGCTGACTAACATTAAACTAATATTAAGGTACTAATTGTAGGTAACTTTACCTATCATTGTAATAATAAATCTTAAGAGAAAAGGCGGTCGCAGCTTTTGAAAATTATGTATTTGAAGAAACTATCGCTGTCGCACAGAGTTCAGTCCATCTATCCAAGTTAGACAAGGACAACTGCAGATCGGGTCGTAAAAAGTTATATGTATAAAGGGGTTTGGCTCTCGCCTTTTTCCTCATCCAATATTTAACCAATTTAAAAGATATTTCATGTACTGAATAAGCAGAATATAACTATGCCTCAATGTTTTTTATCATCAATAGTTGTCTTTGTACGCCTCTGAATACAATGATCGAAATAAGTATTTTTCAAGAGTCGCTTTTAAATATAACGTATTATCAAAAAAGAAAACATGCATGTTACGAATTTATATTTATATTACTGCAAAAGACATTGTTTTAAGTTCTTAAACCAGCGAGAAAACAGGTTAGAACATTTGAATGGAGAGACCTCAGATGTGGTCCTATATAAATTTAATCAAAATCAAAAAACTACTGAAGTTTAATTTTCTTTTAATGCAAGTCGTTTTTTTTACATTTATTACTTCGAAGCATACCTACATCAAGTTTCATCTACTTCTTAAGATTCTAGTTTCATAAAAAAAGCATAGACATGTCTAATAAAATGAAATAGTCTGACCAGTCTACAGTGACAGTTAATTGGGACAAATTCAATTATGTAAGAATAAGCGCGTGGCTTCCGCCGGAAATGACGATACAAGTAGGATGTTTCGTTTTAATAAAAATTTACACGTTTTTGTTTAGTAGAAACGAATTGAGATCGATTATGATATAGAGATTTTAAACAAGGAGACATTTTAATTATTTTCTAGTTACCGGGGTTGGTCCGTAGATGAGCGACCATTTTATTTTGTAAAACCAGGACCCCTTCCTGCCTCGGCAAGTACGTTAAGCCGTTGGTCCCGACGGTCATACGTTATTCCTTGACGGTTGTTACAATTTTGACAATCGAGAAACTGTGTTACCCAGTAAAATGGGTTGAGGAGGTCCGATAGGCATGTAAAATACAGTGTTCAGCTTTATTAGGTAAATCCGTATGGAAGCCGATCGGAGCATAGCTTGGGAAAAGGTTAGGCAACAGAAGACCTAACTGCTACAACTACACCGGCCTGTAACTGCCCCAGTGTTGGGTAACCCAACGATTTGTTATGAGCATTGATTGCCACTATAACTCACTTGCGGGATGGCGTTTGCAGATTCCAATTTCCTCACATTTTCCTTCACCTTTAGTCAGTAGTGCCTTACAACTATACTTATTATTATATTTTATCAGCCATAATCGTCCCATTGCAGGGCAAAGGTCTTCCTATCCTTCTTCCCATGAAGGCAATCTCCACAAACCACGAGCTAGTTGTCTCTCATTGGTGGAAATTGACTGATGGACCTCAGAGACTAGCGAATCTAGTGGATTTTAAAATGGCGAACACCCTCAAGGTCTCGTTCCTGAGTTATTGCTGTACGTAATTTCGAAAAGGAGTCAAGTTCGTCTCGAAATCTTCTTTCACACCTACACTTAGTCTATTTTTATCCGAGTCACCTTAAGACTAAGATAAAGTGGTATTTTGGTTGTACAATTGTACATGATTATGTATTGCCAACTAATTTGGTACGTAGTATGTATTACTGTATACCTGGTGTTTAGGATACTTAAGACTGTCTTATCTGCTGTATTTATCAGACCTCAATGTAATTTTTTCGTGCAAAGTCTACTAGACTAGCATTAATTTTTTACTTCTTTAAGTTATTGTTATACTTCCAATCTGTTGTCTTATGTTTTTGGAAAGCTACGCTTAGTCCTGATTTACATTTTTTTCTTCTTTTGATAAAGACAGGCATTTATATCATGGATTATCACCGATCAGATTCCATCCCTGGATTTATGCAGAGCAATCTTTCAATTCATAGATAACGGCTTGTCATTCTCAATTGCAAAATGCCCATGTTAAAATGGCCTGACCTGAATAAGAAAATCGATTCTGCGTTGCACAAAGCGAATTTTATTGCATTGTCAAATCAAAAAAAGCTTCATCCTCCCTTAAAGTTATCAGAAGTTCACAAAGTTTAGTTTTTGCTTGAGCTTTTGATAATATACCTGAAATATGATATAACTTGATTGACATTGCAAGATTTAAAATACAAAGTTAGTAATAACCTTTACCTTTGACTGTAGATATAAAATGCACTACCATTAAAAATCTAGCCGAGCTAAAAACTTAACAAGCCTAAATTTTTCACTAAAAGGACCGTTGAACTTATTTTTGGTATTCCTAGGGTAAAAGACCAGCTGACGCTGGTCTTTTTCGTACCCTAGGAATACCAATAAGAAAAATAATTGCGAAAGAAATAAAAATACCTACTATGTTGTTAGTTGTGATTTATTAGCTAACATATTAATGCATCGTATCACAAAGTTTGATATCAATCTGACAGAGATAATAATATCATTCGTTGATGCTGGTAATGATAATATATACTGTAGTTGATTCATAGAAAGCACGCGTTTAGAAAATTGGGGACCTATTTTTATACAATGGTTTTTTTCTGTTTTATCTTAAGCGTGTAAGTGTTTTTTTTTTACCTTAAATAAAGATAATTTCACTACTATACCTGTGTTTTTATTGCTATAAAATGTGGATAGGTTTCTTTGTTACTGTTAAAGACGCCTGTTAAATGTCAACGCCCGAACAATAATTGCTCAATTTTAAAGAGTAGGAAATATTTTTTGCTTAGACATATTAAATACTTACTACCATATATAAAGTAATTTTTACAAGTTACTTTTAAAATATCGTACTGTCTGCATGGCAATACCAATAATACCGTCCTGTATTGTTTTCCTCGATTCTATAACATATTGCACTTTTTAGGCTGCTTTTACCTTAGAGAAGCAAAAGGGATCGGATTAAAGTTGTCGACTTACACGACTGTGGTACCAATCCTCGAAATAAAGGGAGTCCCACACCTCCCCGCGGCTATTCAATGAAATAAGTAGATAATGTGGGCATCACTATTTAAAGCTAATCAAACTTAGTTAAGGAGTAGTCAGCATTCGTGCGCAGGCGACGCGCGTCGTCCGCCGCCATATTGGCTTACATGCAGTTTTATTTCATTTACCGAACGTGGCGGTCGTTCTAAATTCAAGTGTTCAGTTTGACGTTAAGCAGTGACAGTTAGAAATGGATACCCTTTTATGAAGCGTCTTTTTTTTGGGATGGTGAGTGAATTTTTTTAGGCTTTGACTCCGTATATAAGTACCAAAATCGTAAATTGTTTAAAATTATTGATATTTGAAGTTATTTATTTAATTATTCTATATCCTGATGTATTGACGGTAAAGGGTGGTCTTTTTACTTATTTGTTATTATAATTACGATTATTTATTACTCTGCTGCAGGATTTTTCCTTCGTGTTTACATTTATATGCTCCAAATGTTGTTGTTTATAACAAATTTAATCAGCAGCCGATGAGAACGGCGTAAACAAAAGTAAGTATTAGATTATGTTTACAACGTTTAAGAACTATCCTATGTAAGTAGACACTATTATTCAGAGCGATAAGTGTCATACCAATACTGATAGGTCAATACATCACTGGTAGAAACAACAAACGACTTAAGTAAATCATGAAACGTCAAAATTTAAGATAAAGACACTACGAATCACGTCCTACGGTTTGTGACATTAACATTGATGTATTTTAACTTTAATAAATGGTAAAATAGAATTATCGTAAAATCACAATCCGAAAAAAGTTAAACAAAAAAAAATACTAAGTACCTATATCGTTTATTATTCAAATTCTTATACATTTTCAGTATTCAAATGAGACGTCACGTCATCTCAAGCTAAACATCGACGGACAAGGAAAAATATTTTGAGGATAAATTAATGGACGTCCATTCAACTTCATCCACAATGCTCAATATGAGTGTATGACGTGATCGTACTATTTAGAACGTTATAATGACTGTAACATAGTGAATCATTCATCAATCATCTTTACGTGTCTTCTGCTGTTTTAATTTGCTTCTAAATACGATCTAAATATGTAATTTGTTATACCCAGTAGGGCTGTGGAGGTCAGATAGGCAGTCTCTCCTTGCAAAATTCGGTATTTAGCTAAATCATATTAGACGGGAAGCCTATCTTAACATAGCTTGGGAAAAGATCAGACAATCAGGCAATCAAAAATTTCTGATTTCTTCTATCTAACATTAATACCCTTCATATTTTTTTCGAACTTACAACAATTTAAGAACACGATTGGCGTCTTGTTTCAAATGAACCATTATCGCATCTTTACCAAAGCAATAAGACTTAAAATTCCGTGAACTGTTTTTAATTATAGAAATGCTAACTCGATGTACACGTTTCATGAATGTACCAGCGTCGTTTAAATGAGCTCAACCGTTAAAATTCTAATACAACGTGTGGGAGAAGTAATTAAGGACTTAGCTTACAAAAATATAGAGATAGGTCAGTAATTGCAACTAGGAAAGCTAATACCTACATATAATATCGGTAATGGCTCTTAAAATGCTTTATTCTGTATTTATTGCCGGTCTTTATAAATGAACAATTAAATTTTATATAAACAACGAACAAAGATCTGTTAAACAAATGGTAAATTAAATAAGATAAATATGTTAAAATATTTATTTTTCCGATTTTTCGAACTTTTCTAATCAGCACTTTTTTCCGTTACATTTTGGTCCTTCTGTCCAGAAAAAGTTAAATGATGCATTTGAGGTCGTTATTTTTAAATTCATCATACTAATATTAAAAAGAAAAAATACTTGTACTTTTATATTTTTGTAACGAATAAACTCAATTAAACAAATAAATTAAATTATTTCACCATTAGAACGCTACATTAACTCTGAGTAACATAGGCTATATTGCTGTGCTACCCGTGCGAAGATGCGGCGAGTCGCATGTATTTTATAAAATTCTTACTATATAATAACTTTCTGGTATGTTAAATTCGTAAGACGAACGTACAAAGTCATAATAAAATACATGCATTATGCAGGAACGTGAGATTAATAATGTTATCGCTACGAAACTAAATGCCTCACAAAGACCTTGTTATTAGCACTTTATTGTGGCATCGCCGTCAATAGACCACTATAGTTGCATAAAAAAAAAGTATGAATGAACTGTGTTCTATTTTCAAAAACTAAATTGGCTCATTGTGGAACTGTCAATGAACAAATAAGTTGAAGACTGTTTGTAGGGCGTTATTTGATAAAGTGGGGTGGCAACTCGGCCGGCAGATAGTAAGTTCAAATGTCAAAGATGAGCGTTATATGATAACACTAACGCGACAGTGTGATGAACTTGCGACTGAAGTAAACAGCGCTTTATTATTTATTTATAGTTCACGACTGGCATTGTTTAGACTCCGCTTCAAGAGTCTGTTAACTCCATCGGAATACTTTTTAACATGTGTATGCAGTATTTTTTCTTAATCTATTTTTATATGCGCCCTACGTAATGTTCGTTTTGAAACATTCATTTTAAACATCAAACAAATTATCATTATAAAATATCTATTTAATTTAAAGTTATCGATATTTTTAACACGCTTATACTTTTGCAATTTAATTTAATTATATTGATTCAACTCGAATTACGCTTTACATAAGGCTATCAAGGTGAGATAAAAAAATACAAGTCTTTACAATTGGGTCAGTATTTCGCACTCATTATACCTAACAATGATTTCTGTTAGGAAGACATCTTGACGTACTCAAACATCTTACAAACTATAAACTCCAGAAAAATTTTAGTAAATTGCTAATAACTTCCAAAATGCTAAACAGATCTTCACAAGTTTTAGATAAGAATTTCTACACGTAAAAAAAACGCGTCATAATCGGCCCAATCTTTTAGGAGCAACGATGCTACACTCAGGTAACAGATACACAAACTGTTTGCGTCTAGGCTGAAAACTAAAAATCTAGTAATTTAAAGTTTTACTTCAATTTAGCATAAAAGTATCTATTAAGTACATTATCTATGAGTTAGATAATTATAACCGTTTACTATCATATGAACGTACAGCGGCCTAGCAATTAAAACTTTTTAAACATTTTTTTTAATTGCGTTCGTTTGGCGCGCTACCGAATTCGTTGGTCATTCATCCCGCAGCCATATGGGATCGCACGTTGCTGGCTTGGCCGCATAATGTGTTAGAGCGGACACGTGCATTATTAGCATATTTAACACGTAAATGTGTCTACGAATATTATTGGTTTAATTTATATTGATGTTAGTTTGTCCTTGAATTACGTTTTGATCTATGATCGTTTTTGTATAAGGAAATAATTACTGTTTTTCTTGGTGAGATTATATCGTAATGTATATGTTTTTTTTTTCTATACTTAATATTATAAATGCGAAAGTAACTCTATCTGTCGGTCTGTCTGTCTGTCTATTACACTTTCACGGATAAACCGCTAAACGCTACATTAACCGCTAAACTAGTTTTTATTATTACTTCATCAATTATGCGTGCAGAAGGACCAAGTTCTTACTCCAGAAATATTTTTTTGAAAATTTTGGAGTGTGGATAACTTATAATTTCAGTACCAATATGAATTGTATGATAGTCAATCAATATTAATTAATTTATAATCAATTTCTAAAAAATATTTTACGAAATTTTAAAATAGTAGAATTGGGCTACACTGATTGCTATTTTACATTATTTTTCTGATTTGCCATCATACAAATTAGTGTTATCAAGGATGGGTGGCACCGTTTAAATCTCAATAAACAATTGATCGGATTAGTCGGATTAACACGAGTTAAATGTTAAAGTGATTGCACGTAGGCGGGTGGGGCCACTTCTATTAGATTCGTCGGTCGTATTTGCGCGGATGCGACCAATTGAGCAATAAAATTGAAGATCTGCTGGTATGAAGTTGGCTTGCATGTGCTCGGTTGAGTTTTGCTTATTTTTTTTTTATTTGAGAGTTGTAGCATTTAGTGTGCTTCTGTTTATTTGATCTGAAGTGACTCTGAGTAGACAGTGGTTGTAAGTGTTCGATAGTACCTACACTGTGTTGCAGAAAAAGGTTTTTATGTTTTTATTTGGTGGTGACAGCATCTAACTATTTTATGGTACCTACATCAAAATTACAACTGTGCCGAAATGCTTTTCTTGTGTTGTATGAATAACCATCAAACTGTGTGCTGGCGTTTTAGGACGGCTAATACTTTTCAGAAGTGTGCATTTTATTTTAATTATTTAAACTCTGCACCAATAACTTTGGTATATACGACTAACTTTATAGAAACTATTTGAACAATATACCTCCAAGCAGTTTTGATTTTACATGAATTTCAGGGCTTAAAAATCAATGTTGTTGTGCAATAATAGTCAATGACATAGCCATAATATTATTTTTTTACGAAAATACTCCGTAAAAACCGTAGTGAACTTTATTTTTGGTACACTTCTACTAATCGACATTTTCATCTGTCACTAAAAAAAACGAAACTGACTTGGTGACATGGACACGAGGACCAATTAACTCCGTCTGGATTCACAATTATTTAGTACAGATGTTTGTCGCCGTCGTCGACTCAAAGAGTATTAAGTAGTATATAAATGGAATGCAAACGCTTATACGTTTCAATCTGTTGTTCAAAGTAAAGGGCTTGCTTAGGCATTGTTCTATTTAATGTAATTTTAGGGAGATACTTTATATGAGTAATTACAATCATATGTGATCTATGGATGTAGTAAATTCATGTTTTGAACAAATTAATCTTATAGTCTTATCGTAAATGTCCTCATTTTAACTTAAAAATCCAATTATTTCAAGTCATTATTCTTTTTTTTTTTCGGTACCCATCCCACTAACTTATCGGTTATTTACAGTGCAATATGTTTTTCTTTGTCTTATAAGCTGTCGTATAAGCATCTTACACACAATGTTCTTTACTTCACCCAACTATCTCATTAAATACCAACTAATAAACCAAATAAGCTGGACCATGAGTTTACTGACTTGGAAATTCAACACTCATTACAGATCATACGAAACATAATTAGTACCCATCTGCATACTTACTAAGCGTCAGGTTGCAAGGCTTGTTCCATTATAACTCCGCATAAGACTACTATTTACTTAGTAAATGGAATATTGTGGCCAATGCATGAATCATAAAAACAGAAAAGATGTATGTAGGTATTTGACCTATAGTTGTCTTAATTGTCATAGCGTCACAAACATGTTTTTACGTATAATTATAGACTGCAATCCTTGTTCTAAATATTTTATAATATAATGTTTCCAGCACACGAGCATGTATTTAGTAAAATGCTACCAGTGTTTTGAGTGATTGGTGATCCCGTATCTTAGGACCAAAATGAGTTTAAATTTGTATATTTTTTTAAATCAACATCTAAAATGTTAGAACATGAACTGTATACAAATCTAAACAACAATAATGTGTGATGTTGTGTGTAGTTTATTTCTGTAATTATTAGCTGTTGTAGCATTATCAACGATGATCTAGAGTCTTATTTATCTACGTGTAAATTGATCCAACAGAGAGTCGGTCCTTTAGTACCAAACTACCTTTGTCCATTGATGTACTAGGTATTATTTCTAAAAGCAAATTTTTTTAATCATCTCACAAAAACAAAAATACTTTCATAATGCTACAGCTACTCAACGTGTCCTTTTCAATGTTATAATGTTATACATAATTTATTAATCGACTTCAAATAAGGTTCTTCATTCGACGGTATTTTGTTCGTTGTATGTTTGTAGCGCGACAACTCCAGCATTTGTAGTTCGATTAAAAAAAAAAATGTCATCGTTAGTGTATAATACTTTTAAGGTCCCATTATATATTCCCATAATAAATTTCATTGAAATCGGTCTCTTTTTATTATATTTGTAATCAATTTAATTATTATTTTACAGTCGACCACTTTAATATTGGCATTGTCTTTATTTGGTGGAGTCAAGGTAGATAAGAAGAGATAAGAAGACAGAAGAAAACTAAATCTTGTTCCTAAGTACTAGTGCCGCAGGAGTGTTTGATATGTCTCCTGCCGCTTCAGTGCTTATCAATGAGTACTTAGTGTTTCACCGCATCATTCAAAAAGAAGACAGAAGATAAACGTAAAATCTTAAACAGAAATGTTTGCCTTCGATTATACGTGTTTTTTTTTTATTTAAAATATTTATGGAATTCTATCTACATTTACATTTTTTATTTTATATAATATGTTGTGTGCAAAAGCATTTATATATTACATTGGGTACAGTGCATGTGTAAATATGGTTTTTAACCTACTTCAAAAAGGAGGAGGTTCTCAATTCGGTTGGTTTGTTTTTTTCTATGTATGTACACCGATTACGCCGAAATTTCTGATCCGATTTACGTGATTCTTTTTCGTCCGATGCGGAATAGTTGCCATTTGGTCCCATAAAAATTATATTAATTTGACTTAGCAGTTCTAATTTTTTAAGCATTTTTGTTAACTTGGACGATGTGATTTTAACGATACTTTGTTTATGTACACCGATTACTTAAATATTTCTGATCCGATTTGAGTGATTCTTTTGTTGTTCGATAGGATATACTTGCTATTTAATCCCATAAAAATAATAATTTGGTTTGAATAAGTAGTTTTCATTTTATGAGCGTTTTTGTTAACTTGGACGATATAATTTTCACGATAGTTTGATTAATACAAAAGTATTTTTATGTTACATTTTGTTTTTCTATATCTATTGTTTGTTCATTTAGGTATATACTTATATTTTAATTTAATTGTGGTCTACAGCGATATTTCGTCGGGTTTATTTGATACTATTTATGTTTTTGCTATTTCTACCTATGACTAACTGTGTTTAACATGCCAAGTGACATAATTTATAAATTATACATTTTATGGTCTATTTTTTCGGTTATTGTGATAATTGTGTATACATTTTTTTGTATTACTATGTTTATTTGTAAATTACAGAGTCTGATTTTTAGGTAATAGGAATAATCCTTTTAGTTTCCTTGTATACACCCTTACTAATATTATAAATGCGAAAGTAACTCTGTCTTTCTGTCTGTCCCGCTTTCACACCAAAACTACTGAACCGCTTTAGTGGTACATGATTTGGTACGCAGATAGTAGAGCCTGAGAAAGGACATAGGCTACTTTTTGCCGCGACAACCGATATTCACGCGGGCGGAGCTGCGGGAAACAGCTAGTATAATCTATACTTAATATTATAAAGCTGAAGAGTTTGTTTGTTTGTTTGAACGCGCTAATCCAGGAACTACTGGTTCGAATTGAAAAAATATTTTTGTATTGGATAGTCCATTTATTGAGGAAGGCTATAGGCTATATAACATCACGCTACGACCAATAGGAGCGGAAATTAAATACCGTTGAAACTAAAACACGCGAGCAAAGTCGCGGGGGACAGCTAGTATAAAATAAAGTTGGGTTAGTTATATTATTAATAACTCTAGAGCGGTTAGACCGATTTTCATGAGCTTTGATTGGTTGGTTTCGTTTCCACCCGGAAAAGCAGAATAATCGGAAAATAAAAAAAATGTTATGTCTTTACGGGTACGGGGATAACTTACGCGGATGAAGCCGCGGGGCACCGCTAGTTACTTCTATCTATGGTTTAGGCCAATTTGCAATAAAGCCCAAAGTTTCGTAATGAATCTAGTAAGATTCATTACGAAACTTTGGGCTTTATTGCAATATCTGCAAAAAAAATTATCTTGGGACAACTCACACAAGGCCATGTGAGCCCAAACTGGGCAGAGCCTGTATTATAGCAACCAGAAAACTGAGAAACATACTTTTATATTTCTAAATACATACATATTATAGATAATTACACCTAGACACAGAACAAATGATCATGCTCTTCACACAAGATTTGTCCTGGGTGGGAAACGAACCCACAACCTCCGGATTAGCAGACAGGGTCACTAACCACTAGACCAACAGGGCAGTCCGAAAGAATTGGTTCTGCGTACGTAAATTGCTAAAAGCTACTTATGCAATGGATCATCATTGTTTCTTTAATTGTATAAATTATCTATCTAATATCTAGGTATATGTAATTAATTTTAACATATACTTCATGATTAAGTATATGTTAAAATTAATTACATATACGTTTTGGCTACAGCTTCCAGGCGTCAGCGATGTGGATGAACGATAAATTTTTGATGTAGTATTTTTTTAATTAGTTAAGAGTTCAGTTTTAATTGTAATGTAAGTAGTTTAAGTTTGTAAATATTTAAAATTGTAAATATAAAATTAAAATTAAATTTAAAGATATGTATTTTTATAACGTACAAGTTGTTCATAGATATTATATTAGACATTAATCTACTAAGAAATATTTTACATTTTAATATTTAGTAGGTACCTATGCCACGACTATGCACACCTATAAAAATAATAAAATAATAGACTCTTACACAACGATATTATATAAAATTGAGACAGATATATTATAAGCGCTCGCTTGTCAAATGATAGCTATCTCTTTTTTACTTGCGTGTTTATCCTATCTTTTGTACTATTCATTAGGAGCAACTACTCAACATTTAGACATATACAAGCGCGCTCAGATTTTAAACACTGGAGCTGAGATCTTGTGTGTGTTTAATATTACTGCTCGCATAGATAAGTTTTAAACTTGTGAGATATTATATGAGCCTGTATCTATTCCACAGCTGGGCAAAAGTAAGGCAGTGTTCTTTCCTCATATAGAGAAGGAAAGAGCATTGATCACCATGTTTGCTCAATCTTTAGCTTCGTTCAAGAATTACACTTATATCGTTAATATAGTTAACGATTTTAGATACCATATTTTGGAATCCAGCTAGGTTTCCTCACGATGTTTTCCTTCAACGATGTGTCAGTGGTGTATTAGAACAATGAGGAAAGAATTAGTATTATTTATCATTCCACGCAAATCTGTCATTAAACCGCTAGGCCACGACGATGCCTAAGCTCACATTATTTGCTAAGGCGTCGAAACGTCGTGAACAAAAATCTAAATAGGTACAAACTGCGATAAAATCCGTTCGAAGCAGTTTTAAATAATTTTACATTCTCTACAACTGACGAAGATAAGAACGGCTACGGCAGACTCGTGCTACGCCGTAGCAAATAAAATAAAGCTTTTGTAAAGGCTCTATCATTGTTTAAGTTTTTTGAAAACTTATGTTAACTATGGGTTACAATATTAGAAGGAAAGAAGTGCATACAATAATAGGTATCTCTACATTACAGGCCATGTTCTATGTCCTACTCCTACATGAAAAGTTACTTTTTGTACAGAATTTTGGGAATTTAATGCATTATTACGAAGTGACAAATAATGTTTTAATAGGTATGTTATTTTTGTAATTTAATATAAAATGTAAATTGTTTAATAAGTTATAGATCCCAAACGTAAAATGATTGCAAGGTGGTTATAATAATATAACCCATTAAAAGAAGTCATTTTGGTCTTTAGATCAGCAAACTTTTTTTTACAACTCTTACAAGGCAAAGAAATGATTAAGAATAATAGTAGCATATCTTAAACATCTTATTACATCATCATCCACAACCCTTGTCATCCTACTGCTGGGCATCCTACAGAGGCCTTTTTACCCGACTGCCAAGGAAGGGTTATGTTTTTCGCGCGTATCTTGTATGTTTGTAAATTTCTTTATTACGTCGTATCTACGAAACGGCTGGATGGATTTCGACAGTTAATGTATCGTTCGATTCGTCTCAACAACCCAGTCAGTGTCGAGCTCTTAATAACATCGGACGCTTTACTAGTTTTTTTCCCCATTTTGCTATAATTTTATATTTTTGTGGTTCTGATTGGATTTGCCTAATTCTCGGTGCCTCCTTGTCTTTCTCACGGAGTTCTTATGGGAAGCTCCACCCAGTGGGCGGCGGGAGAGAGATACAACATTGTGGTGCCTCCCTGGTGCTGGCGGCGATAATTGACTTACCTGTGTTGAAGACGTTTGCAACAGCTGACAGAGGATATAACATTAATAAACGTGAAGCCGACGGCTGGGATCGAACCCGCGACGCGCCGATTGCGTGAGTACGGAGAAGCCGACGCGTGCGCCTCTCGGCCACCGATACAGTGACGCCGCACGGCAAAACTAACGTATGCTATAGTCCACTGACTGGTCGCGGTGTGCTCAATAAATACATATCTTGGGTGTTGGAGAATAAGGTTAATTTTTCCGTGAAGACGTCTATTATTGCTGGAGATGGAGTTTGTTTGCTGTGAACAAACAACTAGCAGCGGTAATGATGAATTAAATTGTTGTGTTTGCAACAACAATTATCATATTTCCTGCATTTTTCCGGATAAAGCAGACGGCTGGGAACCCAGTAATGTCCTTAAATCCTCGTGGCAGTGTACTAAATGCATGGATGCATCGGATGATGGCAAGGACGAAACGTTAACTCGACCTAACACCAAAAAGCGGGTTAAAAAAGTTGAGCCTTCGGGTAGCAGGGTGGAAGACAAGCAAACCTCGCCGATCAAATCTACCAAAACGCGTCAAACTGTGTCACGCAAGAATGCTAAGAAGGAGGACCCGGATTTGTTAACCGCAGACAAGGTACGCAGTATAATAAAAGAAGAGTTTAAAGAGATGATGTCCACTATTAATGTAACTTTAATTGATATCAAGACCGAGGTTGAGAGCCTTAAAAATTCAGTTAAATTTATCTCCGACAAATACGACTCGGTAATAAAACGGATCGAAAATGTAGAAAATAATAATAAAATAATTTCCGTGTTAGAAGAGGATCTCTGTGAGCTGAAATGTCAAATTAGTACCATACAGTCTGATATTCAGAAACAAGAGCAGTGGGGACGTCGCTCGAATGTTGAGATTGTCGGATTACCCGAGAAATCGGGAGAAAACCTGCTTAATATCGTATCTCAACTTGGAACATATGCTAACTGTCCTGTTAATACGGATACTGACATAGATTTTGTCACTCGAGTGGCCCATAGAAGCAAGGATGATAAAAAACCTAAGCCTATTGTCGTTCGCTTTCTCGCGAGATACAAAAAGGACAACTTCTTAGCACGATTGAGGGCAATTAAAGATCTAAAGGCATGCGACATCGGTTATTCGGACAGCACGTCTCGCATATTCTGTAATGAACATTTATCTATTTCTAATAAAATATTGTTAAACAAGACAAAGAAAATTGCTGATGAGAAGAATTACAAATTTGTTTGGGTGAAAAATCAGTCAATAATGGTACGTAAAACAGAATCCAGCCAAGCTATACATATTTCTTCTGAAGGTGATTTAAAAAAGATTGTGTAAGAACTATTTTATATATTTTGCTCCCTTTCATGTGCTTCAATGTTACATGCCAACCAATATTGTTTGGGTTGATAATTGTGTTTATTTTAAAAAAGACTAGTATTGAAGGTTTTTATTTCTTTGTATATTGCCAGAGGAAGGTGAAACAATTTTTAATCGTTGTGATATTATTATGCGATAAATCTCTTAATATTCTTATCTATAACATTTTGTTGACGCTGAGTTATGCACTATACGTGATACGTCTAACTGCTTATAAGAAACATAATATTTGTGATCAAATTTGTTGTAAGTCTTTGTGTTTTGAGTTTTGCATTGCACATTCGGTGATAATTTGAATATATATTATCAAAACGTGCGTGGATTGCGCACTAAAACCAATTTATTCTATAATAACTTGTTGCTTTCCACGTACGACATAGTCTGCCTGAGTGAAACTTGGTTGCTACCTGGTGTTTTTAACACTGAATTATTTGATCATAAGTACAGTGTTTACAGATGTGACCGCGACTACGCATCTAGATCTGATACATTGGGGGGTGGAGTTCTCATTGCAATTAGAAGGGGTATTGTAGTTAATGATATAAACATATCTCGTTCAAATGGTTCTAAATCTGCCGATATTATTTCCTTAAATATACGCCTTAAGAAAAAAAACACAGCAATTACGACTCAGGTTATACACTTGCTATTTTCCACAATGCACGTCGCACCACAATGATCTGGTTGAATTTTTCGATCAAGTATCACAAAGTATCACTGATCATCCATGTGACTACTTTCTCTTAACTGGTGACTTTAACATTAGGAATGCTCAGTGGTCTGCTGGGCAGGGACCATGCGCTGACTTGGATTCTAACCACCCTGATAGTCTTGTTGGTGCATTATTAGGATTTCTATCTTTCGGTAACCTTGTACAGTATAATCTTGTACCAAACAAAAATAATAGACATTTGGACCTCGTATTAAGTAACTGTGAATGTAAGGTAATTAAGTCCATGTTTCCTTTAGTGCATGAGGACGACCACCACCCTGCCCTTGATATTTCCTTAGTTAACTTCTTTCCACAGACACTTCGCTCCCCACCGAATACTTATCGTTTTTTTAGGGGTGCAAACTATGATCAAATAAATATTGCTTTGTCTCAGGTGGATTGGTATGGTACACTTAATTGCGAACAGGACATAAATATATCCGTAGCCAGGTTCTATGATATAATTGATAAAGTAGTTAGCGAGCAGGTTCCTTTGAAAAAGTCAGTTGATCGTTGCAGGTATCCTATTTGGTATTCTCCGGCATTGATTAAAATAATCAAAGAAAAAACGAAATATCATTCAAAATGGAAACGTTACGGTAATTATAGTGATTATTGTAGCTTTTCATTATTGAGGGACAGGGCTAAGAAGGTCAGTATGGAATGCTATAATTCATTTATTGCAAAGTCTGAAGATAATATCAAAAATAATAGCAAACACTTTTGGACCTACGTAAAATCTAAAAAATCGTCTGACACCATGCCGGATAACTTATATTTAGGTAATGTAACTTCTTTTGATGGTAAAGAGATTAGTGACCTTTTCAATGTACACTTTCATTCAGTTTTTGAAAGGCATGATGCGCAAATATCATCATCATCCTGGTCTGTGCACTATTCGAATGCTCTTAATCTCAGCAATATATTTATTTCATTCAATACTATTGTACAGTATATTAAATCTATTGATGTAAATAAAGGCAGCGGCCCTGATGGGATCCCTCCACTGTTTCTGCATAGATGTATCAAAACCATTGCACTTCCTTTATACCTGTTATTTAATCTCTCATTGCGATCTGGTAGTATGCCATTAGCATGGAAACGTTCTTATGTAGTACCTATATTCAAGAATGGCGATAAGCATGACATCACAAATTACAGGCCTATCTCTAAATTAAGTGTAATACCTAAACTGTTTGAGCGAATCGTTTGTGATATAATAACACCGTTAGTAAAGCCACTAATAATACCGGAGCAGCATGGATTTGTTCCCAAAAAGTCAACTGAAACAAATCTCTGCGAATACATTGATTATATAGCTACTGCCATGGATGATGGCCATCAGGTCGATGTCGTGTATACCGACTACTCAAAAGCTTTTGATAAAATTTCCCATAGACTGTTAATACGCAAACTTGAGTACATCGGTATACATGGCGATCTGCTGCGGTGGCTGGATTCTTATTTGAGGGACCGCAGTCAAGCAGTAACGGTGAAGGGGTTTTGCTCATCGTTTATGCCTGTAACATCTGGCGTTCCCCAGGGCTCGCATCTCGGACCTCTCTTATTTAACTTATATATAAATGATGTATTTAAAATATTTAAAAACTCTAAATTTATTCTTTACGCAGATGATAAGAAAATTTATAAAACTATAATTAAACTTGAAGACTGCCTAGAACTACAAAACGATATCAATAGCCTATGTGATTACTGCGAAAGAAATTATTTGTTCCTTAATGTAAAAAAGTGCAATATTATAACATTTACTAGAAAAAAGAATTCAATAATATATAATTACAAAATTAATAATAAACATATTGATAGAGTGTCTGAGGTGCGGGATCTTGGAGTAATGCTTGACAGTAAACTTATCCTAGACTCACAAATTACTGCCATGACCAATAAGGCATTTCGCATGTTAGGATTCGTACTGAGAGTTAGTAAAGATTTTAAGCATCAATCTACCCTGTTACTCCTTTATAAGACCCTCGTGAGGTCAATACTTGAATATGCCTCTGCTGCTTGGAATCCCCAGTATGAAATTTATATTCAACAAATGCAAAGAGTGCAGAATAAATTTATTAAACATATGAATTGGCGATTTAACTTCAGCTCGGAGTATACACCTAGGCTGCTCAGTTTACAGGAACGTCGCACAGAACGGGATCTAGTATTTTTATATAAAATTATTAGAGGCCAACTAGACTCCCCTTATCTTCTCAGCAAAATAAGGTTCGGATGTCCACGCATAAATGCACGCAAAAGATCTCTCTTCCATACTGGTCTCTCACGAACCAATTATGGTAAGAATATTTTTATCAAACGAGCATGTAGTACGTACAACAATATGGTTTCTCTTGAAGTAAATCATGATCTGGATATTTTTCACCTTTCTCTACCTAAATTCAAAATCTATATAAATAATAATTTGGCATCTAAATAATATTTAGTATTTTACATAGTTCTCTTTTTTGCTTACTTTTAAATGTATAAAGTAGAAATGTTAAGCATCTAAATTAAAATTAAAATAATTTATGAATCCTGTATAAATCTCATACTTAAGTTTAGTAAAAGTTGTTGTGAGCTTTCAAAATTGTTTAATAATCTGTGGAAACTGTATCTGGATACTGTTGTAACTAAATCTCATAGTTATGTTTGTAAGTTAAATCTGTTTGTTTCCCAAATAAAGTAAAATAAAAAATAAATAAAATAAACCCAAGTGTCCTTAGATGTTTTAATGTGTTAGTATAAATGTGCTTAAATGTGTTAGTATATAAAATAGCGGAATTTAGCGATAAATTGTAATCCATATTTTTTTTAATTAAGGTCATCGAAATGAATGCTTTTATAAATGGTTTACAAAACTATGATTTGCACTTGTATGTTTAAATAAAATTTGGAATGAGAAATGCTAAAATGAATCATCATTATAAAAAGCCCAGCCTTAGCGGATCTTAATGTTTATTCATCTCGGCTGTTGGTTTCTTATGTCTTTTTCTAATTACGTGCCATTTTTCTTTTTAAGACATGATACATGTAATGAAACAGTATACTATTAATTATTTTATTGTAGAGTGCCGGAAGGAGTACTCCGAGAAGGGCTCATGATAATTGTAAAAAAAATAATTGACGTTTATATTTTACCCATGCGGGCAGGATTGTGTATTTTGAGGGGTGCTTATAATTTAGAAACTTAATTTGGTTTTGTGGTGCGCAGTTGTGAAGTCAAGCTCGAGAATTGTGGTTCTAATGATAAGAAAAAAATATTTTGTTACTTTAATAGTATTAGCCCATAAATGTCCCATTGCTGGGCACAGGCCTCTTCTCATATAGAGAGGGAACGAGCATTGATCACCACGCTTGCTCATTGCGGGTTGGCGATTTCAGATTCAAATTTTGGAATCCAGGTTTCCTTACGATGTTTTCCTTCACCGATTGTCAATGAATGTTTAAGAAAGTACATATAACTTCGAAAAATTGGTAATTGCCCGTAATGGATTCGAAATTGCAACCTTGTGCATACAAATCCGTTCATTGAACTACAAGGCCACTGTTACTTTACTTTTAATTACAACATGGGTTCGTATCTTCTTCTTTTTTTTTGTTTGTTAAATGACTCCCGCACTAAGGAATTTAATCCTTGTGTCGTGGGGTTTCACAAACATTCAAATCACATGCACAAAGAACACCCAGACTTGAAACACGCATTTGTGGGTCACACTAATGCTTGTCCCATGCGGGGATCGAACCTGCGGCACGTCGCGCACAGAGGTAATTGGCGTGGTGACCTATATCACTCGGCTAACCGTGCAGTCGAATCTAACGTTCCCTTTTAAGGAATAAACAAATAAAGAGGAAAAAAAACGAATACTCATAATGGTGTTTATATTACGAGTCCAATTTGGGAGCGGCATGATATGGTCGACATTATATTATATGCCACGTAACATCACCGAACGATGCAGTCAGTGTTTTAAATTGATTGGGTTTTTTGCTTTCCTAAATAGTGTTGTCTATTAGGTACGTTGGTAATGAAACCTAAATGCGTTTTATGTAGTAAATGCAGTCATAATGTGGTAAATGACTGGGTATCCGTTGATCCCGGGGAAATCGAGGGCAAGGCTCAATTTTTTAGGCACGTTTTACGTGGTTTAAGTTTTTTATTGATTCTCTTTAAATTTGAAATTATTATCTCTTACTTTAAAGTTGGTTTTTACATTTAATCGCGCGTAATCATTGTGTATTTAACCAAGCGTAATTATTTATTCTAACGTATTTAAACTGGCAAAACCTGAAGAGCAAAAATGTTTTTGTATATCTCCAACAAACGGTGTAGGTACGGGGTGTACCCAATAATTAATCCTTTGTAACAACGTATTAACCTGCGTTAACCATAAAAGATCTGACTTAAAAATACTGTGCTGGATAGTCTGCTTGATTAGCATCTAGGTAAACATCTAGATTTTCACGATGACCAATTTGGTGTTAGGAACAGTCAATCAACGAAATTGCAACCTTATAATACCTTAAGTAGAGTGCATAATTCTCTAAAGCACGCACAGCACCTGTACCAGTACGCGTGCTATCAAGACTTATCAAAGGCCTTTGATCGTGTGTCATACAACTTTTTATGGGATAAGAAAAAAAATTACCATATAATTATAGCAACTACTTCATTGAAAGAAAGATAGAAAAGGCATTTCTTGATGACCAAAGGGCGCGCACAACTACTTATTAACTAAATGTAACATATACAAAACATTCGCACTCTGGGAGTGCTGACAGAAGTGAAAATTTGAACATTTACAATATATTATGTAGGTACCTATACAGAGGTGTCGGTAACGGTAACAGTGTCGCGAGTTTAATTGATTTTTTCCATCTCAAAAAATGCCCAATGCACTTAAAGAAGTTTACACTTAAATAAAAAAACAATAACCCAATAATTATTTAACTTTACTTGAATAAAGTCATATTAATTCACTTGACATTGCACGATCTAGTCTGACAATCAAATAAGGTATCTACTCACTCAGCATAAACTGGTAACAAATTTTCAGTGATTATCTCTAGTGATATCACTGAGATGAAGCTATATAGGTACCTAACTTAAAAAATAAAAAAAAAAAAACATTTAAAATTATATACCTACTATTGATAGGAATTATTTCTTACTTATTTCATTGTTTAAATACTGGTACTGTAACCGGGTAAACGCTGGGAAATGGTCACACTTAAACCTACAGGAGTTTTGGGTGAGTCAGTGAGGTTTGATGTTTGTTACCTAAACTTTTTAACCTAAGGAATATGATTCGACTAATCAGTGAGCTTACCAGTGTCAACATCGGTTGGCACGCAGATTGGGTATGTCGCAAGGCTATGTACGTTCGTGAGCGGCTGTTAAAGAATTGGATAAAGGTAGATCACTGTTATACCCCAGTTCCTTAGGTCATGGTAACTTTACAAGCAACTTGTTTTGATTTAAGCTTCCCATTTCACCATTGTGTCAGAAGACGCAATCGAAATTAGGACCTACCTAATATATTGCACAGAAAACATGTTGTATTTTAATCTCTATATGCACAAAAACTGCACATCATATACTGCGGGAGTGTAGCCTGTTGCAGAATGAATGCAGCGCTTTGTTAGGTATCTTAAATACTACGTCCGGTGTTGATTATGAGGACCTTGTTGCTACTACAGCAAATTTCCCTGCTTTCAGACGCTTTACTTTTAAATTTTATCCGTGGTGTTTGGCCCAACTCAGTTGCTGATCCCGATGATCTTTTCTGTTTATCTCCAGCTTGCATTATCTACTCCTCCTATTTAATACTTCCGATTAATTTCTTTGCGGATTCCAAGATAAGATAGTCAATCGTTACCCTAAGACACACCGAACTTAAGTGTCTGGGTGATATTTATTGGTTAACATAGTAAATCCTGGCTAACAGGAGTTGCAATGATGGGCATGTGTAGTGGGCTTGTTCCAAGGAACAAACACAATATAAACATGAGTATGTATGAACAACATAAGTTATGCAGAAGATATGGTGGTCCTATGGCCATCGGTTGAAGCCTTACGCGGCCTATGGGCTCAGGTATGTAATGCAAAGAAGACTAAAACAATGGTGTTTCAGGTAAATTTAAAATCCACCACACCATTGGTGTCTTTGTATGGTACCTACCTACCTTTTTTTCGGTGTGAAAAGCTAATGACTTTAACCCAGTCGGAACTGGGACTTGCAAAGACTAACACCACCCCGGTCCCGTCCTTGCCCTTGCCGGCTCTGTCTACATCATTTAAAGAGGGATTCTCAGTTTAATAGGATATTGAGCATAAGGCATTGTCTGTTCTCTGTAAGTACATGTACAGGCGTTGTGGGCATTTAGGTATCTGCTACACATCTAAGTAAATTTTGAATCAAAAGAGGTATAATATAATGTCCTCCTTACCGAATTTCAGCCACGGCGGCTTCTCTCAACAGAGAGCCATCTGCGCGGGAGATATTTTAGTGCACGAGTGTATGCGCGAACACAGTTGCACTCTCTATTCCTTCACTCTCATATTCCGATGGGACGGCAATCCGATACGACCGCAGAGAGATCAGGCGCAGGACCAACGGCTTTACGTGCTTTCCGAGGAACTTCCTGACTCCGAGCTGAGCTGTACTGAGTATTTTAAATGAAAAACCCAGTAACTATTTTTTTTAGGTACATAACATTGGTAAAAGAAAGTAATTTGAAATTAAAGTAGAACTATTGTCAATAACGTATTTTTAACTAAATGCAGAATCAAAAACCGATTTGATTTTTTTATTTGTTTGAAAGGGTCCCTCTGGTGGTCCCCATGGGAACATCAGGTCAGGATCTGATGATGAAACCCCAGGGAAATCGAGGGCAAAGCTCATTTTTATAGGCACGTATTACATGTTTCAAGATTTTATTGATGCTCTTTTAATTTGAAATGATTATCACTTACTTCGAAGTCGTTTTTTACATGTATGTGTAATCAATTATCATTTATAAACTGTACTCAAAATATACACTTACTCACTATAAATGTTCAAAAAGGTAGGCTTATAATCCTTGATCAAGAAAGACTAACAACTAACAGAATACTACACCTTTTTTTTTTGTTACGGCGAGAAAATTTAATGGCTTCAACCCACGCCGAGAGCACGACGTGGGGATATTCTTGACTTGCACCGTCTAAAAACACCCCGGTCCCGTCCTTGCCTTTTCCGGAGTCCAGGGTTCGCTAAAGCATGCTCGGCGCGGCGACCTAAAGCCAGCTGCCCAAGGTGCGCGATATCACGGATCACCCATCACGTTGAGAATCAAATTTATGGTATACTTCGACTCGCAGTGGATTACGACAGACTGGTCCAATCGAGTCTGTGCTGTCGCTGCAGGGCGATCCGCAATATCGCGCACCGTGGAAGTCGGGTTATTATAGTTTGCTAGTATGGTAGTGAGGGTAATAGATTAGTGGCGCTTGATACGTCTGGGTGTCTTCATCCCATAGAACAAGCAACAGATTCAGTCGGTGAATACATAGAGTATTCACCGACTGAATCTGTTGCTTGTTCTATACATTAGAATACACTTAAGCCTAGACAAATTTATTGATTTTCCAAAGTCTTTTTTGCGTTATTTGACTGCATATTCAGTAACGGCATGCTTTCAATCATGTCATTGCTGAATATGGCCATAACTCAAAAAGGGCTAACATATTTAAAAAGGAACATTTTAAGGATGATCAAATTGTTGTTGATTGTATGTGTGTGTGTGTGTGTTATTAAGAAACGTTCCTAAAGGTGACAAAAGCTAGTATAAAAATACGAGTACCTACTTGCTAATACCAATGTTAAACAGCTGTCCTTAAGAATTGGTCTGAAAAAAAGTAAAAAAAAAGAAAGAAAGAAAAATATAATTTTTGTCACATAATAAGGCGCGTAATTCGCAAACAGAAACAAAAGAAAAAAAACATGCTCCTTAAAACTATATGGTTAATTAGTTTTGAACCCCGAACTTCGGCAAGGACGGGACCGGGGTGTTTTTCTTGCAAGTGCAAGTAACCCCACGTCGTGCCCTCCGCGTGGGTTGAAGTCATTTGATTTTCACATCGTAACAAAAAAAACCTAGCGTAACTAACGTAGATTATATTAAACGTGACGCAAATACGTTAAGGTATATCTAGCAATATCTAGTAAAAGCTGGATTTTAAACACGCAGATCAAACTACATACACAGTTGTCCGGTTGCCATAGCACAGGCTCTGCCTAGTTTGGGATCGGATGACCGTGTGTGAGATGTCCCAAGATATTATTATTATTATTATTTCCTTTATTCAATTTATAAACATATAAAATACATTTTTAAATATACATTAAAAAAAAAAAAAAACATACATTTAAAAATATAAAATACAGTCTCCAACCGGCATCGGAAACAGGGTTCAAGCTGCCGGTGGTTAGGGTCCCAGAGAGAGGAACCTCCTCACGATACGCGCCGTGTCCAGAAGTACCGCTTTCTGAATCAAACCCTTGACCCAGATGCCTAACGAGAGCCTCTGAAGGTGTTGGTCGAGGCTCTTGGCTATTAAGCCGTTGGCTGTCACGACTATCGGGACAATGATTGCTGAGTCCACCTCCCACATGTCGACAACCTCGTGCGCTAAATCCAAATATTTTATTTGTTTTTCTTTTTCAGCCTTCACGAGGTTCTCGTCATGGGGGATAGTGATATCAACAATCATTGCCCGGCGCTCTGATCGATCTATCACCACTATATCAGGCTTATTGGCTACAATAGTCCTGTCAGTGATGATAGATCGATCCCAGTACAATGTGACACGACCATTTTCGAGAACTGGGTCGGGAACATACTTGTAGTACGGCATCTCAGATTCCACAAGTTTGTATTTCAGAGCAAGCTGCTGGTGGATAATCCTGGCCACTTGGTTATGTCTGTGCAAGTATTCGCCGTTAGCAAGACGTGAACAACCGGAAATTATATGTCTTAAGGACTCACCTGGACAGTGACATGCCCGACATATGTCGACTGTACCATCCTTTACAATATATTTCCGGTAGTTGTTCGTCATGATAACTTCATCCATAATTGCACATACAAACCCTTCGGTTTCTCCGAAGAGATCACCGAAGCGTAGCCAGGCCACGGACGCTAAGAAATCTACATCAGGCCCATGAAGGGTCCGATAATAGCGCCCGTGTAGCTCCTTGCTTTGCCATACATCTTTGCGATCTTTGACACTCAGTACTACAGGTTTGTGCCAGTTCTCTTTGCCTAAGGAGAGCGGAGTGAGGCCCTTATCCACTACCACCACATCTCGATGCATCCCCACGTCAACTTGGAGGAAGTACTCCCTGAGGTTACATACCTCGCGATTATGGAGGGTCTTAGCATTCAAAAAGCCTCGACCCCCACATTTTCGCGGGATATATAACCTCATTACCGAAGACCGTGGGTGGTGCATTCGATTTGCGGTCAGTAGTGTTCGGACTCTCCTATCCAAGGCGTCTAACTCAGTCTGAGTCCACTTGAGTACACCAAAGGAGTACATCAACACTGGCATGACCCAACCATTAAAGGCACGCACTTTGTTGCCCCCTGACAAAAGACTTTTCAGTACTTTGTTCAGGCGGCCAAAGAAACGTGTCTGTAATGATTGTTTCATGTCAGCAACGTTGATGCCTAACGCCTCTGACATACCCAAGTACTTGTAGGTCTCCGTTGCAGAGAGTGACCTTAGGTTTATAGAATCCGAGAGCTGTATGCCCTGGGATTCCATAATCCCGCCTCGTTTTACATGCATGACTGCACATTTGTCAACACCAAATTCCATTCTGATGGAATTACTGAAGCTTTCAGTGATCTTCAGTAACTTCATCAGTTGCAATTTGTTGGTGGCAAAAAGTTTAAGATCATCCATGTATAACAAGTGGGAGATTACCTGGCTTCCTCTCCGCAACGAATAGCCTAGCCTTGAATTCTCAAGCAGAGTGCTTAGAGGATTCAAGGCCAAACAGAACCACAGTGGGCTCAAACTGTCACCCTGGAATATTCCCCGCTCAATCCTGATTGTTTCACCACTCTGTTGGATATCCCGACATCCTGGATAGTGAAGCACCGTACTCCACTGCCGCATACATGACACTAAGAAGGTGCGTAAAGTTGTATTAATTTTATACAACTCCAGCACCCTCATGAGCCATGTATGCGGCACCGAATCGTAGGCCTTCTTATAATCTATCCAACATGTCGACAGATCTTTTTTAGAGCGGCGAACCTGTTGGCAAATAGTCGTGTCAATAAGGAGTAGCTCCTTAGTACCACGGGACCCATTCCTACATCCATTCTGAGAGGCAGACATTGCAGAATTACTATCAATATGATCGTTAATCTTTGCCCTCAGAATGGATGTAAGAAGTTTATAAATCGTTGGTAGGCAGGTGATCGGCCTATAATTCTTAGGGTCCGTGGTACTACCTGTTTTGTGGAGCAGATGGGTAGAGCCTATGGTTAGGAACTGTGGGAGCGAGCCCGATTCTATGGCAGATTGGAATTGGGACGCTAAGCAACCATGTGAACTCCGTAGCCACTTTAACCAAAAGTTCTGCAGTCCGTCCGGTCCTGGTGCTTTCCAGTTAGACATCGGACGGACTGCATTAGCTACGTCTTGGGGGCTGATACTGATAGCCCCCATCTCTTCTATAGGTTCACATGATTGCTCCACCTCTCGCATCCAATCGCCTTCAGAGTGGGTGACAGGCACCGACCAGATGTTGCGCCAAAACGAATTAGTGACGTCATCATCCGGCAGGTGCCCATCATCCACACCTTGAACAGGTCGCTCCCATGTTCTATATACCCATCTTTGGTCTTTTTGGAACATGCGATTCAGGAGGAATCGTTCCACCCGACATTTATAGCGTCGAATACGGTTCGCCCATGCATATACTTTTTGTTTAAATAGATCGATGCGCTCTGTAAGGCGGGCAGTATATTCACTGGGGCTAATACTAGTCCCAGCAAATGCACGCCTTACAAAGCGCATCACACGGGGTCGAGTATTGCCGTCTCTAAAAGCTAGAAGTTTTGCAATGAGTGTCCTAGCCTCAGCAATACGCTGCTCGATCCTGCACTGCCAAGCTGGTACGGCTGGTTTTGGTCGTGTAGCTATGCTACTATGACAAATTGTAACATTAGCTACACGACATGCCGTAAGAGCCGCACAGTACAGAATTGAGTGCGTGTCCCTGAGGTCTTCACTGCTCTCAAAGTAATTAGGGAGCAGTGAATCTAGGGCACCCATTACCGCTTTGTTGCGTTTATGCATGGGCAAACGAGGTATTCGAGGCCTATGTTCGGGAGGTGAAGTCCGATACTCCCGAATCGCATCCTCCAATGTACTCCTTATTAATTCATTGTACTGAGTACTTACAGTTATAGGCCTGTCGTCATTTTCCCCGTCCAGTGAGCTTGCACATGGTGTGCAAGGAACTGCTACTGCCACTGTTATCGGGGCACTGACGACATGACTATTCTGCATTTCAGAGCGCAATCGCTCAAGCGTCACGTCATCCAGCCTGTGATTGCGTTGGATGACCCGCACCTGATCCGACAGTCGTTGAGCCGATACGTTGACATCTGGTTCAAGAGCCTGAAACATAGACAGACATTATTATTATTATTATTATACTCATGTCATAATTTGGTATGTGACGTTAGTAGGTACAAATATTCTTAGGAAGCAGAAACTTGAGTAACCATTACGTATAATAGGTGGACTTTTTGTACACTACTTTAATCATTCTTAATAGACAATGCCAAAGACGCAAAGAAACTCGCAAAGCACTTACTACACCAAAAATAAAGTCCTAGGGGATTCAATTTCTGGATAATGGACTATCCACACACATCCGTGCCGTGCCAGAGACTTGACCGGAGCGTGGCCGCGGCGGGACTGTGCAACCAAGTCCCAGGGGCTGTGTATTCATACACTTCAGTGATGTGATCAGGCCATGGACAGAGGATCTTCAATCTATGCATGTCCTTCCATGTAATGGACTTTCCACACACATCCTCGGCGTCCCAGAGATGTGACCGGAGCGTAGCGAGACCGCGCTCCCGAGACCTCTGTCTGTTTACACATGTCAGTGATTTGCCCGAGTTATGGACAGACCGAGGCCTTCCATCTATGTATGTCTTTCCATATAATGGCCTATCCATACACATCCGTAGCGTGCTAGAGACGTGACCAGAGCATCGCCGTGGAAAGACTGTGCATACGAGTCCCGTCAGTCCTGTCTGGCCATACAAGTCATGCAGTGATGTGACCGGGCCGTGTACAAACTGAGGCCTTCCATCTATACATGTCCTTAAGTTATTTAGAATGGCCGTAAGCGGACCACTTTTTTTTAAACTCGTTGGTAGACCCTGTAGAGATTAGATAAGAACGTGGTACAGAGGAATTTTAGAATTTAAAAAAAAAGATTTTGTTTAAAAATTTTCGACCATCTTGACATGATAAAATGAACTTTATTGGAGGTCTTTATCACAGAATAACTTGAGTATAATAAATCGACTAGTATCGAGCAAATAGATTAGGGAAATGTGGAACTTTAGTAAAAAGCATATGGTTAGCATATAGTGGAAATCTTCATAAACGGGAAGGTAGAGTGCACGTCGTACTCATAAAGGCTCAAAACCGGCTAACGAGATTCAACCCGGACACTATCATAAAATTTAGAAGACATGCACGTATTTTCCAAAGACAAAACACACACAAGCGAACAGCTCTATGTGAATGATATCTTACTAACGGTGCCCCGCGGTTTCACCCGCGTAAGTAGTCCCTGTTCCCGTAAGACATCTATTTTTTTAGGGTTTCGTAGCCAAAGGGTAAAAACGGGACCCTATTACCTAGACTTCGCTGTCTGTCCGTCCGTCTGTCTGTATCTTCAGAACCGCGATAGCTAGACAGTTGAAATTTTCACAAATTATGTATAATATACTGAAAACAAAATAAAATAAATGTTTAAGGGGGGCCCCATATAAAATGAAAATATAAATACCAAAAATCAAGTAAGTTACATATGAAAGATGGAACCAGCCGTTCTCACACCGTCCAAATCACATTCGAGGTAGCCCTGTCAAAAAAAATAAGAATTATATATACGGATAACCTATAAACTACCTAAGAACGAAAATATTAGATAAAAAAAAAAGCGCATGACTTGAGACTTTTTTTCGTCGGTTAAAAACCATTTTCAGGTTGTTATAAGAGGACAAAGTATTACTTGTAAGGTACAAAACACTAAAGGGAATTTGTTAAATAAAACAAAGACCAAAGTATCCCGCTTTGGGTTCACTCATCGAATGAGATGTACATTCACACAGCCTTCCGTGTGGCAGGAAACATCTAATTATTATACAACGTGAAATCAAATAACTGCACCAACGAGGCTAAATTGAATAACAATTGACAAATGGCATTCAATCACGTGACAAATATATCTTTGAGAGGGATATTCAATAAAAAGGATATGACACTTGAACGGATCAAAACGACACTTCTAAATTAAATGAAGCTTAATTGAATAAACTTTGTCAATTTGTATATATGTACAAATCTGGGGGCACGGCAGTCCCCCAGATTGACCCCCACAGAGTACAGTAATGTATAGAGTGCCCCCACCAAGTGGAGGAAAATGACACTGCCGTGCCATCCTTTTCTCGAAGCCATTCAGGACATTTCGACCGTGTAACTTTGTTGTGCGTAAACCTAGAATCCTGATTTATCAGTGACCAAGAGAGCATAACATAATTTATAGATAAGTTACTCCAATTGCTTTTAATTAAGACCTTAGGTTTAAGTCAAAGTTCCTAAACTTTACTAATTTATTATGTGTATAATAACTTTCGTGAGGAGTGTTCATAATTATTTTAAACCAAGGGGTTTACTCACGAATATCTATCATAGAAACTATAAGTCGGGCGATCCCGAGAATATGCCTGAGTAAACCGCTTTGTTTTAAATTTATTATGTAGGTAAAAGCCGCACTATTCGGATATATCCGTATACTTTCCTTTCCCGATGACTTATTATGATAAAAATCAAATGATCATTATGTTAGTTTAGTTCATAGACTAGGTTCAAAATATCATCAAAATCCGATTAATACATTTTGTGTGAAAGAGTGTCAAACATTCATCGTATGTATGAAAATGAATGTTTGTCACTCTTTCTCGTAAAATCTACTGGACCTCACAAAAACCCACTTTTTATACATACAAAAACCTATCATATCTTTTACTGTAACACTGGTATAAAAGGTTTTATTTACGTCAAAAACTTGGCTTGCTATATCTACAATAACCAGAAATACAAAAATATGTGGAATTGCCATGGAAAAAACCATTTTACCAAGTGAAAAAACGAATTTAATCATGAAAAATATGGGTGAATTGTAAACATAAATACATAAGTAGCTAATGATGGTAAGAAGACGGTTTTTTAACCTGTATTACAACTAAAATACAATATTTTATAAATCTCCAGATAACCACCAATTTACCATAGTCAGGGGTACCTATTACTCATGCAACTACCCTGGAAAATAACGTACAAGAACCAAAACAACAAGCGACAAATATCCAATCTAAATATAAACGATCTAAATTGAACAACAAATATAAAACGGAAAACAGTTTAACCTAACAAGCTAACAACCCAAATCGAATGTCAACTGGAAGGATTGAACTATCAACTCTAGGACCAATCACTGCACCAATGAAACTAAATTGAAAAATTGAATAACGATCGGCAAATTGCAAATCTCTTGCAGATTAAGCCAATAACAAAATGGGCTCAATAAACTAACAACTAGGCACAATGTGAGAACTCAGTCACGAGGAACAAATTGCAAGGAAATACAAATTGACGGACAAGCAAAAAACAGCATAACAACGCACCCATATAACAAGCCCATTTTTCACTTCAGACGTATCACTGCACAAATAAATCTAAATTGCATAACTATCAACAAATTGCATACACTAGAACCAATAACGACGAAACGATCCTCAACAACAAAATTGCTCGAAATAATATCTGTAACGATGAATATCCGTTGCGAATAGGAGCTCAGAATCTGCGGGCGTCAAAATATAACACCATTTTATCCTGATCTAGTGTTTAACACTCCATTGAAGAACGAGGGGTCAGCACACGATGGTATAACAACCCGTATAGACCACTTAACTCAATAAAACTCCCCTTGGCTGACATTAAATTTAATAGTCTATGAAAAGGAACGGCGCGCGCGCAAATGGTCCTTCCTGTGAGCGAACGGAAGACGGCGATTGGCTCAATTGCGCGGCCCATTCACCAATCAGCGTTCTGATATGCTTGCAGGTCAACCTGTCCAATTTAAAATTGGTATGTGTAGTCGCAAATCTCCGGGTTATATAACTTTGTTTTTGGGTCAGGTTTTTGGCTATGCATAGATGGAGAATTTTGCGCCTTGACATTAAAATCTAAATATTTTGTGGACATCTGAGTAGATACCTAAATAAATTTTTAATTTAAATCGTTTTGCATGCAACAGAACCACTGTACGATCCTTATGAGTATTATTCGGCATCATACTATGTACACATAAACGTAACTATTGAATGGATTTGAGATTATAATTTTTTCCCCGGGGAATATAATTAAATTAAAATAAAACTGATCAAAGGCAACACTCATCGTTCGACATAGTTCACGTGTACTACCTACAGTTTTGTATCAATGAAGCCGCCTAAGCGACATAATTTTTCTAGTACGTATGTTGAACCAGGGATAGGCCTTTATTGGTTCGGACAGGGTTTTTGTTACATACTGTAGATCTGAGTAAGTTTACATCAAAATTTTCTAGTCTTCTGAATCTAGTATTATAAAACAAGTGCAACCGCGAAAAACTTCATGTATTTCTAGGTATTGTTTTCAGCAGGTATATAATGACTTGCTTGTGAACGTGGTCTGCTGAAATAAAAACGGCCTGTCTTACAGAACTGGAACTTCTCATCAAGTTTAAAATAAACGGATATTATAATGACTGCGTTTAGTACCTATGTATTGTTCATAGTAAAATTAGTCTAGTTTATAAAAAAAAAATATAGTGTTGTCAATTTTATAGCTCTACAAGAGGATATTATGTCCATAGATTTTATAGACAGATAGGTACATTAATAAAATGGGCGGTAATTTGTAGGTACTCTGAATTTTTCTGGAAGAATTCGCTTTTAGGCTCGGTATGGAGATAATAGGTTAAGTGACAATGTTTTTTAATGTCTGTCAGATAGATTAATTTATAATATTAAACACGTATTTGTTAATATTTTGCGTAACCAAAAACTTAGGAATTGAAATGTTGGATGACGTCACAATTTCAAGCATTTTATACAAAAGGATGATGTCATTAGCTCTCACTCCTGAACGGTCGATCGATCGAACTGTCATCTACCGCATTACAAATAGATCAAGTAAATTTAGGTCTCTCGTAGACAGAGTAATGACGTGTTCGATTAATTAATTTTACGAGGAACTCTAATTATTTCAATTAATCTACAACGCTCTGGCCTAATATGACACAAAATCGAGTGTGTGCTATTTTTGGGTTGAGCTTAGTGTAACAAATGTTTCGTCTAATCGTATCACAAACATCTAAGTATATAATTTTCTTCATACTATAAATTAGATGAATATGTTTTTGTTAAATTTTGTACATGATATTGTTGCCAAATTTCAGTTTTTTTTTAAATATAGGCCTTTTTTTATTTAACAAAGGCAGCTTATCTATTTGATCATTGCTGCCCCGAATTTTAGACTTTAAAAACAGGATTCGCTTTTACATAATCAGAGGAGAATTAAATTTTTAACACAAAAAAGAAGAACAAAAAGTACATAACAAACATTATATATTCAAAAAAATATATATCAAGATATTTACATGACATAATTGTTCAAAACTGTTCGACTTTCACCTCAAACGCCCCAATCTTCTGTATTTCGCTGCGGAGGACGTCGCCTGGCTTGAGGAATTCTGGGGGCTTACGGTGGACCCCCACACCGCCGGGGGTCCCGGTAAGGATTAGGTCTCCGGGCAGGAGTGTCAATACCCTGGAAAAGAGGAGGGATGTTTTTGAGCTTTATTTTGACGACTGAAGCGGCAATAGCCTAATGGTTAGGGTGACGGCCTTGTGATCGAGAGGTCGCAGGTTCGATCCCACCCATTCCACTATTGACGTGAACCCACTCCAGATACAAGCATATTTAGCTTAGTTGGAGGGGTTAACAAGATTGCTAGTAATGAGAATTCCACCCACATTGCTAGTAAACTTTAAAAAAGAAAAAAAAATAGGTATGAGATAAGGGTGATATTAATTTGTTAGCGGTTAAAAATTATAATGTTGTTTAATTTGCAGGTTTGGAATTTCAGCGACCTTACGCACGACTAGCACCTCTAGTGGCGAATTTATACGCATTAGCCTTGTTTGCACAATATGTGTACATATGTTAGTTATTGTAGGGTTCTAGATAAAAGAGACATATTTTATAAGTGTATATATTTGTCTACATCTCTCAAAAACCTTTATATTATAAAAAAAGAAAACATATTAAACATATATTTTCTTGGATCTAATCTTTAAAGTTACCTAAGCAGTGCAAGTTTTAGTAAAACCATTGAATTTCACTGTGAAAAAACACCAATGGACTTGTCATAAGAGGAAAGGCGGTCGTAGAGACCTGAAATATCGCTGTAGCACGGCACACGGCGACAACCGCAGATCGGACCGTAAAAAAGTTATTGGCTCTCGTCTATTTCCTCCTCCAACATTAAACTAATTTAAAAGGTATCGTATATACTAAGTAAGAAGAATATAGACTATGCTCTTTATTTTCCTTTATATCAATAGTTGTCAAATTCGTACACTAGGCCTCTGAAAACAGCGATCAAATGGGAATTTTTTAGAGTTCTAGTGATCATCATCATCATCAGTAACATACTTATATATTTCTAAATACATAAATATTATAGATAAATTACACTCAGACACAGAACAAATCGTGCTCATCACACAAAGATTTGTCCTGCGTAGGAATCGAACCCATGACCTCTAGGTTAGCAGTCAGGGTCACTTACCACTAGACCAACAGGCCCGTCGACTTTCTATTATTTGTATTTAATTACAAATATTCGATCCGCATGCGTTAATGCGTGACAAATAATTAAAATTATAAGTGTTTTATTAGGCTTATACTCACGACGTAAGCCTCTCAATAATAGCAGGTATAGTGTGTATCAGGTTGCAGGTGTTGCTTGATTGTTTCTCCACGCCGTTCAGGGTGCACTTGATGTCCAGCTTGTGTGGGTCGCCGGCCTCGTCGCTACTTAAGATGCAGGGACCGATGGGGCAGAAAGTGTCTTGAGACTGTTAAAAACAGTTTTATTTATTTAATAGGAGGGTTATTTGTAAAACAAATATAGGTAGGTTTGTAAGTAAGCTAAATAAAAAAGGAATGTAGGGAAGACTTGCGGACCAAATGAAATACGAGCGAATTTGCCATTTTTAGGGTTCCCTAAAAAGTTTGCTGATCAGCAGAGCTATTAGCTATGGCAGTTGCCAACGACAGCGATAATTGCTTTATAAAAAACACTGTGAAAACACAAATTTGGTATCGTCTAACTTCGGTGACTAACTAGATCTACTACAACGTAGTTGTTTACCGACTTTAGACGATACTTAATTTGCGTTTTTACCGTTATTTTTATCTAGTAAACATTGCTTAGGTTGTTAACAGGAGATAGTGAATAGGCCTACAGATCGTTACGGTTAAATATTTCCGGCTAAACGGTTCCGTACCTCAAATGGGAAAAAAGCACCCTTAAAGGATGTCGTTTGATGACCCTCTGTCTGTCTGTCAACCGCACAGTTCAGTTTGTTATTGGAGATTTAACTGTGACGATCAGCAAACTTTGTAGGGAACCCTCGATGCGCCAGTCAGACTAGCACTTGCCGTTTTTTTTCATAGTGTTATATCAAACAGTTTATCTTGAAATCCACCACTGTTTTATTGTTTGAGTTTGTTCCTGATGGATGGATGCACTACGTGTTTGCTTATGATACAAATCTACCATTCTACCACTAAGTATCGTATAAGACTTACAACTGTCGGAAGGATACACAGATGTCTAATGATATTTTGACTGCACGGATAGCCGAGTGGTATAGGTCACCACGCCAATTATCACTGAGCGCGACGTGCTTTTTGTGCATGTGATTAAAATGTTTGTAAAACACCCCGCGGCACAAGGATTTAGTTCCTTAGTGCGGTAGTCGTTTCTTAAATAGACAAAAACTTCAAAAAGGACGAAAATATTATTACAGTTAATCATGTTAACAACCGTCCCGCCAGAAAACACAATAGTTAAACTATAGAAATGTTCCTATGTGACTCACGGGACAGTGGTTAAAATGACAAAACTTTGTGATAAGAACCGTTTGACTAAGGAAACCCCATTACGGACAAAATTATTACAGCTATTTATCGGAAAATGACAAAACTGTGTTATACAACTATAAAAAAAGTCAAAGTTACCTTGCCCAATAAAAACTGTCCTCCGTTCTTCTCCTTCTGCCAATCTCTAGCGGAGATGTCTTGAGCGATAGTGTACCCTAAGATGTACTTATAAGCATCAGCCGCCTTCACATAACTGGCTCGCTTCCCGATCACGACCGCTAACTCTACCTCCCAATCGACTTTCTGTAAATAAGGTTTAAAATTGAATATTTAAAAGCAAGTTTTTTTTCGTTTTGCTGTCCAGAATAAGAGACAATATTTAAACAACAGACAATACATATTTGGTTATAATATTCTGATACACAGGAAGGGAAAAGGGTTAAAATAGGACCTTATGTATCATACAAAAAAAAATCCTCCTTTCAAGGGTTTAGCTATTTTATATCTTGTGTGTACCTATCATAGGTGACCTCTATTTAATAAGTTTCGAATAAAAAATCTCTTATATATCCCCGGTTACGGAAACGATGACGACCTCCGTGGTCGAGTGGCGTACACACCGGTTTTCAAGGTGTCGCCAGCTCTGAGGTCCCGGGTTCGATCCCCGGCCGGGTCAATGTAGAAAAAGCACTTTTCTACATTGTCTCGGGTTTGGGTGTTTGTGGTACCTTCGTTGTCTCTGAATTCCATAACGCGCGTGCTTTAGCTACTTACTTTGGGTTCAGAACAATGTATGTGATGTTGTCCACATTTATTATTATTATTCATTTTGCTTACTGTAGAATTTTCTTCGTTTTGCTTAGAAAATTCTACCGTCCATAAGCAAATCAAATCGTTTCTTCAGGAAATTCTATCGTCGGTAAGCAAAACGACACGTTTCTTTGAATATAGGAACCGGGCTTTAGAATCAGCAAATAATCAAGACGTAGCTTATAGGTATATTTGTTCTTCGTGTATGTACCTACGTTTACATATAATTCGTTTATTCTGCAGAGGTTTTACGTAGTTAAAACTTAAACTGCACACGCAGTTGCACCCAAGACAGACAATTTAGGAGCTTGGAGATTTGTATATGTACATTAAAAATAATAAATGTGGATAACAAATCTATACTAATATTATAAAGCTGAAGAGTTTGTTTGTTTGAACGCGCTAATCTCAGGAACTACTGGTTCGAATTGAAAAATTCTTTTTGTATTGGATAGTCCGTTTATTGAGAAAGGCTATATAGCATCACGCTACGACCAATAGGAGCGGAGTATAAATGAAAAATGTTGCAAAAATGAAAAACCGTTGAAACTAAAACACGCGAACAAAGTCGCGGGGGATAGCTAGTGTATATATAAATTAAAAAGTAAAGTAAGTAGGTAAGTGGCTAAAGGCTATTAAATCAGAGGCGTCAAATGTACCACCAACACCCAGACCCAAGACAATGTATAAAAGATAATAAAGTATTTCTAATTCTGCAAGCTCTTAATGAATGAAGGCACGATATTATAAGCATAAAATTAATCGCACCATGAATGTCTGAACGGAAGACGTAAGTACAAAACTGACATTATTTCATCACGCATGCTACACCTACACGCTATGAATTACGAAGTCAATTTACTTCAATAATTGACCCCAATTTGTGCGGCGCTGAGGTCACTACAGACCTCTGTGATTCACAACGAATTTTTAACCTCGTCTACTTAAGCGTCTAGTTGAGTAAGTAGCTAGGATAGGGCGTTAAACCTGGACGTTTTGGAATTTTTATTGTTTTTTATAGTTCTTACGTTGTTGTCGCATATTTTAAGATTATTGTATTTAACATTGTATGTAACTGCTTGAGAACTCCGAGTTAGGAACTATAATGATTAGAAATTATCTTTGACTGCACGGATAGCCGAGTGGTATAGGTCACCACGCCAATTACCTCTGTGCGCGACGTGCCGCGGGTTCGATCACCGCATGGGACAAGCATTTGTGTGACCCACAAATGCTTGTTTAAGTCTGGGCGTTCTTTGTGCATGTGATTTGAATGTTTGTGAAACCCCCCGCGACACAAGGATTAAATTCCTTAGTGCGGGAGTCGTTTAAAAAAAAAAGAATAAAAAAACATGTAAAGAAAATAAACCTACCTGAACAGTCTCTGTCCTTAATCTTAGAGCTTCGTTCGGTCCTATAATAGTGCTGGAAAACTTGCTGAATATAATCGGTAACTTAGGTTGCTCCAAATTCTGTTCTTTGCAATGGTCTGCGTAGTTCAAAGCGACGCATAATATCTTGTCCACACCGTGAATTGGAGCTGCCAGTGACACTGACGATAAAGGCACGGATTTCGGATTGAGGCTCTTTATTCTATAAGAAAATAAAATTTTTAAATGTTTGACTAAACTGAAATTCCTATTGTAGGTTGGTACACATTTGAATGAGAACAGTGAAGTAAGTAATATACAAGGTAAATTTATTATCGTTGTACGAAAACTATGACCTCTATATGGGTTATAAAAAAGATTGGTATCAAAAATTCAGTAAACATTAAAAAGAAATTTTAATATGTCTATTAGGTACCGTAAAACTCTTACAACTACATTATTGAAAATCGAGTTGTTTTTTTTTCGTTCATTTGTTTAGTTTTTATACCAAGTTACGAACGTGTGTGTACGTTTTAGTAACTGATATAGAGGTCATAGTTGCATTTGTACAACGATAAAAAACTCACCTTGTATATAGAATAAACAAAAACTAGCAAGTCTTCGATATCAATGCCAAATGAAATGAAAAAATTGGTTGCCTGTAAAGTCGGTATACGGGCGAAAGTTTTACGTGACAACGACTGTCAATGTCAATGTCTGTCTCTCTCGCTCTTAGGCGGGCTAACCATGCGACGCGTGCCTCTCACTCGCTCTCATTGTGAGCGCATAACGTGAGCGGAGCGTTACCCAGTTTCTTGAAGTGTCACCCGGCAAACCAATTTATAAGACGTTGTCACGTCAAAAAGATTTATAAAGTTAGACTTGCATTTTTATATTTTTGTAAAGGTCTGCTATTAAGTTGTGCATTACAAATATTTTTTTTTAATTTTTCAACATAGGTAGTACCCACAAGACAAAGAGAAAAGTATTTGTCTTGGTTGAATAAAATATACTTATGAATGCAAAATGGTATCAACATAATACATAAAATAACAAAAATGTTATCAATAGCAGATAACATGTAGGTTACAGAAACAATGATATGGTATTTTACCCAAATTTAGATAATGTCTTGTCTACGGCAAAATGTTTTTTTTTTAAGAAATTGCTTGAGCTCAGACTTTGACTGCTTCACCGGACTTTCTACAGTAAAATGGGTTGAATAGAAATGCAGGGGTGAATAGAGAATTGTGGTTTATCACATTTTACAGATTAAAGGTATTGATTATGAGCACCCTAGACTATTAAAAAAAACTACAAAAAAGCAGTTTTTTTTATATCAAATTATACGCATATTTATTTAAAACTCACGGGATCGCCCAACTAGTTTCATACAGTCGAACAGTTCGAATCGCGACACCACCGCTGCCACGTCAGCTCATGATTAGGGACTCCTATTGAGTCTGAAACTAGTCGGGCGATCCCGAGAATATACGGGAGTAAACTGTTTTGTTTAAAATAAATAAGTTTGATAGTCTGGGTTATTCAAGGTACAACTTTAGGTCCGTTACTTTTTAGGGTCCCATACCTGAAGGGTTTCTATTACTAAACCTCTACTGTCTGTCTGTTAGTTTTACAGTTAATCCTTTTTAAAGTCACTAAAATTTAAGAACATATAAATCAGAAGTAGGTAGAACAATTGGTTTCAATATATTTATTCTGTTAAACAAATTATAACCGGAAATTCTGTTCTTTTTTTATTCTATAAGACAGGTTTAAATATTATCATAATGTAGACTTCTTTGGTTTATTATAAACTGATAAATTTTTGTACAATGCCAAATTGGAAATAATTTTATTAAAATACAGACGTACTTAAACAATATTTAAATTTATGTTAATGTCCTGTACATTAGCATTTTGGTGATAGCATTTGTATTGTAATGGCCAACATTTCCCAGTTTAAGAGTATTCAAAACTAACAAAATATGACCCTGAACATGCTAGAAATTTTTTGTAAACTTTTAATTTAACTGAATATTTGTAAATACTTTGCAAACAAACAAAAATCAAATGAGGCACAAAATATGAGTAAATGCCAATATTTCTTTGGGATAAAAACAAGTCTGTCATTTGATGCATATTAGGTACTTAAAAATGTCAAGTCATGATAACACAATAGATAACAAATTTGGTTAGAATCTATTTGTGGTACCTACCTTTAACTTTAAGTCCTGAATCTATGTTTCATTATAAAAATAATCTCATTATAGGTACCTACTATTATTTAATTTTGGCAGAGGTTTCACATTAATATGAAAAATAGCAAGAATTAAAGGAAACGAGGTCAACCAATGGGTGATTCAGCTGAAACAATGACGAAAATTGGTCTAACTGAAGCTTTTGAAAATGCATGTTTAATTGTAGTGCAATACAACTAGGTATAAAGGTATTCAAGTGATGATTATTAAACACATCAATTTAAATGATGTCAGTGAGATATGACTCATAAATTACAAGAAAATATATATTAAAAAAAAGCAACAAACGAAAACAAAAAAAAGTGCAAAATGAAACTTACCTAGCAACATTTTTCAGTCGTCCTTGCCTAAGTATTTCTATCATAGTGTTGGGCATCGAACAATCAGCAGAATTTATGTCCACAACATTGCAGCCATCCATAAATCCAACCCGAATATTATTCGGGTCTTCATTATACGTAAATTGTACATATTTCATGTTCCTACAATTTGTTACGGAAAAATTTCTCGACCCGAAACTATTACTGCTGTGGCCTTTTGACAGAAAATGCGTACTTATTACACGCGCGCCTATCCGCATAGCTCTCATGATTGTGGAAATAGATAGATTATATAATTTTTGTAATGAATTTGAATTGAAGTGTTTACACGATTTCAAGGTTTGTGAGGTAACAAAGTTTTAACAGTTAAGGGCGATTTACATATCTGTTTGTAGTTGCACTGACTGGTAAGTAAAAGTACAGATCTTATGGGGATTTAGCAACAAACACGGAAGGAATACATATAGTATAAATTTACTTAACCATACTACCTACAAAATCGTATAACTTGAATACAATAATTTTATTTTTTGTTTGTTGTGATTTTGTCAATAATCCTTTACTTTCTTATCACGTCATTATTGATAGTGTTGATACCGTTCAGAAACTTCAGTGATAAGAATGATAACTGGTAATGTCAGTTGCGACTTTTGACAAGGCTTTGTTGAAAGAGGTGTTGCGAATAAGTTTCTAATGCTATAAGTGAATAAATCTCACGGAAAGGTTTCCTTAAAATAATTTAAACAGTGCCCTCACTCTTCAAATAATTTTAAATCCAATACAGTAAAAAAATAATTTTAGCGGGCACGTGACTTACTTTGAAAAGAAAAATTATTTTTGTCATTCATTGACAGTATCTTTTTTGTACTGAGTGTTGTTTGTGTGCACAGTGCCTGTTAAATGAATAACAACACCTAATTTTGCATTGGATCCCCCAGTTCTCATAAATAGGTAAAAAGAATGTATATACAACACAATAAAGTCCTAAATCTTTTGGAACAATTGAATACCAATATCTTTTAATAGATCCTATTTAATTGAATTTACTTCTCACCTCTAGAAAAGTTAATTGTTTAGTGTGCTTTGTTTCTGAACTGATTTAAAATCGAACTATTCAAGAAAGAATTAGCTAATACTCCTAGAACCTTCCAGAATTAGCACAGAAACTAATTTTTAATTTCTGACACTACGAGATATCACATTTTGTACTAAAATATTTAAAACAGTAAATACTACGAAATGAATAACAACAGATGATTTTGGTAAGGAATGACAGTGACATTATTGAGTCAGACAAGACATGATGTTTTCGTTCAGAAATTGAATCTCACAACGCCGCAGTAGTAACCGATCGAACCGAACATTTAGGTGAATACCTTTCTTTTTCTTCTTCTTTCGGTGACTGTATTATTTAGAACATTAGCAAACACGTTATAACGTATCGTGCGAACGCTTTATTTTTTTTTCTATTCCTAAACGGTACAATACTTTCAGATGTTGTGCTGTCAGAGTAGTGTCAGTGTCAGGCTGTCACTGTCATTTTCAAATGTTACTAAATCCAAATCTATAGCTAGCTTTCTATTACAGTGGAAAATATTTAGGCCGGTAAGGAAAATACTGGAAATCGCTTCTTATTCCAGTATATATTTGCGTCTCATATATTCAAGAATTCATATCCATAGGGTTCATAATGTCGTTCCTAGCTAAACAATTCGCACGCAGGGTAAGTTAATGTTGCGTATTTTGAATATCGCATCTAAAGTCCGTACTTGATTTGAATAATTGACCTAGTTGACCTTTGACTTTTTTTAAGGTGCTTACTTCAGCATTGGCATCCGTGAAAAGACAGAACTTTTCTACCAGTAAGTATTGTTTACTTTTTGATGCTGTTATATAACCTAAAAATCTCATTTTTTATCGTATTGACTGTTGTTTACGTTGTAATGCGTAGGTATATCTATTCATTACAATTAATATAACATAATAATATTTTTTTACCTTTGATCTAATTTGATGTTTATTACATTTTGTACATTAATTGTAGTCTTACCCAGTACCTATTTACATTATACAGAATACATTGTTGTTTCCTTGAACAAGTAACAAGGTCAAGAATGTATAAATAAATGATGAGCCGAAATTGTAAATTTCCAATTGCTTCTAGAAATCTTGTTAAAGTTGTATTTATGATTTTAATATCTGAACTCTGAATATCAACATTTCAGCTTCTGCGGTGTTCACCCCAAAAGTACAGAAACCTGCTCCAGACTTTGAAGCTACTGCGGTTGTGAATGGTGAATTCAACAAACTAAAATTATCAGACTACTCTGGCAAATATGTTGTGCTTATCTTCTACCCATTAGATTTGTAAGTATTACGTGTTCCTCACTCTTTGCTATGTTTATATTATAGAACACTCTTTAATTTAAAAATAATATATCCTATTAATATCATCTTTAAATAATAATATAAATAGCTCTCATACCAGCCTTCATTATCTTTCATTGACAGTAAGAGACTTGACCATAAAAAAATGTACATCTAATTTAATATTTTGCAAATCTTGAACCATAATGCATTGCTTGCTATTATTTAGTACTAGCTGTCATTGTCCTGTCAATATTTCACTTCCAGTGGATTTTTTGCAAATTTACAATTAGAAACACAACAAAAATAAACACCCAAATGGGTTGTCATTTCTAGGTGATATTCTATCACAATATGGCTTTGATGCATGTGGCAATTGATTTTTATTAATACAAATGGTAATTATTTTTTGTATAAATGACTTAATTAATAGAAAAAAGTGTAAGTTTCATAATTTAATTACAATTAATTTTCTTTCCCAGCACGTTTGTATGCCCAACTGAGCTGATTGCATTCAGCGACAGGTCTAAAGACTTCACCGGTATTGACTGTCAAGTGATGGGTGTGTCAACAGACTCAGAGTTCAGTCATCTTGCATGGACCAACACTCCGAGGAAGGTATGTTTTGATGTGTCTTATCTTTATTGTAATTGGTAGTTAACTGTTTCTTTTGACTACTTGGTATAGTCAATAGATTTTATATGCGTTAGGTTGGATACCTAATTGCGCGCTTACATTAGTTCGGTTCCATCGAATTCGGCCGCTTTTGGTTTAACCAAATTGGGTTGGTAACATTGGTTGGTTCACCGAATTCGGCGACCGCATTTGATTAACTGGTCTCACTCTCATCACCGATTACTGTTTAGACTAATCAGTCACTAAATACGAGCTGTATCTGTATAATTAATTCATGATGGTCTAACCAAATAATGTAAATGCATCATTATAGGAAATATTTTTACTATAATTTTATATTCCCTAGTGTTAAGAGGGTGTAACTAAACAAATAAGCATATTATAAAAAAGTGCATATTCACTATTTCTATATACAGGGTTACATAGTTGAATACTGGCCAAGACTTCAGCTGATAGTCTTATCTTCAGTTATTAGAGCATTTGTTCAAAAAGAGATAAATTCTGTCCTAAAAATAAATTATATAGGGCATTTTGCTTCTCTGTTTGTGAAATGCACTTTGCTCATATTATGTTTGTAATGAAAATGATAATAATTGTTTATTATCTAATGATTATTTTTTATTATTTAATGACGACCTCCGCGGTCGAGTGGCGTACACCGGCCGGTTTTCAAGGTGTCGCCAGCTCTGAGGTCCCGGGTTCGATCCCCGAACAGGTCAATGTAGAAAACCACTTTTCTACACTGTCTCGGGTCTGGGTGTTTGTGGTACCTTCATTGTCTCTGAATTTCTATACCACAAGTGCTTTAGCTACTTACTTTGGGTTCAGAGCAATGTATGTGATGTTGTCCACATTTATTTACTTATTACTTCAGGATGGTGGTCTAGGCAAGTTAGACATCCCACTTCTGGCTGACTACAAGAAGCAGATGTCAAAAGATTACGATGTTCTTCTCGACGAAGGTTTTGCCCTCAGAGGTAATCAGATAATACATAAAAGAATAAATAACGCCAAATATATGGTTATCGATTTTCCCTTAATGTCAATCAAACACTTAAAAACTTCTTTTTCTTTGCCGCAGCCCGCCCCGTCTTCGCATGGGTATTTAACAAAAAAAAACAAAATTAAAAAATATAATATACTCTATGTCACCCGGGAATTGTGTAGCTTCCCAACAGTGAAAGAATTTTTTAAATCAGTTCAATAGTTTCGGAACCAAACAAACAAACAATCAATCAAATCTTTTCTTTTTACAATATTAGTATAGATATAGATCTAAAGAGTTCATTTGTTTTGAACTTGCTAATCTTTGGAACAATAATACACATTAGACTTTTTTTCTTACATTTGAAATCCAATATTCGAGCAAATTTTCAGGTTGTTTAGCATCACAATTATAAAATTAGAGCACGTGCTATACGCACAATGGCCCTACTAGTAAAACTATCTAGAACTCGTGGAAATTAGCGAATGCAGTCACAAGACACAGCTCGTTATAGTCAAACATTTTATTTTACAGGTCTTTTCGTCATCGACAGAAAGGGCATCCTAAGGCATATGTCGGTCAACGACCTGCCCGTCGGTAGATCAGTGGACGAGACACTCAGGCTGGTGAAAGCTTTCCAGTTCGCTGACAAACACGGAGAAGGTAAGGTTCTTGTATAGTAACTAGCGCCACAAAACTCTGACATTATTTTAACGTCAATATGCGCACTGAGAGGCAGAAGAGATGGTGTTATTATTTATTTTAGTTTAAAAAAAAAAGAATTTCTTCTATTTGAGAATTAATGGTTATTTGACATTGTAAATCTCATTTTTTTATTTTGATGTTATATTTTGTAGTGTTAAGACGCTGTAATTTACTTTTATTCTTCTACTTTTCTGATGATGTTGGTTGTGGAAGCCCCAGCATCTGGAACAGTTTTCATTAATTTGTCATATTGCCGACGTTTTAACGCCTTTGCTGGTGTCACGCTCATGGGTAGATTTCCATAAAATCCGTTAAAAAATATTGTAATGTAATTTAATATAAACTGGGGAATACTTTTTTAGGTAGGTCTTGCAGTAATTGTGATATTTAAATTAATTAACTTATTTATTTTCCAGTATGTCCCGCCAATTGGAACCCAGAAACAAACGCCGACACCATCAAACCTGACCCACAAGGAAGCAAGGAGTACTTCCAAAAAGCCAACTAATTGTCTCGCATACCAGTATTTGTAATTTGAACCCTACGCATTTATATGTAAGAGTAAATTTGCTTTACAATAAGAAAAATCCTTCTATTCATTTTTGATAGAAGGATGGTTGTGTTTTTAAATATCTGGAATTTAATGAGGTTCAGGTTTTCATATAATTTGATCATTATTTTCTGGGAAAATAGTGGAGCGGATTATGAATGTTATTGAGTTTACATTTTTATGAGTTGAATATTGTCAGTAAATATTTTAATGAGTATTATCTTGTATTTTATTTATGGTAACACAGGTGTAAGCCCCCTAGTGTATATAATGCGGTATAAGATTATTTTTATTATTATTATTAATGACTAGCTGTCCCCCGCGACTTTGTTCGCGTGTTTTAGTTTCAACGGTTTTTCATTTTTGTAACATTTTTCATTTATGCTCCGCTCCTATTGGTCGTAGCGTGATGTTATATAGCCTATAGCCTTCCTCAATAAACGGACTATCCAATACAAAAATAATTTTTTAATCAAACCAAGTAGTTCCTGAGATTAGCGCGTTCAAAAAACAAACTCTTCAGCTTTATAATATTAGTATAGATTACTAGTAATAATCATTACTTCAACATTTGGTAAATGAAACATATTTATACCTATTATTGAAGTCGGTAGCGAATACCTACCTATGGGCTTGATAACGACTTAAATGTGAATGGTTTGGTGCCCAATTGAAGTTAGTGTTGGATACCTATTTGGCTTGGCACCGACTATAAACAGATCAGTAGATAACTTAACAATTAAGATAACTGCCTATTTCTCAAGTAATATCTGCCCGCAAACCTGCTTTAGAAGTGGTAAATCGTTGGTTATGTAGGTACTTACTGAAATGTTTTTTTCCGTTTATTGAATTGTCGAATGGATTTTCGGATATTTACTCAGTTTTAAACAAAGATCTTTCTGATTGAATAAACTCTTCAATCCTTCACACCTGCAACCGAGTACCTTGCTGTACTTGACCGATTTTCTTACATCAACAAAATATTAAGGTTTTGACAAGTAAACCTTTCACTTGTTACATATGAAAGACAACCTAATAAGGTGACACTTATTAGGTTGTCCTTCTCAGACGACTCTCACACGGCACCAAACACGCTGCCTCCGCGTTTCAAAGGCAGTTATCCTATATCATTAAACGATTTCCTTACAGAAATAATTTCCTTTGTAGTGTTGGTAGTCAGTGGCCCAAATGCGGTGTGCTTTATGTGCCATTAAGGCGATACACAAATTTTTTAGCTATTTTCATATAGTTTTTATTTAGCAACTATAAAAGTTTTTGACTTGAAATTTGGTTTCTAGATTTATTTATTTTTATTTATTTTATTCATGCTAATACGGTTTAACAAACCAATTACATTAACATACATACATTAAAACACAACGACATAATTAAACAACAATAATTTAAAATACAACATAAAATTAAAAATCAGATTACAAACAGTAAAGATGTAAAGCAAGACATTTTAGATTAAATTGCTTTCGCAGAAGCATAGAAAAACAGACTTAATAGTATTAAAATCATCTGCAAACAAATCACAATTGGGGTTGGCTTCCACGAGGCTATTGAGAGCAGTCAAAACTCGAGGTATAGGGGACGACGCCCGCGACACTGTGCGACACGTAGGCACGGCTAGGAGACGGTGCCTCCGCGCGCGGAGATAGTTATTCGGAGCGTAAAGATGAATTAGCTCATTGTGGAGATCTGGAGCATCTGATATTCCCCTAGATATTTTAAGCATTATGCTCAGCTGATCAAGGGCTCTCCTAGTGTCTAACATATTATATCCAAGACATCCTACGAGATATTTGGTTGGATACAAATATGGATAATAACCTAGAGTGACCTTATAGAGAAATCTTAAAAAGGCTTTTTGAACCTTTTCAAGTAGTAGCGCATACTTTGCCTCATATGGATTCCAGACGCAGGAGCTCGCTTCCAATTTGCTTCTTACAAGCGTACTGTACAGGAGCCGTATGACATGATCGTTTCTAAAATCACGTGCGTTTCTAAGAACGAATCCAAGCCTTTTATAAGACTCTTTGGCAACGGTCGTGATATGATCGTGGAATGTCATTTTCTGATCGAATACGACACCCAAGTCTTTCATAACCGTTGATCTTGTTATCGTAGTATCATTTATTTTGTATTGATAGCATATTGGGTGCCGTATTCGGCCAAAAGTCATGACAAAGCATTTAGAGGCATTAAATTCCATCTTATTGGTGATTCCCCAACTATGAATAGCATCTATGTCTCTCTGGATAGCCTCACAGTCCGACACAGAGTTGACGCGAGCATACAATTTAAGATCGTCTGCGTACAAGAGGCATTTTGCATGTTTTGGAACAGCGGGCAGATCGTTGATCATCAAAAGAAATAATAGAGGCCCCAGGATTGAACCCTGACTCACTCCGGAGCGAGTATGGTAGGAGCTCGATTCATAAATTCCTAACCGCACATACTGCTGGCGATCACGAAGGTAATCAGCAAGTAGTCGCAGAAGGCTAGGACAAAAACCTATGGCGGCAAGCTTGGAAAGTAGGATGTCGTTATTAACGCGGTCAAAGGCTTTATGAAAATCAAAGTATAACACGTCTACCTGTCGCTTCTTGTCAAGTTGTGCAGTTATATACTCAGTTAGGGTGAGTAAATTAGTTTCCACCGACCTCCTGCGTCTAAAACCATGCTGTGCGTTGTTTAAATGGTTTTCAACCTGTGTGTAAATTAATTTGTGAAGAACATTTTCAAATATTTTTGCAGGTGAGGATAATATTGCTATGGGTCGATACTGTTCTACAGCTGCTTTATTTGAAGTTTTAGGTATCGGTGTAACACGTGAGATTTTCCATTGAAGGGGATATAAGCCTGTTCTCAATGATAAATTAAATATGTAGCATAAAGGATAAGCAAACGATTTTTTAAGATGTTTGAGGATCATAGGTGGTATACTATCTGGACCTAAAGAACTACCATTTTTAAGTTTATTTATACTATTTATAACATCGTTGTGAGTAAAATTAAAAATGTTGATATAATTACTATTGTAACTTATGTCGGAACTGTTGGAGTTTGCAGCATTTAGCTGTGGCACTTCTGTCAGGAAAACACTGCCAAAAAATGTGGCAAATGCTTCAGCCGCAGCAGCCCCCTTATAACTAACACCACGGTAATTCACACATGGTTCAAATCCACCTTTTGACCTTAATCCGCAAATGTGTCGCCAGAATTCGCGTGGATTGATTTTAATATTATCTTCTACTCGCCTTATGTATGTGCGGTAAGCTTCAGCGACCCGGTATTTTAAGGCGCTTCGAAGATCTGAAAAAGCCTTGTAGTCATTGTAGCATCTAGTATGTTTCCAGATTGTATGCAAGGTGAGTTTATGTTTGCAATCGTTAATTATTTCAGGAGTGAACCACACTGGAAAACGTTTACTGACAGTCTTTGAGCGACACTTTTTGGGCATACAATTATCGAAAATATCATAAATAATGTCGTAAAAGGCATTTACAGCGTCTGAAACGTTATTAGCCTCTAATACAGAGTCCCAAGAAATATTAGAAAATAAGGAATAAAGTTGTTCAAAATTGCATTTTTTGAAGTTCCAATCTCTCGCAGGATTTATATTACTGGGGTCTAAAGTATCTGAACAATGAGCCGATTCAAACCTTACCTCGATCTCAAGCGGAGGATGATATGCGTCGGGTAGTACAATGCAATCTGCACTTGAGACAAGTACCTCGTGCAGGCTTTCCCGAACCAGTACAACATCCAACATACCTCCATGAAGATTCAGAATAACATTTTTATCAACTAGTGAACAGAATGACAAAAAATAAGAGTAATAGTTAACAATATTCACAGACGCACTCTTTAAATTGAGATCACCCAATATAATTACTAAACCTTTAAAGTCATTCACAAAACTTTCAGTTTTACAGAACCAACGCATATATTCGTCATCACTAGCACTGGGCTTTATGTAAACAACACATACAAGGAATGAACGACCATGCCATGTGAAGGATGCCCACAGGTCCTCGCCGCAGTCAGTTTCGTACTCTTGTCTCCTGCGTAATATGACAGGAGTTCGTGCTGCATGCAGGACACCTCCGCATGGCGTATTTCTATCTCGACGCAGAACGTTCCAGTCTCTGATTTCGAGTTCGGAATTCGTGACAGAGGAGTCGAGAAATGTTTCGGTGGCAGCAACTAGATTGTATTCTAACAAGGACAGATTATTGCGCCATGTAGAAAGCTTTGTCTTCAAGCCGCGAACATTCTGGTAGAAAGTATAGATGTTATTTTGCTTAATATTTTTACTACTGGTGTTGTGTAAAGTTACGAAAGGATTGGCTAGTTGGCGCGTTTGAACTATTGTTTGCCTTAGGTGTGAAAGCTGTTTTCCGGTAGTTTATCCAGGGCTTAATCCTGGCATTTATTGGCCAAACGTCAATTGAGAAAAACTTGTCATAGTACGCGGCTGCAGTACCAATTTTGTAGGACTTATAATCCCCGCGAGGAGTTAGTTCTTCCACTGAGCAGTTAGCTGCAGGACACAGTTGAGTAACATATTGACGAATTTCATCAATACCAGAAGCCATATTCCATAGATGGATATATTTGCGTAATTCTACAGCTTTCAATTTTATCGCGGCTGGATCAGCTGTTCCACAAAGCGGTGGTTGACGTTGCTTGTTGTTGCGCTTTTTTGCTACTGTCCACTCTCCGGCATGATCATCTTCTACGGACAATACTGGCTCTTGGGTAATAACGGTGATATCGAGGTTTTTCAGCTGTTTCTCAACTGACGCATGATTGGGTTCAGGTACGTCTAATTTTGAACCCTGATGAGGAGGGTGGACATTTGCAATAACTTTTTCTTTTCGATTAGGCTGTTCCTTATTCCTTGTATCCTTGACAGTTGAACCCGTAATGCAGGATGGAGTATTAGCCTTAGGTTTCTCTTGAGAGATATCTTTGAGCTGCAGGTCGCTTTTTTCGTATTTCTCAAGTTTTTTATTGAGTAGTTCTACTTGAAAAGCGTATTTTTCTAGCTTACTCTCATGATTACTTATTAATGATAGTGCCTTAGTAAACAGTTCTTTAAGAACAAGCATTTCAGATCGCAAGGCATGCATTTCAGAAACGGAGTCAACCTCATATACTTCTGGGTAATTAATATTCACGGCAGAAGCTGTGATTGAAGCTTTCTTCCTGAGCGTAACGTTTGGGTTTTGATTTGACCCTACTGGGGTAAAAGTATTATCTCCTCCCTTTTTTTAGTGCAACAACACTCAGGGCAAATCCACGAATCGACGTCAAAATTTATGAGGGTGTTTATGCCCGCGCATGTTATGTGATAAAGTTTGCCACAATTATCACGCGTACAGCTGAGGCTTTCCTCCGCCCCATCTATATTATTTTTGCAAGCAGAGCAATTCATATTTGGTGTAAAGCGAGAAAGCTTCGGCGTTATTATTATCTAAATATTAAAATTTCAAGCATAGAAGCAGAATGGCAACAGCACCGCGTCATGCACACGCTAGAGCGAGCGAGTATGTGTGCGAGCGAGATAGCAATAGCGGCCGGCAAGCGACGCGCGGCGCGGGTGACTTGCGTTGGCGTCTGTTGTTTAGCCGTTTAATAAGAATTTTGAATTTGTTTTGCTAATAACTTTAGTTACACTGCACAGATTTGAGTTTTACCACTTAGTTTGGTTTGAGTACTTTACACACTACACTAGTTACTATGTATTAAGTTCAATCACTAACATTTAACCACAATTAGAAATAAAAATGTACAGAGGCGAACAAGGGTGATGTTGCCTTCACTAGCGCGACGGTGACACTGTCGATAGAAGAAGATATGATGAAAATAAATGTTTTTTTTGTTTTTTTCACCAAACTATTCAACTTAATAATATTATTTTCACACTATTTGATGCATAATCATATGATCAAGATTAATGTCGATTGATTTTTTATTCCATTCAATAGATTTCGATTAATATGAGGTTTTCCATTTTGTCGCTTACGTTATTATTTCTAAGGCAATCTTTCGCGACCTTGACATTGTTTAGCTCTTTTCGTCCTGTAAGCAAGCAGTTAGTATTATCTCTGTCTTGCATTTGCGGATTGGCTCTCCAGTCCGCTTGAATCCGCCTACTCGTAAACGAAATAAAAATTCGTGTAGCGCCTTAAAGCTGGTATTACACATAATTGAATCAGGGTCCCTAAACCTCAAGAGGTATAAGGAGTTAGACTCCCTAGTATTAGCCACGCCCACCCTAAATTCCAGGCCCTGCGCGCTTACTAAGAGCTCATAAAGCAGGACTCTTGCAGTTGTGGAAGCGAGATGCTGCTACGCGGAGTGTTATGCGCTGTCCCGCTTCCACAATGGCAACAGTCCTGCTTTATAAGGTCATAGTACAGGCACTGAAAGTGTAGCGTAATACCCGCTTAAGGGCTGATTTTTCCAACGCCAGATAATAGTATCAGACGAATAACTTAAAATTTTTGGCAGTTCTTCCATATAAAATCTGTCAGATATCAACTTTATTTAACGAATAAAAAATATCTGGCGTTGGAAAAATCGGCCCTAAATTAAATAAACAAATTTTAATGGAAGGTTATTTTTCTTTTTATTTACCTTTTACTTAATAACGAATTGACAGCAACGAGTTTCACATAAAATATTATGTTCCATTGTAAGTATGTTAGTTTGTAGGTGGGTTCATAAAATATGAATCTATTTTACTGCCTATTGAATGTTGAAGGCAAACTTTAATTATACTATATAAGTTATTTAAAAAAAATTACATGTTCAGAATTATGTAATAGGTGCATTGGCCATAATTCATTCAAATCAAAGAAAAAATTATAAAAAATAATATATTTGCGAATAGCCCGATAGTAATTTCGATTCAAAACGATTGGATTTAATAATTTCTAAGAAGGTGATAGATAAAACAAATATTTATCTCAAAAACACAAAACATGCAAAAAATACCCAATCAAGGCACAAATACAACAAAGAAATAAAAGGAGGTACCTACTAATTAAATTTTATTTTAGTGCCAATGCTTATAAAAAAGGTTCACAAAAAAACATCTTTTGTGTTTGTTATGACGTTGATACCTAAGTCCATATTATTTACACAAACAAACGTGATTTTTTTAGTAACCGCTTTATTTGACGTCAAATGTGTTAAAATTTTAACGTCAGATATTTTCTTACTAATATTATAAATGCGAAAGTAACTCTGTCTGTCTGTCGCACTTTCACGCCAAAACTACTGAACCGATTTAAATGAAATTTAGTTCACAGGACATACCTTAGAAAGGACATGGGCCACTTTTTGGCGCGATATCCGACATCCACGCGGGCGGAGCCGCAGGAAACTACTAGTTATCTATAAATAAAAAAACTTGCTACTTTGAATAAGGCAATAAGGATTTGCTATGAAGGTATCTTCAACTATTAAAGTTGAAATTTGCGTGGCACTTGATTGAGGAAAGTGAAGAAAGCAGCCAGTTGAGTTTTAAAATTTGAACTTTATTGTATGTGAACAAGTCTCAATTTCCTTTAACTATTAATACTTTTAGTAAAATAGTAGTAGTTTCACGATTTTGGGCTCTATTTGGCATGAATGGCACTTTCGTTCTTGGGATAACGGACCATGCAGGCACAACGGAGCTTTTAGTTTAAGTACTTTGAGGCTACCAGTGTAGCTAACACATCATTCTTACAAATAAATGAAATGTTATTAAACTTATAACTAAGTTTACATGTTTAATTTGTACATAGGTATAATAAATCTGTAATCAAGACGATTCTGTACGTACATTGAACTTATTTGCACAAAAAGTTTATGGGGCATAAAAGGGGTCGGTGACATAATAATTACGTAGGTAAATAACAAGAAGATGGTCAAGGCTGTTTAATGACGAACCTATTTATGTAGTTTACACATAATATGTTAGTGTGTACACAAGAGGACTTCCAAGCAAACTTTCTGAGTAAACACCCAGGTGGTTCCAAAGCAAATATTTGTGTACAGTATGTAACATTTATCTAGCAAATCAACCTGCTTTTTTATAACCACAAGGGTTAGTAAACTTTTAAATAAACACCCTAAAGGTAAAATTATGTTCTTTAGCCAACGTATAGCAATTCCAAAAATTGAAGCTGCATATCAAGGAGTACAACTACTTAATGTTGATACCTCAAAATTTTTAGGTGTAACAATAGACAGGAACCTTAATTGGAAACCTCACACAGAAAATTTATGCAAAAGAATCAGCTCATCTGCCCACGCATTTTATAGACTAGCACCTATTATAAATTCTGATGCCCTCCTCACAGCATATCATGCCATAGTAAGTTCTACATTAAGATTCGGCATCATATTTTGGGGAAATTCGACAAACAAAGAAATCATATTTAAAGTTAAAAAAAGGTGCATTAGGGCTATGTTTGGAATAAAGAGCACTGATAGCTGTAGACCCTATTTTATTCAAAACAATATTTTAACACTTCCGTCATTATTTATTTATGAAGTGGCTATTTTTGTTAAAACAAATCCAAATCTATTCAGTAAACTATCAGATGTCATAATTCGCAATCGCCGTGATAATACTAAACTTTGTATAATAAGATCTAACACTGCATTAATGCACAAAAGTGTATTTTGCTTGGCACCCATAATATATAATAAAATCCCTAGGCCTTTAATTCAACTACCTCATATACAAATTAAAAAACAACTTAAAAAGTATCTTATTGCCAAATGTTATTATAGTCTAACTGAGTTTTTAAATGATTAAATTTTAGTGTATACCAAATGTTATTATGGAGAGTTATGTATAATGTTAGAAGCTATAAATATATATTTAATTTAAACAGTTTATATTGTTATTGATTAGATTAGCTGTAGTATAAATAGTTTATAAGTAAATAATTTTTGTACGCCATTATTGGCAAAACATGCAGATCCCATGCCTATACCTGGAACATCTTACATGCGGATATTGTAAAAAATCCTGTATTGTATACTCATGTTTTACAAAATAAATGTCTTTGTCTTTTGTCTTAAAAGGAGACCTATTAATATTGGGCCCAAAATCGAAAGTGCCGGTAAATATGGAATCTCCTTTGAATTTATTAGTGCCATGCGGAAAACGTAGGTACTAGTAGTATGCAGAGTGGTACTTTCTCTACGGCATTAACTCATTACAGTCAAGAGAGTTGTTTTCAAAGACAACCAACATCAACGCGAACAACGTCGCGGCCACAGCTAGTAGTAAATAAAATTTGAATTTTAATAATTAAATATTGAATTTTATTTTTGAAGTGAATTTTGGTACAGCGTAACGCAGACGGCCATTAATTCCTGCCCCCCTAGACAAGTGGCATTTCGACAAGCGTTAACGAAGATAGAAATCGCTTAAATGACATTAAATATATGGAAATGACATTTCGTTTTGATAAGTCACGTGACTTGGACTTGTCACTTTCATACATTTGAACGATTCCATCAGCGTTATCGCTTGTCGATATGTCACTTGTCTAGGGGGGCTGGTGCCTATGATTGAAGAACATTCTAACGTCCGTAAGCAAAACGAATCGTTTCTTGAATAAATGAACTGGCCATGTAGGTCATAGCGTACGTCACGAAACAATAAGCAGAAAAAGTTATTGAACTGTTGAGCTTGTAAAAATGCTTTTGATACTATATTACGCTACCCTTCTAGAATTATCAATAAATTGGCCCATATTGCTATTACAATAAAGTGCCTACTGCTGTAACAGTTAACATCACAAATGGCAAAATACAATTGCTTAAAATGCCTGTATCTAAACTCTTTCCGTCAAAGTGATCTCATGACCAGACACAGGTTTCAGTATGAAGTCAAATCGTAGCTTTAGGTTAGAGTCATCAGCTTTTACTTTGTACTTTTTGACGAAATGTGCTAGAGTTGTCTTCATTGATATCATGGCATACGTTTTACCTGTAAAGAAATAATTATGCTTTAAATTTTCCGTGGTGGGTACATACATTTTGAGAATATATTGGTTGATGAACCGCTCAGGCTTTTTTAGGTGCCACTATTATTCCTGTATAAATTCTTATGGATATGGCCATGCCAGAGACCGTTGACCCATCGGGGTGCTTATACCTTCACTACACTAAAATGACCCCTGTCGCAAAATGGGGAAAGTTAACGCTCTGGGAATTTGTGCCTGTCATTGCTTGAAACTCGACCACAAACTCGACCACCCCATTCTTGTATTTTGAAACTACATAGTTCCAATCCAAATCAAGAACTTATTTGGCTGTTTAAAATTCATCAGTTATTACTGAGTGAAATTGAGTCGAAGGTTTTGACAAATTTTGGCGAAATGGTGTTGCTCTACTTACCTAAGCACGATCGTTTTCCTAAACTGAAACCGACGAATGCGTTCGGGTAAGCTGGCATGTCGTTTTCAAACCATCTCTCCGGCCTGAACTTATCCACATCGTTTCCCCAAACCGAGTCCCTATGGATCCCGAAAAGTAGCACCAAGCACTGTGTGCCAGGACGCATCGTGTAGTTCTCTGTAAATAAAGAATAGATCAGATTTTTAATCTAAGGGTCAGATAGATAAAATACTATTCATCTACGATACTTATTTATTTATTATAAAAAAAAAACACTTAGTTACCATCACCTGCTTAAATCTTTTTTGCATTATTGAAAACAAAACACTAATTAAGTAAACAATTATTTTTATTACATAAATATATATAATAAAATAGTCCTTTAACTTGATCAGTCAATTGGCTCTATCGTCTGCAGTCTTATATCATTATCTGTTTCAAATTCGTTTTAAAGCACGCAAAGAAATATTAACCTACGGGGTGTTGACTATTTCTTTTTTAATACCCGTCAAGTAGATTAACAAAAATTATTAGATTAAACAAAAACTTACGACAAAACATTGATTTGAAATAACGCATGACGTCACAATGTCGTACGTTTTGTGTAACATCGTAACGTAATAAGCCACACTCCTGAACTTTGATTCCCTTTCCGCCCAATTGGGTTATTTTTAAAAAGTAAAAAAACGAGTCTAATATTTTTTTATTATCAAATTTACGGACTGAATAGATTTTTACTTTTCCTACCCAGTCAACATCCCGATTATTGTCATTATTCTAAATCTTACTGAGCTTAACTTCCTTGTCGACATATCTCAAAGTAACTGGTCCTGCGGTAAATATCCGAAGGCTTTCCTTGATAACTGCCTCCATGTACACCAACTTCTGTAAATCTTCCTTCTCAACGTCTCTGTCTGTTTTGAATACTTCGTTGATCCTGTTTTAAACATTTAATTATGAGATAGCTGCCTCGCGGTTTCACCCGCGGAAGTAGTCCTGTACCTGTTACATACCATTTTTTTATGTAATTTTTCTAATGTTTTGAGATTTATTATGCTATTCGAGAAGGAGACGAATGCAATAGATTAAAGATCATTAAAAACGGTCGACCCCTTCTCGAGTTATAAATTGTGTAACTAACCCGACTTTGATATAAATATAAAGATTATTATTTGATCCTCTAAGAATAAACGGATCTATTGTGAATGAGGACTGTTTAAAATTGTTAATCCATTTTTAAATGTTCTTGAACTGTAGTTATGGTATATCCCGCAACCAAGTTAAACATAGGTTAAATTTGAAGGGAATAACGGGGGCTGATGAGCAAGTAGACCCAGCAAATTAAGGCCCCCATGGTCCCCTTCGTGTTAGGTTACTTCAGACCACTAAAGAAGGAGTTCTAGCCCTGGGAGACAGTACGAAGGTAATACACAAATTATATCCTGTTATTTGATACCCCAATCGGATATATTGGCTTGTTTATTCATCCCTCTTCCATTAGCCTAAAACACTCTCGACTTTGGATATTTCAAACAATAGCACCTTAAAAAAAACGGTTCATTCGTTCGACAGCTGCGAGCGCACGTAGACAGACAAACCGAGACGAAAACACACACGTCAAACTTATAACATCTGTCAAAATGTGATATACTTTTTAACTACATATATTCTTGTCTTCTACATAGCCTCTATATTTATTTGTCCAGCTTTTATCAAAGTTATCTAATATGATTGCTTTATATGGTACCTAATGTATGTATACATACTGGTATTAATTTAAACTCACTCTTCATAAATCTTATGTTGTACTTGCGGATGCGTGCCCAACAGTATCATGATGTAGGTCAATAAAGTCGAAGACGTATCGAAGCCCGTCACGATAGCCGTGTCTACTTCCTCCCTTATCTCCTTATCAGTAAGAGCATTCTCTTCTGATAGCTCCAGAAGAAGATCCAAGAATGGCTTGTATCTTACACCTGTGTAAATGTTGGTATTTTAATTTTGAAGATTAACGGAATTGATAAAGCAATTAAGTATTAAATACTGACTAAATAAAATAAATTGATGATATTAAATTATTTGTTGTAAAAAATACTTTTCTATCAAAACAAATCAAAATAAATATAATGTGAATAGAAGCCGGTTTTTAATTTCGTGTTTTATTGTTTTAGATATTTACAAACCTGAAGGTTTTACGGCATATGCGTTGGCGTCGTTGTTTCTCTCAGTTTTCTTTTTTTGTATCACCTATAATATTAATACTATTTTAGGTCAAATTCGGTCAGAGACGCGATAGCAAAAGGAGCGATTGACGAAAAGTCACGGATGATGTGCACGAGACGATCTGGCACTTCGAGTTGTTACAGTTTGAAGATCAAGCCATTGTTCTGTATTGAAGATGCCTGTCAAGAGGATAACTAAAGTGGGGGGAATAGTTTAATCACTTTATTGGTGGGGTGTCTCGTCGCATCGCGGGTTCGATCCCCGCATGGGACAAGCATTTTTGTTTGAACGGATTCTATCGCGGTTTATTTTAGATTTTTGTTCCCGACGTTTCGACGCCTTTGCAGGTGTCATGGTCACGGGCAGACCATGAACCATGAGACATGACCAATAAACCGCGATAGAATCCGTTCAAACTAGTTTTATTTCAATGTCTAATATTCGCGGAAACCTCAGAAAGCAATAAGCATTTTTGTGATCCACAAATGCTGGTCAAGGTGTTCTTCGTGCGTTTGATTTGAATGTTTGTGAAACCGCCCACGACACAAGGAATACTCTCAAGATATACACGCAAAAAAAACATAAAAATACATTACATAAACATTTTCAACTTCGCTTGGTCCAGTCCCAGGCAAGTTATTGGGCTCTCACTTTCTAAAATATATTTTATTCGACAAAACCTTAAAAAAATATTTACTACCGACATATTTTTTTCTAAATCTATTTAATAATCTATATTATATTAATCTGTTGTATAATTATAGGTCAACAATCGTACAGTATTGGGTCGATCCATTCATAAAAATACATTTACAGCACAATTCTTAGAATTCATAAATCTATATTTCCTTACCTTATTTGACATATCATTGATGATCTTTATTAGTTCATCGTGTTCCTTCTTTAAGCCAGTTAACTTAAATATAAATTCACTTTGAAGCCAAAAGTTTTGAAACCTTTTAGTCACGATCGTCAAAATCCTGTCAACGGCGTGCATGTATGTTTTAATACAATCATCTTCGAAACCAGTTATTCCAAATGCAGTTACTAAAAACAAAATCTTATTTAATTACGGTCGATTACATGGTTCAAGGGACCAATGCCCTTGAACCATGTAATCGACCGTGTGTGTTGAATTCCCTATGGTACAAAAAAATTGGCCAAGTGCGAGTACCATGAAGCCCTCTTTAATGAGGATCTCGTATAAATGCGCCGATTGAGAAATCCATCTAGTAGCGATTTTATACATATAATTATATGACGTTCCTCGATACAAGACAGGGTATTTACGGTAATGCTGAAATATTTTTCACTAAAGAAATAAAAAAAAAATAGAGTAAGAAGTGATAAAGAAATTATAACCCCATACTTACAGCAAAACGTCTCCAAAGCAATGCTCCTCAAGTAAACATTGTGATCAAAAGGTCCTTTTGATATTTCCACTTTCAGATTCTTGACTAGCTTTCGAGATTGGCTATTGAAGATATCCAGAAAGTTGAGCGTCACTGGCAAACTGAAGGCAGGGGTCAACAACTTCCGGTGTCGCTTCCAGACTTCTCCTGGTAAAGAATCACGGTACAGGTTTATTATGAAATCGAAATATTGCTGGCTATCGATGGTCAAGGGAATAACGGAATTCTCTGTATTTTTTTATACAATCTGTCTAATTGCTATATGCATGTTGAGAAAAAAAGGTTGGTTCCCATAACACTGCATTAATTTTATCTGTAATGTCGCACAAGAGAATTTTGTACTTTTACAACTATAATATCTTGATTGACAATCTGAGATCGATTGATAGTATCTATGACTTGCTAATCATGTTTTCCCCATAAGCGATTTATAATCCAAGGTACTACAACTAACCTGAAGAGGTTATTAATCCTTCGCCTAACCATGGTTTAGCTAAGTTGTAGGCAAAGTGTTTTTGAAGACAAGAGTTGGTTGCGGTCAAAGCATCTTCTGGATCTGTGATGGCTGTAAAAAAGAGATCCATGATGAGCAGTGAGAAGAACAAGTGTTTAATGATCATTTCGATTAAAGATGATTAATCAGAATTTATAATCTTTCCTTCCACTGATTACGTCTTTAGGGCGACGTATGCGACACCTAGTGAACCAATCTTGCATTTGGTCTCACCGGCTCTGATCAACAATGTGTTGATTCAGAAGTCCGAGAGATGATGCATCCCAATACTTATTATTTTAATTATTTGTTACGCATTAACAAATGCTGAGCGAATATTTGTAATTAAATACAAATAGTAGAAAGAAAAACTTAAACCTCAGGCAGGACTGGAACTGGCTTAACGCGCCAGTAGTTGCAGGTTCGAGTCCTGCCTAAGTTTTTCACTTATTACGCCAGATTTTATAACATAATGTCGTCGTGTGAGTTTCTGACCATAAAGAAAACTCTCAAAAAACGTTTCGACCAAAAAAGTTCGTTAGATGTAAAAAATTTGCCAACGTAAACTTCATTGAAATAAAACTAGTTTGAACGGATTCTATCGCGGTTTATTTTAGATTTTTGTTCCCGACGTTTCGACGCCTTTGCAGGTGTCATGGTCACGGGCAGACTGAGGTGGTATTTGTCTTGACAGGTGATGTTGCTCATATTTTAATTAATTATTTGTATTCCGACCTACGCAATATGAGCTCACTGTGTCTTGAAGTCTTGCAGCGCTGCTCTTGGGTTTGGTTTTAAGTTTGTGTATTATTGGGTCCCAAGTAGGTGATATCTTCCAGCCGTCTTCTCTATTGAAATTAGGATGTTTTTTAATTTCAATAGCCTCACGAAACATCCTAGGTAGGAATTTGTGTTCTTTAGCGAGGATCTGTGGTTTGCCAATCAAGATTGGCTACATCCTGAAGCGCGCTTCAATTAAAACATATTTTAAGCCGCCCAAGAAGATTAGTCAGTCCTTACCACCTGTCAAGTGTCACATACCTCTACAAGATGCAGGAGTATATAAACTAGATTGTGACGATGAAGAGAGACCGCCTCTTACATCGGTCAAACAAAGCGCAGCATAGGGACCCGCGTAAAAGAACATATAGCTGACGTTAAACACCGCCGCTCAACGAAGTCTGCAGTCGCCGAACATGCTGAAGGCTCCAGTCATTATATTAGATTTGACAAACCACAGATCCTCGCTAAAGAACACAAATTCCTACCTAGGATGTTTCGTGAGGCTATTGAAATTAAAAAACATCCTAATTTCAATAGAGAAGACGGCTGGAAGATATCACCTACTTGGGACCCAATAATACACAAACTTAAAACCAAACCCAAGAGCAGCGCTGCAAGACTTCAAGACACAGTGAGCTCATATTGCGTAGGTCGGAATACAAATAATTAATTAAAATATGAAGGTAGAACGAGCAACATCACCTGTCAAGACGAATACCACCTCAGTCTGCCCGTGACCATGACACCTGCAAAGGCGTCGAAACGTCGGGAACAAAAATCTAAAATAAACCGCGATAGAATCCGTTCAAACTAGTTTTATTTCAATGTCTAATATTCGCGTAAACCTCAGAAAGCAAAACGTAAACTTCAATGATGTAAAAATGAAAATGTAAGTGTTTTGATATATAGGAAAGTTTTAAAATCAAGTTAATGATAATGATGAGTATAATTTCGCATATTCTGTTCTGGTTAAGTGGTGGTACACTCAAAAATTTTGACTGCACGGAAAGCTGAGTGGTATAGGTCACCACGCCAATTACCACTGTGCGCGACGTCCCCGGGGGTCTATCCCCGTCAGGAACAACGATTTGTGTGATCCATAATTGCTTGTTCCAAGTCAAATAAATAAAATAATGTACATACGCAAAAAAAAATTGTGAAATACCCCACGATACAGTGATTAAATTAACTAGAGCGTGAGTGGCATATTTTTTGAATAAAAAACATACAGATTAAAAGATACTCTTATTGAAATAAAACACTTACCATAACATATGCTTGATCCCAGTAAAATAGTTATGACACCTCCTTGTTTTTTTGTTTCCACGGCTAATGCTTGTGCTGTGTTCCATAATGCTGTAAAATATAGCCCTATAAATTGTGGTTCTAAAATCGAAAGTGACTCTTTATGTTTCTTTTAGGTGTGGTCATTTGGCCATTCTAGAGAATAGCCGGAACAAACAGACAATAATTGAAAGAATTTAATTTTTGATATATATGTACTTTATATGCATTCATATGCATGTAGTAAAAAGCGGTTTTTTAATATTACAAACAGAAATTTAATTTTATTTATTTATATAGATGTATACAATTACATGTCTATACATCTCATGTATAGCCGCTTTTTAGAACTAATTTGGAATATGACATGCTAAAATAATAATAATGTTTCTTAACAGCCCTGCTATGCAAATTATATCTTAAAATAAAACCCGACTGGGCAGTCGGGTTTTATTTTTAGTAATACCTACTATACTTGTTCTTATGTGACGTAAAAAAGTAAAGCTGGGGTGTAAACCTTTTTGGATTTTAAGCAGTTGTTTGTATGTTGCAGAAGACGTGCCACCAAAAAATACGGATAGGGACTTTTAGTATGGTTCCCACCTAACTACCAAGTCCAAACAAAGATCCGAAGTCAACATTTCTGCTTTCAACCTTTCAATCCACAATCATTCGTTGCCAGCCCCCATAGACAAGTGGCATTTCGACAAGCGTTTACGATGATAGAAATCGATTAAATGACATTAAATGTATAGAAATGACATTTTGTTTCGATAAGTCACGTGACTTGGACTTGTCACTTCCATACATTTGAGCGATTCGATCAGCATTATCGCTTGTCGCATTGTCACTTGTCTAGAGGCCCTGGTCAATTAGCCCAAAAACGTTTGGTGAAATCTAGATCTACATACATAATATAATAAAATAGTAATCGACAACTTTCCTTTGCCGGTTGTCAGATGGTCTGTATAAGATATGCATAAAAATACATAATAGAATGCTGTAAAATATAGAGAGAATAATATATATATATATAATCAGAATAAGTTAAAGTGTTGTGTTTAATACGCAGACGAGGAATAAGAAAGGATTTGTTGAAATTTTACCCTTAAGGGGGTGAAAGGGTTTTAGAGTTTGTATTTAAATCTATCAGTTTCAAAGTCAAGGCATAAAAATTACATAATTATACAATCTTCTGGTTAGAAATATATATACAAGTATTTCAGCGCTTTGTTTAATCTAGGTAGATTTCTAGGTAGGTTCTAAAAGGATAAAATAGAGGTAGGAAGTTTATATAAGTTGGGAGTTGCGTCGTTTTCCAAGTGAGAAGCATACAATTAATATACAACCTTCTGGTAACAAATAAATGAAAACGTGTTTTAGCGTTTTCGAAATCTTACCTACTAAGAGGATGAAAAGGGGATGAGAGTTTATATGAGAATTAGGTCATATTTTTCAAACTTCTTTTAGCATGAAGTTTAATCAAGCATCTGATTAAAAATAAATTAACACGTATTACAGCTTCTACAAATATACCATCCGAACGGGGTGAAAAAGGGGTTTGAGGTATATGTAAAGTTTTTAAAAAATCACTGACTGGTGCACATTTTATTTTTTTTTGTTTTGATTTGATAGCAGGTTTCTATAAACATATTGATTAAAAATAATCATACAAATACTCCTAGATATAATAATGTCACAACAAAACAAATGTACTCACAGGTCCCATCGCCCAACAGCTTATGTAAATGTCCAATAATCGGTAAGGCGCCAGGATACAAAGGGGGTAACTTATGTTTCCTTATTCCATACACCAACCACGTCCACAAAACAAAGAGACAAGACAACACACAAAAGAGTATAAAACCGATCATTTTTGGTCCGTTTAAAGCACTAAAACGCAGAATACAATGTCGAGCTTTATAAACCGATGCGGCCTTCGATTGCACGCCGTTAATATGATAACGACTCTATTTCCTTAGCAGTAGAGGCGATGTTTGCAACTAATTTGTTAATAATGACGTCGATCGTGTAACTTGTATGGTGAAAAATCTTTGTCTGTCCGAAAGTATAATAAATATAGGATGTTAAATTTAAATGAAGGTTAAATTATATTTTATAATAATATAATATATAAATATTTAATAATGTTACTAGCAATCATGTTAACCCCTGGAAAACCTCTGGAATCTGCCAGCATTAACCAATGATCTCCTACAGAACGTTAGTTTTATGACTTATTTTGAATGTAAACTATTTATTTTGTTCTGTTTTACTTTGTTACTCTGAAATTACCAACTTGTTTTAAATTGTTTCAAATAAAGTTGTGTGCAATCATGTTAATATTATTTCATAATTTGTTCAAATATATTTAAATTAAGTAAATTATTTAATATTTAATAATATGTAATAGATATAACCTATTGTAAAACCACTATAGTGCATGTGGTGTTAGCCTTTAAGTGATTGTTGCACTTATAAATGATTTATGTTTAAATTGTAAATTTATATGTTTTGTGTAAACAATTGTTGGTTAACCATAATAAATAAATAAATAAATAAATAAACCCCTCAAACTAAGCTAAATATGCTTGTGTTCGAATGTGCGACCTCTCGATCACAAGGCCGTTACCCTAACCATTAGGCTATTGCCGCTTATATTATATTTAGATTGGCCTTATTAGCATTAGGCGATGTAATGTTGGAAGGGTATTTGTAAACTCTACAATTCATTCTTTGGCGCCAAGTATAGTTTCGCTGTTGGGAAAAGATATATAAAATAAAATGAAATTTCATAAAAACGTTATTCTTAAATTATACTACAATTGGATTGTATTATATATTTTATCCTTCCTAGACTAACTACACCAAACAATAGACGACCGACTGTCTCTTATTTGCAATGAAGCTTAATTATAACTTAATCCATACTTAAAATTATAAATGACAGAGTAACTCTGTCTGTCTGTTATGCTTTTACGGCTAAACCTCTGAATAGATTTTGATGAAACTTTGTATGGAGTAAGCCCAAATCCCAACAACAGACTTAGGTATCTACGCGGGCGGAGCCGCGTATAACAGCTAGTATTTTTATACGCATCCGATTATGCCGAAGATTTTTCATTTTTTATTTTAAGACACACTAAATCGAGAATTCCCTTACCTAATTAATTATTATTTATATTCAAAACTTTATATCTTATGTGTTTAGCAATACGATATAGAATCAGAAGAAGTCTATAATACCATACAGTAGTCCGAAAAAACTTTTAGACGGGGCAATCGTGCGGGTGTCAGGGACGAGAGGCAGGAAGGGCGAGCTTGAGCTGTTAACACCACCGTATTACAATTAGGGACACAACTTTCGGGGCTGACGCGTGTTTGCTTTTGTGAATATATTTAATTTGGGCGTAATTAAGATGGTGCATATTATGTGTGTTAACAGAGATTACAAGTCGTCATCACGCATTTTATTTATTAAGATGATATGGGTGAGGTGTCAAGTTTGAGGTATATTGGTAAATGGATGTTATTTTCAAATTCAGGAGTGTCCTAACAACCTTTTCCTCCATACGCTGTCGTGAAACTTGTTGGCATTTACCACGAAATCAAAGGCGGAGTCCTATTGTATGTTTCTTTATACTGTGATAGAATACAATATTACAAATCTTATAAATTAGTACCTACAGGTTTTCGTATTTCGCCTAATTAGTTAGGCATGCAAATTTATATCCAAATAGCCAATTAGGTATTACTATAATAATATTTCAATATAAATAGTATTGAAGTAAATCGAGACTTTAAAACGAATTAAAAGCAATGGATTGAAAATATATTAAAAAAAACGTGTATTAACTGTTTAAGGAATGTACCTCAAAAAGAAACAGAATCCACTGATGACCTTATATCTCTAGTGACCAACATTAGGAAGTTTCTCTACGTTGAAATAAACCCTGAACACATGCATGAGAAACAGGGACTTGCTCCATAAAAAATGTAGGATGTTTCCCGACGGTGAAATACATAAGACCACAAATACGATCGTTATCGAAATTTGTGCACCAAAGTTTTGAAAAATGTAAAAAGGTCTTACAAGAAGAAGCAAATAGATTTGGCTAGGAATAACCCCAAAAAACTCTGAAAGACAATTAAATCAATTACCTTTATAATAGTACCTCCTGTCACACATTTCTTCAACAGGTGCCTTGAATATGGTACATTCCCGAATCAGCTTAAATTATCCGAAGTCCGTCTTATAACTCCTATACACAAGGGAGGTGACCGGGATTGTATCAACAACTATAAATAGGCCGATATCCATCCTTCCTTTTCTGTCAAGTTAAAAAAAAAAATACACAAGAGACTTGTTAGTTATTTGGAGAGCAAGAGGCTGCTTTTTGCTAATCAGTTTGGTTTTTGCAGGCAAAAAAGCACTGATGGAGCTCTTCATAGGCTAAAGAATTGCTTGTCAACCAAATTAGACTGTGGTGAGAAGTATCTTGCCATCTTTCTTGACTTAGCCAAGGCGTTCGACACTATTTCGTATCTTGTTACGGAAACTTTAGAATTATGGTGTTAGGGGAACTCCATTAAAACTCTTTGAGAGATATCTCTCACATAGACATCAATGCGTTAGGATAAGAAATATTACCAGCTCTTATCTTCCTATTACTTATGGAGTTCCTCAAGGTAGTATTTTGGGCCCTACCCTCTTTATACGTAGGCCAGAATTAGATAGCACTAAACATCGTCTATTTCCACACGATTATTCTGATACTAATAACTGTGTTTGCGCGCCTATACAACGGGTGAATTGTATTCGATATCGGATTAACTATAGACCAGAATTTATGTTTTAAGTCACATATAAAACTTCTCTCAGGACGAGTACGTAGGCTCATATATATTTTTAAATCATTGCGGCATGTCGCTGATGTCAAGTTATTAAAACAAGTTTACCACTCTCTTTGTCAATCTATAGTTACGTATGATAAATTGCTTGGGGTGGAGCAGCTAAAACCACTTTCAAAGTACTTGAGATCGCACAGCGTGCTATTCTGAAAGTATACAGTATACACTTTTCGTCCAATTTGGTTTGCCACTCACCTACTGTACCAGTCCTGTAAAGTACTCACTGTGCGACCATTATCCTTGCTCAATGTCATCCTAAGTCGTCACAGTGAACTCCTATATGATGACAACCTCAAAAACAAACGCAGAAAACATGATGTCGCGGCACGCATATATCATCCCAATACATCCTTCGAAAAAAAAACTCCTCTTTCTAGCACCATATCTCTATAACAAAATAAATAAATCCATTAACATTTTCTCATTAAACAAACATCAATGTAAAAATAAATTATATTCGTCTTTATTGAACGAATCTTATGAGGATACTGAAAAATTGCTGCAAGCAATCAGTTAGTAAGTTCTTTGTAAACTATATATTCAGACACAATATAATAGCATAATATAATATAGTCGCATAGTTTCACGCGCATACATTTATTCACGTAAATACATACATTCATTAATTTATACACACATAAACACGTACACACACAAATATTAAATTGTGTAATTTTTGTTTTGTTTTAACTCTTACCTCTTTGTTTACAAATGTTATTCTGTAACTTCATAATTAAGATGTATATTTTTATTTTTATTACCAAACTAGCTTTTGCCAGCGACTTCGTCCGCGTTTCCGTCGTTTTTCGTAAAAAAGTAGCATATGTCCTTCCTCACTGTTCAGTGGTTTTGATGTAACAGACAGATTAACTTTCGTATTTTAGTAGGGAAATATAATATATCACGTTACACAAAAATAATCCTTATAGCATGATTCAGTATTCACGCGCGACGGCGCGATGGCTTATTATCGTATTTCATGTATAAGTTTGGTGTTTCTATACCGATTTCTATGATTCTTTTTTTATTGAATAGGTAATAATGTAAACTTTTTTTAATTAGGGATGAGTGAGAGTATAATAAACGTAAGAGTAAACAAATATAATCAGAAATCTCCGAACTGCTAAGCTATCGGGAGTTACACGTGTTATTGTGAGTCAACCAAAAAAGATAGACATATGCTGTTGTGGGATATTTTTTAGATAATTTTATGTAGAACATTAGCTTTAACCATTAAGGCTGCATACGCGACGGAAGCTTAAAAAATACCGTTTTCCCAACATTTCCCTTCACTGCGCTGCTCCTATTGATTGTAGCGTGATGAAAAGTATACTATAACCTGCCCAGGAGTATGAAGAATAATTGTACCAAGTTTCGTTAAAATCCGTCCAGTAGTTTTCGTTTCTATAAGGAACATACAGACAGACAGACAGACAGACAGACAGACAGACAAAAATTTTACTGATTGCATTTTTGGCATCAGTATCGATCACTAATCACCCCCTGATAGTTATTTTGAAAATATATTTGATGTACAGAATTGACCTCTCTACAGATTTATTATAAGTATAGATATAGATTGGAAACATAATTTTATATAAAATAAATAGCAAATTTGGCTTACTACATTTGTGTAAAATTTACTCGGGGATTTAGCGCTGCATGCAGAGATACAGGCTCACGCCTAGTTCAGCTACAGAGGCTCCTTCTCTTATACAATCATGTATAGAATGGCTATACTTTAAAGACTATTTTTGTAACCTTTTTGTGTCAATGAAATATATTTCATTTCATTTCATTTCACTGTCATCACAACGATCAGAAGAAAAGGAAGGAGTTGTCTCACAAAACTTGTGTCTTATTAAGGCTGCGTAGCGACTCGCTGCTATAGGAATATTATCAGGCGCTCCAACAAACATTACAAATAAATTCCAAGTTAGAAGCATGAAATTTATTATGCAAGCTTATGCTTAGAACTAAATAAACAAGTATTTCCGCTTTTTTCAAAATTCAACCCCTTAAGAGGGTGAAGAGGGGTGAAAGTTTATTTGAGAAAATTTACATATTTTTCAAAGTTAGATGCACGATATTTCATACCCAAGTTTCTAGTTAGAAATAAACAAACATGTATTTCAGCATTTTTTTTTAATCCGCCCTCTATAATGTTTAAAAATAGGGGATGTAACAGTAGGTACCTACATAAAAAATTTGGAAAAACGATCCCTTTGCCGAGGAAGCGAGTGGCATTTTTATTATTTTTGTTATGAATACAAAAATAATAGTTCCACCGTCCCTGTTGAAGTTAGGGTGACGGCTGATTTCTATAGCGTCTATTTACTTTTCGCGGCACGAAATATTTCTCCATAGCTAGTATCTCCTAGTATCTCCATGGCTTTATCAAACCGTATGTAGTGGGTCCCCTCATTGCAGACGTGTTCTGCTACTACCGACTTATCGGTGTCCATGTTCTTGACACTTATATGTTCGCCGAGTCTCGTTGTAACATTGCGCTGGCTTTCCCCAATGTCAGGTCACAGTTTTGTTCTAAATAATTATGATACTCCTCACGAAAGTTTTTATACACACATGGTAGGTAAGTAGGTACCTATAATAATAATGTTATAGGTTGCCAAGGTACCTATTCATTTAATTCTGAATAAAATGTAATTTATTTTATTAACTTATATAAATAAAATTTGCCTTCAACATTCAATAGGCAGTAAAATACATTGTACCCACCTACAAAGTAACCAACATACAATGGAACATAATATTTTATGTGACACGCGTTGCTGTCAATTCGTTATTAAGTAAAATGAAAATTAAAAGAAAAATAACCTTGCATTAAAAATTGTTTATGTAACTTTTATTTAATGGGCATTATGCTACTTCGCTTAATCAGCGCCTGTACTATATATGAGCTCTTAAAGGAGGACTGTTATAGGGATTCAGTAAAGTGATACCAGTTTTAATGGCACATGAGGGAAACTGCAGGCCACTGGCTACATTAAAAAGCAAGTTATTTGAAGTCGTTTAATAATATAGCATAACTGCTATCCGAAGCGCGGCGGAAAACTACAAACCTACAGCGTTAGTATCCATCGTATCTAATTTAAAAAAATATACAGGGTGTTACCAAAAGGGTATATCTATCCAAAAGGGGTGAAGAGTACATCTGGTATAGAGTCAGTTTACAAAATTTCAGCCCAAAATGAGTTAATTAAATAATTGATATCCAATTTTTCGCATCAATTATTCGACACTAAAAATCATAACCAAACCGCTGAAGCGATATATCATAACATTTTGAGAGACATGTAATAAGATATTGACCCTCGTAGTGCGATGACACGTTTGCTATGATTTTTGGTGTAAGTTTTAACATACAAGTTTTTGGTTACAAATAAACATTTGTTTCAGTATTTTCGAAATCTAACCTTCTAAGAGGGTGAAAAGGGGATGAAAGTTGATATGAAAATTTCGTCATATTTTCAATGTTGCAGAAGAAGCATGAAATTTAATCAAGCATCTGTTTAAAAATAAATAAACACGTACCTCACCATTTATAAATATACCCAGCAAAGGGGGTGAAATAGGGGTTTGAAGTTTATGTAAAGTTCTTTTGCAATTCTATCCCTAATGCCGAGCATTCACATTCGCACGAATACGCAAACCCACAAGTGTAGGACGACATTTGCAAATGATTTATTTTCCAAGCTGTGTCGGTTTTTTAACAGACATCAAAGCGCGCGAACCTTGTTCGAATGTTTGCGCGTATGAGTGACCAGGATTAGACGAGAAATCGCCAAATACTTATTCTAACCAGAATTAATGCTCCTTACTTTGGGAACCACATACTTCCATACAGGCTTTTAGTCTTTACTTATAACGTAGGTAATAATGCGCGCAAAGCCGCGGCTATCAGCTAGTACATAATATTTTATTTAATATCCACAGAAATGTAAAAAGCTACTTACAAATTACATTGCTTACGAACTAGATGAGCATACAATATATCCAAGAGAAGTAAGTAGAAGTAGATTATGACCTCTAGAATTCAAGATAAGAGTCACCTCGAGTTACGGGTACTACCGCTCTTACAAATGCAGACTAAGTTAAATTGTACTTGCCTCTGAATTGAACCAAGGTTCAGACAATAGGGGCCGGACTATATTTTTATATTTAATTGCCACATAGACTATTAAAAAAATATTAGACACGTATTTTTTTGCTTTTGTTACTTAAACAATGAGGTAGATACAGTAAATGGAAATGTAGCGTGACGTAACTTGTCACTACAATTTTTACCCACATTTGACGTCACAAGGCCCTTCTCCTAAACATTAAAGTGGTTTACTTTTACTAGCTTGAAAGACTTTAGAAACCGAAACACAAAGTTGCGATTACAATATGAAAACTTATTGTACACAGGGGCCTACAAGACTTCGTTGAAGAAAAATGTAATGTACATAGCGCCTAAAATCTATACTATATACTTTATAATATTATAAAGCTGAAGAGTTTGTTTGTTTGTTTGTTTGTTTGTTTGAACGCGCTAATCTCAGGAACTACTGGTTCGAATTGAATAATTATTTTTATCTTTTTATGTTGGATAGTCTGTTTATTGAGGAAGGTTATAGGCTATATAACATCACGCTACGACCAATAGGAGCGGAGCATAAATGAAAAATGTTACATAAATGAAAAACCTTTGAAACTAAAACACGCGAACAAAGTCGCGGGGGACAGCTAGTATTTAATAAAATTCCAGACCAGATAAAAAGCCTACCTTTTAATAAGTTAAAAAAACAAATTATATCATTTCTACTAGATAAATGTTATTATTCAGTACAAGACTTCCTAGATGATAAGTAAATTTAAATGTAGTAGGACTCTTGTTTCAATGTATTTAAGCATTGTTAATAATATTTGCATGCTAAATTAAGGCCGAATTGTATGTACAAGGATTCAAATTTAAATTTTAAACACCTTATTGTATTACCTACATTCTATGCAAATAAAGATATCTGTTCTATTCTATTCTATTCTATTCTATTTAATTTTGTATTTTTTTATTGATTTGATAAAAGAAAAAATACGACTTTTTATGTAACTGCTGGACTAAATGGATATTTCCTTTTCATACACAGTCTGAACCCCCATTGTTGCTAAATGTATAAAAAAAAATTGACCGTTTGTAGATTTTTATGAATGTTTTGCTTAAAGAATGCAATTTTCAGGAGTTTTTCCACCACATCACATTTTAAGATTCGTATCTACTCTTGAACCCTTATAAATAAACTACACCCAGAATTTGTGCCATGCCGGACTCATAACGGTCAAAAAAGTTGTTTTCAAAGACAACCGACATTAACGCGAACAACGTCGCGGGCACAGCTAGTAGTAAATAAGTACAAACCAATATACCTACGAATGAATTGTAAACTGTTGGTTTTGTTTGTTAGGCTGCGTAAAATTTGGTATGATGATAGATCTAACACATAATGATTATACTATGTTACATTTTACGCCATTATGCATATTGACTTTTGTTTATAGATATTTGTTCAAGCCTTCTACGTAGTTCTCGAATATTGCGGTAGATTGCATTGAGAGCTACTATCATTGCACTGACCTTATATAAAATATAATAATACCAGCCTCTAATTGTTGCACTGCCGCTTCTCATGTAAAGAAGGCACGAGCATTGATCACCACGATTGCTTAAAGCGGGTTGGCGATTCCAGGTTAAAATTTTTGGAATCCATGTTTCCTTACGATGTTTTCTTTCACCGTTTGCCAATTGTGTCTTAGAATAATCATAAACACACACAGTCACATTGGTAGGTATGCCCAAAGTGGTTTTGAACCTGCAACCTTGTGCATACAAATCCGTTCGCGACATTTTCTTGACCTTACTATTCAATTATTTTAATTCCAATTCAATGCCGATGCATAATTGATATTAGTATAGCGGACACGTGACAGTTATCTTGAAAAAAAAAAAAACTGACTTTTGAAGGAATTTAGGTAACTGGTATCCTAAACATAAACAGTATTTTTTTTGCTCAGTGTGTTGTTTGCGTGCCTGTTAAATGAATAATAATATGGCATTGGCACTGTATCTTTATCTATATATCTAAATACTAATATATAAAGCTAAAGAGTTTGTTTGTTTGAACGCGCTAATCTCAGGAACTACTGGTCCGATTTGAAAAATTCGTTCAGTGTTTGATAGCCCATTTATTGAGGAAGGTTATAAGCTATATAACATTACGCTGCGACCAAACTGAGCGGAGTATAAATGATAAATTTTAAAAATATAAAAACCTTTGAAACTAAAACAGGCGGACAAAGTCGCGGAGGACAGCTAGTATTAATATTTTGTGGATCACACAATATTTTTCGGTTAGTCCCGCTATGGTATGGTCCCGGTATGGCACCCTCTTAAAATACCTATCAAAAAGTCCCGCTATGGTACCCTTCAGTTTTTGGTACTGTTGTAAAGAAAAGTTATACAATGCGTTAAGAAAAAAATAGTATTAATAAAAAATATCTTTTCTTAACTATTATAGTTAAGCAAGATAATATTTATTAATACTATTTTTTAAACAAATCACGCTCGGTAATTGTCGTTTCACTTCAGGTAGTTACCTGACCAACCGGTTTTTTCGTAACGAACGACGAGCCCTTCCTCGAATTCGTATCTAGCTCTTCCCTTTTGTTTTTATGAAAATAGAGAGAGACAGTATTATTCCGGGTTTAGTTTGCTATTTGCAGCTGTACTTTTGCGATATGAGTAATTAGGATAGCTTGTTAGTTTATCTATTGCAATGTCTGGGTCAAGTAGTTCACGTGGTGTAAATTTAATAATTATTGACAGTCGACGCGGTGGAAAAACTTTATTACGTGCCGGACATAAATATATTAAACGCAGAGAAAATAAAAATTCAAGTACTTGGCATTGTGTAAATAGGAGAAATAGTATTAAATGTAGTGGATATATAACTATTGAGAATACCAATAATACAATAATTAAAGATTATAAACACAGTGATCAGTGCGTGCCACATTTTGAAGACAATGAAGTTCAAATGGCTATAAGTGAGTGCAAAAAATAAGTAAATTCAAATTACGGATCAGTACAGAAAATTTTCGAAAAACACATGGGTAACTTAAAAGACAAAGGGTTACACCTTACAGGAAATGTTCCTGACTATAAAAAATTAAAAACAGTATTATACAGACACCGAAATAAGTCGTTGAACGTACCAAAAACACAATTTAAGAATGTGGAAGAAATTATAATACCAGAAGAATTTAATAAGTATGTATTGGCTGATTATTGTAATGAAGACTGTAATCGAATAATTATATTTTCCTCGACAGAAGTAAAGGAATATATAAAATGTGTAACGCATTACTTTGGTGATGGCACTTTCGACGGCTGCCCAAACCCATTCGAACAAGTTTATGTCATTCATGGAGACATGGGAAGCACTGAGTTATCCACGAATGTAGCACCATTATTTTATATTCTGTTAAAAAACAAAGAAGGGAAAACTTATGAAAAAGTTTTCGAATTGATTAAACAAACTTTGCCTGAATGGCGTCCATCGAAATTTACCTTCGATTATGAAATTGGAGTAATAAATGCAGCAGCGAAGATTTTTCCTGATATCAAAATAAATGGATGTAACGTACATTTTCAAAAGAACGTTATCAAAAAAGCGAAATCTTTAAATCTCATGGAACACGAAGAGTCCTCGAACCATGTTAAGCAATGCATAGGCTTGGCGTTTTTGCCAAAACAAGATATTGAAGACGGCTGGCTGCATATAATGGAAAATAGGTATAATATCTTGGTTACTTTCCAAAATGATGTTTGAGTACTTAACTCTAATTATATGGCAAAAAAGTAAAGAACAACAATATCAGTAAGGACCTGTTAATTTCATTGCTTTACAAGTACGAACGTTTAATAAGTATTTTTTTCAGTTTCGACGATGAAGCTATGACCAAATTCAATGACTATTTTGTCACTCAGTGGCTTGAATATCCAGACCTCATTTGGTGTTGCCATAATGAACGCCATAGAACAACTAACTTGGCGGAATCATGGAATGGCAGATTCAACAAAATTATTGGAAAAAATCCCAGTTTATTATTGTTTCTGCAAACAATTGGCAACGACACATGTCACTTTGATATAAAACAAGCCAAGTAAGTTGTATTTTTTAGACAATATTTTTAAGCAGATATAATATTTTTAAAAGCAGATATATATTTTTTTACATAATACGAGTACATAGAAGAATTTGAAAATGGATTTGATTTTATTTATTTTGGTAGATATTATTGGTTGTCGCCTTCTATTACAGACGGTTACTGAAAAAAATATAGCTTAACTTAAATAACTGATGATTTTTGTTATAGCTTTCGACTAAAAAGATCACCTATAAATTCAAGAAAAAGAACAAGTATAGAAATCGACCGCCAGATTCAAAAGCTAACAAAAAGTTACGAAAATAAAGCTATCTCCATTGGTGATTTTCTGATTAACATATCAAAGTCAATATTTCGATCAGAACATTTAAAAAAATAGTTTATTTTAATTTTGTTTTTAGCCTATTAAAATGTTTAATACTTTTTCTCGATGTTGATTATTTTTTGTAGTTTATGTTTACAATTTGCGCCTTTTTCTCCATGTTGATTATTTGTAATTAATATATTTGTCTAGTTGGTTGTTGATTATTTTTGTAGTTTATATAAATTTACAATTACTGCCTTTTCTCAATGTTGATTATTTGTAACTAATATTTATGTCTGGATGTTGTTTTTATTTGTAGTTTATAATATTTACAGTAAGTAATACTTTTCTGAGATGTGGATTTTTTATATTTTTTTTATTGTTGATTATTGGTAATTAATATTGTTGATTATTTTAAAAATTACATTGCAATTAATATTTCGTTTTACTGTTTGATATTTTTTTATAAATATTTTGAATTAATAAAAGACTGATTTAATATCGCAAACAGACGTTTTATTGATACACTCCTAAAAGTATTTATTTATAGATACACTTTTCTTTTCAGTTGTACCTTCTATTGTCTAACGTAGATCTAAAAGATGGGTACCATAGCGGGACTTTTTGATAGGTATTTTAAGAGGGTGCCATACCGGGACCATACCATAGCGGGACTAACCCATATTTTTCGTTTCTCGGAATAATATAAAAGTAGCTTTATTATTGACAAATATGTACCTACTTTATGTACTACGTCATGTCACAATTTGTCTCATAAAACACAAATATTTGGAGAACAGGCGTGTTTCGAGATACAATGTGAACATTTGCGGTTTATCACCAATATTTACTTACCTAATGCTAATGTTTGATAAGACTGGGTACATATAAATTTGAAATTTATATCTATGTAGGTATGACACAAGGTTGAATGGTAGAAAACGCCTTAAATTAAGTCCGCCTGGGCACAACATGCCTAAAGAATTAATAAATAAATAAGGCCCGGAATCAACAACAGAATTTTTAATTAAAGCTAATGTTAACCCAAGTACTTACCTATATCTGACGAAAACATTAATCACATAATTAATATTTAAAATTGTTATAAAACTTTTAAAATAAATAAAGCATGCTCAAAATAACTAAGATTGAAACGTCACCCAATAAATGTAAAACAGCCTGGCAAAATGTAAATCTTAAATAAAAATCAATTGCCAGTATCTTCACATCTGTGACGGAGCATCGGGTCGTCGGGAAATTATATTTTATATGATATGAAAAAAAATAAATAAATAGACTTAATATATTACCTAGATAATCTATATAAAATATTAAAATGGTCAATAAAACTTGTACTAGTAACCATTTAGAAATAGCCAATGCATTTAATAATCTATACTTACTAATATATAAAGATGAAGAGTTTGTTTGTTTGTTTGTTTGAACGCGCTAATATCAGGAACTACGGGTCCGATTTAAAAAAATCTTTTAGTGTTAGATAGCTCATTTATTGAGGAAGGCTATAAGCTATATAACATTACGCTGCGACCAAAAGGAGCGGAGTATAAATGAAAAATGTTGCAAAAATGAAAAACCGTTGTTACTAAAACACGCGGACAAAGTTGTGGGGAACAGCTATAATCTTATAAAAAGCGTAAATGCCTTCACCAGTGCCGTACTAAACTAATAAATCATCAAGTAAATTCTGTGGATCTAGCACCGAATCCACACTGCCATTTAAATAAAATTATAAAAAAGTCTAAAAATCAAACATCGTATGTTATGATGGTTTTTCTTAGAAAATTATTCATTCCGTGAACGAGGACATTTTATGCCAATAAGTCACATAATAAGTATTATAATATAGCGACAGGAGCATTTCAATAGAGCAATAAATAATTATTATTTTGTAAATGATAAAAAAGTATGTTGTAATAATATTCAGGTATAATTATATATATTTTATATAAATAAATTATCTTTCTCATAAGGAAAAAGAAGCGCAAATGTTTTAGAAACATTTGGACCGATGGGGTAGGTACCGCAAATGTAAAAAACTTCTTTCAATTATAAAAAAACAATCTCAACTTTATTATTAAATGTATGAAATACAAAACATAAAATATTTACATCAGTCGATTAACTAAAATTAAGAAAACTTAATAAAATAAATTGTTCAAAAGACTAAAAATGTATTTTATATACATCCTGCGTCTTTTGACTTGCCATAACCTTGTAATATTAAAAACTAAATCAAATAAGTATCTAAGCTATTACTTTATATCGTAATTATATTCACTTAGCAAGAAAGTAACCGAGTACTCTTAATTAGTTATGGAGGTAATATATATTAGGTACGTTTGATTCTCTTTTAACCAAATTAAGAAAACAAAACAAAATTCTCATTTCGTCGGTTTTTTTTTTTCATGTTTTGTGTAGGTAAGTATAATCCCCGATTACTTAAAGACCCTTGGTCTGATTTGATTTTTCTTAATAGGTACTTATTTTGTTCCTAGGTGGTCCCAAAGTCCCAGGAAAATCGAGGGCAACACTCAATTTTTATTGGCACATATTACGTGATTCAAGTATTTTTTTCATTATTTTCTAATTTGAAATGATTACTACTTACCTCAATCAATTATTTATTATAATCAATTATTAACATTTACAGTAAATTTTTACAATTTAAGAACGGAGTAACAACACCAATCATAGGTAGTTTGATGCAAATATATAATACAAGCTATACATGCAATACATACCTATAAAATATAAGTACGTAAAACGGCTCCATAGGTCAAATTATCGTCATTATCTAATGGAAATTCGTTGCTTTTAATTGGTCTATTTACTTAAATAATTATCTCTCTAATTGTCTCGCCGAATAATAGCTTTAAATTAAAAATTTAAGAATCCACCAACAAATTTTATAAAATTGATAATTGAATATGCCTTATAAATACTAGAAAATAAACATCTCAAAAACGTCAGCTATCAAACAAAAAAAACACATCATAATAGGTCCATTCGTTTACGAACTACGATACTACAAGTACACTATAAGTTTGATAGACACATCAAACTTGTGACATGACTTTTTGCGTCGGGGGTTGAAAATTACCTAGGTTTTTTTTGACTTTGTGGTCTGAAAAACGGTTTCAAATAAATATTTGTTATCGTGTCACGGATGTGCCCGGTCCATTATATTAAATTGGTCTTCTTGACCTTAGTTCTGGTTTCCATGGGAATAAATATTTGAGAAACCCATTGAAATGCGGGTCTACTATTTGGTATTGAGCCTTGTATTGTAGAGACGCTCTGCGCTGTTTGGTATTGCAAAATAAAATAAATAAAAAAGAATACATACATACTGTAATCCTTAGAGAATAGTACGAACATTATTCTTAATTTTATTACAAAACTAAAAATCCCTAAATCACTGCCATATTCAGACCGTGTGAAAATTTTGTAAATTAAAAAAAAACTTACCTAAAAAACAAGATTTACTTGAGCATAATTGTATATACGACAGATATAAAAAAATATATATTTCAAGCGCTGTTTAAGGAAAACGTAACGTTGGCGGCCATGCTAGATCACGGTGTACGTCACGATACGATAAAAGCAATAAGCAGTTGAAGTCACAGAGCACTTAAACTACGGATTTGTTAAAGATTGTTTGTATTAATTTCATGACGTTACACCCGTCAAATGACATACGCTAAAAAATTTTAAATTAAAGGTTTCATATATATTCATTTTCTCTATAAAAAACATTAAAAAAACATTGCATTTTTGATATTTTGGAATGGTTAGGGAATAATTTTGCACGAATTGCTTTAATTATCAGTATAAAAGTACTATTATTTATGTGGCCCTGCGCCGCCTTACGAATTTTCGATCAGGGTCACGTGTCCTGACGCGAGTTTAACATTTTTTACGTGTTTTTTACCCATTACAAAAAAGTGTACAACGCCGTTAAAGAAGTTTTCACTTCAAAAATTGTAACAAGTTTAAAATAAACCTAAAATATATGCCCAATAACTATCTAGTAGCCAAATGTTTTCGTACAAAGCGTTTGATAATACAATAAAGTGCATACTGCTTTAACAGATAACATCACAAATGACGAAATACCTAAATCTAAACTCTTTCAGTCAAAGTGATCTCATGACCAGACACAGGTTTCAGTAAGAAGTCTAATCGTAGCTTTAGGTTAGAGTCATCAGCCTTTACTTTGTACCTTCTGACAAAATGTGCTAGAGTTGTCTTCATTGATATCATGGCATACGTTTTACCTGTAAAGAAATAATTATATGCTTAAATTTTCCGTAGTATATACATTTTGGGAAAATATTGGGCGATGGACAGGTCTGGCTTTTTTTTAGGTGTTCTTATTATTCCTGTATAAATTCGTGTGGACATGGCCATGACAGAGGCGTTGACCCATCAAGTTGCTTTTACCTTCCCTTTAGCGGGGAGCAGAACAACTTTTTTTTTATATCTTCTACCTACGGCACTCGGTGGTCTGGGTAGGCTTCGGTCTTTACTAGACCCCTTCTAGAGGGGAGGGTGTGTCTCGGCTTTATGCCATTGCCTTGCACACAGGTATTTTATCGAACGATACTGAGAAAATGACGAAAACTAAAATGACCCCTGACGCAAAACGCGGAAAATTAACATTCTGGTAATTGGTGCCTGTCATTGCGAACAATGACAGGCAAAAAAACGATAAATCAAGAACTTATTCAGTTGTTTGAAAGTCATCAGTTATTTGTAAGTGTAATTTTGTAGGAGGTTTTGTCAAATTTTCGCGAAATGTTATTGGTCTTCTTACCTAAGCACGATCGTTTTCCTAAACTGAATCCGACGAATGCGTTCGGGTAAGCTGGCATGTCGTTTTCAAACCATCTTTCTGGCCTGAATTGATCCACATCTTTTCCCCACACTAATTCCCTATGGACCCCAAAAAGTAGCACCACGCACTGTGAGCCAGGACGCATCGTGTAGTTCTCTGTAAACAAAGAAAAAGGTCAGGAAGATAAAATTCTGGGCGAACTCATAGCTAACTATGTGATTTACAAAGGACCTATAAAAAATTTACTTTAAGTACAAAAAAACTTTATATCGAAACGTTCAAATAATTATTGGAGCCAGTGATACACATGTTCGCTACCCTACAAATCCATCGGAGTTCCGAAGTCCGTTAAAGACAAAGCTACCTAAGAAACGATAAGAAACTTCAATAGAAACACTCACAAATTGGGATGTTGACTAAATTAGTCCGTCCGGTAGACTAGAAAAAAATATTAGACATGCGTGCATGACGACGATATATTGATTTAAAATATTGCATGATGTCAAGATGTCATACGCTTTGTGTAACAAAACACGTCACGATGTCGTGATGTAATAAGCCCGCAATCCAGAACTATGATTATGATTCGCTTTGATGTCCTTAGTTTTCTGTATATTCAAAAAGTAAAAAATACGTGTTTAATATTTTTTTAAGTATTAAATTTACGGTACTTTTCATACCCATTTAACATCCCTATTATTATTGTTATTTTAAAACTTACTGAGTTTAACTTCTTTATCGACATATCTCAAAGTAACAGGTCCCGTTGTGAATATCCGAAGGCTTTCCTTGATAACTGCCTCCGTGTACACCAACTTCTGTAAATCTTCCTTCTCAACGTCTCTGTCTGTTTTGAATACTTCGTTGATCCTGATAGAATATTTAATTATGAGATACTAGCGATGCCTTGTGGTTTCACTCGCGTAAGTAGATCCCGTTTCTAACCAGACTTGGATTTTAATGTAAACAATATTATTTGATCGTCTAGGAATGAATGGATCTATTGTAAATGAGCACTGTTTAATATACTTGATATATTTTTTTACGTTTGAATTTTATATTCATTATTTTATAATATTTATACCTCTAAATCAAGTATAAATCAACTGCATTCAAGGTTACACAATTATTATATTCAGTATGCAAAAATAATATTAGATCTTCTGTTTTAATTATTGGTATTTTTTTAATGATCTATAGTTAATGTATATCTTGCCACCAAAGCTAAACTTGGGGCATACCGACTTAGAGCCCCCCGTCAGGCATAGGTTAGATTCGAAGGGGTTAACGGGAGCGACTGAATAAACTCCCCGTGATCCCCTTCATGTTAGGTTACTTCAGACCACTAAGAAAGGAGCCTTAGCCCTGGGAGACAAACAGTACTAAGGTATGTACCCTTGTATAGTCAGCAACAAAAGTTGATGAACACAAGCAGTTTTACATAACACTTAGAACCCAATATAAAACCCATAAATTTATGTTGCTACTAGAAAATACTTTATCACGAAGGGTTTTAACACTATGATTAAGGTAGAGATATTGGTCAACATATGGAATTTTGTTGCGTTTAGGTGTCGATGTCGATCGATGATAATTATTTTTTCAGCTTTTATCAAAGTCATTCGATGACTGCTTTATATGGTATCTAGTGTGCCTTCTGGTGGTATGTATACTCACTCTTCATAAATCTTTTCTTGTACTTGCGGATGCGTGCCCAACAGTATCATAATGTAGCTCAGTAAACTCGATGACGTATCGAAACCCGTCACGATAGCCGTGTCTACTTCCTCCCTTATCTCCTTATCAGTAAGAGCATTCTCTTGTGATAGCTCCAGAAGAAGATCCAAGAATGGCTTGTATCTTACACCTGTGTTAATGTTGGTATTTTTATTTTGAAGAGTGACGGAATTAGTGAAGCAATTAAGTGTTAAATACAATACATTGATGATTTTAAATAAATTGTTGTAAAAAATACTTTTCTATCAAAACAAATGAATAGCCGGTTTTTAATTCGGAGGACTTTGATCTAGGCAATCGGCGTATTTATATTTATTGTTTTAGATATTTACAAACCTGAAGCTTTTACAGCATACGCGTTGGCGTTGTTTCTCTCAGCTTTCTTTTTTTGTATAACCTGAAATATGAATACGCTTTCAGTTTCAATTAAAAGCAAAAATTATACATTACTTATTTGCATCTTGACTTGGTCCAGTCCCAGGCAAGTTAATGGGTTTTGACTTACTAAAATATATTTTATTCGTCCAAACATTAACAAGCTGACCTAACAAATTGAAATTGTTTGGAAAACTTAGATTATGCCTTTAATAGAGAAGAATGGTAGGAAGAGACTGAGGCGTTTGCCCAGCAGTGGGACAACATGGCTGATAATAACAATAATAATATTATTAAGTTAATAAAACCAGGGAATTATGTGCGATCAATTCATGAAAATACATTTACAGCATAATTCTAATAATTCATTATTCTACATTTTCTTACCTTATTTGACATATCATTGACGATCTTAATTAGTTCATCGTGTTCCTTCTTCAAGCCAGTTAACTTAAATATAATCTCACTTTGAAGCCAAAAGTTTTGAAACCTTTTAGTCACGATCGTCAAAATCCTGTCAACGGCGTGCATGTATGTTTTTATACAATCATCTTCGAAACCAGTTATTCCAAATGCAGTTACTAAAAAAAATCTCATTTAATTACACGATCTATTTCACGGTACAAGGCCATTGTTAAAGGATCCCAATTGTACTTAAAAAAATCCTAGTCAATGTCAAACTCGCGCATAAAGGATTCCGAACAATTTTATGGAGCCCTCCTTAATGGAGACCTCGTATAAATTCGCGGAGCGGCTCTAGTGGCGAATTTATACGTATAATTTGCCACAAGACTTTTACACTAGGTAGTGCTGAAATCTTAAAAAAAAAATCAAGAAAATAACATAGGGAATGAAGTGATAAAGAAATTATAGTCCCATACTCACAGCAAAACGTCTCCAAAGCAATGTTCCTCAAATAAACAGTGTGATCAAAAGGACCTTTTGATATTTCCACTTTCAGATTCTTGACTAGCTTTCGAGATTGGCTATTGAAGATATCCAAGAAGTTCAGCATCACTGGCAAACTGAAGGCAGGAGTCAACAACTTTCGGTGTCGTTTCCAGACTTCTCCTGGCAAGTAATCACGATACAAGTTTATTATGAATTCGAAATAATGCTGGCTATTGATGGTCAAGAGAATGACGGCCTTTATTTTTTTTTTTATTAAATCAATGTACCTAAGTAAGAAGAATTTTAGTTTAAAAATTCTATATTTCTTTGCTATATGTACGTATGTAGAACACCCAAAAGGGCATTACAACTATAACATCTTGATTGACTATCTGAGATCGATAGTATCGATAGTATATATTTTTTTTTTCTATATTTGATTAAGAATCTAAGGTACTACCTGAAGAAGTTATTAATCCTTCGCCTAACCAGGGCTTAGCGAAGTTGTAGGCAAAGTGTTTCTGAAGACAAGAGTTCGCTGCAGTCAAAGCATCTTCTGGATCTGTGATGGCTGTAAAATAGAGGTCCATGACATTATAAGTGTATAACCAACATATCAGTTAAAGATGATAATTCAATTTATTTAATACTAGCTGTTTCCCGCTCCGCCCGCGTATGTGTCGGTTATCGCGGCAAAAACTACCCTACGTCCTTTCTCAGGCTATAGACTACCTGTGTAACAAAATTCATTTAAATCGATTCAGTTGTTTTGGCGTGAAAGCGTGACAGACACATAGACAGTTACTTTCGCATTTACAATATTAGGAAGGATAACGATGTGACTCGTTATGTGGTTTTTTGACCATATTCATAAACAAACTTCAGCTTCGGCCGATGAATGTAAAAAAAATTGCTAACGTAAAGTTTAATGATATTTATTTAAAACAAAACGGTTTACTCACGTATATTTTCGGGATCGCCCGACTAGTTTCAGACTCAATAGGAGTCCCTAATCATGAGTTGACGCGGGGGCGGTGGTGTCGCGAGTCGAAAATATACGTGAGTAAACCGTTTTGTTTTAAATAAATATGAATACTCCTCACGAAAGTTATTATACAAGTTTAATGATGTTTCTTGATATGTAGTAAAGTCTTGAAATGAAGTTAATGATTATGTTGAATATACTGTTGCATATTCTGTTCTGGTTTAGTGGTGGTATAATGATTGGAAAAGACAATCATAGATAATTTTGACTGCTGGAAAAGCTGAGTGATACTCGAATTGAAAAAAAAAAACACTTACTGTAATATATGCTTGGTCCCAGTAAAAGAGTTGTGACGCCTCCTTGTTTCATTGTGTCCACGGCTATTGCTTTTGCTGTGTTCCATAATGCTGTAACATACATCCTTATCAATAATTATTTGGGAATCGAACCCACGACCTCCGGTTTAGCAGTTCGGATCACTAACCACTAGACCAACAGGCCAGAAATGCTGCATTCAATAATTTGATTAAAAAGAATATATAATTACTTTTTTTATAAAATATGTTCCCATTCATAGTTAGTTCACGTAAATCCACACTAGTGGAGCCTAGATACATAATCTAATAAATAAAAATTTCGAGTCACAATGTTTGTTGTCGAACTCCTCCTTGGTAGACCGAATTTTAAGTTTTTTTTGTGCTCATGCACCGTCGTCATGCTCATGTCCGTAATTTGCTCAATCTGAGGAACAATTATTGGACGTAGGCTATTTTTTTATCACTAGGTGATAAGGGTGGAATTCACCAGTTTTTTTTATGTTTACGTCAAAACAACGTTTGCCGGGCCAGCTGGTAACGTCATATTATTATCTAAACTATATCTAACAATACCTACTTAAAATTTCATTACCTTTAGTTTAAAAATCTTCACCAGTAGATCTTTTGTGCAAAACAAATAAGACAACTATTTTAATTTTATTATGCATCTATCATGTTCTTGTGCAATAGAATATTAATAATATTTTTTTCTTCATTTCCTACAATAACAACAGATTAACGCAAAAATAGGAAAAAAAAGCGGTTAAACCTGCTCAAACAGGATTGAATTTTTTTAAGAATAATCACAAAATAACACAACAATATACAAAGCATTCACAATTACTTAATTATGATGAAACAAGATTGATTAAAATTAATCAATTTACATAATAGTAACTATTACTGGATAATAAAGCAAAACCTTTTGTTTTTATACTGGATACAAACCACGACCTACCTTATGAGGTAATCTTGGAGAAAAATCCACAGATCGAGATCTGTGGATTTTTCGATTTTCCGAGGCAGATACGAGTATCTGCCTCGACTTTCAGGCATTGAAAATAAATAATTTAATATTTCTTAAAGAGTCTCCCGCACGAATTAATTTATTCCTTGTGTCGCGGGGTATAAAAAAAAATATTCAAATCACATGCACAAAGAACAACCAGACTTAGAATAAGCATTTCTTGATTATACAAATGCTTGTCCCATGCGGGGATCGAACCTGTATACTATCCGGCTATCCGTCCAGTCTAATCCGACAAATGAACTAAATAACGCTCATGCGCTCTCCGCGCGTAAACTTTGCCTCAATAAGTTACAACTTCTGAATAACCCATCAGCGATAATCACATAAATGTAGCCCAAAGTCACATCTTTTGGCATTTTTTCGATATCTCAATTCGTTTTCGAGAAATTTATTTTTCCGACCAAAACGGGATCAAATCCACAGAATTTTATGCATTTAATCGGTTAGATGGCTTGGCAAGTAAAACTGTTAAAATAATGTCGTGATTAGTGCTGTTAAAATGATTTATGGAAGAGGGAGAGGGAGGCCTTTGCGTTGCAGAGGGACAAAACGGGCTTATTAGATTAGATTAGTGCTATTCAAACAGCGTGAAATTCGGTCATGCACTTACCGGATGGAATTAACTGGCGATTAGGTAAATCAACTTTACTTGAAGGTGATGAAACAGGCCCTTAGTATAATATAAGTACATACTACAGATATGTTAATGAAAGCAGGGTGCGTACATTTACAAATAGGTTGTGTTATTCAAAGTAACTATTTGTTAAAATATGTTAAATCTCACAAGTAGATGTTACCAAAGGGACCACTAAAAAGTGTTATATTTTCTCGCATTTATAATTAATCATTTACCTGTATTCAATGAAATACCAGTAAGAAATTGACTGTTCCACTGATGGACATAGGTTTTTTACCCAACGTTATAGAAGGGTTATGTTTTTCACGCATATCTTGTATGGTTCTGTTTCTCTATTGCTTCGTTTGTAATTTTTTTATTTGTTAAGCTATCGTTAGGTTCGTCTCAAAAACCCGAATGCCCATAGTTGGTGTTTTAAAAAAAATATTAAGCTGACGGAATTTTAAAATAAATTAAAAGTAATAGTAAATTGTCGCTAGTACATCTTTTTAACCAAATCTATTGAGTAGTTTATTAAAATAACGGGTTTTAAAATATATGCAACTTGCATGTTTAGATGTTCTTTACAATGAGAAATGATAAAATGAAAAATATTTTTTCTTAGCAGACAAGTGGCATTTCGACAAGTGTTAACTTCTATGCAAATTGTATCCGTAAAAAACCCGCCTTACCCGTCCGTTTTTTTTCCTAATACGTTTTTATGCGTCATAACCTAGTAAAGCTGGGGTGTGAACCTTTATGGATTTTAAACAGTTGTTTAATGAGGCCATAGAAGACATGCCGTTAAAAAATGGGGATGGGGCTTTGGTATGTTTGTCACCTAACTATCAAGTCCAAACAAAGATCTAAAGCCAAAATTTATGCTTTCAACCTTTCAATCCACAATCATTCCTTGCCTGATCACTAGCTTAAAAACAGTTTGCTGAAATCTATATATCATCATATCAGCCAATTGCCGTCCACTGCTAAACGTAAGCCTCCCCTAAAGAACGCCCACCTAACGTTTGAGACAACGCAAATCTATATATACATATACTAAAATAGGTATCGACAACTTTCTTTTGCCGCTTGTCAAATTGTCTGTAAAAAGTAGCATCAAAAAATACTTAATAGATTGCTGTAAAATATTTTCTAAAAACGTTAGAGTGCACTTAGATATGTTTAAACACGCTATTTTATCCAGGTGATAAGAAATGGAGCTTTAAGAACTGCAATTAATCTGCAAATCTAAATTCGTATTTTTTACGTATTATAAACAAAGGTTACGGCAAACGTAAAGGTTAAACATGGCGACATTAGGTAACCGTAGCAACCAGATATCTTATTTTGTTCAAACTATGATTAACTTTTTAGAAAACTATCTATAGAAATTAACAGCTCGGTGGTTTTACGATTGTAAATGAAAGTTCTTGATGCAAGTTCAAATTCAGTTGTTACTATTTTCAATTTTATTTTTAGCGTCCTATTTAATTTTCAATAAAACGCCATTGAATACTTTTTCTAACCAGAATTAAATTTCATGGTCCTTATTTTGAAAACCACGTTCTTCCATACAGACATTTACCCTTTACCTATAACGTAGCTAATAATGCGCGCGAACCCGCGGGTATCAGCTAGTTTCCAATAAAATATTAAAAACAAAATAACTCACACGTCCCATCGCCCAACAGCATATATAAATGTCCAATAATCGGTAAGGCGCCAGGATACAAAGGGGGTAACTTATGTTTCCCTCTTCCATACACCAGCCACGCCCACAAAACAAAGAGACAAGACAACACACAAAATAGTATAAAACCGATCATTTTTGCACCGAACTCCCTGAAGCACTGAAACGCAGAACACGACGTCGAGCTTTATAAAAGCAATATGGCCTTCGATAGGACGCCAGTTAAGATTTAATACGACTCTATTTCCTTAACAGTAGAGGCGATGATTGCAACTCATTTGTTAGGTAATAATTACGTCGATCGTGTAACTTGTATAGTGAAAAATCATTGTCTGTCCAAAAGACGTTAATAGTATAATAATGCAGGATGATAAACTTAAATGCAGGACAAATTAAAGGAAGTTCAGTACTTGATATTCCTGAACCATACAAACGTTATATATGCGAAAGTTACTCTGTCTGTCAGTCTGTTGCCCATTAATGGCTAAAATGCTTTTATGCTTTTTTATGGGGTAAGCTTGGATCCTAAGAAATATAGGCTCTTTTTGCCGCCATAGTCGACAAACACGCGGGTAGAGCCGCGTGAGCTAGTAATTTTATAAATTTAGACGAAAAAACTATGCAGATTTAGACCAAAGTAGAAACGGCAAATTATATAGAACCTGGCCTTATTAGCATAAAGCGATTTGACGTCAGAAGGGTTTTTATAAACTTTACAATTTATTCTTTGGCTAAGTTATGGCTAAAATAAATGATATATTCATATTAACGTAAGGTTCTCGCCAGAAGTCTGGTGAAGCAGTCAAAGGCTGCGCACAGACTAACTGCGTAGATCTCTTAAAAACTCAGTTCATACTAATAATATAATATCTTGGGACATCTCACACACGGTCATCTGATCCCAAACTAGGCAGAGCCTGTGCTATGGCAACCAGACAACTGATAAACATACTTATATATTTCTAAATACATACATATTATAGATAAATTACACCCAGACAAAGAACAAATGATCGTGCTCATCACACAAAGATTCGTCCTGGGTGGGAATCGAACCCACGACCTCCGGTTTAGCAGTCAGGGTCACTAACCACTAGACCAACAGGCCCGTCAAAGAGTACAGAGAGGACTAACTGCGTAGATCTCTTTAAACCAGTTCACACTCTGTTGGGCACACTCTATAGTTTACTTATTTATAATCTAAGGTACACTACATAGAGTCGAAAACATTGGGATGGTTTTCACAGAGCACCTTTATGCCTGTGCCTGTGTAAAATATCTCCTCGGCGTGAATCTTCTGGCGCATTTACTCCACGATGTTCTCCGCCTTGACGGAGTGGTGTAGGCGGGAGATATACACCGGAAGAAAATTCATTTTGTAGCATCAATGCTACAAAATGAATTTTCTACGCGACCTAATGGTCGCTAAATTAAACTAAATAAAATTAAGCTGATACAGCGTGTTGGGGCCGAAGTACAATATTCAATAGTACAGTCGAGTTTATTAATATATTTAGCACTGTCAAGGATTCAAAATATTATGAGCGTTGGAGAGCTCAATAAATGCTATAGAAACTATAGATTAAAAATATTTGCTCACGTGAACGATTCAATAATATATAATGCTGTGCATTAGGCAATAATATGTGATCAACCTTTTCAAAAATATTTCTAAACTGTATTTAGTTTAAAAATATCTGAGCAGAGCTAAGCTTCTTAATAAAATTATAAATTCAATTATTTTCTCGAACAAATAAGGTCTAGTTTACATTGTTACAAAAGTGACAATAGTTTCCATTGTTTTCCTCGCGTTTTCTTTTTAAAGTTGTTTGTATAATAATGTGCATTTGGATGTATAAATGTTACTGAGAAAAAGCAGTCACATATTAATGAATCTGAATCTTGACCACAATTCAATGATGCTTATAGTTGTCACAATATTACGAAGTTTTTTGACGTTCATATATTTTTAAAGCCTGAAAGGGCCAATATATTAATGAACACGACTGTGCAATATAACTAGATTATACCTTAGCTAACTTGTATAATAACTTTTGTGAGGAGTATTCATAATTATTAAAAACAAAACGGTTTACTCACGCATACTCTCATGGCTAACTTGTTCAATAATCAATTTTCATGTTAAGTAGTGTACAAGGAAATCGCTTAGGAAGGTTTGTTCAGGTAATGAGGAGGGATGAAACGCATATGAATAAAAGAGTGATGAATTTGGATGTGAAGGGCTGGAGAGGAAGAGGAAGACCGAAAAAAAGGTGGATCGATTGCGTGAGAGATGATATGAGGGAAAAATCAGCGAATGACAGTATGACGGCTAAATAGAGTCGAATGGAAGGAAAAAACATTGTCGGAACTCTTGGAGTGCCACTGTTTTTGTTCTTAATATTTCTATCTTTATTATACCAGTTCTAACCTCAATTACGATCTCTTTTTTGCTTTGTTTTATTCCTAACCAATTTTTGAATTAATGTCTTTTTTATTGTGTTTAATTTAATTAATTAAAATTATTTGTTGTCTTTAAATTTAAGATGTTATGTTATTAATTTAAAGTCATTTATTTAAATTGATTTTTTTGCTAGTATATTAATCATAAATACAACGTTTCGTTTTGCATTCTAGTCAAATTCGAGGACTATGCTAATGATTCTCAACAAGAATCAATAATAAGGCATAAATTATTTATTATAATAATGTCTTTCGTAACAGCCTCCTGAAATTTGACGAAAATGCAAAACGACACGTTTTATATGTAATTGCTGATTAACCAGTAATTGGCGACTGTGTAAGTCCAAGTCGTACAATCCTATACTAAAGATTCACTGTACGCAGAAGCTGCTGTGAACCTTATACACAGGACAACATAACCGTTTACTTTTAAGATACGTGTATTTATTTAAGACTAGCTTTTGCCAGCGACTTCGTCCGCGTTTCCGTCGTTTTTCGTAAAAAAGTAGCATATGTCCTTCCTCACTGTTCAGTGGTTTTGATGTAACAGACAGATTAACTTTCGTATTTTAGTAGGGAAATATAATATATCACGTTACACAAAAATAATCCTTATAGCATGATTCAGTATTCACGCGCGACGGCGCGATGGCTTATTATCGTATTTCATGTATAAGTTTGGTGTTTCTATACCTATTTCTATGATTCTTTTTTTATTGAATAGGTAATAATGTAAACTTTTTTTAATTAGGGATGAGTGAGAGTATAATAAACGTAAGAGTAAACAAATATAATCAGAAATCTCCGAACTGCTAAGCTATCGGGAGTTACACGTGTTATTGTGAGTCAACCATAAAAGATAGACATATGCTGTTGTGGGATATTTTTTAGATAATTTTATGTAGAACATTTCCGTCATACATGATTTCTATGTAGCTTTAACCATTAAGGCTGCATACGCGACGGAAGCTTAAAAAATACCGTTTTCCCAACATTTCCCTTCACTGCTCTGCTCCTATTGATTGTAGCGTGATGAAAAGTATACTATAACCTGCCCAGGAGTATGAAGAATAATTGTACCAAGTTTCGTTAAAATCCGTCGAGTAGTTTTCGTTTCTATAAGGAACATACAGACAGACAGACAGACAGACAGACAGACAGACAGACAGACAGACAAAAATTTTACTGATTGCATTTTTGGCATCAGTATCGATCACTAATCACCCCCTGATAGTTATTTTGAAAATATATTTGATGTACAGAATTGACCTCTCTACAGATTTATTATAAGTATAGAAGATAAATAAAAAAAATATGCATTTAAATCTTTTTCTGCATTCCTTCTCAGAATTATTATTTATGTCGAATGCAGTGAATTTTATTTCTAAAATATGTTAACTTATACAATAACAGTCCAAATTATATTCTTTAGATTTCATATCTAACTGGAAATCTGCGAACTGCTGAACACGTAGGTGTTATTTAACAAGGAAATGTATATTTAAACGAAGCATAATTTGTACCCAAACAATATGTTAAGCGTGACTTTTATATAACGTATTATTATTGCATTAATTTATTTAACATTTTTTTTTCATAAATTATAGTATAGACACATCAATCTATTAGAGATGTACAAAGATACCTACTGCTATATCTTTAGAATTTACTTACAGCATACTTGCGAAAGGAGATGTAGACAACAGGAAAGAATACAAAAAATAAAAATGCTGATAGGAAATGTTTTAATGTATTTTATTACATTTGTGTTTGTGTTAAAGCTATCTATTAATGGTAGAGGGTCAAATATTATTCCTTAAACCTATTTTCTCCTCTCTACGCTAATAAGGGACCCTGAATCTGGTTTCAATAAGAAGTCTATCTTAAGTTTGAGTTCACTGATGTCTGCTGTGACCTTGTAGCGACGTAAAACGTGTGAAAGCGTCGTCTTTATTGATAGGGTGGCAAATGTCCTACCTGTAAAGGAAAAAGTGGATGAGTTTTACACTTAGACATGTTAAACCACGTAGATGAAGTTATTATAGCACGACATAAAACAGCAGGCAGGTTAAAAAAAAACCGAGCGTTGACGACTCGTTAGATTTTAGCGTGTTGGTGATTTAAGGGTATTAACAGTAACAATATGTTGTGTTCACAACGTTGCAGGTTCGAAACCATTACAGGCAAGTATAAATGTGACTTTTTCAAAAAGTTTTATGAACTTTCTCCCTCTATCTACCCTTGGAATTATGGTCTATCAGGACCTATTCATACAGTAGCGCATGAACACATTATTAATTTATACTTGTGGCCTAATCATCATCATCAACTCGGCTTATTTTAGGTACGACATTGGCCTCTCCCAAGTTGCGCCATAATCTGATACAATCCTCCATTTTTTATTTAGCTCTAAACTAGCTGCGCATGTGGTTTCACCCGCGTAAGTAGTTCCTGGTCCCGGAAGACGAATGTCTTGTTTTTTTTTTTTTTCTGATAATTACATAGTTATTCTGCTAATTGGGATAAAGTCGAATCCAATAATTTGTTCATGAAAATCGGTCCATTCATTCCTTTTATATAATTAATATGTAGAATAATTATGATGGTGAAAATAACCCGACTGTTTTATATAAGGACCAATAGAAAATAGGTGAAGAAGATAGATATGGATAGAATAATCGGTAAATATACGAACCCATGCAAGCCCGTTTCCCGATACTGAAGCCAGCGAACATGTTCGAGTTTGGCATGTTGTTGGGGTCCAACCAGCGTTCAGGCTTGAATTGGTTCACATCAGGACCCCAATTCGAGTGATAATGGATCCCACAGATCATAATTGCGCATTGACTGCCTGCTTTCATCGTGTAGTTCTCTGGAAATGAAAAAAAAAAATACATTTATTTATTTAAAAAATTAAATAATTTTAATTTAAGATTTGATATTTTTTCTACAATATTTTAATAATTTAAAAATATTAAAATATTGTAGAAAAAATATCTCAAAAAAGTTTAGAAATAAGTATAATATTATATCATGAATTCTTTTCTTAGTTGACAATGATGTCATGTACAAAAATAAGGCAGATATGTTATAAGCGCTCGCATTTTGAGGACTCGACTCGAGAAATCTTTTAATTAGGAGGTTTTCAATATGAAGATATCTTGATAATTGCCATAAGAAAATAAAATAATAGGAATTTCATGTGCACAGTGTAATATATATGATGTTTTATAATGTGAACTATACTATTCCATACTTGGTATTCCAGATATACATCTATATTTACATCTTGCAAAGCTGTTTCGTATAGTATCGATCGCCTTGAAATTTACGCATAGCAAATGTATGGATAAACGTTAGTTACCTTTTTACGTCAGTGAAGGATCTATTGACCTAATGTATCACTACCCTTAGTGTAATAAACGGTCCTTTCAAAAAGGAATTAATGGATAAATTTTGCTGATTTGCTGTCTAAAATTAAGGTAGACAAATATTGTTTACGATAAATCAGTCTCACATTATTTACTCTCAAATTTTTAAGTACCAATATGCAACAACTAGATGGTGTTGCTTGTATCAAAATTTATTTTTGAGACTTACTCAGTTGCACGTCCTTATCAACGTATCGGAGTCCAACAGGGCCAGTCGGGTATAATCTTAAGGTTTCCTTAATGACAGCGTCAGTGTACACCATTTTGGGCAGATCGTCTTTTGTCACATCTCTGTCTGTGCCTTCGAAAATATCTTGTAACCTGGAAAATTAAGTGATATATTAATTAGCTTATTACATAGGTCAAAATCCTTCTCAATAGTGCTTTCATTTCTTCTATTGTAATCAATAAATTTTAATAGCCCAATAAAATAAAATGAGAACGTTTTTTAAAATTATAAGTATTGAATAGAAAACTTTGAAATATTCTTTGGATAATAATCATTGGCAATTAAGTAAAATAACGCTATAAGCTGACTGTATACTTACTCCTGGTACAATTTCTCTTGAGCCTCAGGGTATGTTCCCAGCAGCATCAGTATGTACGCCAACAGACATGACGTGGTGTCGTACGACGCTACGATGGCTGTGTCCACCTCTTCCCTGATCTCCTTGTCACTGAGAGTGTTGTCTTCTGCTAGTTCTAGTAGAAGGTCCATTAGGGCTTTGCATTTGATACCTAGAAATGAAATCGTTAACGTAAAATATAGCGCCACCGTTGGTCGAGAATTTTTTTATTACGACTGACACCAAAAAAAAAAAAAATGTGTTTTATATTTTAAGTTCAAGCGGCAATAACCTAATGGTTAGGGTGACCGCCTTGTGATCGAGAGGTCGCAGGTTCGAACCCCATCCATTGCACTATTGACGTGCACCCAAGCCAGACACAAGCATACTTAAATTAGTTGGAGGGGTTAGCAAGATTGCTAATAATGTGAATTCCACCCACATTGCTAGTAACCTTAAAAAAAATAAAAAGTAAGTAAAAGTTTTCTTCCTAATATTTTTATCTAAAATCATCCCTAGGACCACATATTATTATTCAATTGCTCAAAGAAGTTTTTTCAAAAGTAAAACAAAAAAAAAATGATTTACTTACCAGTGCGTTGTCTTTGCTCCTCCCATTCTGCTCTTGGCAGAGATTTCATCAATTCCTTCTTTCTTTGGATCACCTGGAATATACATAGATCCAGTTTAGATAATGACCACCAAGCCTCTAAAGACAATCACAGACATGGCCGAATACTCAAACACAATGTCTCATGCTGTATCTTTCACTTTAAGGTGTAATTTAAAAATAAGAAGTCTTGGTATTTAAAAAGCAGAAAATTTATCAGAATTTTCAATTACAAACTTATAGTTACAGTTGATAATTTGGCCTTGGCATTTCGATGTATGAGAAAACATGAAATGAAATGTTGTTTCGGAGGTTCAACTATACCGATCACGACCGAATTTGTGCGGAACCCTGGTTGCGCGAGTCAGACTCGCACTTATCCGGTTTTTTATAGTCCACCAAATATAAAAAAAAAATGTGTATTATTTTGCTCTGCCCTTACCGGTTTTTATTTTAAACTTATTTTAATTTTAGAACGACATAACACATAAACGCAATAAAGGATTTGAATTTGAATCTAATCGTTAACAGTATAAAGTGATAAATTATAATGTTTTAAAAGTTTAATGTACTCACAGTACTGGACATAGCATTCAAGACCTTTACGACCTCATTTTGCTTTCTATTCAGGTCGGTCAAGCCGTATATGAACTCGCTCTGCAGCCAGAAGTTGGAGAACCTCAGAGCTATGATGTTTAGGATCTGATCAACAGCCGCCATGTACAACTTGTTAAAATCCTTGTCTTCATCAGCAGTTATACCAAACGCAGTTACTGAAAAATGAATGTTACCTTTTAACCGACTTTACAAGAAAAAGGTTCTGGATTCGACAGACATTTTTGTTTTGTATGTTTGTATCTGAAAATTGTGGATCGATTTCAAAAAAATTTTTTGTCATCGATATGGTATAATAATAATCTATAAATCTTGGGACAACACACACGGCCATCTGATCCCAAACTAGGCAGAGCCTGTATTATGGGAACCAGACAACTGATAAACTTTACTTATATATTTCTAAATACATACATATTATAGATAAATTACACCCGGACAAAGAACGAATGATCATGCTCATCAGACAAAGATTTTTCCTGCGTGGGAATCGAACCCACGACCTCCGGTTTAGCAGTCAGGTTCACTAACCACTAGACCAATAGGCCCATCAACTGTTTAAATTAAGGTCTATTGCGCTTTCGCCATGGTTTGATGTAAATGCAGTGTTAGAATTTTCAATTGATACATTTAACTAATATTAAACATTCAAACGGCTTTACTCATAGATTATGAGTACAGATGGCGCCAGTGCCACGCAAACATTAGCTCCGCGTATTTTAAATATTAAAAATAGTTTAAGTGGTTTATAATAGTAAATAAATAGTAGGATATAACTAAAATATCATAAAAACTAAGTGGAAGTGTTATCAGAACGTTATTCGCTAATATAGTGCGGAAAATAAGGATTTTCATTTCTTGAAGACTGTGTAGTGAAAGCATCTTAAATGTTATTAAATAACAATGTTTTTCAAGTGTATTTCCATAAAACAATAAGTGCAGTATAATTATAAGTGAACGACGAACGTTTTACAACAACAAAACTGTATAATTGTCGTTTACAAATATAAAAAACAATTGGCGGTGAACGGCAAAAATTTCAAAAAAGCGTGGCATCATAACGTATTTATTGTTAAATAAAAAAAAACAACAATAAGAACTGCTATTTGAAATTAAATCCACATGTCAATTTGGCATGACGGTGAAAACGGTTCAACTTAATACTTTTGTCGTGAGTTCGCATCTGACAGGTTACTAAAAACTTTTTGCATTTGCACAAGTTGAGAAAATTAATCGATTCATTAAAATTAAAAAATATACATAGAAACAAAAAAAAAAAACTAAAAACAAAATATGGAATTTCAAAATGTCACTCTTCGTCGAAACAGAACAGCTGTTAACGAGTCACTCAACCTATCGTTCATTTCGACCACTTCGGACTATTTAACAAAAAGTTTACCTGACCTATCAGCGGGTCATTTATTTAGTGAAGAAATCGAAAGCTACAAGGATGAAATTGCAAAGTTAAAAGAACAGCTTGATATAGCTCATAATGAAATAGAAAACCTTATAACGGAAAAAAGCAATTTGCAGCGTCAATTCCGTGAACAAGAAAGAGCGACTATGCATCTAAAACAAATATGTACAAATTCTCCATATTCAGAAAATAAAATAAAGTCCATACGTAAACAAAAAATGTTAAGAAAATTACATCAAACACACCACGTCGAAACACACCCAATATTGAATACGAGCTGTAATGATCTTGATTTGAGAACCGATAAAGAGTGTGAAGGTAACACAATAGATGGCGTTAGCAGTTGTTTAACAAACACAGAAACTTTGTCAGAAGCGCAAAATATAACGTGTTTTCCTAAAAATCCACGAGATGGCGCTGTTCAAGAAATTGATTTCGAGAAGTTGAACACATCGACTGATCTACGGCCACACATCTTTATTGCAGGTGGAGGACAGTTATCAGGATTGGCTTCCCATTTAATATCGTCGAGAATAAGTACAAAGTATGAGAAGTATCGTATAACTTCTGTCATAAAGACAAATACCTCAACAGCTGAGCTCTTAAAATCTACTACCCAAGTGCAAGATAACAAGAAAAATTATTTAATTTTATGTGTAGGTGAATACGATAAAAACCCAAATGAGGTATTGTATGATTTGATAGGAATTTTAAAAACTATACAAAACACTAATGTTCTAATTGTTAATGTGCTTAGAAATAAATCCTTGAATGAAATAATGTTAAATAATGTGTTAAAAAATGTTTGTCACCACTTTAAAAATTGTAAATTTATTAATGTTACCTCTAATTCATATAATAATAAGAAACTGTATATGTATAATGTATGTAAAGAATTAAACCTTGTTATAGATTCTGAATACTACAACAAAGAATATTTAAACTTACGTAAAAACTCATATAACGATATATTGTCTAAAACATATACATCTCCTGCGCCTTTACCAAAAATAGGTACTATTCCTTATTATTTTAAAGTAAAGAAAAGTGTAGTATCAAGTAATAATTTAAATAAAGAACCAGACCATTTTTTTCTATAATACTAAATCTTCTGATATTTCCGAGAGCAACCGCAATTGTGCGACCTTGTTGCATCAAAATATAGCAGGGTTATTAAATAAATTAGAACAGGTAGAAGTGTGTTTAGACGAATTTAGACAAAATAAAAACCCCATTCATATTTTATGCCTATCAGAGACATTTGTAAAATCAGGTGATGAAGCCAATATTCGCTTGCATAATTTTAAATTGTGTAGTTTTTTCTCGAGAAAAAATGAAAAACGCGGAGGTGTTTGTATTCTTGTCGATAAATCCTTGGACTGCAAAGATATTCAAGTATGTGATGTGTTATCGAGCGAAAAAGTGTTTGAGTGCTGTGGTGTTGAAATACCGTCACTAAAAATTATAATCTTGTGTGTGTATAGGATCCCGAACTCAAACGTAAACACTTTCTTTGAGAAATTAGAAATTCTTATGTATAAGTTAAATTTAAAGGATCATAAAAGATTAATTATAACGGGTGACCTTAATGTAAACAGTTTGATAAACAATAATATCTCAGCTACTCTAAAAGATTTCGTCCACACCTATAACTTAATATTACATATTAATGAACCAACGCGCCAGTTAACTTGCATAGACCATATTATGAGCAATATGAAATACGCTGTTGGCAAAGTTCACCACCTTTACTTGTCTGACCATGATACTGCTCAAAGTTTAGATTTTCCAGTTACCTTTAAAAAGCCTAGTCCAGAGTACATGTATGTGATGAAAAGGGATTATAGCGAAGAGAATATACGGAAATTTAAAGAATGTCTTTCGAATTTATCATGGCAGGAAGTAATTAATGAATGTGATTGTAACCGAGCGTATAACTTATTCTACGATTATTTTAAAATGTTTTATGATCTATGTTTTCCCATATATAGAGCTAAATTAAAGACCAATGCGCAGTCGCCGAAATGGTTAACAAAAGGAATTAAAATATCTGCTATTACTAAAAGGAAACTTAGATTTAACTGTTACAAAACCAAAGACAATGTTACTAAATCACATTATTTACAGTACAATAAACTCTTTAAAAATTGTATTACAAATTGTAAAAAGAATATAAATAATCGATTTATTGCGAATGCTAGAAACAAATGTAAAGCAACATGGGATATTATTGGGGATAAAATTGATAATCCTGTGAGTAATTGTGAAATTAATAATATAGAATACAAGGGAAATATTGTTAATGATCCTACAGAAATTGCTAAAGCATTTAATGAATTTTATATAAACAAAACAAACAAGCCAAACACCAACCACCCTAACTATACATATTTACAAACTATTGAATCTACTATATTTTTATTACCCTGTTCTGAAAGTGATATAATAAAAGCAGTAAAATCATTACGAGACACCAGTGCTGTTGGCTATGATTCTATTTCAACAAATATTTTGAAAAAATGTAATGACGAGGTTGCCGAAGTATTATGTCATTTAGTTAACCTCTCGTTTTCTCAGGGCATATTTCCTGACAAACTTAAATTATCAATTGTAAAGCCCTTGTATAAAAAAGATAAAAAAGAACATATAAATAATTACAGACCAATAACGTTAATCCCTATCATATCTAAAATTTTCGAGAAATTAATGCACTATCGCTTAACTAGCTTTTTAAATAAACATAGCATTCTGTCGGGTGATCAAAATGGGTTTCAAAAGGACAAGTCAACTACACATGCTGCATATTCTTTAATTAAGAATATAACTGAGTCCTTAGATAAAAGAAAGAGAGTATCAGCGATATTTTTTGATATGTCTAGTGCTTTTGATTTTGTCGATCATCGGATCCTGTTACAAAAATGTGATTACTATGGTATAAGAGGCAATGCACTCCAATGGTTGGCAAGTTACTTGAGTAACCGAACACAGTGCGTAGAAATAAATCGCATTGATAAACATTTACAATCTACAAGATACAGATCTCCTTATGTAAACAACGGTTTTGGAGTTCCCCAAGGGAGTGTTCTAGGGCCCCTCCTATTTTTGATTTATATCAATGACATCCCTAAAGTAACAGATTTTAAATGTACATTGTTTGCAGATGACATTTCAATAGTTATACCGGATAGCAGCAAAGATTTGTCAAGTTACATAAAAATACTTAATAATACAGTAGAAAACATAGCAAAATGGCTCAATCACAACAATCTAACAGCAAACATATCTAAAACTAAAGTGATTCAGTTCAGAAATTATAATAGTAATCCCACAAGTTTAAATATAAGTTACTGCGGTCAAGAAATTGAAGAAATTCATGAGACAAAGTTTCTAGGTATTTTGCTTGATAAGAATTGTAACTGGAAACCACATATAAAAAGTGTTTGCACTCGTATAAATAAGTTTGTGTATGCCCTTCGAAAGATAAGAAAAGTGGCATCTGATAGGGCCGCTATTTTAGCATATCATGGGTATGTTGGGTCACTTCTTAGATATGGACTTATTCTATGGGGAAACTCAGTAGACATCAATAGAGCATTTATATCGCAAAAAAAGTGTATCCGCGCAATAAAAGGTATTGGTCCAATGGAGTCCTGTAGGCCTCTATTTAAACAACTAAAAATTTTAACAGTCACGTGCCTCTACATATATGAAATTGGGTCATTTGTTAAAAAAAACAGTATGCTATTTAAAAAAGCAAATGCTTCTAAAAAGTTTATTTCGAGAGACCCAACTAAGCTGGCAGTGCCCATGATATCAACGACACTGTATAAAAGAAATTGTTCCTGGATGATAATCCAAATATATAACAAATTACCTAAAGCTCTAAGGGAACTGCCACTTACTAAGTTTAAAAGAGCACTAAAGAAGTGGCTTCTTGACAAATGTTTTTATAATATTTCAGAGTTCATGACTCATAAATAATGTTGCAATGTACCTATATATATAATTGTTTACTTTATATTTTTCTTTTAATTTTAATATTTTAATAGTTTATCGTTAAGGGATTAATGTAATGGTTAATTTAAGGGTGTTATTTTATTTTAAAGAATTTTATATGAAATAATTAGAAAACTTAACGTACTTAGGTCTAATTCTACGGAAATATTTGCATGCCTATGTTATGGCGGAATGTGCCGAACCATGTATTATTATTACCATCTAATTTGTAAACCATGTTTCACGCAAATAAAGATTCTTATTCTATTCTTATTCTTATTCTTATTATCGGAGATGCCCAACTAATTTGGAACCTGAAGAAAAAAGGTTCCGCGCCACCTCGATACATTAAAAATTAGTTAATTACCTGTTGCCCGCGTGGATGTCAATTATCGTGGCAAAAAGTAGCCTATATCCTTTTTTAAGATCTAATCCTACCCCATACCAAGTTTCAAACAAAAACAGTTTAGATGGCTGTGTGTGAGTTGTCCCAAGATATTATATTATATTATAGTTACATAAATCTAAGCCAGTACTCACAGCAAACAGTTTCCAAAGCTACATGCTTCAACGACGCCAGATGGTCGAACTTGCCTCTTCCAACTTCGGACTCGAAATGCTTGACCTGGCATCTAGCCTGCTGGTTAAACACGCCAAGAAAACCATGCAGAACTTGGAGACTGAAGGCTGGGTTGAGTAGTTTCCGATGATGCTTCCAAATTGGTCCTGTTAAAGAAAAACAATTGAAGAAGCAATTGAAACAATTGAAAAATTTAAGAACAGGTAAAGAAAAACAATTGGTGACAATAGTCGTATTTGATAGTATTAAATAAGAAAAGATATCAAGCGTAGTCGTGCGCCCCGGATTCGCACGAGTGGACATTTATTACTTAAAATATTCTATAACCTATGTTAATCTGGTATAATGTAGGATTCAAATAGTGAAAGAATTTTTGAAATCGATCCTGTAGTTTTTGAGTTTATTCGTTACATACGTATACACATACATACAAATATTTCCTTTTATAATATAAGTATAAAAAACTGTAATAAAGGAAACTAGTTTTATTTTATAGAACGCAACTTGTAGAGACGTAGGTATAGAAGAAACTGATTAGCAGATTATGTTTATTTAGATGTACTATGCCTTATCGAAAGTCAAATATTCAAATAACAAATGGTCGGCCTCTATGAATCGAATGTCAAAATATTCGAACGAAAGCAAAAGCGGATGATGTACAATATATTTTAAGGGATATATATTCTTCGGGAGTCACCACGGGTACCTGCGTCCACGAAGTGGATTAAGGACCGTAGCATGCAGGTAACGGGACGTGACTTTGTGCAGGCTGTGCACACCCATATTAACGCGCTCCCATCGCGCGTGCGCAATTCACGAGGGCGCAGGGGAGGTGCTGTGTCGGAGTTGAACTGCCGTGCAGGTTGCATGGTAAGGGAGACGACGGCACACATCATCCAGGTGTGTCACAGAACGCATGGAGGACGGATCGAGCGTCATAATTGCATCGCGGACGTCGTCAGCTCTGCCATGGTGGGAAAGGGTTGGAAGGTGGTGAAGGAGCCAAGGATCAGGACCGCAGCTGGTCTTCGAAAGCCTGACATCGTCGCTGTCAGGAATGGTGTAGGGGTGATAGTAGACGCGCAGGTCGTCTCGGGTCAGCGACCGCTCGATGACCTCCATCGTGAGAAACGTAGTAAGTACGGGAATCACGTGGAGTTAGTCGAGCGGGTAGCTGATATACTAGGACTTCCTTGTAAAGAGAGCGTCGTGGCTACGTCCTGCACTTTATCCTGGCGCGGGGTGTGGAGTCTTGGCTCCTATAAGGAGTTAAAGAGGCTTCTCGGGCTGGATGAAGTTCTGTTCTCCTTGTTGCCCTCACTCGTGCTAAGAGGATCGCACATGAACTGGTCACGGTTCAATCGCATGACCAATCGCGAAGGATGAACTGAGTATCCAGTGTCAAGGTTCCCTGTGGAAGTGGGCGACGCCGGGCCCAGGGTCAATTTAACCCTAGATTAAGTTTATGTGAAGGTTGTCCGGAGCATAGGCTGTTCTCTACTTACCCTTTTTTCTTGTAACAATTGACCCATCCGTGACCCACCGGTGAAATGGCCGCGAGTCAAAGTGACGGATAGGGACAGTGGGTGTCCCGTCACAAATCCATAATGATTATAACGATCGTCATTAAGGACGCTGGCATATGACCCGGCTGCACAATATTTATTTGATTATTAATATAAAAAAAACCGGACCAGTGCGAGTCGGACTCGCGCAATGAGGGTTTGTACAAAGTATGCCGATTGTCACGGTTAATTCTGCTTAAAAACAAACTTAACTGTGCGGTTGGAAAAATGATCTCTTATACTTCAATGTATGCAACTATGAAATCTCGAACTGTATATATAAGTTTGGTATTGCAAAATCGTATTTTTTATTAAAAAAAAACTACAAATAGGTACACAATTTTTGGACTTTTTCCTTTACTTGTGACGTTAGACCTAGCACCATTCCAAAATTCGTGATTCTAGGTCGACAAGAAGTACCTTATATATTTTGATTCCCTTGAGATTGTCGAAATATAAATTTTTTCGCGGTAAATTAGTAAGCTAACTTAGAAGTTTGATTTTTTCATAGCTTCAAGGGACTGTAGACCATAACCATATACTTAATACGAGTTAATTTTAACTCGATACTTTCACCCGTTCCCGAGTTATGGTCTTGACAGACAGACAGACGGACGGACCGACTGACAACAAAGTGATGCTGTAAAGTTCTGATTTTTTCCTTTTGAGGTAAGGAACCCTAAAAAACAGATAAATTTATTATGACATACCTACACGTAGCCTCGTCTCGTGGGGTTTATAATAAACAAATATTTTATTTTTTATTACATCTTTTATGGGACTCAAGCGGCACGTGCAAAACTATAGATCTTAATGATCTGATGACACGTGTTTATGCAAATCGTCAAATCAACCTATCCGTATGGTAACATGTTAATTAACTAGTCCGGTCAGTATAGTTTAATTCAATATTACTTTTTATTGAGATAACAAAGAGTTTATTTAATTATGAATAGTTAAGCAGTTCAATGACCCCTACGTAGTTATAAAGATGAGTTGCCGGATACGGAGAAACAATATATTATTATAGGTACGTTAGCGATGGTAAAGTTTAAAGGTAATCTTCTATCGTGGTATAGGCATGTAATGAGGAAGTGTCAAAGCTTTGACTAATAAATAAGAAAACTATAGAGTGTGCATATCGAGTATGAACTGTTGGCACTAGTATGAACATGTAAATTCGTAAAATTTGTGCCAAAACAGAGCGCACCGTTTTATTAAAACTATCTCAAAACCTGCTTTTTAAAGATCTATCCAAACGCCTCGTTGACACTTCGCGCGACCCAAGGGCTGGCTTTTACCTTAGACAGAGGATAAGCATTGCCATACAACATGGCAATGCCGCCAGCTTTTTGGGAACAATCCCACTGGACGAATTTTTTGATGCCATATTTTAGATTTATGTTTAATTAGATTAGTTTATTATTCCTTTTGTGTATGTATATATAGTTAAGTTTATTTGAAATAAATTTTGATCTTAACCTAATATTATCCTAATAATATCAGAACCCTCGATATTTCCGCATAAACGTCTGTCTTCGCACGAAAAATCGCTGAAATCACGCGCAGTACATTTAGCTAAAAATGTGCTTAAATTTGACATAAGGGACTACTAGTCCACGCTAAAAACGATTTATGCCCCGAAGTTCAAAATAAGTGAGTAGTTTTCGTTTGTTTATTGATTAAAGTGTCACATTTATAAAGTAATATTTGTAAAGATACTAAAATTCGTTATCGACATAATATAGGTACCTAATTAAAACTTCTAAAGTTATACTCAAGCTAATTAGTTATTATTTTCAAATGTTATACCTACCTTGAAGTCTTGATGTCTAAAAATGCAATATTAAGTGACCGCCGCGTCAGCTCATGATTAGGCCGAGTCTGTTAGTAAACCTTTACATACTTATAATTCCAACCAATATTATAAATGCGAAAGTAACTCAGTCTGTTTGTCTGTTGCGCTTTCACGCCAAAACTACTAAACCGATTTAAATGAAATTTGGTACACTGATAGTCTAGAGTCTGTGAAAGGACTAAGGCTTTTTTTTGCCGCGATAACCGACATTAACGCGGAACATTATGGCGGAGACGCGGGGAACAGCTAGTATAATTATAAATTTATCAGAAAGTTAAAAAACCGGCAACAAGCTTAATCCAAACACGTGAGTTAAATCCAGTGATTTGTGCGTCAAACCTGATCATCGCTATGTGATAACAACTTATCAAACAAAATGTTTTTTTTTTTTTAAATGTTGTAAATTGTTATGTTAAATTGCTAATAACTCATTTGTATACTTTAATCTGTCCTATTATGGAAATTCTTTGACCATGACTATCTTTAATTAATCATAATATTTTATTTATACCTAATGTGACTCATAGTTTTCTAAGCTGTACGTGCTATATTCACGACCAGTAAAATACGTAAAGTTTGTACTTTTTGGTTCATAAAGTAATCTTAATACTTAACTAAATATTCGATTTTAAAATTGAGAGTTAATAAAAAAAAAATACAAAGATTTTATTTTAAGTAAGGTAAAATTTCCAACTCTTTTTAAATTTCGTACTATTCAATTTATATTTAAATAAATAATTTTTTTTTTTTTTCAAGTTTGTTGTCTGAATGTCTGCTAAATTCACATTCATTATAAACGCGGAAGTTAAAATAGTCGTTCTGTTTTTTTAATTATTCCAAAGCTTCTGCGCAATTTTATTATTTTTTCTTTATGTTAAAAAATGATGTTGATATGGATTTCGTGAACAGTATTTTAGTTTCTCCTTTCTCCAAAGAAGCTAAAGTACTGTATTAGTTAGCAGTTATGGGTTAAATGGGTTGTTAATTTCGTTATTAATGGTGTTCAAGGTTTGTTTGTTGTATGTATATATTTGTTGTAATTTATAGAACGGTATTGTCGAGCGACAAAAGCGACAAAGGTCTGATTAATTAAAAAAAGAACTTTTTAAAAAAGAAGTTTATTTAATAGTTGTTGACAATCTTTATTATTTTGAATATAATTTTGTATTTTTTGATAAAAAAAAACCCTTAGCTTTACCGCGGCATTCAGCAATCCGATTGCTAATTTTGGTTTTTTATTATATTTTCCGGACACTGGGTTTATATGGATTATTTCTAAGCATTAAAAAATATTTACCTGATGCCAACACCAATCCTTCTCCCATCCATGGTTTTCCAAAGTCGTAAGCGTAATGTTTTTGCAAACATGAGTTAGCAGCGGTGACACTGTCCTCTGGGTCAGCAATTACTGTAAAATATATTAAGTGTAAACTAATGCGTACAAAGAAAATTAAATTAAGCTTGTTAAGTTTGATTACAATTAAAGATCCAGTACGATCTTGCGCTATTTATTATATTACACACCTTTTCCATAGAATGTCACTGACTACTAGTATTTTATACGAAGCTATTATCTGTCTGATCACCACAACCAAATTTACTCAATAAAAGTTTAAAAACTGATCATTTCCCTATAACTGGGCTTAAAATTTTGGAAAAATTTCAGATAATAGTTATTTACCGATAGTATTCAGAAAAACCTAAAAACTGGTATGGAATTTAAAAAAAATTACCTTGTCATTCATCGATGTATGAGAAAACATTTTAAAATTGCAAAGACCGATTTTTTTAATTTGTATCGATATTTTGTTTCCGAGGCTCAGAAGCAAAATAAAAATTCAAATAAATACTTATATAGACTTGCAATTTATCAATAAATATCGCGTAATTTAAAATGCTGGTTGGATTAATTTTAATTTTTTCAAAGCGATCGATTGCTTGGGACTACGATAGGCCCTTTCAAATTTGTAACACAAAGTTATAGTTTTTTTTTGTGTCGTAATATAACTAGTTATTTAGTCGTGACTTACAAATATTAATGCTAAGTATAGTCTATTCATCACTGTAGTTATTAAAAAAACGGGGTGTTCCCCAAGGATGCATACTTGGTCTTCTAATGTTTTAGCTTCGGTAAGTCCTAATAAATTGTATTTTTTCTTATCATACTTACAATAATATAAATCGTTTCCAATTATTGCACTGATCACTCCACCCTTGTCTAAGGTTTCTCTCGCTAATTTCTGAACCGTAGTCCACAATCCTAAAATAAAAAATAATATTCCACGTTAAAATAATTATATTTTATATTAATGAATTACATACGTTTCTTAATTCTGGTCTATTGTTATTTCTGTTCATCCGAAGAGGACAAGAAACCATCACTACCAAGGATCTATAGGATCATTTGGTGGTCCGTCTGTTTGTAATTTTTTTCACTGGAACGCGTGGTTGTGATTTTATGTTGAGGTTAATATCTAATGATCAGGTCTACGGACTCTTGATATAAATTAAGGTACTATGTAAACGAAAAACAATAAAATACAGCCATCTAGTAAAAACAACAATAGAATTATGGTTACACTAGAGAATGGTATAAAGAGCATTGCGATGATTATTATGATGTCGTTTTAGCCATACATTTCGGAATAAAAAAACCTATAGAGTACTTCCGTCGTCCCCGAATCAGGTAATTTAGATTTTTCTAACGTCACAAGTAAAGAAAACAATTCTAAAATTTGAATTAATTTGTAGTTTTGTAACATAAAAAATACGTGTTAGGATTACAAACTTATAAAATGTATATACATATTGGAAATTTGATAGTGTGTGTGAAAATTCAACCGCACAGTTCATTTGTTTTTGGAGAATAGGGGAGCAGACTTGGTACAAAAAGAAAATATCTAATATAGTCCACCAGATACATAAAAAAAAAACTAGTATTTTTCTTTTATCAAAACAATGAAAAATGACAAAGTTTAAAGTTCTGGAGTCTTGTGACGTCACGTGTTGGTAAAAATTGTAGCCACAAGTGACCGTGACGTCACTTTTCCATTCACTGAAATATGTTGCTCATCGTTTGTTTAATTAAAAAAAGAAAAAAATACGTGTCTTTAATATCTATGTGACGAGTAAATAAAAAAAATAGTCCGATCCTCTATTAACCGTGACTATCAGCAAACTTTGTACGGAACTCAAGGTGCGTACGTGATGTTTAAGCCTATTTTAAATTCAAAATGAATACTTTAATTTGTATGTATTTTAAATTGGATTAAACTTTGTTAACTAGTATGGTGACTGGTAAATTAAATGGGCACTATAGTTTTATGATTTTGTTTTAATTTTTTAATTTATTCATCAGATTCAAGAATCACTTTAATTTGTTCAATTTACACACATAAAGAGCACATAAATATGTTAAAAGACATTTATAGTAATAAACATCAATTGCCACATCACAAAGACGGCTTGACCGGTTTGGCTGTTTTCTGTATACCTAATTGAGATGAACAAAATTACAAAAATCCGCGGGAAGTGTCGAAAAATATTGACAGGATAACGTCTCAAGTCAGCTAATATGAAATAAATACCAAATATTGTGAAGAAATATAAATTAAAAAAAAATATTTGTTTCTGAGAAGCATCCAGAAAAAAATTGTTACTCTTTTAAAATCAGTAATATTTATTTGAATTAAAAAAAAAAAAAAACAAAATTAAAGTATAAAGCAATATTAGTAATCAGTGCAGGCGAGCAGACCATTCTATAAATCCTGGTCATTTATACATTCTTATATTAACCTTTTTTTAATAGGCTTTTTACTTGAGTTATGTTTTTTAACATGCTTTTATTAGCTTCACTTAAAAATATGTAAAAATAATTTGGAATTAAAATTTGTTCCACTTTCTGGTTCCTGGATTAAGCTAAATTTGGCATACTCGTTTAGTTTTGATATCAATGCCTGTTTAACTAAGTTAATTGTTTGTAACAATTAAAGTTTACAAAGGTTTTTTTTACATATATTACAAACTAATGTTATTTATTACTTCTGAGGTTTCTAATTTAAATCCTAAAACGGTTAATTGTATCGATCAGTACCTATAATAAAAAAAATCTCGAATAAAAAAAAAAACATAACTCCAGTATTGCTACCTGGCAAAAAATTCAAGATATTCAGAATCGAAAGACAATAAAAAAAAATATTCAAAAAAATATTACTTACGTGTGGTGTTCCCGATGAGTATGTGAGCATGGCCAATTATAGGTAAAAGCCCAGGGTACATAGGCGGAAGCTTGAAAGACTTCAAACGACGGTAATTCATAGCCCATTTCCACCAAGCATACAAAAAACATGACACCGCACCCAAAATTATAGCCAACATTTTCGACTCAAATATTATTTTTGTATATTTATATAAAATTTAATAAAAATATATACGTATAAAGAACGGTTAAGATAAAAACACCATTTCAGAGGGAGAGTGATGTAAGAATGTGTTTCGGATTTGGACGCAAATATCAAAAAGGATACCGGTTGTATTACTCGATTATATTTACTCATATCTTGCTGACTACCCAAACTGGTTGTACCAAGTAGTTTAATTTTTTGAATTAATGATCGTTAATTTGCGTTTTTTAAATTTTGGTGTTATTGCCCGTGACATTCAATATATATAATTTTTATTCACACATAGGATCTATAAACAAAAAACGATCAACATACGTTAAGATAAAGTTCATATTTTTTTTACAAAAACTAGTTTAAATGGCTTCTTTTTTTCTGGCTAGCTTATTTCCAAGCAAGGTTGGGGTCGGATTCCAATTCCACTGGATTCAGCTGAATACCTACCTATATTTTAGATCAAGCGACTGCCTGTCTGACCTTCAAAACCCACTTCGCATTTATTATCTGGTGTAATTATACAATTTCTGAACAAAAACCTTATGCTTTTCAAGAATTATCTTTAGATTGATATTATTCAAAGATTTATATAAGAAGGTAATAATATATATATATATATTATTACCTTCATCTATCTATCTATATTTCTTCATCTTCATCTATATATATTTAAATCTATATATATATATTACTTTCATAGTTACTGACGTTCAAAAACTGATTGTGCTGGTGTATGTGAAAAGGTTGTTAAGTTGCACTGATGAATAGTAAAAAAGATTTGATAAGCACGGAAGTAAAAGATATAGTTATTACTTAAAAGTTCCTAAACAGGTTTTATATTTAAAAAAATGCGACCGCTAATAACATATAAATAAATAAATAAGTAATAAATAAATGTGGACAACATCACATACATTGCTCTGAACCCAAAGTAAGTAGCTAAAGCACTTGTGTTATGGAATTCAGAGACAACGAAGGTACCACAAACACCCAGACCCGAGACAATGTAGAAAAGGGGTTTTTCTACATTGACCCGGCCGGGGATCGAACCCGGGACCTCAGAGCTGGCGACACCTTGAAAACCGGTGTGTACGCCACTCGACCACGGAGGTCGTCAAACATCTGCTTCATCTATCTATATATAAAATTCTCGTATTCGTAGGTTCGAACCCAAACAGGTGCTTTACTTTGTGTAAATTATTTTATCACCACTGGTGGATAACGGTGATGGAAAATTCGAAGACATGTGACATCCACCAACCCGCACTGGGACCGCGTGGTGGATTGTGGCCCACTCCCTTTCACAGAGAGGAGGTCTGTGTCCCAGCCGTGGGAACACTATAGGCTGATTATGATGATGATGATAGTAGATTATCACTTCATTTGATCAAAAATAATTCGAAATTTTATAATTTTTGATATTTTTGCAATAATTAGTAAAAACCTGTTTCTGGCGCTTTGAACTATCCAGTTAACAATAAAGATTTGGAATATCTTGCTGTTTAACTGCCTCAAGTGGTCTGGGTCTAAGCTAGAGTTTTTCACATAATTTTCACAATAAACTACCTACTTCCTTCTAGAAATGTCATGCCATGGCCATCCTCTAATCTTTTAACTAAATAGGTACCAACATCAAATGGTGGTTACGTTTTCTTCAAGTTTAATAAATCCAGAGGCCGTAATTGTCCCACTTTAGGACAAAGGAAGAAAGGACGTTAAGCGTCTCCCACTTCTCTCTAAAATTATTAGCAATAGTATAGCATATTTTACAAACATTCAAATCACAAGCACAGAGAACACCTAAACTTAGAATAAGTGTTTGTGGATCACACAAATGCTTGCCCCATGCGGGGATCGAACCAAAACGTTCGGGCTCGTCACTCACAGTGGTAGTTAGCGTGGTGACCTATACCACTTGGCTATCCGAGAAAATTAACACCACGTGAATAAACTCGTTTGTTTTATTACATTAAAAATTACGGTACTTTGGGCACATTAGACACCTGTTATTTCAAGGGCGGGCAGACATAAAACCATCGCTTTGTTGTAACGATGGCATTTCCATAAAATTAAACAGACCGGTTTAATGGACTAGTAACGTTCTGTATGGCGAAGATTCTGTAAGATTTTCCTAAAATTTATATCACAATATTTTTGCATTTTTTATAAGAGTAATCAATAGGTATAATTTCTTTACACAGTAGGTATCGTTAGAGAACAAGGAACCTAAATCGTCACATACTTTTTCAGAAACACTACTAAAGGCGATATACATTGTTTTTCAAGTTTTTACTTAGGAACTATAAAAGATGTATATGAAATTTGGTTCCTAGATAAGTTACATGCTTAAAGAAACTTTCCTTGATAATTTTACATTTTGAATTCAGCTCTCCACTGGCGTGCCGTTGCCAAATAAATATCGGTGAAGTGCTTCAGGCTACTGTGCTTCCCACGCGGCGCGCGTGTCTATATTCGACTCTTCTTCGATTGTAATAAAGTTCAGTGTTTCCAAAGTTAATTATATATTCGTTAGATAATGTAGCAACGCTGTGAGCGATACTGTTATGATAACAAAATGCGTACCTATTAAATTCTTATGGTAGGATTGAAATTTGAGATTATTTTTTTTGAATTTTTTTATTCATTTACTAATGAAATCGATAAACTGATTTGACGACATTGGTAACATTTAAAGTTTGATATGGGTATGGGTATGTAGGTATTCTGCACGGAAGTCTATATTTTCTTATGTTTACTTGTACGTGCGCCATTTAAGAACGCATTAGTATACAAAAAAAAAGAACTAGAATGTAAATTAAACAGGTTTTTTTTTTAATTTCACTTTATTCATCTATTTTATAGAATACTAACGTTGGGGTGTAGTGGGGCGCCAATCATCTGTGTAGTTTAGTCGACCGAAAGGTAACTCACTAAATTTGCGGCGGCTCACAATCTCTCACCGGTGGCTCCAAGTAGCTGTAACGCAAGCAGCGGCCACACCCCGGCTAACCACGTCGACTCGTGGGCTAGACCCGGTGAAGGGGACCGGCTGCTTCGGCACCGGTTCTGCGGATACCTCCCGCTCTATGCGCAGAATCTGCCCCGGCGAAGATGGCACACCAACGCTGATAAGCAACCGGTGGTGGCGGGTTCGGCGGGGCAGTGAAGTCTTGTGATAGGCTTAGGGCGACGACAGAGGTCAAAGTGATCGTCGGCCATTCACTGCATCCAAACCCTTCTCCAGTCGTGGCGGCTCTCCGTTCCACTGGGAATAGAAGGCGGAGGACGAGAGAGTGCATCTGTGCCAGCGCAAACACTTACGCACTTAAATATGTCACGCGCAACTGACTGCTCCTGATTACCGGATCCTGATCAAGACCTACGGCGATGGGCTGAAGTAGAGAGGTTGGGTTGTGGTGCACACCCGGCTTTGTCCGAAGCCTGCACGTATGGCAGCCTAAGGAGAGTGGTCGTTTCTGCACTGCAATTGGGACAACAGTGTGGATTGGGCAGCACCTTAGGTGATGAAGCAGCCCTATTTAGGGAGGCACTGCTTCCCTCGCTCAGCCGGGGAGAGGGCTAGAAAAGGTGCCCTAAAAAAATGCTTGTCCCATCACATTGGGGGAGTAGCAACCGCGGCTGCTTAAGCACCCCACTACTCGCGGTCGACGTCACAGGAAAAATAAAATAAAAACATCGTTTATGACATTTGGTGCATGGAACGTGCGCACATTAATCGACAACGACGGAAACCTTTGCCCGGAGCGTAAAACTGCTGTCGTGGCACGCGAACTTGGTCGCTACAACGTAGATGTAGCAGCGTTAAGCGAAACACGCTTGGCTGACCAAGGCGAACTCGAGGAAATCGGTGGTGGGTATACATTCTTCTGGAAAGGACGACCCCAAACTGAGCGAAGGTTAGCTGGCGTAGGGTTTGCCGTGAAATCCACCATCGCGCAGAAACTGTCTGAATGTCCGCAATACATCTCGGACCGCATTATCACACTTCGCCTTCACCTACAAAACAACAACTACCTGAATGTGATAAGCGTATATGCACCAACAATGAGTAACGAGGACAGTGTCAAAGATCAGTTTTATGAAGAACTTTGCCAATGCCTTAGCAACATACGTTCAAACGAGCAAATACTTCTGCTGGGTGATTTTAACGCAAGGGTTGGCAGAGATACTGAGTCGTGGCTGGGCGTGATTGGAAATAATGGTGTGGGCAATATGAATAGTAACGGACAATTACTACTCACACTCTGTGCCCAATTCGACCTCACCATCACGAACACTCTGTTTAGGCTTCGCGACAAATTCAAAACCACCTGGATGCACCCACGTTCTAAACACTGGCACCTCCTCGATTACGCCATAACCCGACGAAGGGACATCTCCCAGGTGCTTATCACCCGCGTCATGCGCGGCGCGCATTGCTGGACAGACCACCGGCTTCTGGTAACTAAATTGAGACTCCGCCTTCGCGAACCACGAAGATCCTGCAGGGCAAAACCAATATCTCTCAATTTAGACCGACTGAATTGTGCGGACCTTCGAGAAAAATACCAGGAAGGGCTGATAGACACGCTAGATGGGTTTGATGCCCAGCAAGGTGTCCTAATATCAAACTGGAAACAGTTGTCATCCTCCGTACTGACTGTGGCTACGGAAATCATAGGACGCAAAAAACGTAACAACGAGGACTGGTTTGACCAGAATGATAGGGCCCTAACTGAAGCTTTCAAACAGCATCGTATACTCATAAAGCGTAATGAAGGTAATCATAATCTCACTCAAGAAGTCCGAAGTAGCTGTGATTCCTTAAGAAGATTAACAAGGAACATGAAAGATAGATGGTGGCTTGAAAAGGCGGAACAGATACAGTGGCTCGCAGACACACACCAACTAGGCGCTTTTTATGAAGAAATGCATAAGTTGATTGGCGTTTCCATTAAAAATAGCACACCACTAAGATCCCTTGATGGTTCTCAAAAACTCACTGCTAAGCAGGATATACTTGATCGTTGGGCAGAGCACTTTAACAACCTGCTCAATGTAGATCGATTAGCAGATCTTGATCATATAAAGCGTATTTGTCCTTTGCCGCTGAATGATTCGCTGGCTGAGCCACTGACTTTCGCTGAAGTAGTTCGAGCCATCAAAGAGCAGAAAAATAAAAAAGCAGTTGGCGTTGATAACATCGCCGGAGAACTGCTTAAATACGGAGGGGAGCAACTTCACACTTACATCTGGCAAATTTTTGATCGCATTTGGAACGAGGAAATAATACCGCCTGAATTTAAAATATCCCGTATACAGACCCTGTATAAAAACAAGGGAGACCGCTCTGACTGCAACTCCTACCGGGGTATATCGCTTCTCTCTGTCCCTGGGAAGATATTCGCCAGAGTTCTTCTCAACCGGCTTTTACCAGTCTCCGAGGACATATTGCCAGAAACTCAATTTGGGTTTCGTCCCAATAGGGGCACCTGCGAGGCCATCTTTTCCATCCGGCAACTCCAGGAAAAAAGTCGGGAACAAAGTCAACCTTTGTATATGTGCTTCGTGGACTTGGAGAAAGCATTCGACTGTGTGCCGCGGGACGCCCTCTGGACTTTACTGGCAAAATTAGGTTGTCCTGAGAAGTTTGTTAGAATGATTCGCCTTCTTCACGACGAAATGACCTGCTGTGTTACCTATAATGGTGATCAGTCAGAGTTCTTCCCTGTCAGTTGTGGGGTTAAACAAGGTTGTGTGCTTGCACCAACACTGTTTGCTCTTTACTTTTCTGTTGTTGTCAGTGAAGCACTCGAACAAACTTTTGCGGGAATCAAAATACGTTTCAGGACTGATGGGGGACTTTTCAACCTGGCCAGATTAAAAGCTTACACAAAAGTATCACACGCTCTTATAACGGAGATCATGTATGCTGATGATCTGTGTTTTGTTACCAACTCTTCACAAGAACTCCAGGACCTGATTACGAACCTTCAGGAAGTCTGCTGCCGTTTCGGTCTGAAAATCAGTGTGAAGAAAACTGAGGTGATGGCAATAGACTCTCATGGAGCTACAGAACCTATCAAGGTAACCATTGGCAATACTGAGCTGAAGCAAGTGAATACGTTTAAATACCTGGGCAGCACAATTACAGCTAAGTGTGACCTTGACGCCGAAATAAACCATCGCATAGGCGCTGCATCAGCTGTTTTCGGTAAATTACGAGCCAAAGTCTTACAATCACATGATCTGAAGCTTTCGACAAAAATCTCCGTTTACAAGGCCATAGTCCTGCCAAATCTTCTATACTCTGCTGAGTCATGGGTCCTCTATCGGAAACATATACGGGCGCTGGACCGGTTTCATTTAAGGTGCATAAGAGACATTCTCAAAATCAAATGGTCGGACCGGATTAGAAATACCGAAGTGCTACGACGCGCAAATGTCTACGGCATAGAAGCATACCTGATGCGGCGACAGCTCCGATGGTGTGGACATGTTTTACGAATGGATGATGATAGGGTGGCCAAACGCATCTTCTTTTCTGAACTCCAGAACGGCAAGCGGAAACAAGGCGGCCAGTTCTTACGCTTCAAGGATGTTCAGAAAAGACACATGAAAAGGTGCAATATTGATCCCCAGAAATGGGAGAAAAAGGCCATTTGCCGCCCTGAATGGAGGTGCATGGTGAGGAGTGCGGTTCATGGTTTCGAGGAGCAAAGGAGGGTCGAACTGGATTCGAAGCGTGATGCCCTTAAGGCTAGACCACCATCAGCCATGTTTTATAACTATGTCGACGGTGTCCTAACGTGCAGCCGATGCGCGCGCACGTTTACTCATAAGATAGGATACTGCAGCCATCAAAGGGCGCACAAGAGAGCTGACCACCTTGGCTCCTCTGCAAGTGATAGTCGGTAGCAGTCACCATAGCCGAAATCGGCTGGGAAGAAGTATATATATATATATATATATATATATAGAATACTAACGGCCCTCCCCGGTTTCACACAGAGGGACATTTATTTTTCAAAATATTCTACAGCCTATGTTAATCTGAAATAATGCAGCATTCTAATGTTGAAATAATTTTTGAAATCGGCCTAGTAGTTTGAGTTTTTTCGTTACATACATACATACAAATCTTTCCTCTTTATTATATTAGTATAGATCAAAACAAAAAACTAGCGAGCTAGAGCTCGCCTATCTCTGAAACGACCAGTCAGAGTTGGAATAATCTCTTTGAAGCTCTAAAAGAGGGTTATGTCATTGACCTGTTTGTTTGTATGTTCCTAGTGCCGATTGTAACTACCCAACGGATAAACTAATTTTGGTAAATGGCACGTCATCAAATGCGTTTTGATGACGCAATAACGCTGCTAACATAATTTTTTTAAAAGAAAATGGCGGGTTTTTGCGCTTTAAATAGCGAGCAACAATATTTTTTCTTAGTCTTGTTTGGTTGGTTTATCAAATTGAAGGTTTTTAGAAGGCGAGTATAAAATGTATGTCATTTTCAAATATGAAAACAATATTATTGCTCCAATTACAATTTCAATGTACCTAAATAAATATGGAAATTAATTGAAAGTAAAATTATTACAATATGGATATCGAATTAAAGGTCTTGATGAGCATATTTTAAAAACTATATCATGGTAATTTAAAAGTTGTCACAAAATGTACAAAATTCAATGAATAATTAGAAAACTCGACATTTTATTAGATTTCTTTTGTGCGGAGCAGCCGAGATTTTTTTTTGCATTTTTGTTTTTTTAAACTAAAAAACGCTTTATTTGCTACTAGCTGATTCCCGCGGCTCCGCCCGCGTGGATGTCAGTCATGGCTTCAAAAGTAGCGTATGACCTTTCTCAAGCTCTAGACTATCTGTGTACCAAATTTCATTTAAATCGGATCAGTAGTTTTGGCGTGAAAGCGCGACAGACACAGTTTCTTTTGCATTTATAATAGTAGTAAGGATCTAACTGTCCTTAAAAACAAATGCCAAACAAACTTGGGGACTGTATTTGATTTCTCTAACTGTCTTGTCTACTGTCCAGCCAATTTATACCACTTTTCAGCTAATAGATTGTACAAGTCTCTTTACAACTTTAAGGCTTTGACCAATTCTTCGACACCGCAGAAAACCACCGTAACCCGCGCTAATCGTAGCAGCCTCGCGTTACTGATCTTCAGTCACATCTAAAATCAAACGGCCCAGACATACTCTCTCCTACCCCGACGATAAAACAACGCTTCTCCAAGAAGCATTCGATTTAGCTAGCAGTAGCAATACAAAACACAACCGTCGTATATTACGTCCGGCGAGGACCGTCGCGTATAAATAATTGTAACGTAAATGTTACCCCCCCGTCCCTAGATCAAGTTGGCCCGAGCCGGCCAAACTAGCAATAACAATATGTCCTTAAATAATAGAAACTTAGATCCAGCCCCCCTTGCTGTTTTTGCCTTATTAAGATTGTTAGCAACGCACTAAGTCGAGTTCCGAACCCCACAGGGGGTGCCCTTAGTGAACGTTGCTGACGTAGTTAGTTTTTCTATTGCTCTGGCTGGAGGCCCTTAAGGTTCTCGCCAAAAGTCCGGTGAAGCAGTCAAAGCCTGCGCTCAGCATTAACTGCATAAACCTCATCCAAAACAAAAAAAAAAAAAAGGCATTGACCATAAGGCAAAGTTTGTTATGAGTAATGACTATAAAATACATATTTTTGGTTTATTTATTCGAACCACACCTGCTGATAACGGAACTGGTTTTAATCAGGATCCGCGTTTGAAATTATTACTGTTTAAGTACCTGCTAGTATTATATTGTACGTGTACCATAAAAAATATAAAAATGCCGTATTCTCGTAATATAAACGTTTAAAATTTATCAATTTGGCTTCACTTCAAATGGTATCAAATATAAGACGAATCTAAAATTAGATACCATTTAAAGAACATAATTAAAATAATTTTAGTATATGCCATCTATAGGAAATAAATAATAATAGAAACTCGTACCTACCTAAACTGAGGTGTCTATAAAGTTAATCATCTCAACGATAGATGGCGTTGTTATAAAGTTTTTATTTATGTTGTTTTGATACTACAATGTATGTGGCAGTACGTGGATATCTGAAGTGGACATTTGCATATAGTGACACTTGACATATTCTTGTTAGGATGGTTACGCACTGTATCCTCTGTGCTGAGTCCGATCCTAATCCGTGCAAATGCGTTCCGAAGTAGATGAAAGACTATTCTTATGATAGAATATAATATTCATTTTATGGTATTAAAGACATATTACAAACAGCTGGTAGAGTACGTAGGTACCTAGTTTAAATATATTTATCTTTGATCACTGGCTCCGATTCCCGTAATCTGATGTCTCTTCGTCATTCGTGTACTTATCTCTAGCCACCGCGTCCAATGTGTCTAAACCGATTTTTTGTGTGTTTAGTTTTCTATAGATTAGTATTTAAAATATTATTGGATTCGGACGATGAAAATAATGTTACGAATGCAATAGATTATTGCAGACTTCTTTGTTATTTTTCTTTCTGAATTTTCATCAATGAAGGCTTTAACACTTAATACATCACAGGTGCTACGTTTATATACAATGTATTGTCTTTATAGAGTTATAAAACGTTAGCCCAAAAAAGGAAAACAAGTTTTTTGGAGTTCCTGTATGGAGGAAAAACTTAAACCTGAAGCAGGACTCGAACCTGCTGGACCACTGGCTTGATGTCGTAGCTTAGTTGGTAAAGCGACTGGCGCGTTAAGCCAGTGGTCGCAGGTTCGAGACCTGCCTGAGTTTTAAGTTTTTCCTTCTATTATTTGTATTTAATTACTGCCAACTAATTTATTGTAGTATTTAGGAACGTAATTGGTTCGTTGTATGTATAGTAACATCGAAGTTTCATGTGAAACAAATGATTTACCGTCATCCATAATAATAGACATTAGTATAAATAAATAAAGAAAAGTGGACAACATCACAAACATCGCTCTGAACCCAAAGTAAGTAGCTAAATCACTTGTGTTATGAAATTCAGAGACAACAAAGGTACCACAAACACCCAAACCCGAGACAATGTAAAAAAGTGGTTTTTCTGCATTGGACCTCAGAGCTGGCGGCTCCTTTAAAACCGGTGTGTACGCCACTCGGCCACGGAGATCGTCAAATTGTCCAAAAACTTCTGCCAAAGCCCCGTTGTTTTGTTGATAATGGGACAGATTCGGTTTTTAAAAAATTAAACGAAAATTTAAACCTGCGGCTAAGAAGAATAACAACAGTTATATATGAATTAAAAAATGTTTCTAATTTACGTAAATATTTTTAAAGGAACCGATTTTCTAAATTAAGTTTAATTTGTGTTAAAAGAATCAACCCTTATCATACTATCATAGGTAAAAAAATGTACACTCACTACTATCATAATCATCAGATCTTCTCACAAGAGATGTAAATAAATACTTTTTATTTTGTATATTGTCTTGTAACATTGTTATACGATGATAATGACACGCAGATAATACAAAAAAATATTTATTTCGGCTTGAAAATCCTTATTTATTGATGACTGCGTTGATATCTGAAGGACTATTTTGAATAATATATAAGAACTAATGCCCGGTGTGCATCACTTCACCAAAAACAATCTACAATTAAACTTATGGTTCAAAAGATAAAAATCACTGCCATCAGCGCCACCTATATGGCACTGACGTAACTTAATGTTCATCGAAGTGATTATGTCGCCCTCTATAATAATATGTGTGCAAACTTTCATATCATTTGAGCTAACGGTTCTCAAGTTTTAGGTGAATATACATACACATACATTGTCTTTTATATAAATAAATTTCACTTAAGTCAGAATAGATTTTTATAAGCACTAAAGGCTTAGTAATAAGCGCACAATCAAACACAAAATAAGCGAGAATAGAGGTTTATTTTTTGTAAACAAACAGCCAGAACCTTATTAACAGTAATAGGTGCAAATATGATTAGTTACCCACAAACAATATCACAATAACAAGTATTTCGTGTCACAGTTATTAACGAACACTTAACAACTGTAAACTTACGTGGTGCAATTAGAAATGAGCGACTAGTCAAGGCAAACTAGACCGAGACCCTTAATTATAAGCTCATGATTAAAGCGCTTAAGGCGATACACAAATTTTTGAACTATAAAATATATAGACTTGAAATGATAATGATGAAAAAAAAACGATTGGATACATGATTAATGAAACCTCGATAGTTTTATTTTTTTAAATCAGCTCTATAAAAACCCTTTTTTTGCTCAATGCAACAAACTATTTAACTTTTTACACTATTTGATACATAATCATTAATCATAGTGCCTAAATTAATTTCGATTGATTTTTTATTCCATGCAATAGATTTCGATTAATATAAGATTTTCCATTTTGTCGATCATGTAATTATTTCTAAGACAATATTACGCGACCTTGACATATGTTTAGCAATTTTCCTCCCGTAAGCAAGCACTTAGTATTATCTCTGTCTTACAATGCCGGATTGGCTCTCCAGTCCGCTTGACTCCGACTACTCGCAAACGAAATAATTATTAGTGTAGCGCCTTTATTATAAGGCCATGATAAAAGCGCCTAAACATTGTTCCTTTATTTAGTTTGTGTATCGCTTATTTCTTCTTTTATTCCGTGGTCAGTAAATTTTTCCTAGTTTTTCTCAAATTGTTAGCACCTTTTCAAAGTGTTATGTGTATATACATTCTATGTATTTCTGGCGATTATAAACATATTCATAAGAAAAGTCACTACTATGAAACAGACGTGTCTATAGGCTGGTTCGATGTTGTATTTTGATTTCGTGTCCCTTCATTGGGCTTTGAAATATTTCACATTGCGTCTGTAAATTATGCGACGTGCTCGTAATGTGGTAGTTTCGTAATATATGCACTAGAGTTGTCTTCAATATCATCATCGCGTATGATTTACCTGCAAATATTAGACATGAATGTAGGTAAAAGACTAATTTGCTACACTTATCTCTATACCACTCTTGGATGACTGATGTAGAGAATTCATAAAGCATTAAGAAGGGAGACTACTTCAGAGGAATCTGAAAAATAGTTCTATATATACTTGTTGCTGTCGCACACCTCCGACCTGCCCTCGTAAAGGCGCAGGCTGATTATACAAAATCGTTCACCTACAGACGTTTCGTATTCCGCTGTTTTCCTCTCCAGAACTGAACAAATCAAAATAATTTTAGCTTCAAAATTTAAAGGAAAATTTTATCATTACATTTCTATGCTTCTTTTATTACATTCTGTTCAAATCCTATTAAATTTGTCTGATAGTCTTCGGACCCGCCTCAAAAAACGGGCATTTTTGAAGGATTATATTTCTTGAAGTTATTGTTTTTTAGTAAAATTAAAAAATAGGGGCTCGTATTAAGTAAACTTAGACCTTATGGGAAAAACATTACTCCAGAAGCATTTTCTACAAAGAAAACAGCGGAATAAGTTTGCATGGAGAAAGGCCCAGTCGCGTCCCCTCTTAGTCCGCCATGGTACTAATTTTTTGCTTACAGTTTAAATAAATCAATTATTTGAAATAAATACTAGGATGAAACCATAGGCTTTTTATTTAAAACAAACGGTTTACTCACGTATATTCTCGGGATCGCCCGACTAGTTTCAGACTCAATAGGAGTCCCTAATCATGAGTAGACATGAGCATTAGTTCGACTCGCGACACCACCGCCGCCGCGTCTGCTCATGATTAGGGACTCCTATTGATTCTGAAACTAGTCGGGCGATCCCGAGAATATACGTGAGTAAACCGTTTTAAATAAATATGAATACTCCTCACGAAAGTTATTATACAAAGAAACCATAGGCATTTTAAAATCAGTGGAAGCTTTATATAGACTGTCACAATTTCTGCTTCTTTGACTTCAAGTAATTAATAAGCTATCATGTTCATATACCTACATAATGAAGTGGTTTTTGATTAATTTGTTTTCTTCAAAGCTTATTATATATAAAATATAACTAGATAGTAGTTCATAAGTACCTATGCAGTTGCGTTTGCCTATGCTAAAGGAGGCGAACGCGTTAGGATTCTTAGGCAAGGAGGCAGGGTCCAGCCATCGCTCAGGCCTGAACTGGTTCGCGTCCGCGCCCCACATCGGATGTCGGTTTATAGAGTGTATTGGTATGATACAAGTGTTGCCAGCTAGCAGCGTATATTTTTCTGTAATTATTAAAAGAGTATTAAACACAAATCTATAATATTATACAGGGTATTACTGAAAAGGTATATCTATCCAAAAGGGGTGAAGATTTAGAGTAAAAAAAAGGTAACTATAGAGTGCGCATATCGAGTAAGACCAGAGTAATAGGCAGTAGTATGAACAAGTAAAATCGTAAAATTTGTGTGAAAACAGAGCGCGCCGTTTTTTTAAAAGTATCTCAAAAACTAATATTTCACTAAAAATATCGGAAAAATTGATATTTTCACACTAACATTAAATCAGTAAACGAGCGTAGTAATTACAGTTAAAATCTGCTTGCGCTCAGCACAACGGGGTACTATCAATGCGCGCACTTTATGATTGCCCATGTTTACTCTTACACATCTGGTATAGAGTCAGTTAACAATTCCAGCTTAAAAAAAGAGTTATTTGATTAATTAATTACCAATTCTTCGCCCTGTAGTGGGACAGAAATGTTTAGAAAGAAAATCTATAAGCCACGTTCTAATTTTAATATCTTTGTCACATATTAACCTCCAACCTCACTGATGACCATGATATTCAGCGAAAGTGGAGGCGTTGTCCATAAGAGCAAAGATTATAGTTGTAATTATTCAAAACTAATACAGGGTCACTTTGGAGACCGCGTGATTTTTTTCTTTGCAATCATTATCGTCAATAGAACAGAATTTATTCATACATATTTTCACGAAAAAAATTACGTCTCATTTTTCTTTATATATCGCTGTAGACTGTCGCCATAAGACTAGTGGTATTTCCACGTTGTATGGTAATTATTCTCTGTCTAAGTTAAAGCCAGCCCTTAGGTCAAGCGAAGTGTTAATAAGGCGTTTGGCCAGATCTTTAAAAACCATGTGTTCACTTAGACCCCACGGCCCAAAGGTTTCAACCCCAAATAGCTCTAATAAAAAAATATAACTTCCAACAAGGTTTAATTTTGGGGCTGAAACAACAATTGCGAGTATACGTTAATTTGTTAAAAAAAAATCCCAAGTGTGATTGTAATTTTGAATTTTTCATCAATAAGATTGGGTAAGGTTTGGTTGACAAAGTGAGCTTTAGTCCATAAAATATTGATTTCAGGGCTATTGCATTGAATTTTAAAAGTATCATTGTTTCTCTGTCCTATCATAAAATAATATTTCAAAATAAGAAAGGTTTAGGTCAAGTCCTATGGTTTTTTTACATTAAATTGATTAAAAAACAGCAAGTACATCGAATCTAAGGTTCCAAAATTTTTAATAACGTTGTAGTTCTTCACACGGAAATGAAAGGGATCGGTGGGAGGAGAAGCGTGGGGGTGAGGTCGGTGCTCACCCCCGCTTTACCAATAAGGGCATAGGGTGATCATGATCATCATCATGATGAAATTTGAATTTGAATTTGATCATCCTTTAAGCTATTTCGCCATTTTTTATCAAAAACAAAGTTGAAGATTTTTTACGTACTTCCGTAAAATTGCGCAGTCTCCGAGGTAACACTATATACTGGCATTTAAAAATACATACTTAATTTAACATCTGAGTGAATGTAGCGCGCGATCCTCGGTGCAGGTGGATATAGTCTTAAAGTCTCTTTGATTACAGCTTCTAAATACACGAGTTTTTGTAGATCGTACTTGTTCACGTTTCGGTCTTCCCCTTCAAATACTTCATCCAGTCTGTGAGATGAACGAACTTTTAGTAACACGACTTTTTGAATAATACAATAGAATAAAGTTGTCTTTTAAAAATAATGCGCTTAAATAAATGTTTCGAAAATCTGTATTCAAACTTGCAACTGTACAGACCCTGTAGTTAAGTGTTCTCGATGATAGTAAACGCTTAAATTACATTAAATGTATGGAAATGACATTTCATTTCGATAAGTCACGTGACAGACTGGTCACTTCCATACATTTGAGCGATTCAATTAGCGTTAACGCTTGTAGAAATGTCACTTGGCCAGAGGGGCCGATGTCGAAAAAATGTCCCGAAATAAAAGTTATACAGAATGGGCAATATTCGACATAATGGGCAATACGTGAAAACACCCGATTTAATTTTTTTTCAAGCTGCTTCTGGCAATATACAAAAAAATTACGAAATCGGTCCAGTAATTTAGTCAAACATTTGGGTTCTTTATTTTGAGCAAATTGAAACACTTTGTAAAGTTGCACCACTAGGTTAGTTATCTGAAGAATTTTAATACTTTAACTATGAAATGCGTCTTTGTCACTAAAGTGCAATTTCTACACATATTATTGTCAAATGACAGAAAAACCTTGCGGCCCACGTATGTGTGTACGTTACTGCTCATGTTTTAAAGTCAAGTCAGTGTTGCTTTCTGAGGTTTACGCGAATATTAGACATTAATAATAATAATTTATTTATTTCCACATAACAATTTACATTAAGAGTTACTATGTAGTAGACAGAGGTAACAATAGCCTTATAAATTGTAAGTCACTGATAGTATAGATCTCTGGCACCCAAGTTAAGATCAAACTTGTGTTATGGGTGCCAGGTCTCTCTCATTATGAACACAATATAGATTAACTTATGGAGTTACATAGTGTCATGCTTATAATAAATTTATTGTTTAGTTTACAATAAAAAGAAGAATGGTTTAAAGAAAACATTAACTAACAATAAGTCCATTAGGTTCTGCCTGTCCAAGTATGTGTGTGTGCGCGCGCGCGAGTGTATTATAAGGGAGTGGAGGGTATGGGTACAAGGGGGTGTGTTTGTGTGTGTAAGAGATTGTGCATGAGAGGGGGTGTGTGCGTGTGTGTGAAAGAGGGTGTGTGTGTGTGTGTGATTGTGTGTATGAAAGCAAATGCATATTATTATTTAATAAAGTTTTCTAACTCCTCATATGTAAGGTCCATTATCCATTTACTCACTATTTGTTTACATTTATGTTTATTTAATTTATATATGTTACATTCTTTATTTATTTTGTTGTAAATGCGATTTCCAAAAACTCGGTAGTGTCGTTGAGCCATTTTGGTTCTATGCCTTTCTACTGGGCAGACAATATAAGGGCGTCTACGCTTCTCCTGGTACTGGTTTGGGTTATATTTTAGAGTAGTATGTCTGCGCAGTACAGTATTGAGTACATAGAGCTGTCTCACGGTCATGACTTGACAGTCCTTGTAAAGTTGGGTCGTGTTGTACATTGAAATAAAACTAGTTTGAACGGATTCTATCGCGGTTTATTTTAGATTTTTGTTCCCGACGTTTCGACGCCTTTGCAGGTGTCATGGTCACGGGCAGACTGAGGTGGTATTCGTCTTGACAGGTGATGTTGCTCGTTCTACCTTCATATTTTAATTAATTATTTGTATTCAGACCTACGCAATATGAGCTCACTGTGTCTTGAAGTCTTGCAGCGCTGCTCTTGGGTTTGGTTTTAAGTTTGTGTATTATTGGGTCCCAAGTAGGTGATATCTTCCAGCCATCTTCTCTATTGAAATTAGTTTTTTTTAATTTCAATAGCCTCACGAAACATCCTAGGTAGGAATTTGTGTTCTTTAGCGAGGATCTGTGGTTTGTCAAATCTAATATAATGACTGGAGCCTTCAGCATGTTCGGCGACTGCAGACTTCGTTGAGCGGCGGTGTTTAACGTCAGCTATATGTTCTTTTACGCGGGTCCCTATGCTGCGCTTTGTTTGACCGATGTAAGAGAGACCGCAGTCACAATCTAGTTTATATACTCCTGCATCTTGTAGAGGTATGTGACACTTGACAGGTGGTAAGGACTGACTAATCTTCTTGGGCGGCTTAAAATATGTTTTAATTGAAGCTCGCTTCAAAATGTAGCCAATCTTGTCTGTGACTCCTCTGACATATGGTAGTACAGCAGGTAAACGGTCGACTGTGGCTGGCTTTACTCGGTTTCTGTGACGGGGCCGTGGAACCAAACCAATAAACCATCTCAACTCCATTAATAACAAAATTCAATTCACTATGGAGTTGGAGGAAAATAACTCTATTGCCTTCTTAGACGTATTAGTCCACCGTAATCCTGATCAGACAATAAGTCACACTGTGTATCGAAAAAAGACCCATACAGACAGATACCTGAACGGTGAATCTCATCACCACCCGAAACAGTTAGCTACCGTGGGTAAATCTTTGTTTCAGAGAGCACACGGAATCTGTGATGACAGACACCTTGCCGCTGAGCTTCAACATGTCAAGCAAGTACTGCGAGACAACAAGCTCCAAATTCCACGGCCCCGTCACAGAAACCGAGTGAAGCCAGCCACAGTCGACCGTTTACCTGCTGTACTACCATATGTCAGAGGAGTCACAGACAAGATTGGCTACATCCTGAAGCGAGCTTCAATTAAAACATATTTTAAGCCGCCCAAGAAGATTAGTCCTTACCACCTGTCAAGTGGCACATACCTCTACAAGATGCAGGAGTATATAAACTAGATTGTGACTGCGGTCTCTCTTACATCGGTCAAACAAAGCGCAGCATAGGGACCCGCGTAAAAGAACATATAGCTGACGTTAAACACCGCCGCTCAACGAAGTCTGCAGTCGCCGAACATGCTGAAGGCTCCAGTCATTATATTAGATTTGACAAACCGCAGATCCTCGCTAAAGAACACAAATTCCTACCTAGGATGTTTCGTGAGGCTATTGAAATTAAAAAACATCCTAATTTCAATAGAGAAGTTGGCTGGAAGATATCACCTACTTGGGACCCAATAATACACACACTTAAAACCAAACCCAAGAGTAGCGCTGCAAGACTTCAAGACACAGTGAGCTCATATTGCGTAGGTCGGAATACAAATAATTAATAAAAATATGAAGGTAGAACGAGCAACATCACCTGTCAAGACGAATACCACCTCAATCTGCCCGTGACCATGACACCTGGAAAGGCGTCGAAACGTCGGGAACATAAATCTAAAATAAACCGCGATAGAATCCGTTCAAACTAGTTTTATTTCAAGTCAGTGTTTTACATTTTTGAATGAATAAGACAAGATATGGCGCATTCAACTGTATATTAAATAATACTTACTCCTGAATTATCCGTGACTGTACGTCTTGATGAGATCCAATAAGGATCAATAAAAATAAAAGACTTTTACCAGTTGTGTCGTAAGCAGCTATTATAGTCGTATTAACATGATCCTGAATCTCATCAACTGTAAAAGCTCCCTGTGTGTCAGCTACATGAAGCATTTGATCCAATAGTGGTTGAAATTTATCTACAATCAAGTAAAGATATAGAAATCAAATCAAATCAAATCTTTATTTCGTAAAATATGGGTACAGACAGATGTATACAGGGTCGCACAGTTTCCACATATTTTGCCATAAGTAGCATACGAAAATTAGTATATAGACATTCTTATTAATTAGCATTAAAGTATATAGCATCATGTATTTTTACAAGTACAACAAATAATAACAAATATTATAAGAATTGCAATAATAAATAACATCAAAAAAACTCTATTGTTCGAAAAATTCTGTAAGGTTGTAAAAACGAACGAATATAGGTAGGTATATAAAAATCAAAAGCCATACTGTTTTCTAATAATCTATTGTTATTTTTTTAAACGGAAATTGTATGTCTTGTCTTTTAGTGTAGGCAACTAGGTACTAATTAGAAATCTGGTACTCATTTTAGGACGAATTTGACACCTACACCCTTTCTTCAATTAAAAATATTTACCTGGAACAGTAGCATCACCAACACTATTCTTTGCAATTTGTTTACTTTCTATTTTACGTCGTATTACCTAAAATATAAAAAGACATTAAGTAGGTTAATCAATCAATATAATATCAAAGACAAAGGCGTAGTGTCATTATGAATCATTTAGTAATGAAATGAGCAATCTTTTGCAGTTGCAACCAATTTTGTTCTTAAAAGGGACACTACTCCCGAAGAATTAGAAAAATTGGTATTTAAAGAATATATTGCCGTTTCACACCTCCGACCTATCCCCGCAAAGTGCGTAAGGGACAACTGCAGCTCAGACTGAATATACTTACAAAATCTCCAAAACTGGACTGATACAAATGATTTTAGCACCAAAATTTAGAGGAATGGTATATCGCAGCTTCTATTGTTTTCTTTTTTGTTAAAATCCTCAATATGATAGCCAGTTTCATATTCCTTAAATTTATTGGTAACAATGTATTCTAACTTTTTTACCAATATTTATATCTCAATACTATTTACGCTACACGTATACTAAAATTCAAATTTACCTCGGTTGATATATCTTTTAACGTTTTAACCAGCGTATTGTGAGTTTTCTTCAAAGAACTTAAATTAAACATAAATTCTAAATGTAACCAAAATTTAATTGCCCTTTCTTTATAATTTTCCATTAAACGATTAGTCGCCAAAATATAGTTTTCTACCGTTGAATTATCTTTATCTGTGTTTAGGCCAAGCGTTGTTTCTGAAATTAAATAATTACATTTAAAAAAATAAATGCTTTTGCCTTGCAATGGGACTGAACTGGATTTAAAAAAAAAAAACCACCGATACTTTAAGTATTGTCGTGAGAGTACAGTTAACAGCACCTGCTGTTAACTGCACTCTTATGACAGGCATAATAATGATAGCAGTCTTTACCAGCGACGTTGTTCGCGTTGATGTCGGTCATCAGTGTGAATAAATATTTTGAATGCAATGAATGCGGTATAGAGGGCACCACTAACTACCTACCTACTGCGTGCTGCAAGTGCGTTTTTCCGGGCACAAATCGATTTTAGGGTCTTCTTTGTTTTTGAACTTAAAAGTTTACAAAACCCCTGTGGTGACTTTCGCCACAGAAAAAATCAGATTGATGATGTAGGTAACTAGCTGATACTCGCGGCCTTGCTCGCTTGTAGGTATAGGATAATTCATGGTTGTATGGTAGGCATTCTGTGATTTTCAAAGTAATAAGCCTAATCAATTTTATTCTGGTTTGAAACCAGGATAATAGAAAAAAAGGCTTTTTCTGCATTCTCTTTCTCTTTTGAGGTACGGAATTTTCTGTCTTTCAATATTTTTTTCTTTTTAGGAATTCTCGAGGTGGTATCGTGGAAATTTGATACACAAATAGTCTAGAGCCTGAGAAAGGACATAGTCTACTTATTGCCGCGCTAACCGACATCCACGCGGGTGGAGCCGCGGGAAACAGCTCGTAGATAAGATTAGGTTAACATTATGTTTTGTATCTTAAAACCCATTACTTACAGCTTTGTACTCTTTACAAATTTCAACTTTGTAAATCATTATTGCAAGATTTTTAATACTTACGGTACGCAGTTTTTAGTGAATAATTCATCAAACACATTTCAAAATCTATAACATTTTTTCCCGCTCCAGCAGCCAGTTCAGTAACGAGTGCTCGAGACTGGTCGTTAAATACGTCCAGGAATGAGTTCAACACTTGCTGGTGAAACGCTGGGTTTAACAGCTTACGGGTAGGCTTCCACGTCGATACTTGAAATATAAAATACTTGTAAACGGCTATGGACTCTATTGGACAAATCTAGCGTGAAATTGTTTTGATAAGGATAGCATTTCCATTCAATAGGAACTCTTTGACTGTCGCCATTAGGCTTCCTTCTGGTCACAATTATTAATTCATTTTTGCTGTTCTATCAATTGATAGACTGCTAATGTAGGTAATTGGTTTGATTTATAGATAATTTCGTTTTTGATGTTGTTTAAGTTTTATTTGATATAATATGTACCTGTATATAGTTGTTGTCTTTTATAAAAATGGTATTGTCGCCTATAATGATATAGTCGCCAAGCGACAAAGTTCTGTTGTAGCTAATATAAAAGACATTTTTATTATGGAAGCCAATTAATCATCTATTCAAAAGTTTTTACATTATTAATCCAAAGTTTAAATTCACTCACCATTTGCTGTAATTAAGCCTTTTTCGTACATTTCATGTGCAAAATCATATAAATACGGTTTAGCCAAACACGTATTGGCTACAAGTAAAGCATCGTCAGGATCTGATACGACTTTAAAAAAAATGAAATTAGTGCTTGTGTTATCTAAATAATGGACCATTTAACAGGTGCAACAATAAAACATGGAATATTTTTATATGCCAGTTTTTAGACAAAAAAATTATACCATAATGTTTTTGCATTATAATAAATTGCGAATGTTTTATTTTTTGATAACTAATTTGACTTGCGGATGACAAGATTGACAAGAACTGAAACGCGGCGGCCATCATTGAGCATCGTGTGACGTGTGACGTCACATTCCACAAAATCAGAGAAAGCTCCACTCAGTATACGCACACACACACGAATTTTAAAGCGCCTATTTAAAATCAAATGATGGAAATATTAGTTTTCTCTATCAAATAAAACTTTGTGCTAAAAAAAAATAGAAAAGTAGGTATAGTAAAATATCAAGAACATAGCCTTATTCTATGACATTTTTGAAGTTTTTGAACTGAAACGCTTCTTTTCAAATCATCTAATTTAACTAATAATTGTCATGCGTAAAAATAATCACCATAGAAATGATGCGAAAAAAATGTTGCTAAAACGACGCCATCGTTTTTTAAGGAAAACTCGTACAGTTCCTTTTCTTTATTCCAGAATTCTGAAAAAAAAAAAATTCTTTAATGGAGACTCTTATATTAGAAAACCATTTTTCAGACCAAAGTACGTGATGTTGTCCAAATTATTTTCTTATTACAAAAAAATCTGCTATTCATGGTATAAATAATTTTGAATGCTGATTAGAAATGATTTATATCATCAGTCAAGTAGGCAGAGGATGGCACTTATCCGCCACACATGTCCATGCCCGTCATTAAACCTTGTATTAAGCCTTGGACCTACGACGATAACCAATAGGTATGTATGTGGTTCCTTCAGGAGAAGAAAAATAAGCTTATTCCACCTCATTGGCCAAGTAGTGGTCGAAAATCTACCATAATTTGTGGGCCTATAGGAAAAAACGTCCCGAACACAAATAAGCTTGAAACAGGTGTCATTCGAAGCGTCTCATCGGATAGATCATTTCTTAGTATGGTTACATATCATACATTACTTAAATAATTATGTGGGGTTATCAAATATTTGTATAAAATATTAGTGCGTAGGGATTACTTATTTAAAATATGGAAAGCTGTGCCAAAAAATATCAAAAAGCTATTCGATTATATTAAATTTAGAAATAAGGTACATAAAGGTAAGGTTGGTAAGGAAGTGCCCAGTTTATACGTAGATGACATGTGTATATGTACATCTATATGTAGGTATGCACCTCTGATATGTACATCGAAGTATATATATTATATACTTCGATGTACATATCAGAGGTACAGCCAGTGAGCATGCTAACAGAATTATGAACAAAATGCATGGTTATATATATAATTAATATATTTGTGTATAGCACAAAGAAAACATTTCTATAATAGGACACACATACGCATACTTGCACAACAATAAAATTAATCGTAGTTGCACAAACTTGGAATATGTTGATAAATTTATATATTTGCACCTAGCTATTGACAAAAACTTTAATTTTAGATGCATGTAACGTACGTGTGAATAGGTTAAGATCTGGTCTATGAAAGTTTTATTAATTAAACAGAATACTAAAACATTTTGTGCTTTTTAGAATTCGTTTGTTAAAAAAGTTGAAACATGTTTTGTTGGTAGGTGACTTACCCGTTAGATCTGTAGGTACCTGAAATAGGTTTCCTACAAGTGGTAAAGCACCAGGAAATATTGGAGGCAATGGATGTCGCGGTTTGAGCCATAACCACAATACGAAAACAACACTCAATATTATATATAATTCCAACATTTCAGACGTTATACGTTAAACCAATGCTTTCAGATTATCTTAATTCGACAATTTACCACGCTTTTTATAGTTTAAAGATGTTATATATAACCGTATATATATCTATTATAATTGAAGCCAACAGAAGCATTGCAAATAGTTTCCGCAAAAAAAAACCTGTTTTAGAACATAAATTATTATAAGTACAGGGTGTCATTTTTCAATGTCATCTGTGCGCTTACTATGGTCTCTTTAAGCAGGACTGTTGCCGTTGTGTAAGCGAGACACAGCTATGTGCAGTGCTATGCACCTTCGCGGGAAAGTGAAACATTCCTTTATTTTTAAAAAGGAAACAAAACTATTTTAAGAGATTTCATAAAATACGCTTGCTACACCAATTGGACCAATTAAAGTTCCGAAAGATAACATTCTGTAATTTAAAGGCAATCATAAGGAAAAAATCTCTCTAACAAACGTGGTAAATTAAGTTAAAGAAAAATCAATAATTCTTAATTTACAAATTTAATGGGTCAAGATAAATCACTTTTTAGTGCTAATTTATTGTTATTCCTAAATCTTAACGAATATTGCGACCTACGATATTAAATTGTTAATAAAAAGTGTTTTTTTTTTTTTTTTTTTTTTTTTTATAATATTTCTTTCATTTAGTTAACATGCTTATGAGAGGATAGTAATATTTGAATTTTGTCATTGACCTTATTGACTACTGCCATGAAAGTACAAAATGTTTATTTTTCGGATTTTAGCCTAAACTACTCTCTTAAGTCACATATAAGAGTTAAAAAAATAGTTAAACACACTGTTTTCTTCATCCTAAATATTAAACGCATTTGGTTTTTACAACATCTATCCATCCATTGTCATTCGTTGCTATATTAATATCGTAGACGTAGTTAAATAGAAATTAACATATTAATTAGGTGTCCTTTTAAAAAAAACCAAGATATGACGCATTGTTTCAATTTTTTTTATTTCCTAATTCACTAGTTTTTTTTATGCCATTGCACACTTGACTGCTGCAAACCATGTGTTTAATTATATAAATGTTTGTAGTTTAGCTCTCTGTGCGCTAGATATTCATCTTTTAAAGCGTTCTCCAATCTTAGTTTCAGTTTCGCCAAATGTCAAACCAAATACAAGATTATTTTCAGCCATAGCCTTTAGGTCACCTTTATTTGTATGCCCTAAACGCTCATGCCACATCATATCAATCGGTTTATTTGTCAATTCAACATTGAAGGAATTCTGCTGAGTCAATTTCACATGGTACTCACACGGTCAACTCTTATATTGGAGATTTTGGTCATTATCAATTATAACAGCATCTTTTTCTCCCTACTCTGTTACCAATTATAATTATTTGGGGTATGCTCATTGTGTGCTTTTCTCCTATTCATACTGACCCTCTTACTGGTCATCTCAGCAATCACTCCTGTCTTCCTCATATCCTCCCTCACACAAGCCTCTCTCACATCTCTTGGGTTTTCCTCTGCCTGTCAATCCTTCCAATTTTTTTATTCATAACTCTTATACCACATTTTAAATAGATTTAGCAACTTATTTATAGTCGACCTTCTTCCAGACGCTAAACCTCTTTGGGAATGCTGTTGTAGTAGTCTCCCACATATTTCGAGTTGGGTACTACTTGGGCCTGACCTTACCAGGTTTGATTTTGGAGTTTTCCATCACCTAGATGAATTGCAGATCGATACTAAGCAGGCCCATCTACCTCATCTATTACACATTTTTTTCGTGTGTAAATGTATGTTGATAAATTTAATATACTAAGATGCTAGAAGAAACAAACCACGCCATCTATTACGAACACAAATAACTTCAATGCAGTTAATGATACCGTTCGATCATTGCTTTGCAGGATGTTACTAGATGTCGCCACAAGGCGCTTTTCAAGTTTTTTTATCCATATTTAAATTATTATATATTCAAAGGAAGTATAAATAAGATAAAGAAACATAAATATAGTAATGAATATATGGATTAATTAATTAATTAATTTATTTATCAGGTACAATTTAAAATGTGTTCAATACATAACCTAGGTATATAATCTATACTTAATATATAAAGCTGAAGTTTGTTTGTTTGTTTGAACCCGCTAATCTCAGGAACTACTGGTCCGATTTGAAAAATTCTTTCAGTGTTTGATAGCCCATTTATTGAGGAAGGCTATAAGCTATATAACATTACGCTACAACCAAAAGGAGCGGAGTATAAATTAATTATGTTGCAAAAATGAAAAACCGTTGAAACTAAAACACGAGGACAAAGTCGCGGGGAACAGCTAGTATTTACATAAATTCTAAAATTAAACATGCAGCAATACTAATAACATTTTTTTCTTTTTTTTATTAAAAAATTGGAATATTAATATTAAATTATCGTTCTTCTATTGAGTACAAGTTTTTATCTAACAGAAATGCTTTGGGCTTGTCCTTAAAAGAGCTATTGTTTTACAGAATTTTTAAATCCGTTGGAAATTTATTGAATATTTCTATTGCCTTATAATTGTATTATAATGCCTTGTAATGAGGGCTATGCTTGACAATATTGAAATTAGGTACAAATTTATTTTTAAAGTACTTTCTATGAGTGTTTTACCTATCTATTCTTATTTCTTCAGACTTGTGTTGTATAAGCTGGACTGGTTAAAATATTCAAACGCTGAAAATGAGATCGACAGCTTTCTATTGGTGTAGTTCTGACAATTGTATGTACGTTGCTCTTTTTTGGAGAATAAAAGCTCGCTGATATGTATAACCGTGGTATATAATATAATTATGTCCTAGAATTGTCTATTGTATCGAAGTCTGGGTTGGACCAGAGCATAATATACCGTCTTTAACTGCTTCGTATTTATTTTGTCTCTAAAAGTTTTCAACGCATAGCACGCGGATGATGTAGTAGATTTTATGTGTGCTAGTTTTTTTCAAGTTCAACATCGTCTTCCACTAATTCTATCTTTTCTTTGTTAATAGGTATATCCACCTTATCATCTTTATTGCCTGCTGTGGTTTTTGTTGTGGAAACAACATAATGTTGTACGTACTTTGGTACTGGTTTCTCCATACATTTGCCTGTTTCTTTAATACGATGTAAATAATTGCAGGGCTCTGCCTCTGACACCATAATAATTTTAGCAATGAGTAGATTGTGATCAATCGTATCAAAAGCGGAAGATAAATCGAAAAGTATCCCGGCTACCTTTAATTTGCTAATTATATCACCAAACTGATTATAAATGGCATTGGATTATAAATTTTACTACAACATTTAATTAATTACCTATAAAAGCACGATTATTTATTGTATTGGCAAGATGAGGATATTTCAAAATACATTATAAGGTATGGGAACACTGATTTGATAAGCACTAAAGGTTTAAGAATTAGGGACACAGGCAAATACAAAATAAAAGAATCGTTTCGGAAGATTTATTTTTTATAGTCGCAAACTAGACAGATACCCTTAATTATAAGCTCATGAATATAGCGCTTGAGTACAGACATTGTTTCATTCTTTATTCCATCTATTTCTTCTTATATTTCTCAGTCAGTCAATTTTTCCTAGTTCATCTCAAATTTTTAGCATCTTTTCAAAGTAGTGTGTATATACAATCTATGTATTTCTGGCGATTATAAACATGTTCATAAAATTTTAAATCTAAGAATTGTTTCGGTGTTGTATTTTGATTTCGTGTCCTTTTACTGGACTTTGAACTATATCGCATCGCGTCTGTAAATTATGCAACGTGCTCGTAATGTGGTAGTTGCGTAATACATGCACTAGAGTTGTCTTCAACATCATCATCGCGTACGTTTTACCTGAAAATGTTTGACATGAATGTAGGTAAAAGACCAATTTTCCACACTTATCTTTACACCCTTGGTTCACTGGTAGAGAATGCCTAAGGCATTAAGTTCGCCATTGTACTTATTTTTTTATGTGTAAAGTAAAAATAAATAATATTTAACTAGATAGTAGTTTGCAAGTACCTATGCAGTTGCGTTTGCCTATGCTAAAGGTGGCGAACGCGTTAGGATTCTCAGGCAAGGAGGCAGGGTCCAGCCATCGCTCAGGCCTGAATTGGTTCGCGTCCGCGCCCCACATCGGATGTCGGTTTATACCGTATATTGATACAATACAAGTGCTGCCAGCTAGCAGTGTATAGTGTCCTATAATTATGTATAAGAGTTAGAAGACAATAGTAAACATAAATCTTAAATAGAACAAGACCTAATACATTCAACAAAGGAAAAAGAAAAACAATCATTAGTTTGAAAACTGTCGAAACATAACATTAGTTTGTATTTGAGGGTATTGGCAAAGTTTTGACTAGATTCATATAAGAACTACTAATAAGAAGTAACATATTTAAGTAGTTTAAATAATGACATACTCATTTTAACATCTGATTCAACGTAGCGCGCGATCCTTGGCCCAGTCGGATATAGTCTCAAAGTTTCTTTGATCACAGCTTCTAAATACACGAGTTTTTGTAGATCGTACTTGTTCACGTTTCTGTCTTCCCCTTCAAATACTTCATTCAGCCTGTGTCATGAACAAATAAGATCACACTACAATTGACTAGCAAAATTCATAGAATATCAATGCTGTCCTCTACAAATATTACATTTAAATAAATGTTTCGAAAAACTTGATCAACAGAAACATAAGTACGTCAAAAAATCTTTTAACTAAAAGATGTATATTTCATACTTACTCCTGAATTATCCGTGATTGCACGTCTTCGTGAGATCCGATTAAGATCAATAAAAATAAAATACTTTTAGCAGTTGTATCGTAAGCAGCTGCTATAGTCGTATTAACATGATCCTGAATCTCATCAACTGTAAAAGCTCCCTGTGTGTCAGCTAAATAAAACATTTGATCCAATAGTGGTTGAAATTGATCTGAAATCAAGTAAAAATGAGATAGGTGCTTCATGTTGGTCTGCACATCGCTGCCACTGCGGCGCGGCATGCGAATGTCAATGACATCATCCGACGAGCTCTTGTTGCCGTCGGCGTTCCGGCTGTATTGAACCCAATGGCCTGGCACGCGACGATAGCAAGGGACCGGACGGCATGTCTTTGTTCCCATGGAAGTTGGGTAGGCCTTTAGTATGGCACGCAAATTGTGTCGATACTTTTGCCCCATCCCATCTTCCTAGTTTGTCGGGCTGTGCTGGTGCCGCCGCTGCGGTTGCTGAGAACCGCAAACGGTGGAAATATAACAACCTAGTTCGAAGTTATATATTCGAGCCTAATGTCATACACCTAATGTGCAACTAAATACTCCTAACTTATTTTCTTATCAGAGGTTACTTTGTTAAGGTCGTTGGTAGTTACCACTTGCCTATGGAAATAATGTAGGATGTGTTCTAATGAATTTACTGATTTCTAATATATACTTGCTCGTTTGTGGGAGCATTTCTAATTTTATGATGTGCGTTCTACATCATGCATGCGTTGCATGTATGTCCTGAACATTTTGAATAATTTTCACACATTTTCAGAACAAAGAGATTCCCTACATCCACACTGATTCCCCATTGTATTCTATCGTAGTTTAGCCACGAGTAGAAGCATAATATGCTGATAATGATTTTTGAAAAGTTCTACTTCCTTAGGCTCGTTGGGCATTGTTTGAGATGGAAAAAGCTATTGAATTCTCGTCATTGTTACGGTTACCGTGACCGCGATCTACACCTCTGTATTGTTCAAGACTTGTCAAATCGAATTCGATGTCGAAGTCGAAGTCAAAGTCAAAGTCAAGTCAAAGTCATATATCACAGAAATTGTTTTTTTTGAGATAGGTAACAATCCATCTATCATAGAAATTGTTGGATTGAACTCGCGACACTTACCGTTGCCGTATATATATTTATATTGTAATTGTTCAAGTTTCTACTCCTGTCGGTACTCCCGGAGTGTCAATGTCTTTTTTTATTTGTTGTTTTCGTGAGTTTGTGTATTACTCGTCTTGTTGTTTAGTGTAGGCAATTACTAAATAGACATCGGGTGTGCATTATAGTGTAACGAATTCTACTCCTAACCCATGTACAACTTTTAGTTAAAAAAACAAGTTATATTTACCTGATATAGTAGCATCACCAACACAATTCTTTGTTATTTTTTTGCTTTCTAATTTACGTCGTATTACCTAAAACATTAAAGATTTATCAATCAATATCATATCAAGTCCACAAGTATAGTGAATTAATGACACCAGCAATATTTCGCAGTCAACCAATTTACTTCTTAAGTAGTTTCCCCACTAGTTGTCCCCGGGCTACTTGTTTCTAATTCTACCGCATTTCTTCATCTAGAGTATTATATGTCGCATACCAGTTTCCTGTTAGATAGTGCCGTCTTGATCATAAACACATATTACTATAATAAGTATCAGAGATGTTTAAAATCACTTCGGATATAGTCCTATCATTTACGTAGAAGTCGATATTTCCTAATTAACTCTTCTTTAAAATAATGGCAAAACATAATTTTTAAAACAAAACGGTTTACTAGCGCATATTCTCGGGATTTGCCGACTAGTTTCAGACTTAATAGGAGCCCCTAATCATGAACGGACGCGGCGGCGGTAGTATCGCGAGTCGAACTCCAGTTCGACTCAATCCCGAGATTCGGACGGATCCGACCCGGGCGATCCCGAGAATATGTGTGAGTAAACCGTTCTCTTTTAAAATAATTATGGATACTCCTCATGAAAGTTATTATACAAATATGGCAAAAAATAGTTTTTTTAAAGCAATGAAATGAAATGAAATTCGTTTTTTTGTAAACATCGGTATAAGTACATGGAATGTGATGATTAGTTTAGCAAAACAAACTTTTGTAACAATATGATATGCATATAGGTAGGTACTATATACGCTAGATGTATGTACTAAAATTCAAATTTACCTCGCTTGATATACTCTTCAAAGTTTTAATCAGTGCTATTTCTGATTTTTTCAAAGAACTTAAATTAAACATAAACGGTAAATGTAACCAAAATTTGATTGCTCTCTCTAGATAATTTTCCAGTATCTGATTAGTCGCTAAAATGTATTTTTCTACCATTAAATTATCTTCATCTGTGTTTAGGCCAAGCGTTGTTTCTGAAATTAAATACTAATAGTTAAAATTATCAAATGACAGCAGCCTTTTGGCCGCGACGTTGTTCGCGTTGATGTCGGTCATCTGTGTGATAAATATTTCAAATGCGTTGTAGAGGGCACCACTAACTACCCACTGCGTGCTGCGAGTACGTTTTCCGTATGGCACAAATCGATTTCAGGGTCTTCTTTGTTTTTTAAATTTAAAACTTTAAAATACGCCAGTGGTGACTTATTTACTTTCTTTTAGCTGATACCCCCGGTTTTGCTCGCCCGTAGGTATAGGATATATCATGGTTGTATTCATCATCTCCTGTATGATAATGTTTGTAAAATGTTTCTTGTGTGATGTTTAATACTTACGGAACGCAGTTTTTATTGAATAATACATCATAAGCATTTCAAAATCTATAACATCTTTTCCCACTTCAGCAGCTAGTTCAGTAACGAGTGCTCGAGCTTGGTCGTTAAATACGTCCAGGAATGAGTTCAACACTTGCTGGTGAAACGCTGGGTTTAACAGCTTACGGTGAGGTTTCCACGTTGATACTTGAAATACGAAATACTTGTAATCGTAATACCTTTAGACCCTATCGGTAAAATATGGGGTAAAATGGTATGGGGTAAAATATGGTGTAAAATATGGAGTAAAATATGGGGTAAAATGGTTTGGGGTAAAATATGGAGTAAAATATGGGGTAAAATGGTTTGGGGTAAAATATGGGATAAAATATGGGATAAAATATGGGGTAAAATATGGGATAAAATATGGGGTAAAATATGGGATAAAATATGGGGTAAAATGGTTTTGCTTAGGATACCATTTCTATTAACAAAAACTCTTTGACTGTCGCCTTTAGGCTTCGTTCTGGACACATTTATTCATTCATATGTTAGCAGTTATTGGTTTGATTCATAGATAATTTCGATTTAGACGTTTTTTAAGTTTTATTTGATTTATGTATATTTTTGATATGTTTTATAGAACGGTATTGTCGCCTATCAACAAAGTTCTGTTGTAACTAATAAAAAAACATCTAATATTTTTTTTATTATTATAAATTAAAAGTTTAAGTGCACTTACATGTCGCTGAAATTAAGCCTGTATCGTACATATCTTGTGCAAACCTATATAAATACGATTTAGCCGAACACGTGTTGGCTACAAGTAAGGCATCGTCAGGATCTGCAATAACTAGAAAAGAATTAAAAAAAATTGTGCTTGTGTTAACTAAATAATTGACTATTTGACAGGTGTAACAATAAAACATGGAATAATTTAATGCTGGATTATAGACATCAACAAGGAAACTAAATTTGAGTTGCGGATGAGAAGATTGACAAGAACTGAAATGCGGGAGCCACAATTGAGCATCGTGTGACGTGTGACGTTTCACAAAAAAAAAAGAAAACTTAGGTATAGAATATCCCGACGTATATTTTAAAATATCAAGTAGCCAATTGTTCTATGACATTAATAATTTAGTTATTAAATAATTGACAAATTGAACAAAGATAAAAAACAACTAAAAAGCTTTTTTTCATTAAAATTGAAAAGCTTTTTTTCATACAAATTAAAAAACCTTTTTTTCATTTCATCGAATTTGAATAATAATAATTATCCGTGTGTAAAAAAATTACCATAGCAATGATGCGAAAAAAGTTTTACTAAAACGACGCCATCGTTTTTTATAGCAAACTCGTACACTTCCTTTTCTTTATTCCAGAATTCTGAAACAATATATTAATGGAGTCACTAATCTTCAAAAACCTCTTTTATATACTGTCTTGGGTGTTTGTGGTCTCTGATTCCTTAACAAGTGCTGCAGCTTACTTTGGGTTCAAAGCTTTGTATGTGATGTTGTCAATATTTATTTTTTATTTAAAAAAACGTTACTGTATAAAATTACATGATATAACTAATTTCGAGCGAAACCAGTCAATTCATTAAAACTCTGGACCTACGACGATAACCAATATGTAACTATAAGTTCCTTCGCCAAAAAATTTTATTAATCACAGGAAATAGATGAAGTAAAATAAGCATTTTCGGCGGCCCAGTAGTAATCGAAAATCGACCATAATAGGGCATCGGCCATAATCAGGCTATATTTAAGGCTGTCAGCGCAAAAGCGGCCTAACCCTCAATTTTTCAAAATGTAACATATCTACTACAAATTATTTAAAACATGCTAAAATTTAATGCAAAACCGGCGTAACTCTAGTTTAACCTATCGTCAACAGTTTTCATTGATTTGATAAAAAAAGATACGAGTTTTTTATCTATTTGTTGGACTAAATAGATATTTCCTGACTTGAAAAAGTGTCTATCGAAGCGTCTCGTTGAATAATTATGTGGGGATCTCAGATATTTGTGTACAATATTAGTGCGCACGGATTACTTATCTATACATTATAATAACAGTGATCCATAATTTTCTTTTATCGGTTGGCAGGTTGTCTGCAAAAGGTTGGTAACGGGAGAGATTATGTCCAGCAATTAATTAATAAATGAAGCTGATAAAATCGCCCTAATTTTAATGAATTATTTGCAAACATACCAATAACTAATTTGCTCTACATCATCACTTAATACAGACAACTTATTACGTGATAGTGTGACAGAATGTGATGCCAATTTCAGTTTTGACCATGTGACACCATTAGAATACTTTTAAGTCACTTAATCAAAAGAATACCGAACATTTCTGTATATCCCAATCGAGTATAATATAAGCTATTTCCTTTCATAAATCTTGCCCATAGAGATTTTTTTTTTTTTTACAGAATACATAAATAAATGAAATAAAAGTGAGAATAGATGAGACGATAGATTGGCCACCATGCGTTGTCAAACGTTAGCAACGGAAATAACCAAGAAAATACCAAAGACGTATTTCTCCAGAAGAATTCACCCATCTTCTAACAGAAATAGTCTCGTCTGTAGTTGATTTTCCAAACGTAAAGACAAAACGATTTTTGAGATTTTTCGGACCCGTTCGGCAGCAATCAAGGATCGATAAGCCGCTCCAGAAGTTTACCCAATGCTGGTAGTATGGTGACAGGTCGGTAAGATTTAGGGTCTCTCGGAGGCTTTTAGATATTATTTAATAAAACCATGACGCCAGATTAAGTGCCATTCACAAATTATTTTTCACATAATGACTGCGGTTATTAGAAGTCGTTTGTTAAAAAAGATGCAACATGGCTTGTTAGAAGGAGACTTACCCCTTAGGTTTGTGGGTACCTGACATATATGCCCGAATAGTGGTAAAGCACCAGGATATAATGGAGGCAATGTATGTCGCGGTTTGATCCATAACCACAATACGAAAACAACACTAAGTATTATATATATTTCCAACATTGCAGATAGTTTACGCAATACCAAAGCTTTCTGAATAACTAAATTCGACAATTTTCAACGCCATTTATAGTTGAGAGATGTTAGGTTTTAATATAATTAATTCCAACGGAAACAATGCCGACAGGTTTTCGAAAAACAGAACCTGTTTTAGAATTTAAATTATTATAACGACGGTTATAAGGCTAATTGGTCTAAGCGACATTTTTTACGATATTGAGTTATATACATATTTGGAATCAGCGAATTTTTCTGCGTCTTTTGAATTAGGTTTCAAATTTTTATGAGCATATTTTTGGCGCTTATTCCCCACACTAACTTTGCTCTCATTTTGAACGTCTATGGTCTAACCGCCACAAAATTTGAGCAATATTTTGTAGTTGGTAACTTAGACTAGACCCAGAATTTTTCATACGTCGGTTGATTCATTTTTCCTACAACTATTTTGAATGACTAATGCGCGTTAAGACATTTGACCTTTTGCTTGACTACATGGTTTTGTCGCTTGAGATATTTTTGCATTACGTAATAAAGACAGGCTATGTCGCTTAAACCATTTTGCTTCCATTTTAATAAGAGGATCATTACCATCTTTACGTATTCATGATCAATCTCAACGATGGTATAAGAGCCTACGTCTAATATTATGATAGCAAGCATTCACTTTACTTGATTCTGTTTGAACATATATTATGTTGTTGTTTGTATTAATTTACTTTACTCCAGTTCAAGTTCACATGTTACTTAAACGGACGCGTGTAGTTTATGTTATTTTTCCTTGTTCTGTTTCATATCCATATCCACATTTGAACTGATTTACTTTTAACTTGAATATAAATCACTGGCAGTTAGACCATTTTTCCTTGTTCTATTAAAAAAATAATACGATGCATTTGAGTCAAGCGACATTTATTTCATTCAAAAAAGCCTATATATTCATGAAAACTATTTAGGAAGGTGCAATATGTATTTACGGAAATACTGTATTGCTTAGATCAACATCCACGCAGTAGTTCTTTTTTTTAATGTTTTTTTTTCCGAAAAACTAAACTTTAAATCGCTCTCCTGTAACTTTAAAAAAATGTCGCTTAGACCAATTAGCCTTTTAACCTTCGATAAGTACTATACAGGGTGGAATTCTTTATTGACACCTGCGCGCTTGCTATGGTCTGATTTAAGCCAGGACTGTTGCCGCTGTGTAAGCGAGACACCGCTACGCGCAGTGTAATGCACCATCAAGGGAAAGTAAAAAATTCCTATTAGTTTTAAAAACTGCTTTCAATGATTTTAGTAAACACGCTTGTTATACCCAGAATCGGACCGACTAAAGTTCTGAAAGATAACGTTCGGTACTTTAATAGCAATCATAAGGATCAAATCTCTCTAACAAATTTAACATGGTATAATTAAATTAAAGAAAAGCCATTAAATCTTCATTTGAAAAATTCAATGGGTCGAGATAAAGCACTTTTTTATTGTGAATGTATTGGTATTCATAATTTTTGTTTACAGTTGTATAGGAGTTTTGATAAATTAGATCTTTGACATAGAAAAATCTAAAGGGGTGAGTTTGGGCGTTCGCGAAATCCAGGTCTTTAAATTACATCAAAGATAATTGTTAATATCTAACTTAAGGAAATCGATAAACAATTTGAATAAAAAATTACAAATCCATGCAACACAAACAATTTTTACTCAAGGATAAAAGTGTTTCATGGATTGGTTATATTTTATTAATAATTTAATTTTCATTTAATTAATTTAATTATTTATGTACACACACAACATGATTTATGAACAACATGTATAATAAAACAGATGTACAACGGTGCTGATTTACCATATTTATTAGAAAAAAAAGAAAGAAAATATATTTATTTTTAAACACTAAGGGTGTCCTTAGTGTTTAATTGTTGTATTGTTGTGTGTACCCACAAAAAACTATATAAAATAAAATACAAACAAGAAAAAAAAGAACACTAATAATAATAACAGAAATAACAAAAAGAAAATAAGAAAAAAGAACAAAATAATAAAAACGACTGCGGTTTCTGCACACTGGCAACACTCCCAACTCCCAGTTCCCAACACCGCTAGTGGCCACACTGAATCACCGGACGGCTATTAGAAATAATTATTATTTAGAACAAAACGGTTTACTCACGCATATTCTCGGGATCGCCCGACTAGTTTCAGAATCAATAGGAGTCCCTAATGTTGAACTGACGCGGCGGCGCGGCGGTGGCGACTCTGGTGTCGAGTCGAACTCAAACTAGTCGGGTGATTCTAAGAATATGCGTGAGTAAACCGTTTTGTTTTATATAATAACTGCCTCGAAGTTTCCAAACTGTCTAATGCTGCGAGTTCACTCGGATTGACAGCTAACAATATTTCCGATTCTGCGTTCCCGTCCATTTTCATCCATTCTGCATACTCATGGTTGGTATGAGCTGGCTTAAGCATAGTACCCGATACGTAATTCCATATATATATTTTTTTAAATAGTTCCGCTAGTGGCTTGTAGTTGCTTGACTCGAAGCCAGGGCTTGCCCTTAAGAAGGCCGTTTAACAACCACTTGACCAGTTGTTCACTCAATACTACTTATACTAGTGCTATAAAAGCGATGAGGTTCAGTTGCTTCATAATCGAGATAATTTGATTTCTTTCAAATTTTGCGTCACTTATAACTTTTTTTTTTTAATAGCTCTTATGTAAGTCGACCGCGTATCGGCGTGCGGAAGTCTTTTCACTGTATTTATTAATCCGCAGCTCGTGATAAGCCGGTATGCGCGGCGCGGGTCATCTCGATATGTTCTGTATTCAAGTTTATATTTTTTAAATAACTGTCAATTTTAATAACTGTCAACATGAGGTTAATTAGGAAGTAGATTCAGAAGAAAATCTAAACCGTCATGAACTATCGCGAAATCCTTTGTTATATATGTATGGAAGCGACTTGCTATACCCATAGTAAAGTAAGTCGTTACATGCAAAATCATACAGGAACGTATACGTACTAAAACTATCTTACGACACTTCTTACATCTTAAAATTTATGCACCCGCCAAACAAGATTATTTGAAAATAAAGTAGATATGTAATTAATGTATTACCTTTTTCTATTTGAAAATCCTTATTTATTGAGTATGACTGCATGACGTTTATGATTGTATTGAGATCTGAAGGATTATTCTAAAGTACTTATTGTCAAAACAAATACTATTTTAAACGTTTACATTATTTATTTCATAAATAAAGTAGATTTTTTTTTAAGGTTATGGAATAAGGACACGAACAAACCAACCAAGTTTAGCCAACTGCCAGCACCTTGTTAATAGTAATAATTGCATATATAATCCGTTGCGTCCACACAAATAATATCATAAAAATAACAGGTGTAAAAAGACTAACGTTAACGAAAACCACGCAATGTACCTATCATTGGGATATTTTTTTCTTCTAAAGCGTGCCTGGGAAACCAAAGGATCTGAAGAAATTGAAGGTCAAACTGTCCATTACTTTTTTAGTTTCTTACTAAAACGGATTCTACCTGCTAATACTAAAATTACTTTCAAACAAACATTTACCCACAGCACACACACATAGGCACAGTCGGTTGCCTGCATTACATTGCGCGCTATAAAAAAACCACAGTTTTTGTTAATGCCTAAAAATAAAATTCGTTTTCCAGCATTTATATATCGTGAATATATGTAGTTTTATATACAGCGTGCAAAGACTTTAGTAATGCGATTGGTCTTTTTACATCCTGTATATCGTGCTAACCTACGAGGTGCAATTAGAAATGAGCGACTAGTCGCAAACTAGGCCGAGACTCTTAATTATAAGCTCATGATTACAGCGTTTGAGCATAGACCTCGTTTCTTTCTTTAGTATCTTTTTTATGTATCGCTTATTTCTACTAATTCATTAGCAGCTTTTCAAAGTGGTATGAGTACACACTATGTATTTTTGGCGATTATAAACATGTTCATAAAATTTTCATTATAGTTATTTTGGTCACGAGTTTGAAACAGACGTTATTGAAAAAAATAGTTTCAAGATATTTGAAACATAACAATAGTTTGTATTCGATGGTATTCGGAAAGTTTATCCCTTTAACTCGAATAATTTGAAAATTCATACGTCTTTCAGCTTTAGTTTTTTTACGAATTTCATGTACCTGTGGCACTCGCTCAATCAAGTCGAATCTAATGAAATAAAATTAAAAAAGAAAAATTTTTTGGAATCCAGGTTTCCTTACGATGTTTTTCTTCACCGTTTGCCAATAGCGTCTTAGAATAATTAAGAAAGTAAATAATTACAACTTTGACAAATTCACATTGGTATTGGCACAATTGCCTGTAGTGAGTTCGAACCTCCAACCTTCTGCATAAAAAGTTCGATAAACTGCTACGCCATTACGAAATTCATTTCACAGCACGCGGAAGATAAATAGGAAGAATAACAGGTCGAAGGTAAGATAAGAGATTGAAATCTATGTTAGACACAAATGTCTCGATAAAAATCGTCTAGGAGCCGCAAATTTGGGCAATAATTATGGCAGAACCATTTCAAAGCACGGATGGTAAAAAAATCTAGTTAGAAAATAATACAAGGTTCATATTATTCACACTATCCAGAATATAGTTGTTGAAAAAATTGCAGCATAGCTTATTGGTTAGTGACTTACCTATTTGATTGGTTGGAACTTGACATATATGTCCTAGGAGTGGTAAAGCACCAGGGTATATTGGAGGCAATTGATGCCGTGGTTTAAGACATAACCAAAATAAGAAAACAACACTCCCTAATATAATCAATCCCAACAGAAGCATTGCAAAATCACACAGGTCAACGCCAATCAAAAACTGTCTTAAAAACTAAATGATAACAATTCACCGAAATATATATATGTGTATATATAGTACGCGACATTGCATTTATCTAGTGATGTAGCATTACGTACCGTAATTTATATCGATATTTTTTTTGCCACGCGACTAAATAAGATTAACATTAAGTAAATAAGGTTTAATATAAGTAAAACTAAAATATATTTTATAATAATATTTTATTCATCATAACGCAACAAGTAGCTTTGGAAAGGTTGACACGATTTTCTTTTGTAAATAAAATTCTGTTATAGTGATACAAATCAATGTACGATCAAAATATACTACACAACATTTTGGCCTGTCATCTTCCGTTTTGTGGGTGATTTTAATTGTTTTTCGGGTCGTGCTAACTTTGATTCGGATTTTATTCTGGATAAAGTTCTTGTCGATAAGCTGGTGTAAAACGCAGCTCTATCCAATATCTGATTGACAGGGTATTTATAATAATTGTTTTTTCTGTTCAATATCACAATTTTCTAATTTATAAACGCGGTCGATGCAGACTCCTGCAGGTGCTGCTGGCTAAGATGGCGCGGGTGACGTGGATATGCGGGGTGTCCCCCCCCTCGCACCTCAGTTTATTCCCCAAATGACATTTCGACCTGTCGCGTACTATACCTGCCCCATACGAATTTCTTTATTGCGAATGACCACGTATTAATCGGTTTTATAATGTCGTTTTGTAATATTCACGCAGGCTTAACTGCATGATAAAATTAGTTTATATCTAAACTGGTTCCTTCAATGTTGGACGTATGTACTTAGTAACACCGGAACGTACAAGGAAAAATAAAAATAATAGCTATGTTGTTTGTTCATTTACTGTAAATAGTTCACAAGAAGTTTTTATGGCAGACAATTTACGCATTTAAGTTATTGTCCCTACCGTTGGGCAAAGACCTCTTGGATAGTTGGCAGTAACAGAATTTAATTTTTAATTCTGATACTGACATAAAAGTACTCTGTGTCATTGTCCCATATTTATTTGACCATTTGGTGTCGTGAAAGAGTCTACATTTGTAAGGTATTAATTGGGGATTCTTTATCAACTTCAGAGCGACAGCGAACTCGAATGATCATTGGTCGAATACAGAAATACACTAGAAAGTCTAGTTGATCGATCATTATTGGGCGTTCTATACCACTGTCCGTATTGTAAGCGAAGTCACCGAGCTATTGAAGGATAGTGCTATATTTTAGTGCATTATAATAATATAATAATATAATAATAATATCTTGGGACATCTCACACACGGTCATCTGATCCCAAACTAGGCAGAGCCTGTGCTATGGCAACCAGACAACTGATAAACATACTTATATATTTCTAAATACATACATATTATAGATAAATTACACCCAGACACAGAACAAATGATCGTGCTCATCACACAAAGATTCGTCCTGGGTGGGAATCGAACCCACGACCTCCGGTTTAGCAGTCAGGGTCACTAACCACTTGACCAACAGGCCTGTCTTCAATTTATAGTTATGTAGTCTTAAGGAATGTAATTGGTTCGTTAAATGTATAGTAAAACCGAAGTCTCATATAAAACAAATGATTCACCGTCATCCATAGCCACATACATATCAGTATACACCAGATAACAAAAACTATTGGAAACATTTTAAACAAAAAAAAATTGTGAAAACAACCGGCATAAAAGAATAATGGCGAAGTATAAGAATTAACTTGAATTAATCATGAAAATTTGTTTGAAATGTTAGAACTTCAAATATAATTTACGTTTGTAATTTTCTAATTTAACACGAATGATAAAGTTATAGATGATCTGAATTGTGTTGAATTAGTATTAAAAAATTCAACGCCAATATCATTAATCAATAAAATCTTTAACAATAGCAAAGATAGCTCAAACGGGTAACAGTTAACCTAAGATCTTCGCACAAGAGACGTAAAGAAATATCTTTAAATATTGAGTATTTAAATTCACTTCTGTATCAAGTTACAATAAATTTGTAAAAAAAAATTTTTTGTGCAAAACTTTTGCAGTTATCGTCTTGGTTGAAGTTCCAAATTCCTCTTAAGTTCTGCACTCTTGCATTCGGACTCAGAAGGTTTCTAATCTTCATGAAAAATAATGTACCTCTTCTTCAGTTCATTTCAATGTTTAACTAAAATTGATGGAGTCTTCGACCTGCTGTATTTTCTTACTTAAGTCTTCTGTTTGCTGGAAAATAAGCTAATATTAAAGAAAGGTTTGCAGAATCGAAAGAATGAGTCGTCCTCACGAAAGCTACTCTTTTTTAATCTTTTATTTGTCCCACTGCTGGGCAAAGGTCTCACCCAATTTGCTATTGACTCTTCTGTCTTGAGCCGCTTCCCACCAATCCGGCAAATACTGATCGATGTCATCTTGCAAGCTTCTTCTCGGCCTACCCTGTCTTCAGGTTGCGAGACTAGGTATCCACTCTGTCAAGTCTTGCCTATCTATCCGGACCCAAGCGGCTAATATGGCCACCCCAGCTCCACTTCAACTAGACTATTTTGATACTGACATCTGTAATTTGCGTTTTTTAAGAGTGGTGTTCCGCAAGCAATCGGTTTTTATTACTTAAAAAAACAAATGAAATAAGAAGATTACCTTGTGAGCTATAAAAAAACAGGGCCAATATTCCAACCAGTTCAGAAAATTCTTAAAATATTTTTTTTAAAAGCTAGTAGAGTTTATAAAATAAATTCTTTAGTTCTTTTTTAAGTTCACTTCACTATATTATAAAATATGGTCTTTGTTTGCACACATTCGACTTAATAATAATTACGTAGTCTACTAAAGATTGAAGTCTATTTTGTAAAATTACATCGCTTATATACTTGGTGCACAGATATAAATATATATTTAATAAGTGCAGTTTATAGCCTATAATTATATATAAAACATTAAGTCTGTCGTGTCTGCTGTGTTGAGCTTCCTTAAAGGGATTAAATACATCGTTTGATTTGCAAAAATACCGTCAATTTGAAGATTTTTTTTAAGAATGCTCTTCTACAATTACTATTAAAAACATATCAAAGTTTAATTCTTCGTTAACAAATTTTATTGTTTAAAATTTTAATAGAATTACCCAAATCAAAATAGTAAAACAAAATAAGAAGGTCGTTTTATAACCTAAATAGGAAATTTTTATACGCTCTTTACGTCATTAGACATATTTGAATTCTACATATAATCTGGGGGCACGGTAATGCCCCCGCCAAGACTAGCCAAGCGAAGCGCGAGGGCACTACCTACCTATTCTCGAAGCGCTTCTTTTTCTTCACAAGCTCTACACCTTAGTCTAAATATGTGGCTTGGCCATATCGTTACTACAAGAACTATTGTATAGCAGAAAAGTTTGAACAGTGAATAAATTTTTCACTTTACGCCCATGTGAATGTAGCGAAATGGCCAAGCCACATATTGTGACTAAGGTGTAGAGCTTATGAAGTTCGAGCTTGTAGAGTTATGGCGGTTAGAAGCTTGGCTCTACATGAGATCTGATAACTTTTTGACAGTGCGAGCTACGTGGTCTCGTCTTGGCAACATTTTACATGAAAATGTTTTTGGTGGGATATCATTTTCTATGTTAACTGCTAATAGTAAGTTCAAGAATAATCATCGCTTAAAAGTAGTTACACAAACAAGTATGCACAATAATAATTATAGTTTAAATTACACTTAATGAGTTACCGCGATTGAGGTCATAAGTTTGACATGATAGGACTCTATAAAAATAGCCTAAGTGGGGCTATTAGGTGCAACCATTATTCACACACCGTTTTTCCTTAATAAGAACTAGATCTTGCAATGGTTTTTACGATATATCTAGAAACTAAGATAGAACTCTAGAAATTTTAATAACACTTACCTTCTTGTGTGATTATAAAGTTATGAAGGGAAATGTAGTATAGTCGCGGACACCTTACGATAAGAAGGTTTTGAGACAAGTTTTTGGGTGGTAGAGTTTATAGCTAACTATCTCTCATTTGTTTTTATCTCTCATTTGACTTAATATTCTTGGACTATTATCCGTTAAATATAATACTAATATTTATTAATACATGATGACTCGTAGAAAATGCCATAAGGCATTAAGTCTGCTTGTGCAAAACTTGCAGCAAGTATAAATACAGAAATAATGATTAGGGGCTGCCATTTTTATGCTCACTAGTTGGCGCTACTGTTGAGCAAGGCTCTATAGTTCATTTAAAATTATTACGAGCATGAAAACATAATTTACATTGAAATCATTTAATCTATACTTATAATAAATCTGTAGAGAGGTCAATTCTGTACATCAAATATATTTTCAAAATGACTATCAGGGGGTGATTAGTGATCGATACTGATGCCAAAAATGCAATCAGTAAAATTTTTGTCTGTCTGTCTGTCTGTCTGTCTGTCTGTCTGTATGTTCCTTATAGAAACGAAAACTACTCGACGGATTTTAACGAAACTTGGTACAATTATTCTTCATACTCCTGGGCAGGTTATAGTATACTTTTCATCACGCTACAATCAATAGGAGCAGAGCAGTGAAGGGAAATGTTGGGAAAACCGGAGAAGTTACTCCATTTTTTAAGCTTCCGTCGCGTATACAGCCTTAATGGTTAAAGCTACATAGAAATCATGTATGACGGAAATGTTCTACATAAAATTATCTAAAAAATATCCGACAACAGCATATGTCTATCTTTTATGGTTGACTCACAATAACACGTAACTCCCGATAGCTTAGCAATTCGGAGATTTCTGATTATATTTGTTTACTCTTACGTTTATAATACTCTCACTCATCCCTAATTAAAAAAAGTTAACATTATTACCTTTTCAATAAAAAAAGAATCATAGAAATCGGTATAGAAACACCAAACTTATACATGAAATACGATAATAAGCCATCGCGCCGTCGCGCGTGAATACTGAATCATGCTTTAAGGATTATTTTTGTGTAACGTGACATATTATATTTCCCTACTAAAATACGAAAGTTAATCTGTCTGTTACATCAAAACCACTGAACAGTGAGGAAGGACATATTATGCTAATTTTTTACGAAAACGACGGAAACGCGGACGAAGTCGCTGGCAAAAGCTAGTTTTCTAATATAGTTAAAGTGCAATGAAATCAAATATTGAATATTTTACGATGTAGAGCAGTTTCGTTTTGATAGAAAAAAAGAAGGCAACTTTATTTTCCGAAAGACAAAACTCTTTCTAAGTATTGGTTTTCATTGGCCCGTGTTTTAAATCTATACTATACTAATATTATAAAGCTGAAGAGTTTGTTTGTTTGTTTGTTTGTTTGTTTGAACGCGCTAATCTCAGGAACTACTGTTTCGAATTGAAAAATTCTTTTTGTATTGGATAGTCCGTTTTTTGAGGAAGGCTATAGGCTATATAACATCACGCTACGAACAATAGGAGCGGAGCATAAATGAAAAATGTTGCAAAAATGAAAAACCGTTGAAACTAAAACACGCGAACAAAGTCGCGGGGGACAGCTAGTCTGCTATAATTAATCAAGTCACCTAAAATTTTCACGATTTTTTAAATAAAGCCGCGTAGCCCACTAACAAACAGTGACATGTGACATTTCGAAGACTTGACGTTACTATAGAGCATCTAGCGGCCAATTCATACGCGATCTCCGCTTGACAGTGTGCTGCTGAGGAGTTTGTACCACTATTTCTTATTTACAGCAAGAACACTTAAGAAGGTCGTGGGGAAAATCAATGTGCTTTTTTTTACCTCTAAAAATGCTATTTAATAGCCTGTTTTGCATAAATGAATGTTAATTGGATTAACATACAACATTATAAAATAACTTATGTAATTTAGAATTAATATTACTACTTTTTTTTTTGTTATTTACTTAAGAAAACGACTCTCGCACTAAGGAATTTAATCCTTGGGTCGCGGGGGTTTCACAAACATTCAAATCACTTGCACAAAGAACATCTAGACTTGAAACAAGCATTTGTGGGTCACACATTATGCTTGTCCCATGCGGGGATCGAACCCGCGGCAGGTCGCGCACAGAGGTAATAGGCGTGGTGACCTATACCACTCGGCTACCCGTGCAGTCTAATAGTACTTTTTTATCTCTCTTTTTTCACGGGCTATCCTCAGTATTGAGAATACCCGGTCCTTTGAAAGGCATACGTGGGGACACAGGTCCAACACGCAGTGGCCTTGTTGAGAACTTTACTCTAAACTGGGATGGGGCATCTACTAGTGCCCATCCACCTCTGCTCTATGGAAGAACAGATATGAATGGTCCAAAGTAGATACAGAGCTATTGTAAATTATGAATAGAAAGTAAAAATTTTGGCTATGTGTTGGTAAATGTTAGTGGAGTGGTTATTAGAACTAAATCGGAAAACTATGGCACCTGCCTTCTAACACATGTTAATGCAATCAAATAGGCAGGTGGTGACTCGCCAGCTCACCAGATGGGCCCCCCAACATAACCGCCACGATAGGCAGCAGGAGGCAACACCAGTGCGAGCGGCTAGGGGTGTCGAGCGGTGCGGCCCCGATTTCGCCATCGCGGGTCACAGTAGCGGACCCGGAGCGGGTTTCCTCGCTATTACGCCATTAGACACTTCCACCCCCGAGTATGTAGCTCTAGCGACCCCTCTCTAGCCAGCCATTTAAGGCAAGAAAGAGCTGAGAGCCCTCCTAAGAAGTGACTCCCTGGGGCACTCAGGTCCGTTGTGTCGCTACTCACAAACAGCTCGCCACAAGGTGCCCTGCGGATGTATGCTTTTGCTTTTTTATTATTATTAACATTACTGAATAGAAATTATTTAAATATTTTCAACATGCCGTGTGAGTCTAAAAAATTCACGACGTTTAGGATTTATTGTATAGTTTAGAATTTAGAGAAGTAATTATTATAATTTATTATCGAAATGACTAACAAACGGTTAATTTTTTTGTTTATATGCTTTCAACACTAATTAATTGAGCTCTGTGGTGTGTGATGTATAAAGAGAAGTCGCTATTCTAAACTATTTTGGAAGGTCGGAGGAGGTCGCATAAAAAATGATATAATTATATCGTGGTTACCTGTGTTGTTTTTTATTACTAAATATTTATCTATATCAGACATTACGTTTCTACCTACTCGTTAACCGCACATCGCGGTGAGAACAACGCCTTACAAAAAGAAAAATAAACTATGTGTCTATTAATATACAAATTTTATTTAAAAAAGTACGTCATATGATTCAACACTGACGTAGACAGGGATTCAATTATATCACATAACATTAGAAAAAAATGTGTCTGTCCGGCCAAGGACAGCAAGTTTGAAACCACTCAAAAAGTTGCTCCCAAAATAGTTGCTATCAAAAGTGTCGCATTTTTTTATGTCTATTGTTAATCATAATATTAATATGTTAATTATACCCCTAAAATAGACATGGCCACTGTTTGATGGTTCTTGACAGATAGCACAAGCATCAATTATAATAATAATAATTATATCATGGGACATTATTATTATATATTTCTATTATTATATATTTTTAAATACATACATTTATAGATTAATTATACCCAGACACAGAAGAAAATGATCATGCTCATCACACAAAGATTTGTCCTGGGTGGGAATCGAACCCACGACCTCCAGTTTAACAGTCAGGGAGATTAACCACTAAGCCAATAGGCCCGTCAAAAATTACTGCGGCTGTGTGAGGAACTGGTCACTGTGATGGAGAAGCTCGCAAATGTTCGGCCAGCCTTGGTTAATCGCTCGTCCCCGCTGCTCCTACACGACAACGCTAGATCTCATACACACATCATGGTTTATCTAAAAGCAGGTTTAAACCTTTTTATACCATGGAGTTGGGAAATTTTAGGCGTCTCGGTATGTTTACAAATGGTAACCCATCCATGGACCAACGGCTTGCACTTAAACATGGATTCCTCAAAAACAGTTTTTTTTTAAATTAAGCTTTAAAGTTATCAGAACTTAATATCAACAGTAAATTTTCATTTCAGCAAAAAAGGTACCTCCACATTAAAGAAAATTACTGCGGCGCATTCAACAATTTTAACCTTAGACGAATAAATAAGTAAAAACTAAAGTATTGAAAAGTCAATGTTAAATAAAAAGCGGCAAGTGTTAGTCGGACTCGCCCATGCAGGATTCCGTAGCAGTAAGTAACATAATATAAAAGTTCTTTTTTATTGGGTAAATTGTACGATTTATGACGTATAAAAAAAAACCACTTACAAGATCTCGTTCAAACCATTTTTCGGTGGAAGTTTGCATGGTAATGTACATCATATTTTTCTTTTTAGTTTTATCATCCTCTTATTTTAGAAGTAACAGGGGGGGGGGGGGGGAAACACACATTTTACCCTTTGGAAGTGTCTCTCGCGCAAACTATTCAGTTTAGAAAAAAATATATATTTAAAAACTCAATATCTTTTTTGAAGACCTATCTATAGTACTAAACTCCCCACATACATGGGTTTGATGAAAAAAAAATTGAGTTTCAGTTCTAAGTATGGGGAACCTCCAAAATTTATTGTTTTTTTTTCCATTTTTGTGTAAAATCTTAATGCGGTTCACAGAATACATCTACTTACAAAGTTTCAACAGTATAGTTCTTATATTTTCTCAAAAAAGTGGCTGTGACATACGGACGGACAGACAGACAGACATGACGAATCCATAAGGGTTCCGTTTTTTGCCATTTGGCTATGAAACCCTAATAAAAAAGATGTCAATTGGTTTGTTACTTCATGCCTAATTAATATTATTTTTATCAATATACTTTATAATATATACACACTATTAAATATATAATATAATGCAATTAATAAATAATATCATAACGAACCCAGATAATTTAATAGATTTGAGAAAAATATATGTTTCGAATAAATTTAGATAATGTGTACTGTGACGTGTACACATTTTTTATAACACATTTATTTTTTTTACATAACTAACTAGGTTGATATTAGAATTAGATTAGGCTGTTGATATTAGAATTAGATAAATGTATAATTATAGGCACTTCTCTCATTTTTAATTTTTGCGTGCCACGATGATCTCATAGTTTTAAATTACCACCTACGGTTCACATTGTGGAATGCAAATAAATATTGAAATATATTGTATAAGTAAGTTTAAACAGTTTTTTGTTTCTGATCTCCTTACTGTGCCGATGTGTAAATAATTTGCACTTGAACGACGATTTCCAGTACTTATTATAAATGAATCATACGTTATTTCTAATATAACCTATAATTATAAAAAATATCTCAAACCAGGAAAATGACTGAATAATTAATTAAATGATAATAATATACATTTAAAGCAAACCTCTATAAGTGTGTATGGTGGTAATTGCTAGGATATTAAGGTCGTCGGGTACCGAAGACTTGCGTCGCCCCGTGACCAAAAGACAACTAAGTTTAATAATAGCATTTGACTGTCCCATTACTTATTTATGTTTATACTAGCTGTTCCCCGCGACTTTGTTCGCGTGTTTTAATTCAACGGTTTTTCATTTTTGCAACATTTTTCATTTATGCTCCGCTCCTATTGGTAGTAGCGTGATGTTATATAGCCTAAAGCCTTCCTCAATAAACGGACTATCCAATACAAAAATAATTTTTCAATTCGAACAGTAGTCCCTGAGATTAGCGCGTTCAAACAAACAAACAAACAAACTTCAGCTTTATAATATTAGTATAGATTTGACGGGCCTGTTGGTTTAGTGGTTAGTGACCCTGACTGCTAAACCGGAGGTCGTGGGTTCGATTCCCACGCAGGACAAATCTTTGTGTGATGAGCACGATCATTTGTTCTGTGTCTGGATGTAATTTATCTATAATATATATTTATTTAGAAATATATAAGTAAGTTTACCAGATGTCTGGTTACCATAATACAGGGTCTGCCTAGTTTGGGGTCAGATGGCCGTGTGTGATTGTCCTAAGATATTATTAGAGTATCATATTACGGAGCAAATAGTGTTGTCTTACGTAATAGGATTGCAACAAAAAAACAATTATTTAAAATCTTTACAGATTTATTACTTTTAATATTAAATAGGGTCAAAGATTAAAGCGAGCTGCTGGGGAAATTGTTGCGCCGTTTCTTCTCCACAGCCAGAGCACTTAGGAAGCGGCGAATCAAGGTGCTGTCTGATATTCTGATATGTTGACTTGCAAAAAGTGCTACTTAGTAGCCTAATTTAAAATAAATGAATTTTGATTTTGATGTTGATTTTGATGTTGATTTTGATGTTGATTTTGATTTTGAAAGAATTCCGATAACAATTTTATTTGTCTTCACTTTTATTACCTACATTACTTACTACCTCAGTGTGGCTCACGGAAGCACCATTTTAGAGTGAAAAAGACGTGGCGGCATCCCTACTCTTTATGTGCAATATGGCTCTCACTCAGTGTACCCACATGACCCACTATTGGCACAATGTTAATGTGGCACAATTTCTAAAAGAATGTAATTTAATAGTTTAGGACAAAAGCACAATGGAACATTATCAAACCCACCCATTTTCATCTCAATCGAAGTGAAGAAGTGTTCTAAATTAGTCTGAAAAAAATGAACTAAACAAACACAAACTAACATACCATACATACATTGCAAGTTAAAATTTCTAGGTTAGTGGTGATATGAATTGTGTCGGTAACTTTCAGAGTCAATTTTCAAAAGTATATATACCCGTCATTTTCGGAATTGTATACTTAAATGATTTCCACTGACTGGGCTTTGAAAGGCATGACAAAGTGTCTGAAACTGCGGAGTTCGACTGATGATGTAGTATCGCCGACATATGTGCGCCAGAGTTGACTTCAACGCCAGAATGCCGTATGCCTTACCTGAAAAAATAAAAACTGTAAAAATCGTATTGTAATTCTTCGCATAGTTGGTTTCAAAAAGTAGACAGTTAGGGAAATTGATTATTTCTTAAATTACTTCCAAAAAGTTTTAATAAGAAAGTAATTGGTGGCCAACTTGCTTAGAGTCGACCAAGTCACTCAAAGGCAGTAGTAACGCTATGGCTACAATCGACATTTAACGTGCCACCTAAAGCATAAAGACGTTTAATTCATAACGATGGATGTTCACTGGTCACCTAACTGTTGCTACCAGTGTTGTTCACCCCATTTGTTAACCAACTAATTGCATGCGCTGTTTTCAAGTTATTAATTTTGAACCAGTAATTTTTAATACAATAAGGAATTATTAATTTTAAACCAGTAATGGCCTTATTTATAAATAATCTTGACGATGATTAGCAATTGATTTGCAGATTCTTATTTCAATTTTTCTATAGAGATTTTGAATTTAGGAGTTTCTTAGCAATTGCTTAACACCGTCGAGGTTTTTATAAATAAGGCCATATGTTTTTAGATGAAAATACTATGTTGAATTACCGATGCAGTTACGCCTGCCTAAGCTGAAGCTGGCGAATGCGTTGGGATTATCAGGCAAGGAGGCAGGGTCCAGCCATCGCTCCGGTCTGAATTGGTCCGCGTCCGCGCCCCACATCGGATGTCGGTTTATAGCGTACACTGATATGACGCCCGTAGATCCAGCTGGCAGTACGTAGTTTTCTAAAATTAATTAAACAAAAATATTAACGAAATAAGTTCCAGAATGGTTCGCCAGACAAAAGTGGGGTTAAAAAGTGAATTTGACAATTGTGAATAAAGCTGCCTCCCAACTGTGGGGCTGTATATTAGATAATAATGATATGGAGGACCCATTTACACAAAAGTAAATCCAGAAATACAGCTTCGAGAAAATAAAATAAATTGTATTTAGATAATATATTAATATGTGGTCGAAGACACATGAATTAATTGTTAACGAGTTAGACAAAAGATAATTATGATGAAATACGCAACAAGAATAATTATGTAATTTGTCTTTGAGATAAAAATCCGCTCAAATAACCAAATCTCACAGCTGAAATAAATAACTGTCTTATTCACCTATGATTTAGCATATTATGAAAAAAGAATAATTATGTTGTAAATTTTGGGCGTTATCTATAATACTAATGTCTTGATATTTATTTCATCATAATTATTCTAAAATATTAAACATAGCCGATAATGAAATTCAAGAAGATAGTGCCAATTTATTTCCTTCAACACACGTGAAAAAAAAAACTATGCAAATACTGCCCCATTTTCTTAACTAAAACCGAAAAATAAACTTAATTATTTAATTTATCAACATAAATGATTAACCAACTAACAGATCTGTTTGAAGTTTGTAAATTGATAACTGAGATTCGTTCACTTGCTTTCGACTTTACGTTTTACATTTGGGAAGCTGCCATTCTTGACTATGAACTAAAGCAAAATGATATCAAACTTACTTAGCTTAACATCTACGTGAAGGTATCGTGCGATTCTTGGAACAGGAGGGTATAGTCTCAAACTCTCTTTTATCACAGCTTCTAAATATATAAGTTTTTGAAGATCGTTTTTGTCCAAATTTCTATCTTCTGTATCTAACATTTCGCACAGTCTGCAAGTGAAAATATTAAAATTCATTTTTATCATCAGTTTCTGTAGTCAAAATGGTGTGGTAATAAATAATAGTCCGATATGCGGGGCACACATGGCCAAAAATTGCAAAAGACAGAGAGGTTTGAAAAAGGAAAGGAGAACCCTTTGCCCAGCAGTGGGATGTAAATTAGGATAACAGAAAAAAAATCACGAGTTTACTATAAAAATTCAAATGAATGTAAAGATAGAAAAAACGCCAAAATTAACGACAATATAATAAATTACTTGTATTATTGTATTTTATCTATTATATCAATATTGGGAAGCGTTTAATAAAGACAGAAGAAGGACTTACTCTTGAAAAATTCTTGACTGAACATCTTGATGGGATCCAATTAAAATCAATGTAAAATACAGAGCTTTAGCTGTTGTATCGTAAGCAGCGGTTACTATTGTATTAAGGTGCTCTTTAATCTCATCATCTGTAAAGGCGTCTTGGGTATCAGCTAAATGTAACATGTGATCCAGTAGTGGTTTGAAATTACCTGAAATTAAAAAAGTGTCGTAAAATATATATTTTTTAAAACTCGAGTTGTTGCAAATATAAAAAAAAAAAAATTCTTGACACTTGCTGGGTCAAGTCAAATTTCAATTGAACAACACAAATTACTTAAAATAAAACCAAAAAGCACTGTGCCCTTTTTTAATTTAGGTACTATTAAATTAAATGAAATTAGGTACTATTGAATGACCATGGCGACTATTTCACCATACATAATTTTTTATTGTTTGTTTCATTAATTTTATAAAGCTTTTTTTTAAATTTGACCAATGTGCGGTGAGAAATGTGGGTGGAATTCGCATTACTAGCAATCTTTTTAACCCCTCCAACTAAGCTAAATATACTTGTGGTAGTGCAATGGGAGGGCTTTGAACCAGCGACCTTTTGATCACAATGCCGTCAACCTTAACCATTAGGCTATTGCCTCTTAATTCGATATTATACCTACAAAACACATATAATACAAATATGTATTAATTATCTACGCAAATTTAAATTGTTATTTAATCTTTTCGTTACCTGGTGTGGATATACAGTTGGTAGTCAAAGCACCCTTTTCTTTCAGTTCTATTTTTCGTTGTTTTATAATCTGAAACATAAATTATGTAAATAAAAATGTAATAAGTAAGCTGAGATTATAAATCTACTAAGTAATGACATTAACATAGTAGGTATAACAAATTTTTAGTTCTTAAAAATACAATATTTTGTAAATTATATCTGATTAAGATTTTAATTAATTGTTGGGAAAATAATGGTTATTCTTGGAATTACGAGCAATTATTCTTGCTATTTTTATAATTAACTTAATAAATTATTCTTGTATTTTTTTTAGATTCTGTTGGTGTCCCACAAGGTCGCATGATAGGTCTTAAGTTGCAAGGCAACACGCATTTCTGCTTTCATAGGTATACATCATGCTTTTGGAACCTATTTGCCTAGAGTATACATAGACAAGCATAGAGTGCGCGCTTTTCTAGTAGCACGTTGTGCCGAACGTAAGAATTTTTGAAGTAGGTAAGTTCTTCGCTCTTTTACCGCGCAACGAGAGCGTTGTTGCGAAAATATCGATGGTTCTGATATTAAGGTAATATGGTTTGACACAAATTTAAAATTTTTTTTGTTCATACTTGTGTTCACAGTTCATACTCTGTTAGGCGCACTCTATAGTTTACTTATTTTTTCTCTAAGCTATTAACTTTCATATGTGACTTTTCATCACAATGTAAATACCTTAAAACATTGACTTATGACTGGTTCCTTTATTCAAAAACGATTCGTTTTGCTACGGGCGGTATAATTTTGTAAGCAAAACGAAGGAAATTCAACCATCCGTAAGCAAAACAAATCGTTTCTTGATTATGGGAACTGGTAATTAGTGAAAGGGTTACGGTGATTAGATAAGCAGTAGCATATAGTAGTTATCTATACTAATATTATAAATTTGAAGAGTTTGTTTGTTTGTTTGTTTGAACGCGCTAATCTCAGGAACTACTGGTTCGAATTGAAAAATTGGATAGTCCGCTTATTGAGGAAGGCTATAGGCTATATAACACCACGCTACGACCAATAGGAGCGGAGCATAAATGAAAAATGTTGCAAAAATGAAAAACCGTTGAAACTAAAACACGCTACAGCTAGTGCTACCTATAAGTAGATATTAAGATGTATCCTATACGAATAAAATGAAGTCAACCACAAAAAGTTTAAATAAAAATCGTTGACAAGCATATAGTTACCGAATTACAGATATCACTTATAATGTTCATGAGGGTGTCTTGCTTTTGCTTAAAATAACTCATCTTGTATATGTAATCTATGTGCAACCATGGTCTCAGAAATCGATTAAGATAAATTTCAAATAGATCTTTCGTGGCAGGACCGTAATGTTTGGTAATGACACTTTCGTCATCAGTTTTAAGTCCAAACGTCGTCTCTGTGAAAAAATAACATTTCTGTTTTTATTCTTTAAAAAGTACCAATCCCCTGACACTTCATGTCTTTAAAGGTACATCGGTTAGTTAACATGATATTATCCTTTTTTTTACGAGGCCTTTTGCAATTTACCTCTAGGGGGGTTATATTGCTTAACAAGATACGAGAGACTTAGGCACTAAAAGGTACCATTTGTATTTTATACACATAAATAAATTAATGTGAACAACATCACATAAATTGCTCTGAACCTAAAGTAAGTAGCTAAAGCACTTGTGTTATGCAGTTCAGAGACAACGAAGGTACCACAAACACCCAGACCCGAGAAAATGTAGAAAACTGGTTTTCTACATTGGCCTATCCGGGATCGAACCTGGGACATCAGAGCTGGCGACACCTTGAAAACCGGTGTTTACGCCACTCAACCACGGAGGTCGTCAAATATAATAAAAACCAATAACAAAAAAACATTAGAAATTAAAAAGAAACAGGTTTTAGTTTTACTTACTTAAAACTACAAATTACGCAATAAAAAAATAAAAACAAAGAAGGCATCTAAAAAAAGGTTCCTAAACAAAGTAAGTTTTACTTACGGCTTGCAGTTTTGATAAAATGGGATACCAAGTATGGTTCTACGTCAAACGAGTACTTCCCAGCTTCTGATTCTAACTTAGACACTAATGTTCGAGCCTGTTCACTGAATAAATCTAGAAGTGAGTTTAGGGCTTGTTCTTTGAATGCTGGGTTTAACAATTTACGGTGTGGCTTCCATATTGACACTGAAAACAGATTTTAATAAAAACGATAATCTTTACTTTTTATTTTTTTATTTAAAACTTTTTTCGCACTAGTGAATTTAATCACTGTATCGCGGGAGCTCCACAAACATTTAATTGACGTACACAAATAACACCCAGACTTGGAAGAAGCATTTGCGGATCACACAAATACTTGTCCCATGCGGGGATCGATCCTACAGTACGTCGCTCAGTGGTATCGGTCTTATTAATTTAACGAACTTTAGGGAAAAGGAAAACGTCTAAATTACATACTTAATATAATATAATGATTGATTGAAGTTATGCTTGTTGGTTTGATATTGCGTTTCTGAAATATGCTCTGACAAGATGCATATTTTGTACTCTTAAAACTATGTAGTTTAAAGCTAACCGAAATCCTGATTCAAGTGGGAAAAAGTCATGGCTTTTTGAGAGATAGGGATATAAAATTCTTTTAAAAAAATCTCTAATGTTGTGAATATGTTTATGTACCTTTAATTTCAACAAACATGGTAGCTTTGTATTCATGTGTTTTTCTTATAATTAGCTAGTGTAGGTACTTACCACTTGCAGTGAGTAAGCCTCTATTTAACATATCTTTTGCGTAATTGTATATAGCGGGCTTAGTATAACATGTTGTGGCTATTTTTAAACTGTCATCTGGGTCTGTGACGACTGCAACAAAAAATAAAAGTATTTATTTAAGGTATTACAAAAAAAAAACTTTAAAGTAGATTATTTGTAGGATCAAATAAGTTTTGTTGTGTTTTTATACTAGCCTATTAAATGAACTTACTAAAGATGGGATATGTGCCAAAAAGTATTTTAGCGACGCCTCCGCCTTTCAAAGCAAACTCGTATAATTTCTTTTCCCAGTTCCACATACCTGAAAAAAATATATATAGTTTTAAAATTTAAAACGTCTAAATTAATAGAAACTCAAAAAAGAAGGTGAAAATACTTTTGCTCTGATAATAAAAATGGGCTAACATTTCTATTAATATGTACAACTAGCTGTCCCCCGCAACTTTGTTCGCGTGTTTTAGTTTCAACGGTTTTTCATTTTTGTAACATTTTTCATTTATGCTCCGCTCCTATTGGTCGTAGCGTGATGTTATATAGCCTATAGCCTTCCTCAATAAACGGAATATCCAATACAAGATATCTTTAGCCGGTGTTTCCATAAATTATTTTTATTTCAATTTATGAATCAAGGATCAAATAAATTGTTATGTATTAGGTACATGTATTGAACCTTACTTATAGGGTCTCGAGGTATGAGATTTAAATGTCCAATAAATGGCAAACCTCCTGGCAATATCGGAGGTGAAGCCTGGCGCCTCTTAACCCACGATGTCACTAAATAAACACATATTATTACAAACACTATCTCAAACATTATTAAAAATCAAACCTTACTTATTTATATAAGTATAAAATATTACTTTGAAAACGATAATCCTCAAACATTATATACTTATATAGTAGTCACATAATTTCTACGAAATATATTTCGTTTAAGAATAAGTAATAAATTATGCAAATATTTCAAGTTTTCCCACACCTGAATACAGGACAATCTCTGTGACAGTTTAAATTATTGCGTCTGTAACATTCATATGCCTACGTAGGTTAAATTGTTGAATGTCTAAAAGTCTCCAAGGAAACCTTTAGGAACAAAGAAAAAAAGGTTTTTTTTATTTCTTCACATACAACTAAACTAGAAGGTATTGTGTCTCACGACTAGACCAAACTATGGAACGAAGCGGTTTACTGGTTCGTTACGTAACGCGTTACGGCCCCAGTCTGTCTGCCTTCTCTTTCTCTCACGCATACGGCAGCAATATGCTTCCCTTTCTCTCACGCATACGGCAGCGGTAGGCAGATAACATTACAGGTTTTAAAATTCACTTGTCTTCTGCCAAACTACAGAGTAGTTAGTCGCGCAGCGTTCCCGTGGGTCGATTCTAGTTCATAGATTCAAAATTGCTTACAATAAATACACTTACAATATACATAATCAAGTAAAAAATCTGTGGCTCTGAACGAACTAAATTAAAAAAAGATTTATTTTCAGAACACGCAAAAAATAACACATTATTATAATTATATATTATAATTGCATTTATAATCTGAGGTACGGCAGTGCCCTCGCCAAGTCGAGCAAAAAGGCACAACCGTACCATACTAGGACACTAGTTCAGCATGTTCCGTGCAATGAAATATTTCGAATTTCGGTCACGTAGCCAGCCATCTCAGCCATCTCAGCCATCTGCATAAAAAAATATTCAAGTACACACTCTCCATTCCTTTGATCTTATAAATTCCGATGGGATAGCCATCCGACACGACCGTAGAGAGATCGCACGACTAACGGCTTCTCGTGCTTTCCGAGGGACTTTCGAATTGAAACTTTTAATTTAGGCTGTTGTTCGTGGTCTGCAGTGTTGTTACCTAAAAGTTGCGCTCGCCGACGTAAAATGTGCTTGTCAAATATCACATAATTTTAGCGAATTTTCTGAATTCGTTCGGGGCTGCGGCATAAAAATGTTAATGCCTGATTAAAATCAACGTGAACCGAAAATATAAGGTTACCAACCTTAGTGTAATTTATAAAAGACTAGCTGTCCCCCGCGACTTTGTCCGCGTATTTTAGTTTAAATGGTTTTTAATTTCTGCAACATTTCTCATTTATGCCCGGCTCTTTTTGGTCGCAGCGTAATGTTTTATATCTTATAGTCTTCCTCAATGAATGGGCTATCCAACACTGAAAGATTTTTTCAAATCGGACCAGTAGTTCCTGAGATTAGCGCGTTCAAAAAAACAAACAGACAAACTCTTCAGCTTTATAGATTAGTATAGATAGACGAAGAGTGTTTACATGTAGTAGGAGAGCGGTAGATCTATAACACCTATTAAAAAAAATATCTGCGCGCTAGCCACATAATTATAACCTAATATAACCAATATATAATTATCACATGACGGAATTTCCTTGATCATATAATATTGTACTTAGCTGTAGTAAGAAATGGTTTAAAATATCAATAAAAAAACATCAAAAAGTAGAAAATTTTAGGAAACTTTCCAAACGACTAGTACGAAATTGGTATTACGATATTAAAATGTTTTCTAGATAATAATCCCTTATAAACTACATTTGTTTAGATTTATTATTCATTTTATTTTATTTTTGATGTTTTTATGCTAATTTAAATAATCCTCTAATTCATAATATAGTTACGTAATGTGATGTTTACTTTTAAATAATTGTCGCAACTTTATGTTCAGAAGAAAAAAGATGATTAATATTATTGTTATTTTTCGTACACTGATCCGGTTTTTTTTAGAAAAACTGAGCTAAAAATTTTGCTCTAACAAAGAAACGAATTATTCATTTATCAAAGCAATTAAAATTATCAAATATCGCGCGCTTCATAGTTCAGGAGTGGGGTCGTGTGACGTCACATCACTGCGCACAAAAATTGTAGCAAGAAGTGAATTCACGCGAAATTCCCATTCGCTGTATCTTGTCTTGATCATATAGCAATAGTACCTACTGGCTCTTACCAACAATTTAAGTTTATTTACACTTAGTTTAAAATACTAACATTTTCTAAAATATAGGTATACTAGCTTAATGATTATAGGTACTTATCTAGTTTTAACTGGATACTGTGTATTATTTTGCTGTGCACTTACCGGGTTTCATGTTGTTCTTAGGTATTTTAATTTTATAACAACCTAACAACATGAACGGAATAAAGAATTTGAATTTGAATATTTTAGATACCATTTGTAAAAAAATTGATAAATAATGTCGATTACGTATAATTATTTAGATTTTCAGCCATAGGAACAAGGTTGGTTTACAACAGTAGGATGCTAGAGCACGGACTATGTTTGTGTAGTTAAAGATCTGTTAAACTTAATACTTTCCATATAAACTCCACATTATTTTAATACTTTAGTCAGAATAGGGATGTTTCCTGGGTATGAAAAGTTAAAAACTATTAAGTCCGTCAGTTAGAATAAAAAAATATTAGACACGTATTTTTTCTTTTACCGAAATAATAAAAAACTACAAAGATACAGCGCTTTAAAGTTTCGGAGTGGGGGCTTATGACGCTACGCCTTGGTAAAAATTGTAGCGAAGAGTGACGTCACGCGTAATTTCAAAAAAAGAAAAAATACGTGTCCAATAAAATTCATTAATCTACCAGGCGGACATTTAAAAAAAAATTTAGGAAACATGCCTATTACTTTTTATTTGTATAACTCTCAACTTTAGTTTATGTATGTTTTATGTTCAGTTTCAACATTTTAATTTCTCACATAGTATGTAAGTTTGTTCACCTTAATGTCTAAATGTGAATGCTGTAATCGCCTTTAATTGAAGGAGTACAATTCAAATGTAAACTCTACTTTTGTCTAAAAATGTATCTCGAGTATTCTTCGTTGGAGATCCATTAAACCAGCTTCATCCGGTGCGCGATATCGCGGATGACCCCGCACGGCCGAGGACCAAGCACCGCGCACCGAGGCTCACCTACGCTGCGTCCTGGTTAAGTCTCCGGTCTCCGTGTACTTTGTACACAATAACATGTTTTGAATAAAATGAGAACCCATTCAAAATTTTCTTTTTAATTTTGGTTTACATAGATTTGGAACAGGCAAAGCAAACATTGTTTTTAAATTACTTAGCCCATAAGTGTAGTTTTAACCGCCATCTGGCTAACTTTGGCGCAACTGGATAGATGTAATTGAAACTTCAACTTCATGTAGATGGTAGAAGAACTGTTTTGCTAGCATATTTAATACGAGCTGGTTTCCTAGATGGCGCTGTACTCAATTTTTTTCATAATATTTTTATTTACACTAATATTATAAAGAGTGAAGATTTGTATGTTTGTAACGAATAAACTTAAAAGCTTATGGATCGATTTCAATAATTCTTTTACCATTAGTATGCTACGTATCTCTGAGTAACATAAGATTTATCGCTGTGCTACCGCGCGAAGTTAGTGCGGGTCGTCCAGGGTCGTCAGTGTATTATAATAAAATATATTTAAAATCCTTTTTGATAATACATCTTCTGCCTAGTCTTTTCCCAAGCTACGTTGGGGTCGGCTACCAATCTTACCGGATTCAGTTGAATACCATCTTTTACATGGAGCGACTGCCTATCTGACCTCCATTCTATTGTGTACCAGTGCCAATCTCACAATAAGGGTGCTTGTGATTTAAAAAAAAGTCAAAATGTTAGACAGCAAATGAAAGTTTATTTTGGGTAAAGTCTTGCCTCCATTTCCATCTGTCAATATCTATCAATTACGAGCCAGTAACAACAACTTAACCTATTCCTATTAAATCGTTTAGGCTTCAGAGCGTGCCAAAGAAATGCATATACATACATACATACACTCGAAAAACATAACTCTCTCTGGCCCAGTCGGGTAAAAAAGATAACATTTTTAATCGTGTAACAACGTAAAGTTACGAATTGCGTTGCGGATTGTAGTATCTTACAACATGTCAATTATGAGTCAAAGCGTCTATCACAATTTAGATCTTGAAAATGTAATAATTACAATAGTCAACCATAAAAGTTGATCCGTGACCTGCTCTTGAACTCTGGAATAATTATCCCATATAATTAACGCTCATAAATTGTGTGAACTGTTCGTATTTAATATTATAATTTCAGCTATATTCGCGTTTATTTTTTCTTGTTATTATTCGTAATTTAATGAAGATAATAATTATATCTCTAGTTGAGCAACGCGGTTTTAACCGCGTATTTCCAGCTTCCGTTTTATTGGTAATCAATATTTATACATTGTATAATGAGTTAATATAATCCCAATTAAAAATACCTAAAATGCTCTACAAACTTTCTATTAAATATAAATGGCTATTAAATACTTTTTTAAAAATGCAAACTCATATCATGCAAATTATTTCATACAATTTTTTAAGCGAACTACAAATAAAATTTACGACAATCCGTTATTAGCGCATGCCTCCATCGCAGTAACTATCTTTGCAACAAATTATAGCCCAATCGGTTGAGTAGTTAAGGATTGTATAGATCAGTCATTTACGTTTGCTTATAATATACACAAAATATATTAAAGAACGTTTTGTCATGATAAAAGGTAAAACAATGCAATTTTTGTTACCAGTGTTAAGGTATGATTCCGAACTCGGCAACAAGCAGCAGTGCTGTTGCCGCAGTGCTGCCACTATGGTGCTGCCCAGCAGTGCTGCCTGCCGCGCTGATTCCGAGCAAGGCGGCAGTGTCTTTGTATAGGGACCAGTACTGTCGCGGCAGCACTGTTGCTGTTCGGCTACTTTGACAGCGTCTTTATTTTCAAAGCAGTAAGGTTGATATTCGGTTTTTGTGTCGCCGTACATAATGTTTAACATAACGCCTGTATAACCTGCGGAGAAAACTTATGTGTTTGTAAATTACACCTAAAGAAAAAGGGGCCAGGTCATATTGATTTATCAGGCCCAATGCCAAAGTTGACTGGCCTGTTGGTCTAGTGGTTAGTGATCCTGACTGCTAAACCGAAGGGCGTGGTTCCAATTACCACCCAGGACAAATCTGTGTGTGATGAGAATGATCATTTGCTGTGCAAATGTTGGAAGATACTATAATCTGTAACCTGCAACGCAATCCGTAATTTTACGTTGTGACGCGATTAAAAATGTTGTCTTTTTTACTCGACTAAGGAACGGTACAAAATTAAACTAGCAAATCGTTAGTATAATATTATCAATGCAAAAGTAACTCTGTCTATCGCACTTTCACGCCAAAGCTACTAAACCGATTTAAATGAAATTTGGTACACACAGTCTAGAGACTGAGAAAGGACATACTACGGAACTAAAAAGGACAACTTTTTACCACGATAACTGACATCCACGCGGGCGGAGCCGCGGGAAACGGCTGGTAGGCATATAGTATATAGCTGTCCCCCGCGACTTTATCCGCGTGTTTTAGTTTCAACGGTTTTTAATTTTTGCAACATTTTTCATTTATGCTCCGCTCCTTTTGGTCGCAGCGTAATGTTATATAGCTTATAGCCATCCAAAACTGAAATAATTTTTTAAATAAGTTAAATAGTTACTATTTTTTATGTTAGGTTTTACCCACGAAGTAGTCCATACTCAAGACTTTTTCTGATGTTTTTATAGTTATTCTGCTATTCTGGGTGGTCACGATTCCAACAAATCTATACTAATATTATAAAGCTGAAGAGTTTTTTTGTTTGTTTGTTTGAACGCGCTAATCTCAGGAACTACTGGTTCGAATTGAATAATTCTTTTTGTGTTGGATAGTCCGTTCATTGAGGAAGGTTATAGGCTATATAACATCACGCTACGACCAATAGGAGCGGAGCATAAATGAAAAATGTTGCAAAAATGAAAAACCGTTGAAACTAAAACACGCAAACAAAGTCGCGGGGACAGCTAGTAAAAGAATAAAAATCGGTCCACCCGTTCTTGAGTTATAAATGGTGTAACATACTTTTTTATGTACATACAGATATATAACTGTTAATCTTCTTCTGCCGAGCCTTTTCTAAAGCTATGTTGGGGTTGGCTCCCAGTCTCACCGGATTTAGCTTATATCAGAAATCAAGGCTATTTATAATGTACGTATCAGTTTCTTTATTCCACCATAACTTCTAAATGCCTAAACAAGTTTGGAAGTGTGGGGTATCATTAAAATTCTTACATTTTTCCGATTAACATTTACGACACTTTCAAGTAATAAAAAAACATGTTCATGTTCGAGTTCATGGTGATATCTACATTAACTGTGAGCCGGTTTGAATATCGATACTCGAAGAACACTGAATGATAACTGCCCATTGTGTATAAATAAGGGCGCTGTAGGTACGAATAGAATAGTTAGTTAGAATGTTTGTAGTCGTGTTGTTAGTCATATGGTGTGTGGTGTTAGTTGCGTGGACGTGGATGAAACCGAAGGCTCGTTCGCCTCCGACATATCCTGGCTCTCTACCGCTCATAGGACATGCTCATCAGACAATTGGAGACGCAATTCGTAAGTAGTTTTTTACATCTAAAAAATTTAGCGATTATGAAGGCCAATAATATACCTACAGTTAGTATATGATCAGTAAGTTTTTGAGTGGCTTTATATAATTAATCCACAGACTCCTAAACCCTGGAAATTTATTTAAACTTATTATTATGTTGGTCTAACATGACAGATTTTAGATAGTAAAATAAAAGTACGATTATTTTTATTATTTATTACGCAATATAGCTGCGAAGCATTTGTATTTTAAAACGAATAGTAAAAAGGAAATCTTTTAACCTCAGGCAGCGGTGTGATTCTGTAAGACCTCATTCTAAACTTCGAATCTGAATCCGCTGTGAGTTTCTTGATTGGCATTCCAAAAACTCGGTTGATAATTTGAATGTACACTAGCGCAACACTTGCGAGCGTGTCAGCGAGTTGAACTAATTTGACGTGAGATTTTGACTGATAAAGTATGCGATGACATAAGAAGTGGGATTTAGTAAGGTAATTTTCTTGTCACTTCGACGCTCACTTCGCCCTCGAATCCGATCGAAATCAAGGTCATTTTGAACCTTATGCGAAGTGAGAGTGAATAGCGATGTGAGAAGCAAGTTGTTGTTTGAACTTTACAGAATCGACGTCTAGGACTTGATACCACTACAGGTTAGACGCACTAGTCGCTTATCAACTAAGCTTCAGAGGTCACTACCTAGGAAACTCACAATTTTACTTCTATTATACTCGTTATCAGTCATAAGGGCCACGTTGGCAACATCTGGTAAACCAATATTCAATTGGTTTCGCTAATTATTCGTATTCGTATTTAATTATAAGTACGAAAATTATAAAGCAAGTAATATAATCAAGATAATAAATAACAAGAAATCGATGTTTTAAATTAATTAATATTTGTTCCAGATTGGTGGAAGTACGAAAAAAAATTATTTCAATACTCTTTGAATAATGGCGGGATAGTAAAACTTAAACTTTGTACACATCAAGTATTTAGTAAGTTATTTATAAATTTTGTGTTCAATACATTTAAAAATTGCAAGTAAAAATAGCTTTTGAAACTGAACATAATTATTTTAGATCGAATTACACACATCTGTATGGTACAGACAGATAATCTGTCCCATCTACTTGGCATTAACAATGTAACCTGGCCTCCTAGACAAGTGACATTTCAACAAGCGTTAACGCTGATCGAATCGCTCAAATGTATGGAAATGACAAGTTCAAGTCACGTGACTTATCGAAACGAAATGTCAATTCCATACATTTATTGTCATTTAAGCGATTTCTATCAACGTTATCGCTTGTTGAAATACCACTGGTCTAGGATGGCTAAGTAATAGAAGTCAATTTTTGTTTTTTAGTTATGACTGACCCCGACGAATGTCTGATGATTGCCAATACATGTCTGAATAAGCCGTACTTTTATGAGTACGCGAAGGAAATGTATAATAGAGGATTAGTCACAGCGAGTGGTATGTAAAACCAACCCGAAAAGTGCGAGTCTGACTAGCGCACCGAGAGTTTCGTAAAAAGTTTGAAATCGTCACGGTTAATTTTCTAAAAACAAACTAACTGTGCGGTTGAAAAACATGTTCACTCATACATCATCATGTATGACACTATTAAAACTGTAAATATAAGTTTTTAATCGCAAAAACGTATTCTGTCTCTACGTGATTTTAAGTCCACGGGAAGTCCCCCTAGCCCTATAAGTTTTGAGTTTCCGGAAAATGTATGGGCAAAACGACATAAATGGCTGTGTGTTTTTTAATTGTGTTAACATAGAGGCTTAAATTATCTTTTGCATCAAGTTTGTAGACCTGCATTTGATAATAATTTCAACACGAAGCAACCACACACACGGACGTTATAGTGATCTTATAATTGGTAATCAGTAAAATCGTTTGTCGACTTTTCAACCGTTTTGTGTACTATTACAGAATCGACATGGAAACCTCATCGTAAACTCCTCAATCCAGCATTCAACCAGCAAGTACTGAATACGTTTTTAACAGAGTTTAATGTGCAAGCCAAGAACTTAGTGTCTTTGTGGGAATCTAAAGTAGGAAAGGATCCCTTTAACATGCAGTCGTATTTGATCGATAATTTACTGAAGACCGTTTGTCGTGAGTATTATCTATAAGATAAAAGGTCGTATATTCTTTTCAGCTGCAAGTACAAAGACGACCTAACGGATTTGATCGAATTTTACACAAAAGTCAACGAAAAGACTATTTAAATTCTTGCACCAATTGTTGTTATTTCCACTCGAACTCAACAACTTTAGTGCTAGTGTAAATAAAGTTCATTTTAGACTGAGAATTACCTACTGTTGAAAAAGTCTTACAAAAACATGATGTTGTAGCGCAAACGGAACCTTATATGCAAGCAATACAGTTGTTTTTCCTAAAACGTATTTGGCACAATATTGCGGACGCAGTATAATATACTTAATCTGAATTAACACATTCTTTTTTAACCATTTGTATGTTCTCGTGGGAGGATTTGACAGTTCTATACTTCTTGCAGAGAAAGTTTCAATTCAATTATATTATAATGACATAAATGAAAGGTTTAAACCCAGAATTCAGATCAAGTGCAGTGCGTGAAAACAGTAAATAACGTTTTGTAGTTATTTTTAATTGGTGATGATAAATGCTGATAGATTTAATTTGCTTATAGATTTGTAATCTCAACGAATATCCCTTTAGAGACAGTCGTTATTATTACTGGTTTCAATCGCAGCTGTATAAACCCTTTTTTTAAGAGCTGGTCTTTTCACCATTTTCCGATTTCAACCCAATATTTTGTCGCTACAGGAACCTCACTAGGATTGAAAGACCAAGATCAAAGTGCGTTCGACGAAGACTATGTTCGTGCGACGAAACACTTGTTCGCTCTGTTTGTGGAAAGGTTACAGAAAATCTGGCTGCATTTGCCATTATTATACAGTTTAAGTTCATTGAAGAAAAGACAAGATAAATTAATGAGTGTAACTAAAAGGATTATGAATGGGGTAATTTTATTAAAAAAATATTATTATTAGATACAAATACTCAAACCTAGGACTACTAGTGCGTTGAACCAGTAGTTGCAGGTTCAAGTTCTGCTTGTATTTAATTACAGTCATTAAATTAATATTTTATTCTTAAAACAATACCTAAATTTTAAATTTTATGATATTTTTTTAAGTCCCCAATCTTATTATTCATACTTCGACTTCGAATTATAATGTTTTGCTGAAAATGTATTTTTTTTGTACTTAAGTTAAGAAGTTAACAAAATATTTTTTTCTTTTTTAGATTATAAAGAAACGAAAATCTGAATTAAAGGTTAACAATTATGAGACGGACAATGATCCTTCATCAGGTGAATATGTCCATGTCCATGTACATGTAGTATGATATAGTATAATGAATAACATTGGGTATAAGTGTATAAGGAAAAATCTATATGTACGCATTTTTTTTTGGAAGTTATTTTTGAAGTTAGCCTGAGTGCAGGCTTTGACTGCTCTGACAGGCCACGGAGGATACGCACGCGAAGTCCCTCGCGTGCGTCCTCGGAAGATGGGAGGGGTGGGCACTTTACACCCACCCCTCTAGAAGGGGTCCGTCAAGGACCGAGGCCTGCCGGAGCTGTGCAGAGAATGCATATGCGATCCCGCTAAGGTAAGGATGGGACCGGGGTGTTTTTAGTCGGTGCGAGTCCGACATATCCCCACGCCGTGCCCTCGGCGTGGGTCGAAGTCATTAGCTTTTCACCCAGTAACAAAAAAAAAAAACGCTTTGACTGCTTCACCGGACTTTTAAATGTACGCATCTGTAGTAAACACAGCTAAGACTAAAAGGGGATGGAAAAAATGTGCAAAATGGGCATTGTTCAGCATATTATTAAGCTGTTCCAAAAGTTCTATGCTGATTTACAGCGAAGCCGATTTTTCGTCCAAGATCTTTAATACTTATCCATAGAAATGAAATGAATTTTATTCTATTAAACCGTGTCAGTTGAAAAACCAAAAATAAAACAAATATTCAACTGTTGCAGACAAATTCAAGCCACTATTGGATCAAATGCTGAGCCTAGCTGAAAAACATGATGCTTTCTCAGATGACGAGATAAGAGAACACTTGGACACAATAGTGGTAGCAGCTTACGATACAACATCAACCACTATGATGTATACATTGCTATTAATTGGATCAGACAAGGAACTCCAAGAAAAAATTTATAAAGAGTTAATAGACCTTTGTTACTTAATTTTTACTGTGAATATCTTAAAATATTCTTTAATACTAATCTTGTCCGGACAATTTATGAAGACAACAAAACAACTTGGTTTAATTTGCGGAAGCGTTCTCAAGCGATGCTTTCCCATAAATGTAGCAATTGATTTTATTATAAATAAAATCGAACAATATTAAAGCTATACAAAGCCCAAAAAAAGGCTGTTTTGATGTTTTGATTATAAAAATAAACTTGAGGATAACTTTACAACAAATAAGCACCTGTATTTGTTACAATAGATAAAAAACAAACAGGTTTTTCTTACAGCAATTATAATTCTTACAAATATGCATAAGTATAAAAATTATAAAATTATATTATAAAAGATATATAAAACAAAAATCAACGAACTAAGTTACATTATAAAGAGACCTAAATTGCGATAGCTGACAAATTTAGAGACTATTTGACATCTGCAAGTATTTCTGAATTCCGGCGAGTTATACTTGTCATGTTGTTTTTGACATTTTGTTTGTTTACGTTTATTACTTTGCTAAAGCGAATGGAATATGGGTAGATACGATTACTTCATTACTATTTTGGCTTCATTCAAATCCAGAGGCCTTTTACGATATTTTAGATCCAAATTAGTTTTAGTGATGTATTGTAATGGGGCTATGCAGAAAGATACTGCTACTACTTTTTTGGTGCGTCAGTAAGCCTATTCGGATGTGTCCGTCACGTTTCTTACCAAATTTGGGTTGGGATGGGTAGGCTTAGTCTTTTAAACTATGTCGATTTGTTTTGTTAAGAGCTGATAGCAATTCAAACTTTTTTAAACCTTAAGGCACAGGGATTGCATTTTCTAGTACCCACGGGAGTTATATTTTTAAACAAATGCTTAATAATTATTTAAAAAAAAAACGACGACACCGCCGCCGCGTCAGCTCATGATTCCTATTGAGTCTGAAACTAGTCGGGCGATCCCGAGAATATTCGTGAGTAAACCGTTTTGTTTTAAATAATTATGAATACTCCTCACGAAAAATATTATACAAATGCTTTATATAAATCTATATTATCTTACATATTGATTATGTTTTTAGTTTATAATATTTTAATGTCAGCCTATGCATTTTTTTTAATAACTTTTATTGTATTGTATAAAGGTTAAAATCAGTATTCGGGGACCAAGAGAGAGATCTAACCCAACATGATCTACCGAAGTTAGTATACCTGGATGCAGTTATAAAAGAAAGTTTAAGGCTATACCCTGCGGTCCCTGCAGTAGCAAGGGCAGTTTGTTCAGATATTCAGATAAGTACGTCTTTATCACAACACAATGTTACCATGTTAAATAATAAATATCTAATACTAGAAAGAAAAAACCCTTTAAAGATTGATAGATTTTGACTGTCTGGACTTTACCAATAAAATAGAGCAGTCATCTTGCTCAAATGTGTGATTTAAGTTCGATATCTGTCTAGTTAAAATGCAATTCACTTGGAAAATATTCCTACGGCAAACACTTAAAAATGTACTAACACCAGCCGAGTGATTTTCCATTTAAAGCGTAACAATTGTTTTTTTTTAAACGTCTCCCGCACACAGCTATTTAAGATAGGTTTCTAATCCTTGTATCGCGGGGGGTTTTAAAAAAAATTAAATTCACATGCACAAAGAACACCTAGACTTAGTACAAGCATTTATGTATCACACTAATTCTTGTCACGTGCGGGGATATACTACTGTTATCCGTGCAGTCAATTTATTATGCTTTTGATAAATATTTCAGGAAACTATACCATACCAGCTGGTTCAACCTGCCTCATATCATTGTATGGGATCAACCGGCATCCAATGTGGGGCGCAGACGCGGATGAGTTCAGGCCGGAGCGATGGCTCGATCCTGCCTCCTTGCCCGACAACCCTAATGCTTTCGCTGCCTTCAGTCTTGGAAAGCGAAACTGTTTAGGTATATGTAATTAAAAAAATATTAGAAAGAAAAACTTCATTCTCAGGCAGTACTCGAACCTGCCACTACTGGCTTAACGCTCCATTCTCTTTACAAAATAAGCTACCAAGCCTGGGAATTTCAATTTTTCCTTCTACTTATTACGTCTTTAGGGCGACGTATGCGACATCTAGTGAACCAATCTTGCGTTTGTTCTCACCGACTCTGATTAACAATGTGTTTATTCAGAAGTCCGAGGGATGATGCAGCCCAATACTTAATTATGTTTTATTACATTTTTATTCTTAATTATATTCTATTAAATTATATTTTAATAACTATATATTTATTTATATATTTTTATAACATAAAATAATTAATATAAATAACTAAAATTGTGTGTTTAGGTATATAATATTCATTTGATGTTATTTTCGATTATGTTCAATTGAATAACAGATCATAAACATGAAAATTTAATTGGACATTTGATTCCATTGAAGAACAGGCTTCTCATGCAAAAAGCGGATTTTATAATATATTATGATTTAATTGTATATTATTATCTTCATATATTTCAAAACTCTGTTTATACATTGTTTCTAAACATGTCAAAACGATTAATTTTAATTACAGGTCGGTTATACAGCCTAATGGTTATGAAAACGACTCTGGCGCACGTGCTGCGTCGGTATCGCGTCATCGGCGATGTTAACAAAGTAATAACTCAAAGTGATATACTAATAAAACCAGTGGCTGGACATGATATTAGACTAGAATTTAGAAAATAAGATAAATAATCGTTTTTTAATTAAATTAAAATCAAAATATTTTTATTTCTATTTCTTACCTTCTTCATTCTTATGCGCTCAAAGTTTCGTAATCTTCGCGAATGTTTGTACGATTGTGGGCGGCCGCTATATTAATTTTCCAATTTGTGTGACTGCATATATTTTATAGCCTCAAGGTGGAGTTTGGAATGTCATACTTACCATTGACGTACGATCGACCATTTTGTTGCCCTATAGCCAAACCTATTTAACCTACCTATATTACCAACAAAGAAGTACTCTTAACGGCAAAAGTAGCTGTTTTACAAATTCAAGAAATTCATTACAATGGAACTAAATATAATAATACCGTAAACAATTATAGTACCGTAATATAATATCCTTACTAATATTATAAATTCGAAAGTAACTCTGTCTGTCCCGCTTTCATGCCAAAACTACTGAACCGATTTAAATAAAATTTGGTACACATAACGAACCATGTTGAAACATACATTTATAGACACAAGTTTTAATAAATGATGATGATTACAAGAAGTTTTTTTTTACGAATGAAGCTTACCGACATCACTCCATGTTAAAAATTATCTGCAAGTGATTGATGACTTGGGATCAACCGGGATATAAGTATGCTACGTAGAAACTGGATAGAATTATAATATTTTAGGGCTGATTTTTCCAACGCCAGTTACTTTACATTCGTGGAAAAAAAAACTACGTCTGACAGATTATGTACGAAAGAACTGTCAAAAATTGACGGGCCTGTTGGTCTAGTGGTTAGTGACCCTGACCGCTAAACCGGAGGTCGTGAGTTCGATTCCCACCCAGGACGAATCTTTGTGTGATGAGCACGATCATTTGTTCTGTGTCTGGATGTAATTTATCTATAATATGTATGTATTTAGGAATATATAAGTATGTTTATCAGTTGTCTGGTTGCCATAGCACAGGCTCTGCCTAGTTTGGGATCAGATGACCGTGTGTGAGATGTCCCAAGGTATTATTATTGAAAATTATTTCTTGGATGAACTTATGGCATTGGGAAAATCAGCCCTTAATTATATTATTTTATAAAAGCGTATAAAGATATAATATTTTTTTTCTTATTCGGTTGCAAGCAGAGAGTGTCCCTGAGCGACTTATCTAGCACGTCCGACGCACCCTGGGTAGTTAAACTCGCCACCATGGATCGCCATCCTTGTCATCCGGCTAATCTTCATACCTCATGACGATACTAGAAGAATAATTCCTTATGTATGTTTTTTTTTACTAAAGAAGGCAGTTTCACTCGGTATGACTTTTACGGACATAAACTCTGACATTGCCCTCCTTTTTGGGCAGTCGTGTAATAAACTTATTTGTATTTTATCGATTCAAAATCAGCTCTGAAAGTTTGAGTACTCTGTAAGCTCTATGTACCTAACTACGGTTATTTATAGAATCAACTGCCACAACATACATACCGGTTGATCTAAAACACTGTCCCTTCTAGTTCAGTCATTCTCATGACATCACGTCAACACCAGAGACGAATCACACTGTATGATTGATGGAACGCCCCTAAAAATGGATAAAATTCGCGTTAGGCTACTAAGTAAGCGTCGCTGTTGATGTACCAGACCGACAAGGGGACGAATTTGCATATTATCTACTTGGACAGGCCTCTTTCTTTTGTTTTCTATTTTTGGCTTCGTGTTTTCCTAAATTGATAGTGTGTAAAAATGAGCCTCCACAGTAGATTTTGGGAATATACAATTTAAATATAATTTTACTTATAAATCGATAAACTCCGCCTTTATTGCTTTACTATTGAGTATAGATTTCAAAAGTTGCTGCAGTAAAGTCGAACCTTCGTGTCGGATAGCTCAATGAGAATAAAAAGTTAATCGAAATCATATATAAAAATAAACAAAATAGATGCAAAAGCTCAGGTACTCTATGTAATCATAGGTGCTTTCCTAAAATAGACAAGATAAGAAAATGATATACCTACCATAAAACGGAGGTGGGCTAGTGGTTTAATGACCGTATTTGTGTGCACAAGGTTGTAGGTTCCAATGTCTGTGTGCAAGTACCAATGTCACTTTTTCAAAGTTATATGTACCTACTGTTTTAATTATTCTAAGACATCATTGACAATAGGTGAACGAAAATATAGTAAAAAAATCTGGATTTCAAAAATTGGAATCTGAAATCGCCAACTCGCAATGGGCAAGCGTGGTGATCCATGCTCGTTCCTCCTCTATATGAGAAGAAGCCTGTACCCAGTGGGATATTTATAGTCTGGTATTATTAATATTTTTTTACCATAAACCACCTAAACGCTTCAAAAATAAGGCACTCCAATATTTATCACAAAGAATTTAACCAATAATTCTGCACATTACTTTCTGGAAAGATCTCAGTATTGAATGAAAAGAGCAAATTTAGTATGTCATAAAAGAATTGTATGAATGTGTTGGTCCGTTTAGAGGTATAAAAATCCAGGGCTGCTACAAAAAGTATTTGGAGTCCCATTGGACACGTCGCGGTCGGTTCGATATTCAATCTAAAGCCAACCCTGTTGATATTGAAAAGAATTTGTTACGACTTTTTGAGGAAGGGATTTATTTTAATGCTTTATATAGTTTGGTTTGAATATATGTAGTTTAAATTGATTTCGACTGCACTGATAGCCGAGTGGTATAGGTCATCATGCCGATTACCTCTGCGCGCAACGTGCCGCGGGTCCACGCATGGGACAAGCATTTGTGTGATCCAAAAATGCTTGTTCCAAGTCTGCGTGTTCTTTGTGCATGTAGCTTGAATGTTTTTAAAATCCCCCGCGACATAAGGATTAAATTCCTTAGAGCGGGAGTAGTTTTATTTGATAAAAAAAAAACATGGTTTGGGTAGGTATTTACAAAAAAAACTTCACCTTATAGATAATTTATCTATGTCAAAAAGTACATTAACATTTATTTAATGGTTGTAAACCTGTAAATAGAATTGTACTTGACTGTTAGGAATTTTGGAACAGTTCCAAAATTCCTAACAGTCAGTACATGAACCAACTAGTCTTACAATTATTTAAAACTAGCAATCCACGCCGGCCTCGCACGGGCAGACTAAATATTCTCTCATTTTTTATTTTGCGCACCGGACGGGGTCCACGATGATCTCATACTTTTAAGTTACCGCCTAAGGTTCACATTGTGGAATGCAAATCAATATTGAAATTGAAATTAATTATATACGCAAACCTTCCACTTTAACGATTCTATTCATTGGTAAAAACCATATGAAAATCCATTTGGTTGTTTTTGGTTTATCGAGATCACACTGACAGACAGACTGCCAGACAGATGAGGCAGTGGACTTTGTTTTATAATATGTATAAATATTCTTAAAACCAATGAAACTACAAAAACATAATTATGCAAAGTTTTAAACAAGTATTTATTATCACAATTTAACAAACATAAACATAATATTATCCACAAAAAAGTAAAGCAACAACATGAGACTTAACATCACTTAAACAACTTACAGTGATCGGGTAGCACGTCCGTTCCGCTCGCCGTCCCAAAGGGAAGTGACCGATCACATCTGCTCGCCTTGTATTTATAGGCGACTTATGACACTTCTACCGTCATTTTGTAATCACTTCTTACAGCAAAATGTTTTATTTAGAACAAGATAGGGTTAGTTTTCAAAGACCCAAAATTTAAAATTATCATCTCGAGATTAAATTGAAAGTGCATTTTAATTATTATTGTCGAACTAGCTTTTGTCCGCGTAGAAGTTGTAAATGGTTTTTGACATTCCAATTTAAAAAATGTATTGCATTATCTTTCAACCGTCCGTAAGCAAAACGAACCGTTTCTGGAATGTAGGAACTGGGCTTAAGACATTAAATCTAATGATATTGTTTTTTACACTTTTTAGTACCAATAACATGCATTACAATCAACGAAATTCTAAGATTTTACCATACATTTTAATGAATTCGGCTCGTCCTAGGTACTAGATAACGAGTGACACTTACAAGTAAAGGAAGGAGAGTTGCAAGCGAAGCTGCTTTGGCTTAAACAAAAAACTTTAATTAATTCGTACTCGATTTAAAACAGATTATCACTTGTATTTGATAACCAAATTATGAAGCCATTTTTTTTATAATAGTTAAAACTAAATTAAAACTATTTGATTCTAATAGGGTTATCTAAAAAAAATGTGTTTTCAGCAAATATACGGGGTGTTAATTCAACGAAGTTAAGGCTCCAGCAATCGGATGAGTTTAGAGTTGATAGGGCTGTACAAAGATATTCAAGACATCTTCTAATATATAAAAATCTCGTGTCACAGTGTTTGTTATCGAACTCGTACGAAACGGCTTAACCGATTTTCATGATTTTTTGTGTATATTTAGCAGGTCTGAGAATAGGTCGTAGGCTATTTTTATACACCTAAATGATAAGGGTGGCCATATCCAGAACTTTTTTTTGACATTTAGAACACAAATTAAATGAGCCTAAACATTATAAAATTTTCAGTTTGGGCTTATTTCAAAGTTCCAAAGGCCACCTTCTTATAGCTATTTTGAAGAACACCAGCTGCCAATAATTAAATAAATATTTTTATAATCCTCGAGTTTCATTATTTTACCTATTATACATAAACATATTTAACAAGTAATAATGTAATAAGCGGCTAAAGTATTCGGCATTCACAAATAATTTCCAAAAAGTATGTGTTTATTTTACCTGTAGTTCACAATCAGTAAAACTTCTTGCATTCGATAGACACATAACATTTCAATATTTTAATATTTATTTGCATTCCACAATGTTAAACTCAGGTACTACTTTGAACGGATTTTATCGCGGTTTGTATTTAGATTTTAGTTCCCGACGTTTCGACGCCTTTGCGGTTACGGGCAGACTGAGGTGGTATTCGTCTTGACAGTTAATGTTGCTCGTTCTACCTTCATATTTTAATTAATTATTTGTATTCCGACCTAAGCAATATGAGCTCAGGGTGGTAACTTAAAACTATGAGATCATCGTGTACCCTATCGGGCATTCAAAATTGAAAAGAAAGTAATTTCGTAACACCAAAGCAACAAAAACAAGGTACTAAAAACAAATCACTATCGTTCTATCGTAAAACAAGATGGCTACTCTCATAACTAGTGAGTGACAACCTTGCGAGTAATCGAAATCCAACTTGACGACGACTGCTAGAAAGTTTTTCTAACCAAAGGAGATAAGTTAAATTGATATTTCGCTCAGGAGTTAAGGCGATTTCTTTAAAACCACAATTTTCTTGTTGTCACTTAATGAAATTTGTTCAATACGACTCCTGAGGTTTTTGCTTTGAAGTTTTCGTATTGCACGGGATATAGGTCGATGTAGATGTTTGATGTTGTGATCCTGTTTCTGTTTAGCTGATAATTTAACGCCGTTATTTATTTTAATTTCGACGATCTCCGTGGTCGAGTGGCGTACACACCGGTTTTCAAGGTGTCGCCAGCTCTGAGATCCCGGGTTCGATCTTTTTCGAGTTTTACTTAATATTTTTACATGTTGTTCTGTACTTGATATATATGCACAATATGCACATCCGTTTTTAGACTTAAGTTACATGTTGTTTTAAAATAAATAGTTGATATTACAAAAAAAAATGTTGCTTTACTCAAATTACAAAAATTCTGTCACTGAATTCGCAACATCGTCAAATCAGTAGTTTCAACATATTCTAATAGATGTCGCTACCAACCTTACGCAAGCAAAACCGATTAAGTTCAGTACACAGAACTACTCGTTAATCAATTAAGATGTACTGGATTAAATAGAACGAGCCAGAAACTCGTTCCTATAAACGGAACTTTCTTAGATCCCCAAACTAAAGTAGGTTTCTTATTTCTGGCGTACATACGATTATATATAAATAGAACAATCAGCACAATCCAAAAATTAAGAATCAGCAAAATTATGGACTATTGAAATAAAATCTGTCGTAATTTAGTATCTTTCTTGTCTTTGATTAGATTTAGTTAAATTTGTATTTAAAATAAATTCGTCCTTGCATTTCAATGTCAAATCTTTAAAAGTAAATGATTTAATGCCTCATTTGCATTCTTCAATCTAATCCAAAGTATTTGACAATTTTGTAAAGGTTTCCTGATCTAAATTATCGCAGCATTCACTAACTTTGGTGACAAGGGACTTGGCCTGTTTAAACTTCAATTACAGTTTGCAAATTCTATAAACCGAGTTCGCATTTAAATTTAAAATCAAGATCGTAAATAGATACAATAAAAAAATTGCTTATGAGACTTAAGAATCCGCGTAATAAAATTATATTGTTTCAAGCTTATAGATATTTTTATGCTTCCGTATCCAATGGGTAAAATGGGACTCTATTACTAAGACTCCGCTGTTTGTCAGTCTGTCCGTCTGTCGCCTGACCATATCTCATGAACCGTCATAGTAAGACAATCGAAATTTTTACGGATGACGTATTTCTGTTGCCGCTATAACAAAAAATACTAAAAAACAAAATAAAATAAATATTTATGGGGGTTTCCATACAACAAACGTGATTATTTATACTCGATATTGATAACGCAACAGGTAGACGCTTGAAATATTTACAGAATGTTTAGTTATATATTCACTTTCAAAATAGCAAATTAGATTAAATTAAAACAAATTTAAATGTGGCTCCCATACAAAAAACATGTTTTTTTTGCCGTTTTTATATTATAGATAATGGCACGGATTCCTTCGTGCGCGAGTCCGACTCGCACGGCTGGTTTTTTTAGGTTAAGTTACTAGCAAAGCTTGTGGACATTTTTTTATGGAGTAGAAATTGTATACAGTTAATTGGCAATATGATGGTTACTACCGTCATTTTTCACAACCCTACAAGCTATTTAAATTATAACTGTATGAGAATTCCTCTACTGTACTGAAGCCTGTCAGATGTCTAGCTTTGACCGTAACAGGCATCAAATTAAATTCCTTAATCAGTAGGTACTCCTCAACTTAAGCAGCCCAAAAAACAACTTAGCAAATCATTTAGGTCGTCAAAAGTTTCGCAGTGTTTATTTAGACCCTTTGCCAATCCAAAGGGTTATCTAAAACGTACTTTTGTACATTAATGAGTTGGAAAAACAAACTTTTGGAGTCTACGTGGTTTGTTTACTATCGTTAGCTCCCTTGATCAGATTAAGAGTTAAAACTTTTTGGGACTGTAATTAAGATTGGAAAGAAGCTGTAGTGAATGTTTCTTCGCCGTGAGTAATCTATAAGATCTATAATTGTTGTACTTAAAAGGGATTGAGAATTTGGATCCTAGTTCTTTGAGAATTAACTAAGCTAAATATGCTTGTGACTGAAGTGCGTTCACGTCAATAGTGCAATGGGTGGGGTTCAAATCTGCGACCTCTCGATCACAAGGCCGTTACCCTAACCATTAGGCTATTGCTGCTTCAAACTGTTATCATCTATGATTTTCCTTTCAGTTAATGTAATTCTGAATGAGTTGGAGCATATTCTGTTAATAATGAAATTAAAGTGTATGTGTGTTTTTAATATAGCCAAGTTACTATATTAACAATAATAACTAATATTTTGGACCTATAATGAAACTTGCAAAAACTAATCTAAGTCAATTGTGATTCAATTTGAAAACACATTTTGTTTCAGTCTGTTTCGGGCGTTAGTGAGTTTACACACGCAACAGCTGTGTCGCGATATAGAATAAACGTACGAACTAGATATTTCTAAATATAGAAGATAGATTGAATAAATATAAAATAAACTATTTAATTTAAAAATAGTTTTGAATGCTTATTAAAAGTCTTATGTCAGTAGGAGGCTACTCTATTGCCCGCGCTCTTCATTAAACGTCACTTGAGCCACCCGCTTTATTTTATTTATTTTTTCAGTTTTTATTTTTTTTACAGGGTGAAAATCTAATGACTTCAACCCACGCCGAGGGCACGACGTGGGAATATGTCGGACTTGCACCGACTAAAAACACCCCGGTCCCGTCCTTGCCTTTGCCGGAGTCCCGGGTTCACTAAAGTATGATCGGCGGGGCTCCGGTGGGCCTCGTTCCTTGTAGTTCCCCTACTAAAGGGGTAGGTGTGTAATGCCTACCCCTCACTCCTTCCGAAGACGGACTCGTGGAACTTCGTGTCCGTATCCTCCAGTTGTTTAGTCGACCTGCTTCACGAAGCAATCGGACTGCTTGGAACAGTCGTGTACGGGCGGCCTTATTCAAAACGCAACTATCACCACTCTTAGATGTGAAACACCTTATTTCCTGGCGCCATGAATGCAGATAGCGTGCAATAGATAATTAGAGGTCAAGGCTTGTCGGCGCGTTAGACTAAACATACAGACAAACAATTACGTAACTTGATATCTGCACGCACTTTGATCACACCATGATTGTGATAAAGTCTTTGAAGTCACGCTTAGACCGGAGATGTGGTTAGAAGAAAACAGTTAAAGTTTGATTAGAAAAATCACAGAACATCGAATTTCAGGCCAACTGGACAATAAGTTTAACGATATACTGATTGCTAAATTTTTGAAGTTACAAAGATTTTATTTCTAAAACCCTTGGTTAATCTTAAAAGGATTACTGATATAAATGGCAATAGACCGCCATCTTTCTACCTTAAATAAGAAAATTAATATCTAGTACCAGCTAAAAACATAATATTTTCGACAACCATAAATAGCTATTCTTGTCGGTTTGTGAAAACGTCATTATTAGTCTTGAAATATTATCGAAATGTGTAAAAAACATATTCTGAAAAAATCTTCGAAGAAATAATATTCATTATTGCATAACGTAGGTATTAATCGTTATCATACGTGTATTGCTCGGACTGCAAAAATGTCACACACCGATTTGAGCCAGACATCATGTCTAGTGCAATAAAAAAAAACATAGGTATATTTAATTTTGTAATTTAAAAAATAATATTTTTATCTACCTAATGACAATATGGAACGATTTTGAAAAAAAACATATTTTTTACCTACATGCTAATAATGCTTGTCACATGTTAGGTTCATGTCACAAGATAATTAATGTTTACGAATCTTTATGATCACTAAATACCATTAATTTAAATTAATTAATTTTTGGTTTCGAAGATAATTTTTTTTTTTCAATTCATGAACTGATAATATTTCGATAATATTATGCAAATCCAGTTCTGTATCAATGTTTAATTAATAATTAAGTTTGTTTAAATAAACAAAACTATTACTATTATAAAACAATCGAAGGAGATTAGAAAGTCATGAGATACTGGAAACATGATAAATGTAATAAAAACATCAATAATATCTGATTAAATAAATCTGACACGAATGTCGAAGCTATCTCATTCTAGTTTAATAAAACAAGCACTAATTCAGAATGGCGTAGTACACCCCTAATCAGCACACATTAGGTACTCAAGCCAAGTTGGCAAACACTTGAATACAGTGATGGAATAATTTAAATTTTGAAAAGGCACATATTGATATTCATCTGTTTATTATTTTTTTCTTCCAAATTTTAGTGTTTACCAGCCAGTTTTTTTAAATAATATGTCGTTAATCCTTTTCAATGACCCTTGATCGCCTAGTCGCTCGAGATCCAATATTGGCATTTTCGATTCCACTTGTCAATGGACTGCATTTTTACGTGTACTACACTCAATTATAAATTGTACTACCAATCAGCTGTTACCATAAACACCGACTAATCTATTGGATCTCTCAGACGTGCACTTTACGCCCTATTTTTGTAATGGCGTACGTGCGCGCTCTCATGCAGCCTAACATTAGCTACGTGCGTGAAAATAAACTTATCAATTAAAAAACAAAATACATCTTTCAGATATTGTTACAATGTTATATCATATTTTTTATTTAGTTAGTCACTATGTGATTAAATGACTTCAAATCTTGGCTAGTACAGTCGACTTCACTTCAGTAGTCGTAATGGTTCATCCAGACCTAGCGAATGCACCGCGTGTAGTTACAGCCTAAGTTTGGTGCGCCGCTCTAGTGCAACTCCGGCAAGTCTCGGAGTGCGCGTGCAGTGCGCGCTCAGCTCGTGCGTTCATAGCTTCTTTTGCGTAACTATGAGCCTCAGTTTTGAATTAGCACGCGCACACCTTCTGCACCGCTCGAATAGGGCGTGTAGCTGGCGCCCGAGCGGCGCGTGAAAAGTGCAGGGGCTGTGTACGAACATGAAATGCACGCGCGCAGTTCGCAAGTGACTCGCGAGCTGCGCTTTGGGGGCGCATTCGCCAGATCTGCACGCACCTTAAGGAAATAATCAACTAAAATTTCAATCACTTTAAGCTATTTCAATATGTTTATAAATGCTAAAATGAGTAAGTAAAATACCCCGTCCGCTAGCAAGGAAAAAAATTATAATAAAACTTGTGGATACTCAATAAAAATAAAATCAACAATGACTGATTCTATTTCCCTCATCTTATTGTGGATAAACAATATAATTAATCCATACTGCTATCACATAATATTATAATAGCGAAAGTAACTCTGTCTGGCTGTCTGTTACGCTTCCACGACTAAACCGCTGAACCGATTTGGATGAAATTTAGTATGAGGTAAGCTTGGATCCTAAGAAAGGAGATGGGCTTTTTTCCGGGATAAACGACACCCACACGGGCGGAGCCGCCGGCTACAACTAGTACTTAATAAAAATAAATTCAACAATGACCGATTCTATTTTCATCATCTTATTATGGTTAAACAATTTAATTCAAAAACATTTCAATTATTCTAACAAATGTATTTATTCAAAAGTAAGTACATACTTAGAGCAAAAGCTTCTTTATTAAATTTTGTAACTGCAAAGGCAAACCTAAAATTTCATCTTATTTCAGGATTAATATAAGTGAGTGCTTTTAGAATATAAATATTATTTATTTGTGTGTATGAGAAAATAACATTAGGGTTAGGTAAAATAATTGGAGTTGTTTACTTAAATCAAAAACGTATGACAACTTTCTCAAAGAAGACTTAGTAGAAAACTGACTACTCTGCTGTCGGACATTTGTTTGTTTAAAATAATAATTAGTTTATTTTCAGAAAAAGTACATAACAGAAAAAGAGAAACAATAACACCTGTACTAATGAGAATTCCATTGTATCACAGGTGCCAGTGCCTTCCTTATTCAATTTTACAGAAGTAACAAAAATCGGTAATCTTCTCTTTTCTTGTTATAAACAAGAAAAAAAGATTAACTAAACAAAATTAAATTAAAGCTACGTCTTTGTAATGTGTGAATGTGTGTAGGTGTAAGTGTATAAGTGTGTGTAAGAATTTGTAAGAGTATGTAAGAGTGAGAGTGCATCATTGATTTAGTTATGACTAAACACGATTCTAACGGTTTGAGTTTCTCTATAATTTAGGTCAAGGAGAACGTTTTGGATAAGTTTTTTGCAATCAAAAAATAATGCGGTTTGACATTTTTCTAATTTAACGAGTGGGAGTATGTGATTTTGTAAGTTTAAGTTAGCTTTTATAAGACTCGGCGCAAACGGGCCACCAACAGCCACCGTCGGCGAGCGACAGCGGCTTAAACACTGCTTCATATATTTGTAATGATTATATAAAATATATGCCTAACACAATCTAGTCATATATTTTACAGCGGCATTACGAAATTCAATAAAAGACGCGCGGCACCGAGTAGCTGGTAGCGACCACTCGCTACAGCCGACAATCTATAAATATATAATGCTTTGTCCTGAATGACTGACTGACGGATCAACGCACAGCCTAAACTACTGATCGTAGAGACCTGAAACTTGTGTGACGTAGGCATCCGATAAGAAAGGATTCTCCGAAATTCTGCCTAAGGGGGTGAAAAACGGGGGCAAAATTTGTATGGGGCAACGTGATTGCTTGGTCCAATCTACTTCAAATCTTAGAGGTAGAAAGTTATTTCGGGGATGATTTGCATTGAAGTTGATATCAATACTCCTTAGAGCTTTTGATTTAAATCACATTTAATTTTGACACATGTTTGTAAACTCAATTCGATTTATTTAAAAAACGGTGAACTTACATAAAACCTTGGTGCAATGCAATACTCTTTTAATTTGAATTTAAAAAAAACATTTTCGACTTCTACGTGGACGAAGTCGCGGGAAAAAGCTAGTTATATATAAAAGTGCGTTAAATCGCTGTCGCTGGCCGCCCGGTGGTTGCGCCGAGCCAAAGAGGTTTTGAGGAACTAGCAAAACTTAGTAGATAAAATCTCTTAGATATCTACTAATATCACAATAAAAGCTTATTTGAATTAAAATCTCACTTAATTAAAATTCTGGTCTCATAAACACATTTAAACATCCTGACCAATTTCTAATAAACTATGTATCACTCCTGTTTACGCCTGCTATGTTTACTAATATATTTTTAATATCTTATCCAATTATAATTATCTAGTTCTACTGATAACAGTCACTACATAAATAACTGCAATTTCATGGCAAATCTGTCTTATTGACACTGTACTATCATTCATGCGTTATACTGGGCAAAGTTTAATAGATATAAATATGAATTAATCATCCCTTCGTTTCTCTTATAATTATAATGTTTTTTTGTACAGTACAGGAAAATTAAGTAAATATTGAATACAACGCCAATTTTCTTACTGTTCATGATTTCAGATAAATAACGAATAAAGCACATAAAATATGCCATCATCATCATCAGCAGCTTATGTTCGTCCACTGCTGGACATGGGCCTCTCCTATGGCACGCCACTGAACTCGATCTTCAGCTTTTCGTCTCCACCACTGCCAGCCACTTTGCGGATGTCGTCGCTCCATCTAGGCCCCGGTCGTCCTACACTACGTTTGCCGAGACGCGGTCTCCACTCAAGAACACGTTTTCCCCAACGGTTGTCGATTCTGCATATATGACCAGCCCACTGCCACTTTAGCTTGCTAATCAATCATATATGCCAGTGATTTATCGACGGTAAAAGACAATTTAAATTATCTTTTAAGAACATATAGTTAAGCGTTATATGTTAAAACCAGATCACAAATTGCATCTTTAGCCCCGTAATCTGATCGCTAAAGATTTTCGTTCAGTGAGTTTGGGTTACCATAAGCTACTCCTCGCAGTTTCCACTTTGAGAACTGTTTTCAAAATATGATATACAGGATATATTTTTTTTGGTAATCAACGTGAGACTGCGAGTCGGGATTTGCCATGCTCATAAAAATACGTAGAATATCTGTTAACAATAGGGATGCGGACTAGGACACATATATAAATAAAATTGGACACGTATTTTATCTTTTTCTACTTAAACAAACAATGAGGAAGATATAGTGTATGAAATGTTGCGTGACGTCACTTGTAGCTACAATTTTTACCAGCACGTGACGTCACAAGCCCCCCACTCCTGAACTTTGAAGCGCTTTAACTTTGACATTTTTCATTGATTTGTTAGAAGAAAAAAAATCGAGTTAGTTTTCCTTTTTTTATCTATCTGGTAGAATAAATAGATATTTCATTTTCATACCCACTCCTATTGTTGGTAGATGTCAAACATCAAAAATGATTTAGAAAAAAAACACAATTAAAAAAAGAAAAAAACCAACTTCATAACATGCCAATCTAGGTAATATTAAAATGTGCATCAAACCTTTTTGTAGCATTTTCCGGCCTTTATATAGAATTTCGAGGGTATAGCCGTTAATAAATCTCGACCATCTCGTAATTACGATAGTAATGTATCTTGTCAGATGTAAGCTACTCAGGGCTGACTGATGGCAACTCATTATGAGCAACGCACAGCTTAGCTATTCAAACACAGGTGTCAGTTTACGGACGTCAAAATAATTTGAGCTCTATTTCCGTTGCCTTAAATACATTTTTAATTTGATAACTTATGAAATTAACGCTTTTTTTGTTTTTCAAATAAAGTTGAAACTTATTTTATTTTAATCGAATCTTCTGCTCATCATCATGTTGGGGTCGGCTTCTAGTCGTACTGAATTCAGCTGAATACCGTATTTTACACGGAGCGACCTGTCTGACCTCCATAACCCATTCTACTGAGTAAAACAGTATCCAAAAGTAAGACAGGTGGTCAGAATTGTAGTGACTTAATGACTGTCAAAAATTAACATATGACGGTTGGGACCAATGGCTTAACGTTCTGTCCGAGGCAAGAAGGGGTCTCGGCATGTTTACAAATGGTCACCCATCCACGGACCAACCGCAGCAAGCGCAGCTTAACCTATATTATCAGTCAAACCATACAGCTTACGTTTTGCCACGAGCTTCTCGTTTTAATCAAATACTTATACAAAAAGTAGTCATTATAGTTGAACAAGCCGACTTAAAATCGGAGTAATCAAAATACCTATTGGAATTCGGTATTTTATATTTTTACGTACTTTTTATAAGATCTTGTAGATATAATCAAGATAAATAAATTAAATACGCAATGTTTGTAAAATGGTAATAACATAAGGAACTCCCAAAACGTTTGCAGAAACTTGTAATTTCAAACATTTCAAGCCTGAGCACATTACCAGCTTATCACTAGCAATATTCATAATAAACAATTGACCATCAAACCGCAAACCGTACTTTAGTCACCCTTAAACTATAATGAACCTTATCTGCTAGCTGACACAGCGAGAAACTTAAAAATATCCCTTGCTTATCGCGACAAAACAGTGTTAGATAAAAAAAAAGTTTTTGTCTGTCCCCGATAATGTCGCAGAGACCCATTTACCGAGTCCTGCTACCTTAGATAAGGTAGAATGGCAATGGAGAACCACAAACTGTGTTCCCTGTTCTATTTTAACGCATAACGTGTGAAAATTCCTGGAAAATTGTGTGATGTCGTGTTTTGCTTTAGTTTAGACAACTGTCATTTAGTTTGGTTTGTGTGGTAGTGTTGTAATTTGAACTTTATTAAGTTGATGTCCAAATTAATAAAAGTGGACAAGATTACGTACATTTCTCTGAACACAAAGTAAGTAGCTGAAGCACTTGTGTTCTGGAATCAGAGACTACTTAGGTACCACAAACACCCAACCACGGGTGATACGGGATACTTTGACGGGTCAAAGTAGATAACCACTTTTCTACATTGTCTCACCCGTCTGAGGATCGAACCCGGGACCTCAGAGCTAGCGACACCTTGAAAACCGGTGTGAACGCCCCTCGACCACGGAGGTCTTCCAATTATAGCTACGACTTGAATTCTTAAGCATACACTGTTTGACAATATCCACGTAATTATTTAATACAAATCTGTTTATTCACGTATATTCTCGGGATCGCCCGACTAGTTTTAAATTAGTGGCCAGTTCGACTCGCGACACTACCGCCGCTGCGTCAGCTCATGATTAGGGACTCCTATTGAGTCTGAAACTAATCGGGCGATCCCGAGAGTATACGTGATTAAACCGTTTTGTTTTAAATAATTATGAACACTCCTCACGAAAGTTATTATACAATATGCACGTGAAAAAGATTTTTTTTTTTTTTCAAACAATGACTGGTCAATGACAGGTCAATAAAAAAAATAAATATGAGTAAAAAAAAAAAAACAGAGTCAAGTTGAAGAGGTTATTATTAAGAAGAGACAGATAATAAAGCGAAATAGGTAATATAATTGTTTATATAATACATAAATCGAGATAAAATTATGCAAACATTTTAGGTACTTAATGGAGGTCTACACGATATTTACAATTAAACGTATCAATTGATTTCGGTGACCTGTTTTACGACTTTGTCCTTAAATTGTTTATAAATTTGGAGTAAACATTCGTTGATTATATTATTTCGTTAAAATTACTGACAGTTTTTACGTTTTAAGAATGTAGGTAGTTAATATTCTACGATGTATACTGTACCTATAATAATGTCTGAATTGAAACTGTTGTGAGTTAGTTTAATTATGTAGTTGTTGTGACCGTAATGTGATACATGAATAATAATAATATTAACACACATTATTATTTCCTTTATACATTTTTTTAATTAAAAAAGGAAATAATAATATATTAATAACATCTTGGGATAACACACGCGGCCATATGGTCCCAAACTAGGCAGAGCCTGTATTATGGCAACCAGACAACTGATAAACATATCCTAGACTCGGAGCAAATGATGTTGCTTCATCACACAAAGATTTTTACTGGGTAGGAATCTAACCCACGATCTCCAGTTTAGCAGTCAGGGTCACTAAACACTAGATCAACAGGGCACCAGTCAAAATCAAATGGTGCCGACAGAACCCTAAAAATACCATCTATCTCTCTATACCGACTCTACCGCTGCGTTATGTTAGTCTTGCGTGGATTACGCAATTCTGAGTCTTCCTTAGTTTTCTAGATACTCTTGGGCAGTGATGTTTATTTATCAAATTTAAACCGCTCGCCCGTTTCTTAGATATTTTAGAAGAATATTTTTAATATATAAATAAATAAATGTAGTTGTTATTATAATATAAAAATCACGTCGTCGATAGCGGAGTTTATCTCTCCGTTTATGGGCGTTTAGCGCTAAGACAGATAGGCGCGAGGTTACGGGACGGTCCGGGGGTATCAGCCCAGGGGTAGTCAAGCGGTCGAGATTTATATTTTGTTTATTTTTTCTTTTAATATTAAATAAAAAATTATATTTTTTATTATTTATTTATTATTAGCCTTTATCGTTCTACTGCAGGGCAAAAAACGCGCTTTCCATTCTATAATAAAAAAAATATATAATTGTAAAGTAAAAGATTTCAGTCTTTTACAAATTATTATATTTATGAATATTTGATTAATGCACAATGTAGTTGTTAATATACACAAAAATGGCGACCGATAGATTAGAAATCCTTAGTGTTTATTACAGGATTACTTGCCTGAGTAATATCTTCCTGAAAGAGAAAATAAACGAGAGAAAATTTGAATATTCTGGTCCGTCTATAGATGTAGCATTATAGCGTAAGGCAAAAAATAATTATACTAATATACAGCATATTAAACTTAATAACTGAAAATATTCCACAGCTTTTTTTACATCTTTAATATCTAAAACAGACAATGTAATAACCAACACCATTGAACAAACAATTAATACATTTAACCCATTTAACGGTTCCAAAGATAACAATCATTTTACCTCGACTAAATTAATTAATTAATTTACCTTAACTTATTGAAGCAGAGTCAGCGAAGTATTACAAAGTGAGAAAATTTGCAAGTTATTAAGGGATAATTTCACCAGTAATTTAACGCGTTTTTAAGAACTAGGTTTACGCAGAATCGAGTTTAAAACTCTCAAATGTCAAAGCCGAAATGTCAAATGCGTGTGAAATGATTAGGTAAATGCATTTTAATTTTGCTACAGAAAATAAAACATTAATTAACATTATTAAGAATAGAAAGAAGAGAATTGTGTTATTAGACTATAAAATGATATATCTATACTAATCTATAAACATTAAATAATATAATATCTTGGAAAAACTTACTCACATCAATCTGATCCCAAACTAGGCAGAGTGTGTATTAAGGCAACAAGACACCTGATAAAAATAATTATATATTTCTAAATACATAAATATTATTATAGATAAATAACACCCAGGTACAGAACAAATGATCATGCTCATCACACAAAGATTTGTCCTGAGTGGGAATCGTAACGAACTCCGGTTTAGCAGTCAGGGTCACTAACCACTAAATCAACAGGCCAGTTATTCCACATTATCTATATTATGCTGTGTTTTTGCCTCAACGTTTAGTTTATTTTTGTAAACGCAAATAGGAGCATTAAACTCAATTAAAGACAAGAACTGAGATCTGACACTGATCAAGTTTATAAGCGGTCATGAAATCCGCTCTTAAAGTGAAAGATGAAAGAAGCAAAGCGGTATTGTAAATCAATTTGCTATCACAAAAGGTTTTGGGTATATTTTTGTTTTAGAAAGCACCTGTTGTTCACCAAAATATAACGATAAATTGTTGTTATAAATTAATTAAAAACGATTTATAATCAACCTGCTTCCCTATTGTTTTTAGATTACGTTGGGATATTTTCGAAGATAAAGTTTATACCTTGATCGTTAAGCTTCTTTAGATAATAAAATAAATCCACATAATTTAACACGTAAATCCTAAAGTATTATTATTGACCTGAAAATTGTTTTTCGCGTGTTAAGTTACAATTTTTGTTATTTATTCGTACTTGAAACACCCAGACCCGAGACAATGTAGAAAAGGGGTTTTCTACATTGACCCGGCCGGGGATCAAACCCGGGACTTCAGAGCTGGCGACATCTTGAAAACCGGTGTGTGCGCCACTCGACCACGAAGGACGTTAAAATAGCGTAGTGAACAGAAACTTTTGTAGTTGTAATATCTGATTTGCTGATTTTAAAGCAAAATATACAAAGCAGAATCATCTAATATTAAAAAAATATGCAATCTTTTTAAAAAAATATCTTCCTATATTTCAAAACTTTTTCTACATTTTGAAAATCAAAATCATCCAGGCACCAATATGAAAACAAATAAAGAATAAAAGCGATACAATATCATACAGTCACCAACAAAGGAGTTATCACAAACAATACCGGCTCGCGACCCGCGTTTGTTCATCCCTGGGCCTGTTTTATTATTTTTGACGTATCCGACGTCCGGCCTTATCAAGATTGTGTTATTTAGTACTCAGTCGCCGATGCAATCACTCTGACAGTTTATTTTCTATTGTGAAGTTTTGTAAAAAATATTCTAAGTGCAGTTGTTGCCGAGTGTACTTTGGAAAACAAAGTAGGTGCTTTTTTGTTTTTCTATGACCTTAAAGTAACAGAAAATTAGGTTCTGATTTTTTAAATCAGTTTTTTGTGACGTCATGCGATCTCTTTCTTAAGAATGGTGTGTGTGTTTGAAGATCGGTGTAATTTTCTTGTTTTTTTATTAAAAAATCAAATATTTTTCTGACTATCAGAAGACATATTTATACTTACATATGAATATCCCTACATACTACATGTTATGTCGTGATTCTGAGGGTGACCTGAGATTAACTTAATGATATTATCAGATTCTTAATGTATATATCAATTAAGACGCATATCTTTTTACCTACCTAATCATCGACTGCCATTTTCCATGATCTAGCTGGTAAATTGAGACCGGATTTTAAATATTTGAGCAGAATGCATGTCGACTTAGAACGAACGAATTTTAAAATTTTGTTCAAGTCAACATATTGAGCGATTGCCTCACTCCCTGTAAGGTTAAATCATCTAAATACAATCAGTCTTAAAAGCTACGAATAAGAAGTACATACAAATCGAACTATGTATAATAATTATACAAAGAAAATCTTCTATAAATAGAATAGTTTACGACTTTTGGTATTTCTTTTTTAGCGTTACATACCCAAAACGTGGCAACCAAAAAAGGATCCTATTACCCTTGAACCCTCCGCTGTTCGTCCGTTCATCTGTCTGACAGTGGGCTGTATCTCATGAACCGTAATAGGTAGACAGTTAAAACTTTTTATTAGCGGGAGTAACTATTGTTGCCGCTATAACAAAAAAAAAAAAATATTAAAAATTAAAATGGGCTCTCCTATATATTAGTGTTTTTTTGGCTCAGTCTTAATCATGGCAATAGGTAGACGCTTGAAATGCCCACAGAGTTTGAATTGCCATAGCAACAAAAAATGTTTATCTTTAAGAATTAATATAAGGATAAAATAAGAATTAATATTCACACGTGACGAAGAGGAGACGTGATTTTTGGAGGATTTTTCCGATTATAGCAGCATAAAATATCGTCCAATTTGCACTTGACCAGTATTTTTATAATAATATGCTAGTATTTTATCTTTGCCTTGACCTAATATTAACAGAAGCTAGCACGTTATCAATAGTCTACAAAATAAACATCTGTACAGAAGTACTATTTCTTAGTTCTAATCGATTAGCTTTTGTATTTAACTGGCCTTTATATATTTATATTGTGGTGTCTAATTTTAACTTAAGGTTAAGGTAAAATTTAGATAGATATTTAGTGATAAGTTTTTTGTTGTAATTTATGTTACCTTACGAGGCTGACTTAGCGCACCAGCGCAAAAAGCCTCATTAAATAAATGATTTAAAAAAAATTGGCTTTTATGCATTTAAATTGTCTCAAAAGGTTAACCAATGTTCTTTTTAACCGAATTTATAAAAGAGGAGGTATATACATCGATTACGCCGAGATGTCTGATCCAATTTACGTGATTATGTTTTGTCCGATGAATTACTTTACAGTAGTAATTTAAACCAGACTATAATTATCAATCCAAAAATTAATTCTATTTACGCGTTATATATTTCTATTACGTGTTATTTATTCATTACATTTACGCGTAGTATTATAATTGATTTAATAAATATCAGAGATGACTTTATTAACAATATTTTAGTAGATACTTCATAAATTATTTTATTATTATCTTTTAACATTTTTTTTTTTCTACTACACAAAAATGATTTATGTTTTCAGTAGGTTACTCTGTTAATGCGATAAGACACTATCCTAAATTTAGGAGGTTCTTGTTCCTAAATTTAAATTTAGAAGCAAAGATGGTTCCATGATATTAAAAAAATGAAGATCGAATTGAAGAAGGTATAATCACATTTAGATGGAACTTTTTTCAGTAAAAAAAAAGCCTAACTAGAAACGCCAAAAACTGCAACGTTCCTTTTCTAAATGAATTATTGATCTGTCAACTAAATTATATTACATTACATCATTTGTTTTTGGGTTCTTTTGGCACCCTAACAACTAATTTTCCAAAGCTCTTGACACTCACTTGAACTGACATTTGGCTATCATAATATGCTTGACATGCTTTTTTTCTGAACATTCAGCGTCAACCCATGAACGTCGAAGAGGTAGCGTAAAAACGTCAATGTAATGTGTTTTGACATTGTTTTTACCCTGGACAGCTGTTCTTTTGATGCTAATTGTAAAGAGTGTTTCACTGCAGAATCTTACATAATAAAAACTATCTAAAAGTAAAAGCTGTTATAAAAAGCTTATCTATTTATACATATAAAATGCTTTGACCTGAATGACTGAGTGACGGATCAACGCACAGCCTAAACCACTGATCGTAGAAACCTGAAATTTGGAGGGCGTGTTCTTTGTATGACGTAGCCATCCGATAAGAAAGGATTTTCCGAAATTCTGCCCCTAAAAACGTGGGCAAAGTTTGTATGAGACAAAGTGATTCCTTGGTCCAATGTACTTCAAACTTTGCATAAACATTCTTTAATAGAATTTATAAAAGATTTCAGAAGTCAGTTGGCTTACTTAATATAATCTTACAGTAGCCAATAAATCCCGGGTTTTGTTTAGTATAATAAAAATACTTAAATGGAAAACTAAAAATCTTTTCCGATACAATATAATCTTATAAAGTACAGGAAGCTGTAGGTCCACAGACACATGAGATGGATAGAGGCGGATAATCTAATAATTGGATGTATGATGTAGAATGGTTTTGTCGTTTTTATTTCTATAATTTCGTAAGCCTGTTTATTTATTTCGTAGGTAATTCTACTAAAACATTACAGTGATCATGTTTTATTTTACTTTTGCTCATTTTTCGAAAGACTGACGCAATATGACCAAATCATTTAATATTACTAGCTGACCCGGCAACAGTTGTTTTGCCATATAATACTGTAGAAAAAGAAAAAGAAATGGGGTGGGCTACCTGGTGGGCACTTAGGGGTATAAAAATATAATCCATTCTCAAATCTACCGAATATAGGTACACGAAATATTTCACAGAAATCGGCCAAGCTGTTTCGGAGGAGTTTGATTACAAACACTGTGAAACGAGAATTTTATATACAGAAGATTGTGAAATATATAGGTAACTATGATAACTAGCTGTTGCCCGCGGCTCCGCCCGCGTGGATGTTGATTATCGCAGCAAAAAGTAGCCTTTGTCCTTTCTCAGGCTCTAGATTATCTGTGTACCAAATTTTATTTAAATCGGTATAGTAGTTTTGGCGTGAAAGTGCGACAGACAGACAAATAAAGTTATAATATATATATGTTAGTAAGGATTTATTTAATTGTTAGTCTATAAATGCTTTTATTTTATGTGTCTGTATTTTTATTTTTTATATTTTCGATTTATGGGTCAGAAAAAAAAAATCGAGCAAAATTTTTTTTTTTATTCTGGACCTTTGTTCATTTTATTTTCAATTTGCATTTTCGACATATTTTTGTCCGTGTATCCTACATGATTGCAATGGGAGTCAGGGAAATAAAACAAGGTAATAAATGAAACAAAAGAAGACTCAATTTTATCCGTATGTAGGTATCAACTGAGTTTACAAGTAATTTAGTCTTTACGTAATATAATAATATTATACAACTTTGTACAGTTGTTTTGGTATTGTAGATAAAAAACCAATTAAATTACGTTATGAACGTGTATCATTTTAATAATCATAATTGAATAAACTCGATCATGTTTGTTTTTTGGAGCTTAGCTACTTTCAAGCAAATTAAATTAAATAATCATATTAATTTGATTTTATCATCTAAATCACCATTCTGACAATTTGCAATTATTAAAATTTTAAAGTAGATTTTTTAATGAATAGTGTTGAAACAGACAAAACATGAAATTCCTTTGGTACATATTAAATATGGGGAAACCTTTTAGTCATAATATTCATTCTCAATAAAACAACAACTCCTATCAAATAACTTTTCTGTTTTATGCCCTAGATTAAAGTTTAGCGGTTTCTAACTAAAAACTTTACCGAATAGTTTTACTTAGGAAATGGCGAATAAAAACTTAATATACGTTTTAATTGGTTAGCAGTTTGCGTTACGAACAGTTAATGTACGTCTTTTAGATTGTAAAAAAATATGAGACACGTATTTTTACCCTTATCTAAACCATTTTAATTGGCAAAGATAAAGCACTTTAGAGTTCAAGTGTGCTGGTGTTGCCAAAATTCGACTGAAATTGTAGTGTAAAAGTGTCGTCACGCGAAGTTTCCATTCACTGTATCTTCATAATTTGTTGATCACGATCCAAAGAAAATAATTATGTGTCTAATATTTTTTCATTTTCTAGAAGACGGACATAATAAAAAAGTTAGGGAACATCCCTGTTGGACGAGGGACTTCTTTCCTCTGCAGTGGATCGACAATGGCTAAAAAAATAATAATTACAAATACATATTCTTCTTTTCAAGTCGGTGGTAAATTTATTTAAATTTGATGTGTCCAGTAGTTGGCCACATTAATTGGCGAGGTTTAACTACTCCAATGTACAAGTGTGTAGACACATCGGGCAATCCTATAAGGGCAGCGTAGTCTGGGGTTTACTCTTGAATTTAATACCGACCGATTGCCATTGGAATTATGACGTTTTGTATCCTTCAACTAAACAATAGCGCCAAATGATTTCTATAATATGTGTTAATGGGGAGGTACTAACTAAAAAGAAAACATGTACATTTTTTTTTCAAGAATCCATATGTCGGCTAAAATAATTTTAATTTTGTATTAGCCTTGTATTGGAATTCAAACTAATTTAAGAGCAAGCCTACTGGTCAAGAAATCCTCACTTGCCCTGGTGACACATACTTACGACATTGTCTACATAACTGATATGAACTAATTTGTTAGGTCATTGTGGAAAAAAAATATTTTGCAACAAAAAACTTAATGAATCATCTGCCAATTAAAGTTGACGTAAATAATATACAAGTATTACGAACCACTATGTATGTTTTTTCGGTGTTGTTAATGATAAATTTTGTAAATATACCCTGACTATTCTAGCACAGCTTTAGTCTATCTAAATTGCAACGTGGCCGCATTCAGTGGTTCTAGCTAGCTCCAATTTGTGGCGTCTCATGTGGTCGGTACATAGTTTACAAGAATCTCTCCCGACAACGTTTTGTATGCCACGTATTTTGCTTAAATCTGTACTAGCTCAGATTTAAATACACCTATGAAAGTAAATTCAGTAAATATAAACTGAAAATAGAGAGACCATTAATGTGTCGTTGAATAGAAAGAGAACAAATAACTACATTTATCCCTCGCCAGTAGAGCTAGGACCAGCTGTATTTGTCAGCTTATGTTAACAGTTAATGCATCTAACCATACCCTGGTCGAACCTCACTTTAATTTTTTTATTATTTTTACAAATTTATTTGGAAAGGATACCGTAAAAAAAAATATTACGTCTGTGTCGAGCTAGATAAATAAATATCTGTGTTTCAGACACCAGCGATCACCCATAACAATAAATTTTAAAATACATAAGAAACAACATACAAAAAACTGGCTTAAATAAAAATTATATTTTGAATAGTGGACGAACAAAGCACGTCGACATTGGACGCGGAAGCCGCTGCAACTCAAAATGAGGACCCTGCAGATGATGCAGGAAATAGGAATGGCAACACGAAGATATTGCGACGGATGGACACTGTACCGGACATTAAACGGGACACTTCTGGAATTACCACACAATATATAGCTACGGGGATAGGTAAATACTTAGAGTAATATTATATAATTTTATTATATTTTATATTTTTTTTATTACATTTTTTACTTTGCATTCTATTGTTCTATTGCTAAGCAAAAGGAGAAATATATTTTATACATATAAAAGGACGTGGATCTCTGGTATGGATCTTGGCAATTTCGATTTAACACTTTCGATACTTTGTAGCCAAGTGACATTTCTACAAGCGTTAGCGATGAACATTTAAATGACAGTAAATGTATGGAAATTACATTTCATTTCGATAAGTCACGTGGCTTAGACTGGTCACTTCCATTAATTTAAGCGATTCGATCAGAATTGACGCTTGTAGAAATCATAGAAATGTCACTTGGCTAGAAGGGCTGGTCATCTGTATAGGCCCAAATCGGTTGTGCCAAGAGACAAATTCAAAGCTGTAAAGATCCCTTTTTTTCTGCTTTTTCTCGTTTTCAGTAAATACAAGAAAAAGAGAAAAATAGAAATACAAAAACTCGACGCTTTTAAAAATCACTTAACAATTTATCAGTTTTTGTATTTTTCTCTGCAGAAAACAATTTTACACACGACATAAAACTGAAATAAATTAGGCTCGTACATTTATTGTTTGGTTGCAGTGAATCTTGGTGCGTTTGCTGCCGGCGTCTGTGTAGCATGGTCATCATCAGCTCTACCATTATTAACGACGAGTTCTCTAGAGGTAGGGCTGTTATTCTTATTAAAAACTATCTGACCCGACGTACAATCGTTCTCCAGTCAATCTATACAAAAATGCGATGCCACACTTGTCTATTTCTTCGACCTTTCCCGCGGATATTATGCGAATTTTCGTTTATAAAAAACTTGTCCTGAGAATTAAAAAAACAGCTAAATCGGTAGAGCCATTCTTAAGTGATGGTCTGTTATACATGTGGCAATCGATTTTTATTCATTTACTTAATACCTATGCATGGATGGCTTTACTAAATAAAGCTCTTAATGTTTGATCCTCTTTCTCTGAGACTCGAGAGATCAACTAATATATACAAAATAATTAATAGAAAGATCTAACATTAAATAAGTTAATTTATTTTGGTAGATATTATTTAGATAAGTTAGATATCACTCTGATCCTCTAAGAATGAATTGACCTATTGCGAATGAACAATTTAAAACAATACTTGATCTATATCTACCAAAATAAATTAACTTATGTAATAAAAACAAAACAGACTTAAGAATTATTCTTAAACAGGCTACTTTAAGGCAAAACTGACTTCTCTCACTTCTTAAAAACACATGTAAACAAGAAACCGATATCTACCACAAATTAATCTTCCAACTCAAGTTTCTCAAAGTTTCAAGTCCTCCTGTTTCCTCAGGCTCATGTAAAGGGGTTATCCCGCTAAATTTATACGCATGTGCTAGCATGGCGGGCGGGGAAACCTCATAAATAATGTTTTCATTAGCGGCTACCGATAAATTAAGCTACGGTTAGACGCGATCGCTATGAGGTTTGGGATACGGGCGGTTTGAACGCTGCGGTCGAAACGCTGCGTTTATAAGCTCAAAGTTATTCACATAATTAATTCCACAGTTATTCTTTTTTTTATAAAAAATCACATTATTATTAAATTTGTTTATCCGCTTAAGTAACGTAATTAGTTATATTAGTAATAAACAAAAATAAGTAAATGCTATTTGTCTTTTGTCTGGCCTTGTTGGTCTAGTGGTTAGTGACCTTGACTGCTAAACCGAAGCTCGGAGGTCGTGATGATGAGCATGATCATTTTTTCAATGTTTAGATGTAATTTATCTATAATATGTACCGTTACAGTTGTCTGGTTGCCGTAATACAGGCTCTATCTAGTTTGGGTCCAAATCGCCGCGTGTGAGTTGTTCCAAGGCATTATTATTATTATTATTCTATCCTTAAAATCAGCCAGAAAGTATACTTAGTTCCTACTTTTTTAAAGAGTACAATTTGGTAAAATGAGTAGTTATAGTATACATACTATACATTAACCTTAAAGTTGTCACGAATACCTGAAACAATTAAGATTTCAGATATTCGCTACAACTTTATAATTAGACACAGAGCTATAAAAACTTAACAAAGAAAACTTAAGACCTAAACCTTTTTGGTGATTTAAACTTAGCTTATAAGATTAGAAATAAATTTAATGAACAAAAAACATTTGGCTAGAAGCAATAGCAACTATAATTTCTTACCACTTCTGTCAGTAAGTCATTAATTTGGCAAAACGCTAATTAGCGTTTCCATCGTAAATCTCAGCAGTTACAGCGAATGATAATTTGAATCGTAATTACTCTAATGACCGCTTTGAATATATTAAACGGTTATTTAAAAGTCTTAAGGTTTTTCAAATGATATAAAAGACCCTTTTAAATTAAATATTCCATTAGTTTGTTGAGCATTGATTAGGATTTTTTTTACTTTTGGAAACTCATGCAAATAAACCCTTACTAATATTATCAATGCGAAAGTAACTCTGTCTGTCTGTCTGTCTGTCGCGCTTTCACGCCAAAACTACTGAACCGATTTTAAAGAAATTTGGTACACAGATAGTCTAAAGCCTGAGAAAGGAGATAGTCTACTTTTTGCCGCGATAACCGACATCCACGCGAGCGGAGCCGCGGGAAACTGCTAGTAGAATAATATAGTAATGTATACGAATTATTTGTATTCAGTCGTATTGAGTTGAGAAGGTTAGATAGGCAGTCGCTCCATTGGAAGCCCGGAATCTTGCATCTCCGCCCCCGTGGGGATGCAAGGCTGGCTCATAAATGAGTTTCACCTGCAAAAAAAAAGGCAGTCGCTCCATGTACATTCAGTATTCTGCTAAATGCGGTAAGACTAGAAGCCGACCTCAACATAGCTTAGGAAAGTTCTAGGCAGAAGAAGTAAAATTTTAGTTAAGTAATATTTCTCATAATCTTCGTTACAATGCCTGCAATCATATTATAATTTTTATTCTCAGCCGCCTTTGTAAATCTTGTTCTCCAAAGGAGACCTCAAAAAACAACAAAAAAAAATACAAAGAACCAGGACATTTACTTTATACAAATGAGTAATTGGCTTAGTTAAGGCAAATGTTGGAGACGTCAAATAAGACGGTATTTCGTACGCAATGAAATCTTCCCTTCATTTGGATGACGGCAGACTCGTCAACTCAATTATGCAGATTTTATGAAACTTGTAATCAAAGAACAAAAGTTTGGATCGTATTGAATACAAGGTTGCTACTCGGTTTCGCCAAGGGGTTTCTGGCTGAAATTGTTGAAGAAAATCTTAATGACGATTAAAAATAAAAATATGCTAATTCGTTTTAGAAGTTCGGTACCTTTTCTTTTATTATAGCTTCCGTTTTTAGATTTTAGATTTATAATTAGTAACACCTTTGATTATCATCATTTTTTATATGTTTTTTGGATGAGATACATATAAATAAGTTATTTTTTCGATATTGCTTTCTGAGGTTTACGCGAATATTAGACATTGAAATAAAACTAGTTTGAACGGATTCTATCGCGGTTTATTTTAGATTTTTGTTCCCGACGTTTCGACGCCTTTGCAGGTGTCATGGTCACGGGCAGACTGAGGTGGTATTCGTCTTGACAGGTGATGTTGCTCGTTCTACCTTCATATTTTAATTAATTATTTGTTTTTTCGAGTATGTGCTTGCTATTTCGAAGAAATATTATTAAGCATAATATTTATATTAGTTTTCTTAGTTACAATAAATGTATTGTTATTTTTAAGATTAGCATCTCCAAGTAATTAAGATGACATCCGCGTCATAAATTCTCTTTTACAATTTCAAGTGTTTTATATTTTTTTATTTATTTATATGTATAAAATTTTAATCAACAAACAATATTGTTTAGGAACAGTCGAGGGACTGGAATGCTAATAATGGAACATTTATTAGTCATTTATATTTTTTTAACTCATTAGGGACCCGCCCAGGCTATGCATATATATATATGGACAATCAGAATATTAAAAAAATGTTCACAATACCATCCTCTTTAATCACTCTATCCATTGGTTACAACCATATGAAAATCTATTCGCTAGTTTTTGAGTTCAATGCGTTCAGCCAGACTGTGATTTATAGTTTAATAGAAATGAATTTGGAAATAGCTAGTGTAGGTACACGCTACACAAAACTAGCTCCATTGCGATTTCCTACAGAAACATGGAACTTTATGAATCTTTTTACCCCAGTACCCACCAGGTAAAATTTAATTCTAAATACATGTTTACCGTTTTCAGTTAGATATTTCTTTCCTACTTTGTTTTTATTTTACAAATGTAGCTGAATTTTAAATATCCTCGGAGAAGGTTCGTTGTTAAAATGTATATTTTTTTCCATATATTTTTTACTTTACAAGGAATTTTTATTTCTGTGGCAATGCTAGGACGGTTCAAATTCAACATTATCTTAATTTTAACGCAGTATAATAGTTATAATTCTTCTTCTTTTCGAGTCGATGATATGTTTTTATTTAAATATGTTTTGTCATCTATTTAGTTAGTAGTTGGCACAATAACCGCGGCTTCATTGGCGAGGTTTAAATCTTCCGAAGTGCAGGCGTCTGGACATTTTAGTCATTCTAACTCGAGCGCATTGTCTGGTCGGGAAGGCTGGATAATAGTAATTGTTTATACTTGAGTCTTATAAACTTCTTTATATCTATAAAACACAGTTTCCTTCACAGAAAATGCTTAGTCGGAATAAGAAAACAAATATGTTTGATATAAGCATGTTTGACAACACGTTTAATGGTAGAAGAAAATTACGAAAATCGACCTTATTGCGATGATAAAAAGGTGACTTCAATATTAAAGTTTAACTATAATGTGTGAATGCATTGTACAACCTGATTTGTAGGGTATTTGACCTTATTACCACAGACATGTCTAGCGCAGATAACGCAGCGACAATTTATATGTTTGATACAATACTAATTATAATGAGGTAACATTATCAATGTAATATGAGGAAAGTTTTTTAAAGTAATATCGGCGGTCACTTCAAAAGATGATACTGTAAGTGCCTACACAAAAACGTAAATAAGTTGGTATTTAAAGTATAAAAAGGAACGTGGAATTATTGATAAAAATAAAAAAAATCATAAGATATCTTTATTTAATTTGGTCTTTACTAATTTCGATTAAATTATTAAATTATTGCTTATGCATAATTATGTAAAAAATACGTTAAAGTACTGAATCGGGTGCACCATATAAGAGTTTGAAAGCGGTAGAAGGTTAAATAATGAAGCCCAAGACACTGGTAGTAATTGATTAAATTTCTAAACAATCTCTAATTATTGTCCTTAGTTGCTTGTTACTTGCCTAAACGCAGTGAAAACTTTAAGTACACGAACTGTCTCGAAGTTTGCCGAACTTCTCCGAGCGGCTGACATGACAGTACGCCGCATGCGGTGAAACGGGCGAAACCATGACTTATAAAGTTATAATATTGCAACTTTAAACACAAAACATTTTGCGAATCAATAACATTTATATCTACAGCTTTAAAGTACATTTTTGTGTGTTTTAGCTGTAAAGTTACATTTGTTTATTGTTTTAACCCTCGAAATGCGCAATGCAGGTGGGTTCGTTATGTGTATGCAGTTGTTATTCCTCATTTTTACGTATTATTGGGTTAACTTGAACGTTCGGGAGTCTGGTACGATATCAAATTATCGTTGGACATGCAATATAGATTATTATTAGTTCAAATTGGGTCTAAAAACTGATTATTTGTGTCGTTCGAATATTTCCTGTCAAGTTGAATAAATATGTATATTTAAAATGACTTAACGGAAATGAAATTTTACAAGAGTATCATAGGTATAATAGGTATTTGTTTAATTTTGAAGTGAAAATATGCGATCTATGTAAAAAAACAGTGTCAATCACAAAAAAAGTGTATAATAATAGTTTCGAATAAACAATTTCCATTTGATTTTTTACATACCAAAATTTAGAGTTAAAGTTAAGTTAAGTTAAGTTAAGTAATTCAAAAGTAATTCATGTTGACACAAATTTCTCTTTCTTAGTCCAGAGTTTGCGATGTTATCCGCTCGGTTTCCATCGTTCTAGAACACTATCTCACAGATAGCGGGGTATTGCCAAATAACTTTGATACTATCTAGTTGAAACTTAGAGAATTGTTCTTACAATTGTTTCAAATATATGAACATTGTTGGTTGAAAAGGCAGAATAAAACTTGATTAAAGCGAAATTAAAATTATTGTTGTCATTAATTGAGTAATTAGTAACTGTAGACGATGTAATAGAACTATACAATATTCTGTTAATTTGAAGAATCACACAAAAAAACATTATTTCATTGAATTTTATAGTTTTTGTTCCTTTTTTTCTTAGAATTCATAATTTTGGTTTTTAATAGCGATAAATTAGAAAAAAAATATATGTTGATCACTTATCCAATGTTTGTCTTAAGCGTTATAGGTATATTTTTGTTGCTAATTAAGGGAACTATAGGTTTTATTCTATTTTTTTTGTATTTTTCCATTCTGTTTGTAAATGACCGTTTGTTTCTAAATAGAATAAAATAAAATTGATTTAGGTAAGGTTTTTTGTTTTTATAAAGCGTTAACCTAACGTTATTAAGTAGCCTGTTATCTTTATTATATAACAAGTTGTATTAGTAAAAGACATAAAAAACCCAAGCCAGATAAGAAACATTAAAACTTGCTAAAGCAGGCCTTTATTAATAGTTATTTATTTTAGCATCATCTATACTAATATTATAAAGCTGAAGAGTTTGTTTGTTTGTTTGTTTGTTTGTTTGAACGCGCTAATCTCAGGAACTACTGGTTCGAATTGAAAAATTCTTTTTGTATTGGATAGTCTGTTTATTGAGGAAGGCTATAGGCTATATAACATCACGCTACGACCAATAGGAGCGGAGCATAAATGAAAAATGTTGCAAAAATGAAAAACCGTTGAAACTAAAACACGCGGACAAAGTCGCGGGGGACAGCTAGTTAACAATATACGCGCGAATAACCATTCCTTGGCATTCAAGTAAAAATGAATCCCGATTTCCTTTAGTCACGCCACAACTTCCAAACTACTGCACCAAATCGCATAATACTTTTTTTTACCTATGTTCCTTGTTGTAAGGACAAGGTTTGTATAAAAGAAAATTAAAATTAAGGAACGTATGAAAATGATTTGAAAATCTCACACTATCATCACCTCAAATCTCACAAACAGCCACACCGCAGGCAATGGTTAAAAAAAAAGTTGCACTCCGGGAGTGCCGGCAGAAGTGAAAACTTGAATATTAACGTTGTGCATTTTTGATATTTTGGATCAGGGTCACGTGTCCTGACGCGTTACCCATTACAAAAAAAGTGCACAAAGGCGCTAAAGAAGTTTTCACTTCAAAAACATTTTTATAACAATCAGCTCTCCATTCAAATTTCCATCAGTTGGAGCAATCAAGGTCCAAAGCAACCATAATTTAGTTATAATATTTTCCTTAACGTAACATAAGGTACACTCCTACCTACAAAGAATAAATTAACCTTTCTTATTAATATTTTCTTATCTAATAATGTTCTTCTCATTTACACGTGAATATGGCCGCCTTTCTCTTTGCCTGTTATCAATCAAACTCTTGATTATTCGTTAATATAATCAGAATATTTTTTGTACACTATGAGCGAAATAGTATATAATATTGGTTTAAGTAAGAACGGCTTAGGAAGACTAAGTTATTAGAACAAAACGGTGTCTAGATATTGCGTCAGACTTCTATAATTAAGACAACGGATTTTGATAAGATTTGGTACGAATATATATTTTAGCCTGCTTAAATATATTATATAATGCTTTCTCCTGAATTACTGAATGACGGATCAGTGCCTAAACCGCTGATCGTAGAAACCTGAAACTTGGAGGGCGAGTTCTTCGTATGACGTAGGCATCCGATAAGAAAGGATTTTCCTAAATTCTACCCCTAAGAGGATGAAAAGCCGGGGCAAAGTTTGTATGGTACAACGTAATTCTTTGGTCCAATCTACTTAAATTTTTGCATAAAAATTCCTTAACAGAATTGATGAAAGATGTATTTCGTATTTTATTGAAACTCATTCCGTTAGGCGATGGCCTAACGGAGTTAATAAGAGGTAGAAATTTAGTTTAGGGGTGATTTGCATCAAAGTTGATATCAATACCTACTCTTTAAAACTGGAATGTCATGAACCATAATCGACTTTTACGCGGACGATGTCGCGGGCAAAAGCTAGTATAAATATAAATAGATAGGGCTAGGTTAGGCTAGTTACCTTACCTCTGACTTCCCGTGGTCTGATTTATTTATTTTAGTAGACAGCGTTCTGATTTAAATCATATAGCATAACAAGTTTCATGAATATTTTAAGGCCTGAGTATCAGCTTAGTTAAATGTATCCCTCAAAATTGAAGCCACTTGTAGCCTAAATAATCAAAACCATGTACCATTTACGAACAAACTTCACTGAAAACTTTCATTACTTGTCTAGACGGCACGAAACATCTATACAAGCAACTTCACAGCAATTAGCAAGCTTTGCCAAGAGTGTATCAACGTTGAAACTTTACTACCGATGACGTAAATGCCACACAAGTTCCGCAGAGAACTAACTTTTGAATATATGATGCTGAAAGCAAAGAAACTTGGCAGTGGTTTGTGTCGTAATTTTGATACTTGGATGCAGACTCTGTTTTGTTTGTGGTATAATACTGTTTGAATTTAAACGATTGCGCACTTAAGGATGAATGGGAGTAGTTTTGCTTTGTGGAACTAAACTATACTGTGATTGTTAAACGCAGCAGAATTTTGTACCTAACCAAAATAATTGTCTGTTAACTAATCGTTTTGTATCTTGGACATTACTAAAAATATCTTTTTTTTTCTTCTGTGTGTATCAAGTAGAAAAGCGTCTTAAATAATATAAAACACATATTAATAACAGGAAACAAAATATATATCATAAAAACTATTAACAAGGATCTCGGTTGACCTCCGAGTTTATATTAACTGTACCTACTTAAATATTCTCCCTTGCAGGCCTCACTATGGACAAAAAAATGGAAATTAATGAAACTTTCTTATATAAAAACGTGCATAAAACCCTGATCAACAAATATTCCCAATATTCTTATAAAAAACAAAAAACAAAAGCACATGAACAAAACAATCTTGCTAATAATATCCCGAGATTAATGATGTCAATAAATATACGTATGTTACAGCCTCCATCGCCGACCCGAGACGTAATTGCCATAGAGAACTCTACACCAAGTATACTTAGCCCACACAGCAAACTTACGGTAAGTTTATATTATTCTTATAACGAGTCTAGTTAACATTTACTTACATTTAAACAGCTGCTTGTTGTTGAAAATGTATTTCTTATGGCAAAGTATGTTTATTTACGCTAGCTTGTCATGTTTAGGTTTATCATGATACCGAATGGTATGTTGTGGTTTGAAATTTTCTTTACCAGTATGTTATTTTACACTCCAAGCTCAAAAAATACATAATGTTGTTATTTTAGGATTAATTCCGATAAATAATTGTTTTTGGTCTTATACAGCTATAAGATATTTCATGTATCACATTTGTATGTAATCGACATTTTCTAAAACATTCTTGATTGATTATCTTGTATTATTTTTTAACCATGGATATGTTACGAGTACGTGGGTAATTTTCTGTTAGGTTTATAACTAGTTTCTAAAACCAATACACGCCAGCTTAAATGTCACAAGTAGAACACAAGACTCGCCCATTTCCGACCACAAGCTAGGCACGACCACTTTGTAAAACCCACACGTTAACCAAATGTATGGATTAGGATGAAGACTGGGCAGTGATAATAGGTTTCCATTATAATATTACTTTTAGCTCACTATGATAGATTTAGTAGGGCATTTGGTTCTTTAATATAGAAGAGTTTCTATTATCTTATTTACGGGATTATTTCTACAGCTTTTTTTCCAAACCTAATAATCGAGCATTATTCAAGCTTTGATAAGATACTTAGTTATAAGAAGATAAAATTACCCTTCGAGCGACTTTAGACACGCACTTTTTTAGCCACTTTAAGCGTAAAGATTAAAATGTAACTAATACCAAAAGCAATAATAAAATTCCTTGCCTTCCAATCGGGAGTACACACTTATTTAGATATTAAACATTCCATACAATAGAATTAAAATGTTTTTACTTTATAACCCACAGTTAACAGAAGCGGAAGCGTCATGGGTGGCGTCGCTGCTCTGTCTCGGTGCTTTGTGGGGTGCAGGACCAGCCGGTCTCATTTCCGAGTACTTCGGCAGAAAAAAGACATTGCTGTACTTGGCATTACCACTGGTCGTATCCTGGATACTGGTTGCGTCTAGGTAATGTAAACCATTATCTTAATTTTGATTAGTTTTTTAATGTATTTCCATCTGAGTGCTATCATTATACACGCGCCACGTAGGTATTTACACAACCGTCATGTTTTAAGTGATTTTATTGCCACAGCAATGTAAGTTAGATGCTTATACTGTGGAATAAAGATAAAATTTGATGATTGTTATTTGACTGATAAAGCCTTTGTTTATTCTTTGTTTGTGTATTCTTTTAAAAGGTCAGATAAGATAGCTTATTTTGTTTTTTTATTATATCACTATATTTTGTTTTCTGCATCAATAAGAATTTATGTACCAATTTTCTAAATAGCCGTCTCATATATCTTTTTTTTTTTTCAGTCCAAACGTTTACGGTTTATATGTGGGACGTTTTGTCGGTGGAATGGCGTTGGGAGCGTTCAGTGTCGGTATACCACCTTACATCGAAGATATAGCTGAAAATCAAATATTGTCGACACTCGCCAACTTTTATCACGTTCACTTCAGCTGTGGTGTTCTATTTGGATATATTATAGGTAAATAATCCTGTATAACCACGATGAGTTGTATAACTAAAGAAATAATTAACTAGAAACTTTTTGAACATTATTATATCTGCAGATAAAACCGAAAATCTATACACGAAACTTTTCTAAATGATTTATATAAAGTTATTGTGTTTTCTCACTTTCTTTCATTTTTTACTTTAGTAAATCATAATATTATTGTTTTAGACTGTTTCTTAATTTCGTATTCTTATTTTCAGGACTGGTGGAAAACACTTCCTGGTTAACAGTTTTATGTGCCAGTGTGCCAACAGCCTTCTTCATCGCTTTCATTTTCCTACCAGAATCTCCAGCCTATCTTATGTCGCAAGGCAAATTTCATGAAGCTAAAGCCGCCTTACGTTACTTTAGAGGTATTGATAACGACATCGACTCAGAAATTAAAGCTTTGAAGGAGCGCATACGGAATTCGGCCAAAATCAAAGTTACGTTCAAGGAACTCTTTGGAACAAGATCTAACGTAAAGGCACTTGTTGTCTCTTTTGGACTTATGGTATTTCAACAGATGAGTGGAATATATCCCGTCCTGTTCTATGCCAAAACTATTTTCGAAACCTTTGCCATATCACTGAACCCTCCTAGTGCAGCTATTATTTTAGGCTTCTGTTTGGTTTCATCTACTTATTTTTCCACTATGCTTTTGAAGGTAGTAAGAAGACGAGTGCTGCTCATGGTATCGTTTGCAGCAATGGCTGTTAACTTATCTTGCTTAGGTATTTACTACCACTTAAAAGCTTCAAATCTATCACCTAGTAGTACATGGGTCCCACTTTTTACCTTATGTCTATTTGTGAGTTTTTATGCTTCTGGCGTTGGCCCAATTCCTTGGTTGATGTTAAGAGAAATATTTCCCCCACACATGACACGAAGAGCAACTGCATTAACAGCTGGTTTTCATTGGTTTTTGGCTTTCGGTGTGACCAAATTGTACCAGAATTTGGTAGACACGGTAAAACCTGGTTGGACGCTATGGGCGTTCGCCATAACGTGTATTATTGGCATCATATTTGTCTACTTCTTTGTACCTGAGACGAAGGGTCGGACGTTGCAGGAGATACAGAATGAGTTTGAGGGGATACACAAGAAGAGAAAACATAGACATGTTATAGAAGTGGAGAGTGTATCGGAAGCTTAGGTCAAGACTGTTAGGATTTGGAATTTAATAGGCATTGGTATCCAAATCCATAGCTCATGTAAAGTTAGACGCACATTAATTTATAAAATTAGTAAGCACTCAAATAACATAGGCGTGTGATTAACATAGACATATAACTACATCTTTAAATGAATGTAATAGACTAGAGAATATGTAAATTATTTTTCTATCTTATAGGGGTTATGCAAATTATTAGTTTTAGTCTAAAAGTAAATTATTCGTTTTATTCGAGTATGTATTTATTCTTAACATAATAAAAATAATTTAAACAAAGCATTTGCATTTTTTTTGACGAAATTTTTTTTTCCTTCGCCGCATATACCACCTCACCATCTTAAACATGGTTGAAGAATCATTTAATTAAATTGCCTATAAGAAGTCATAATACCATTTATTCAGCTAAACGCTACATACCTACATATAACTATATACTTCGTCAAGATCGGTACTTTCCCATGGGTATCCCAACATAGGTATCAGTATAATCCAGAAACCTTTTAGTGCGTGTCATACAATGACAAACAAGGGTTATTTCCTAAGGGACCGATGCATAAGAAACAATTTCCTTAAGCCATATTAACACTTCAGATATGAACCCCTTAATAAATAGACCAAGAGAGTAGCTAACAAGTACAAAACCAAGTGTGGAATTGAAATCGCAGTTCAATGAAGAACTTGATTCTACCGCGAAAAATGTATCCTGGTTCACGTTACAGCGTTGCATTTTCCTTTTTCGGACTTATATTGTGAAGTGAATTGCCATTTCAAACGATTTATGGACAATGTGGTCTGGACCGTTGTTTTGTGGGTGTGTTAAAAATAACTTGTGTTTATAATTATAATTTTATTACTTTTGGACTAGAATGATATTTAATGATGACGTGAAGATCGTAATAAAAAATATTCTTCAAGACGAATCTGAAACGTTCAGTAATATCGTCGACGTTTAAGAAAGGACGTTTCATTACTGGACGTATTTCAAGGAATTAAGGAAATCAACTATTACAAAGGGGACAATCTTAGACATGTTTTAACAGGGTAAGATGAGGGATGGGACAAGTCCAGAATATAAATAAGCTACTTTTAAGAACCTTTACTTTTATTGTCGTAACGCTAAGTCAAAATTTTATGGAATACGCAAAATGTTACACAATTAAGATACAAGAAGGAAAATAAAATATACCCACTGAAAATAAAAATGACAAATACTTGTAAGCTTAGATGAGGTAGTTCATGCAATTTTATTTGAAACTGAGAAACTCTTCTATCTGACTATATACAGCCATCATGAGACATTCAATAAGACAATAGCTTACTCTCAATAAATTTTATTAACACCAAATTAATAGACACATGACTGCAATTTGAAGCAATACAAACAAGTAGTTGTAGAAATTCAACTAACATATCTGAGCCGAGAACGCTCCATCGATCGTCCAAGTTCGAGTAGCAAAGTAAACATGGGGCCAGTTTTACGAATCCAAAGTATCTATTCAACAAAAAATAAACCTTACCATTTCGATACTAAGGCTGCAATTTCAAGTCTCGTTAATACTAGGTTAAATATAGAAGTACTAGATACAATGGCCAAAGGAAAATAAACGTTGTGACTGAGACTTAAAGTTGGATTTCCTGTGTGACTTTTCAAGGTAGTAAGTATTCAGGACTGTATTTTAACTTGTAAATAAAAACTATGAAATGTGTCGACTGAACGATTTGAAGAGTCAAGTGTGGCTTTCGTGTCTTTCAGGTATTTGGGTCAAATTGTCAGCGACATTAGTTTGATGAGCTGCTTTTATTATATACATACATGTACTTGTACAAAAGGGTGGGAAGTGTTACTACTTTACGATAGTATCGGTAGCTTTGTCATGGATATTTGTTTAGAATTTTCTTTAATGGTTGCCTTCGATATGTTTTTTTTTTGTTGTAAATGATTTTGGTAAATATGTTCCAGGTATTTTTGGGTATAGCATATTTTTTTTTATATTTTTGTTTTTCTTAATGCCTTTTACATGTCTAATATGAATTAAGTTTCAATAAGGATCAATAATACAAAAAATATAATTAAAGACTTTTTGCACGGTTTTCTAAATCTCCATACTTATTCGCAGTCAAAAAGATTTGTTGGAATAATACCGGAGAACGTTACGACGGTTTCATAACATGTGGCGTGTAAAATGACACACAGTTAAAAAGTAAGACAAATATTCTCTCCCAGAAATGTTACTTTGTTTACAAAATTACCTTCATCCTCTAGATAGATTGGTAATACTAAAATTGGCCTAAATAAATTGACTTTTAATTTTGCAGTGGATAAAAGATGCGAGATAGGCAAACTTAAGGTATCAAGTTAATAAACTACAACATCATGATTTTAGGAGACATTGAGATAAAAACCATCTAAAGTTTTGAAAGGATACTTATTTTTTCTTTGCTTTTTAAAGATCTAGCCAAACGCTTTTTAGCACTTCGCGCGAACCAAGGGCTTGCTTTTACCTTGGACAGAGGATAAGCATTGCCATACAACGTGAACACTCCCAGTGGACAGCGATGTGGACGAATTTTTTGATGCCATGTTATATATTTATGTTTTAATTAGATGAGTTTATTTCGTTATTTCTTTTGTATACGCATATTTTTAAACATAAATAAATATAATATATATATAATGCTGTTTATTAATTGTTGTTTATTTAAATTTTCCGTAAGTGTTACTAAGGGGTGGCACATATCAAAATTCAGGGAAAAGCCACGCCTGTAAGTCTGTTGCGTATTTTTCTAAATGAAAAGGAGTGTCGCTGTAAGATTTTACATGTAAATGATATACTCTGTTATAAATACATTGGTAAGATTAAGTAACCGTTGAATTTATAACAGAGGATTAGGTTTTATTTAAAGCTTCTATAAAACCGTCTGTTTTTTAAATTATGCTATTCAAGTATTTTGAACAAATTTTTGTATATGAAACTAGAATTTGTGATATTTTTTTTCAGCTGTCCAATTTTTGCTGACTATAAACGTAATATACTATGATTTGATTAGTAAAAGTTCATGTGGTTTTAAAAACAATTTACTTAACTTCAATTTATGTTACTATATATTATATTGATGCATTCAACTTAGAAATAGTGTTAACCGAAATGAAGTATCCATTTTTATTATGATCTATTTCCATGTCATAGTTAAATGGGACCCATCGTTAATACCTCAAAAATGGGATCGAAAACTGAGATCCAACGAAAATAAATCGTTTTAACAGCCCATATTTCGACTACCACCATGGTCGAGTGGCGTACACACCGGTTTTCAAGGTGTCGCCAGCTCTGAGGTCCCGGATTCGATTTCTGGCCGGATCAATGTAGAAAACCCCTTTTCTAAATTGTCTCTGGTCTGGGTGTTTGTGTTACCTTCGTTGTCTCTTGAATTCCATAACACAAGTGCTTTAGCTACTTACTTTGGTTTCAGAACAATGTATGTGATGTTGTCCACATTTATTTATTTACTAGCTGTCCCCCGCGACTTTGTCCGCGTGTTTTAGTTTCAACGGTTTTTCATTTTTGCGACATTTTTCATTTTTGCTCCGCTCCTATTGGTCGTAGCGTGATGTTATATAGCCTATAGCCTTCCTCAATAAACGGACTATCCAATACAAAAAGAATTTTTCAATTCGAACCAGTAGTTCCTGAGATTAGCGCGTTCAAACAAACAAACAAACAAACAAACAAACAAACTCTTTAGCTTTATAATATTAGTATAGATATTCTAAGCGAAACTGCGTGACACAATATATCAGACTTGTAGTACAACCTAGTTTAGAAATCCGACAGATTTTGTGAGCGGTATCTACCTACCAGTAAGTCACGCGGTTCACCGCCAGATTGGGCGGTCATTAGAGAAACCGAACCATGCACTATTAAGTATTCATGCTGCGTATTAATTGATGAATGATAATGTTTACATTGTGGTAAACGTGTTCCCAGTGGATTTGAATGAATGTGTTATGTGTCAATAACTCAATATAATACAAAATTTTACAATTTTCTTGTCCTTCTAGTAGACACAATGGTTAAGCAATGGAAATATTCATATATGATCCACAGAACAGCGACATAGTTGAAAAGGCTCTATGATGGGTAGTAATCTATTTTTTTCTAAACTGGATTAAGACAACTTTTAGCATACCTAAGACTTTTAGGATTATACTCGTATGTCCAAATGCGTGAAGTAGCAATGAAGTTGAAAATAAATTCTGTCTTAACGACTGATATAGATGCATGGAAGAAAAGGAGGTTGAGGACAAGTAGAATCTGATAAATTTCAGAAGGATCATGATCAAATCCGAAAAATGCGTCGAACGTACCAGTAATTGGGAAATTTAGAGAACTGTTACAAATTAGTAATCAGAATTTATGTCGAAATGAAGACGAGGTTTCTTTGAGCCTAAAAATTGTGGAAAATAAATTACAAAGGCCAAGTCATTGCCTAATGTACGCTACTTTCAAAACTCCAGTTTCCATTTTACCCTTGAACTTAAAAAGTATTGCTCTCCTTAGTGTCGAATTAATTTATGAACAGTTGAGGTCTTGCGTAACTAGGAAACTTTTCTCAAAGTTGGCTCGAAACGAAATCACACGACTTTGTTTGTTAGTAAACATTTTGTTGGAAGGGTTTATCCATAACTACACAGATAGATAGATAGTATAGGTGTGCGCGACGTGCAGTGGGTTCAATCCCCGCATGGAACAGGCATTAGTGTCCACAAATGTCTATTCCAAGTCCGGGTATTATTTGTGTGTGTGAAGCAATTGTTTGTGAAACCCTCCGTAGTAAATGACATAGTACGAGAACAGTAAAAAAATATATATATTGTAAAAGTGGTTAACAGCGCATTATTTGATTGAGAAGTAATACTTAAAATTGGACATCAAGATGTGGAAAACTTGAGATTTTTCAGAATCAGAGCCAAATGGGAATCCCGTCAAGGTAACTCTTTGCTAATCACCAAAAAAAGGATTTTTTTTCGTAATTATATATGTAATTATATAGATACAATTCATCAGTTTCATACTCAAAATTTCACCTTTTTTAGAACTTCCTACTGACGTTAGTATAAAAATCTTAACAGTTGTACGCACAAAGTCATCAATATAAAAAGTTTCAAGAATAAGGAATTTTTTATTTCTCTACTTTAATAAATTTCATAACTCAACATGGACCTGTCAAATGTTACCTACGTTAGCCTACATAGTGTTATGCAAATCTGACGCCGGCTTACGGAAGGGTCGAATATTAAAACCTCGTTTAAAGGTTACACCTTAGGGAAATCAATTTTGATGTCGAAGATTTTTAAGGTGTAATATTTTTTGAAACTGTTTTGGAATCTATCATTTGTGGAAACAGTTTCATTTGGACGAAATAAATCTCTCCCCCTCTTCCTCCTCTTCCTTTACACATCTTTGACTATGACGAAAAATCTTTTTTAGTAAATTATTTTATAACGCTTCCCCTCATAACTTTACCTAATTAATCTCACATCATTTACCTCTCTTTAACAGTATTAAATGAATTCCTTAGTACGAAAGTTGTAAAGGCGTTAGTAAATTAACCCAATGTGTGCGCTGTGGTCGTTTTAAATGGGGCGTAGTGACGTCACAGCTCGACATTTACCCGCGCTCGCCACATTAGGTGCTTTATTACTTGAATGCCGCTTCTCGTTTGTTTCAGACGCTCTTAGGCACAATGATTGTTTATTTTCGCGTATAATATTGAGTATTTCGTAATATTAATGGTAATTTATCACAATGTTCAAGTTTGTGTCTTCTTCTCCTAGCCTTTTATAAGCTATGTTGGGGTTGGCTTTCAGTCTCACTGGATGCAGCTGAATACTGTATTTTACACGGAGTAACTGCGTATCTGATATCCGCAACCCATTTTACTAGGTAGCACAGTAGGTATACCATGATGCAACAGATTTGATAAAACATAATATTTAAAAAAAAAATCGCGACGTCATATGTCTCTCATTTAAGGTTGACTCACTATAACCTTTTTTACGGTTATCAAATTTGTTATAAAACAATGCAATATTTGCATAGGTGTGTTTACAAACATGATAATAATCCTTATACAAATAAATACGTTATTCATAACATATATCTCTGGAACTGGCCGATAGCTGAGGTTATGGACTGAGGTTATATTTTTCATACCTACTTTTGTTTTTAGAAAAAACCACATGAAACCCATGAAAATAAAACACGCGGACGAAGTCACGGGAGACAGCTAGTGTACATATATCAACACCAACAAAACCACTAGACGTGGCATCAAAGGCGGTCAGAATATTAGCAAAACAGTAGATAAACAATCTCAGTTGCTACACAGTAAGCTTGGCGTCATCAAATATTCCATTGAAACTTGCAAGTTCGTGGACTAGAGCAAATAAAGACATATAATTATATGTTTTGTACGTCTGTATTATACGTTTCATTTTGAATTACCTTTTTCGTATGTTGTTATTGTTGAAACTAGTGTTAAGTCTTCTATACATATATTATCTATACTAATATTATAAAGCTGAAGAGTTTGTTTGTTTGTTTGTTTGTTTGTTTGTTTATTTGTTTGTTTGAACGCGCTAATCTCAGGAACTACTGGTTCGAATTGAAAAATTCTTTTTGTATTGGATAGTCCGTTTATTGAGGAAGGCTATAGGCTATATAACATCACGCTACGACCAATAGGAGCGGAGCATAAATGAAAAATGTTGCAAAAATGAAAAACCGTTGAAACTAAAACACGCGAACAAAGTCGCGGGGGACAGCTAGTGTGGGATAATTTAGAATTAGAAACGGAAACATATAACAATATAATAAACAAATACATAATTTTTTATTAATTTTAATTTTATTGAAATTGTGACATAATCCTATTTACACATTCTGACAACTTCTTGAACAGTCTTTTTTCTTTTTATAACTCAAATACTCAAACTCCTTTGTAAAAATAATTAATGAAAACTCTTTCGTGAATCACATCACCAGATATATATCTATACTTACTATATCTATCTAATATAATAAAGGGGAAATATTTCAAATTTTGTATTTTCGTATGGTGGTAACCAATAAGCTTAAAAACTACTGGGCCCATTTCAAAAACTCTTTCACCATTAGAATGCTATATTATCCCCGAATCAGATACTTTATATTGCTGTGCTACCCTTTGAATCCAGAGTGGGTCATCAACCAAAATAATTCTCAAAAGTCCCTTCATTCTTGTACAGTCAGAACAAACATAATAAAATTATCATCTTCAAAACATGAAAATGAGATGAGACTAACAAAAGAATTCCCTTGACAAGTAGAATGACTTTATATAACCTATACATTATGCAAAAACATACTGAGTCTGTCAAGAACTTTAATACGTAGTGATTAAAAATCCCCGCCCGCATACCCTTTGTCAGAACAACAGAGTCACAATCAAATACTCGTCAGGCGACATAGTGTACAACTGAGCATCGCAGTACATTATCTACTGATGTAAATAGTTAGGTTGCCTTTAGGGACCCTTTGTTTTGTAACGAATGCGTATTTTATTAGTATTGTTTATAACTAGGTTTTGTTGCTGTGTTAAAAAATTTATCGCTCATTGTGTCGTTGGTATTAATGAATGAATTGTCATCCAATAACAATTACATTTATATAAGAAAATAAATAAAAAAATGTTTAAAAATTATTTCACTTGTTAATCACGTTGTAATTTTTCAGATTTTGTCCTGATTGTTGGCTAATAAATCACGTATGCACTTGTAGAACATTTTAAAATTTTATTTATTTAATCTTATTAATTGGCATTTTATGTAATTTGTTGTTCTATTAATATTCAATACACTAATTTATCATCAAACAATTGATCAGAAAACGTCAAAACAAAAACACTGTATAATAAATCTTAGAAGCATTACATAAGATTAACGATATTACATCTTATAAGAGTGAACGACGAAGCTTGAGGATGTCAGTAAACACAGGTGCCTACTTGCCCTCACCATGTATTTTTGATGACAATCACGCCCCGTTTATGCGCTAAGGTCTACTGTTCATGATGCGACAAAATCAAATAGGTATTTTTTCTAAACAAAAATACAGGAGACGTATTTTGGTTTATAAAAAATACCTATTTGATTTTGTCGCATCATGAACAGTACATCTTACTAACGAATTTAAGTCATTTCTCCTTGGGGGTAGTTTACGAACATTCATTTGCTACAAGCATTTTATAAATCACACAATTGCTTGTCCTATGAGGAGATCGAACAGTAGCACGCCGCGCACAGTGGTAATTGGCGTGGTGATTATACTACTTGGCTATTTGTGCAGTCTGGTATGTATGTAGTAAATTCATCATATAAAAAAATCCAACTTAAAAACATATCAACCTTTTCCAAAGACTACAAAGAGTCATCTAGATTAGGTTTTATAATGAAATTACCACCATCTTACTGCCTAATTGCCACAATTTATACAATATACAAAACAACGGGACATTTTTTATATTTAGATAAATATAAACATAAATGAACATGAACCGGTATAGCGTACAATTGAGTATAAAGTTAATTCATTTGAATAAATAATAAACTTAGGTTAAGCATTAATTAGTGATGTAATATCGGAATAATGAATCGAGTGTTTAATTCGTCTAATTAAATATGACATGACGTAATGTTTATTTATAATATATAAACAAAGAGTTAGTAGTAATATGCAACGAATAAAATATATACTAAAATGTCTACACAATTCAGTATATATTTTATTTGCATATTATCTACTAATTATTAGTTAATAACAACAATTCATTGTTTCATTATGTCCAAAAAAAATTAATGTTCGTCACGTAGATTAATGAATTTTAATGGAAGCGTTTTTTATCTTTTTTTCGGCTAACAAAAAATGATCAAAATACAGTGAATGGAAATTTCGCGTAACGTCACTCCTTGCTACAATTTTTACTACGGCGTGGCGACATTACCCCCCCACTTCTGAACTTTAAGGCGCTGTATCTTTATATTTTTTATTGTTTTAATAAGGGGAAAAATACGCGTCTAATGATTTTTTATTTTCTAACTGACGGTTTTTTTTTCTTTTCATACCCAGTCAACATTCCTATTGCACCGTAATCATCCATCTTAAGCTAAAGACTTTCAACAAAATATTCTGTCGACTAAAAATCGCATCGGGAACAGATTTGCTTATATGTAACGTATCTAGCTAATGGTGTTTATTTCGATAGGGGCCGCCCTCGTTCCCCATAATGGCCTAGAAAATTACGGTAATCAACACTGATCATAATTTTCTCGACACGACAATTTTTCCAAGTTGCGTGTGGGAGGAAGTCTGTTTATTGATCTTTTAGCCTAATGATGTATAAAGGTTCACTTGATTGAGCATTATACTGTTTGTATAAATATTCAAAGGTCCTTTCATGCACTAGATTGATGGTAGATTCCTATTTTTATAGATGGTGTGGTTTGTTGAGGATACGATATTTTGAATTACATTATAGTGATGAATCTGTTGGACTATACTGGTCAGTTACATTACACAAGTGAAGTGGGTAATTGAGGGTTAAAACAAAATACTTGACGCTAAAAATAAGACAACAAAAAAATTATATACAAGCACGTAAATATCTCCAGACACGTTTCTTTTCATTAGCCATGTGGAAAAAAAGGAAAATCAAATAATCTTTGGCCGTACGTAGAAAACAATAGGAATATTCTTAAAGGCCGGTCCTCAAAGAGTGTAGGTTTCTATTCATATCACGTAGCGGTTCTGAAGTCCGGTCGCTGTAGACAGAGGCCAAGTGTACGAGTCAGTGAGCTAAGTTTGTATGGAGTGGACTCTGAAAAGTTTTGATGGGTTTTTTTTTTATAAGTTGTGTGGATGGGAACAAATTATTTATTAAAGACATCTAAGCACTGACGAATTTCATACAGGAATAAAAATTTGTTCATAATCATCGTGATTGGGTTCTTTCAAAGGTAGGTAAAGTATACCTAATATAATCACACAAATACTTTTTGCCTGTCAGACAGGTCATCTGGTTTTTGTATTCGGCTGAATCTGCTAAAAGTTTGCCCTAACATAGCCTTAGATAATGGTAAGGAAGATGAAGATACTGGTCAAAAGTAGGAGATGAGCAATGCATGCGATAACCAATCATGAAATAATTATATGATTTTTGGAACCGTCAATAACAGTAAGAACAAGAACTGCTCAAACAGTTAATTTGTGATCAACGTATAAAGACTGCGCGAGCTATCGTCCGCTTTTGCGCGTCATGTGCGCATATGCGCCCGCATACAAGAAGTGGGCATCTTGTATTTTTTTTTAAGAGTGGATACAAAGGCTATGGTGTTTCTTTATCCAGTCCGTGTACGGGCGGCCATAGAAGTCTATAATTCGCCATGCAGCCGCAGCTTTAATCAGTCCATGTGCACGAGGCCCACGAATTATAATTATCACGGCTAAAGTTAACATAAAATAAATAAAGACTATTTTAGTTCAAAAATATTAGCAATCCTATTCTATACATAGACTTTTTACATTTAAGAGGTACTTACAGCACATCAAATAGAAGAGAAAACGTTCCACATCAAGACATAATTTAATGAAACCGTAGAAAAGTTAGATAAGCTGCTGATAAAGTATAGAAGGATAATACCTATTGTGCGAATATTGAGCGAACATAATGCTGGGAAGCTTAGTAATGGCACAAAATGTAGACTAAAAGGTTGCCATGGGCTTTTTACCGTTAAATTCTAACCCGTTTTCCTTAACTGTCATCATAAATTGTAAGGGTTAATTCTGGTAAGGGTTTCTTATGGCGCTTTTCTCCGTTCAAACCGTAATTCCCATGGAGTAAAAATAATAATGAGTCTTATTGCACTTGAACCTCATATTGTTTTAGATTTCAAACGAGTTAGCAAAAAAAATATAATTATAATGAAAATGGAAGGAATATTAATCTGGAAAATACAAAAGCGAGGCAGACAAAAAAGAACCAAAAAGTTTAATAAGTTTTACATAATTAAACAATAATATTTCTAATATACTAGAAAACACTTTATTATTTTTATGTTATTAAGATTTCATATTATTTAGGTACTCAAGGTTTTTGGTAGGGCCAACTTGATATTAGAAACCTTATTTAGTTCTATAACGTAACTCACACAAATTCTAAATTAAATTTTGCGTAGAGGACGGGGTTGATTTGATAATTTATTGACTACTAGTGGTGCTCTGCGGTTTCACTCGCGTAAGCAGTTCCCGTTCCCGTTTAGACATACAAATATATTTTCGTGTATTTTGCAACATTTTGATAGTTATTCTGCTATTTGGGAAGGAGACAAATCCAACAAATTAAAGATTATAAGAATTGTTCCACCCGTTCTTGATTTATAAATAGTTTAACTAACCCAACTTTATTATATGTGTTTAGATTTTGACTGATAAATTTTTCGTTTTGCTGTCAGTTGTATTTTGTTATTCCACGGTTTATGTCAAGTTCCACAGGAACGGGATAAAAATATCTAATATATATAAAAATATATCCTATGTCCGTCTCCTGGTTCTAAGCTACAACCCCACCAAAATCCTAATTTTCAGCCAAATCGGTTCAGAGTACTATATAGGATCTACAAGCAACGACAGTACATAAATATAGCCGAAGCGAAGCCCTAAAGTTAACTCTGTAACTCAATAACGGAAAATCTTGCTTTTATCTAAAAATCTAGGATAAAACACTATGTTTTTTCTCAATATACAACGTCAACGTACGTGAAATTTAAGTAATATTCTAGTCGTTTTATGTACTGCAAATAAAAAAAAGACAAAAAATTATAATAGACGAATTATACAACTTTGCTAACTTTGGTAAAAGCGAGGAGTTTATTTCAAATTTCTCTTGTTATTCTCATGTAAGCCGATTAACTTTGATGCCATTAAAATTTTCCTTGCAAATACGTATCGTAGTTCTTTTAAAGCTTTAGATAAGGAAATATTTTATGTTTAGCTTATTATCTACTTGTATCTTTTAAAACCTTGTTGTAGTCAACAGTAGCCAGCGGGCATAAAGCCTTATTATACGACGATATTTTTCCTTGTCTATAAAATGTAAAATAGGAATACTTATCGGAGGTAGGCTTGGTCGATATAAAGGTCCCTTTACTTATCTCTCAGTAAGTAGAAAAACAAACCTACATAGATAGGTACTATAAAAATAAGAAGATTATTATGAGGTATAGTTCGGGTTCGAAAAAAAACTAGTTCAGAAATTATTTCATGGTAAATCAGAGTTGTTCAAATAATCATAGTCATATTAAAATACTAGCGGTTGCCCGCGGCTGACCCCCCGATGGTGTCGGTTATTGCGAAAAAAAAAAGTAGCCCATGTTCTTTTTTGGGATACAAGCTTGTTCGTTACTAAGTTTCATAAAAATCGATTCAGCGGTTTAACCGTAAAAGCGTAACAGACAGAAAGAAAGACAGAGTTACTTTCGCATTTATAGTATAAGTATGTATAAAAAGCTTATTTTTTAAATCCATCACTATAAATATTTTACTCATTAATAGCGTGAAGAAACTTCAAGTAACAGACATAGATGAAAACATTTTGACGCAGTTTGTCACAAAATCAATGTTGCAGTTTCGATACTGAAGGTAAAAATCCCATCGGCTGCCAAGCTCAGTGTTCGACAATCGAATTACGACCGATATTTGAAAACTGAGAGCATTTTGTTTGCTCCATCGAGTCTTCGTGAGTTTGTAGAGCGAACGAGTTTTAGGCGACAAAATGTTGTACCTTGCATAGCAACGCAAAATTCATTTATTGTAAACACTTTCTTCAGGTAAAGTCAAGGGTAAAATGTTGAAAAGTAGTTGGAACCATTTTCACTATTCTTTATTCAGTACTTACCTAATTTCTTTTTGTTTATTTTTAACAACGGGATTTCTTTGATCTTCAAATATGTAAAATACACTAACAAAAATCACAAGTAGAACTGAAACCTTCACAAAATTTAGTTTTTGCTAAGCCATTCGTATGCATCGATCCTAATATTTTGTCATTGTTGTAACTATTTGTAGTCATTGTTCGGCGTCAGACAGATTGTTTGTTAAATTCCAGACTAATGACAGTGGCAACATCCAACAGTAAGCCTTTCATCGGTCCACAAAATTGACTTTTAGACATTTATTACTGTGTTGGACAAGGGACAGTATTGGGACCATTGTTGGAATATTTGTACTATGTATGGTTTAAAGTTGTTACATTTACGATGGGATACGGTATAAACTATGTGTAATAAAATCTTATATCAAATTGTTGGCTAGGGTCCCAACGGTTTAAATTATCTTTAAACAACATTGTATGTTCATTACTGATTTTTTTTCTTCACTAAAAATAGAGGCATTATTCTAGTGGTTTTAGCTGACATGAATCTCGCCGCATATGACATATGGGGCGAGAGAGGGCAAAGGAATGTCATTATGATCACTTCAGGCCAAAAAACATGTACAAACTTTTGTATGACAATGCTGACCGACACTGTCAGAGTATTATTAAAAATCAAGAAATTTGTAATTATTTCCCAACCTTGTTTCTATATATAAAACAAAGACGGGGTTAGTTACACCATTTATAACTCAAGAACGTGTAGACCGATTTTCGTGATCTTTGATTTGTTGGATTCGTCTCCACCCCAAATAACTACAAAAACATGGAAATAGTCTTAAAAAAATTGATGACTTACGGGAACGGGGATTACTTAATTGGGTAAAACCGCGAGGCACCGCTAGTATTATCTGCACTCCAATTTATATTAGTCTTGTCGCACTTGTCATCGCTCAGTTTTGAACCACCATGATTAATAACCGCAATAATAATTCTGTAAAGTATATTATGTTTCGTTACGCCCCGCTGTGTGGAAAAGGATTCCGTACCTATTGTTTACTGGTTTGTTTGACACGCACGAGGAGTAAAACTAAACTACATTAAAGCTTAAAAAAAAATATCTATGTTTAATATATAGCAAGTTTAAGCACCATACCAAACACAGACAACACAGATTTTGAAAGTACTACTTCGTTCAAAATAAAAACAATAAGTTAGGTATTATCCAATATAAATATTTTCCCGTAAAAATATAGCCAGCTTAAATAAATTAACCTTCTTCACACTTCATGTTGTTAAGTAAACTTTTAACTATACTATCATGAAGATTTCTCAATTTTGATTTAATGCCATTTAAGTACATTTACTGAGTTCTCACCAAATTCAAACGATGGATCTTCAATCAAACGTAGGTTTATTAAAAAAGTCTTACATTGAGCTGGCTGCTATCAGAAGAAACATTCAAAAACTCCATACTATAGAGCACTCAATGAATGAAAATGAGCTTTTAATGATGGCCTGAAAGCGCTCAATCTCGGGTTATTCGCCTTGATATTTGGGTCATATAATTACGAGTAAATTGCTTTTTGTTTTGTAACAAATGAAAGACTAATAAGCTAGTGGAATGGGTATATAGTTTTGGTAGTTGGGGTGGAATTGTATTTATATTTTTCCCTTGATAGAACACACCGCTAGGGATCCCTAAAATGATTTAAACTACTACTTTTTATTTATTCAGCCTCTATTGTCTTTATAAAAATTTTGATTTGTTTAATTTAGATACAGTTACTTTTTTAAAACCTTGTACTCAGTATAATGTTTTAATGGGACCAAATAAGAAGTAGGTACAATCTTTCAAACAAAAAAGAAATTTCCAAAACCGTCCTGGCGTCTTTGACTGATTGGAGAAAATACATAAACTTTTAAAACCAGAGATTGACGTAATAAGAACCTTTTATTTTTAAAGTCAAATAAAAAATAATTAGTACAAATGAATATTTTACCTTAGTCAACTAATCAGATTTTTAAATCGATTACATGTCAAATTCATGATAATCTTACGCATAAGACTGACAGAGACTTTCCAGTGGCAGCAAACTACAGCCTCAAAATTTCAATCAGGTACCAATGTATAAATGGGTAAGTACTTCCATTTACTTATTATTCTGTGTAACCAACAAATGCTTGCAGTTGCGTGAACGAGGTTAAATATTTCATCAGCTAGTGCTGAGTACCAAAATGTGGTGAAATCAAAAATGAAAAAGGTTAATTAAACAGTCGGCTTAGTACCGACTTGTAGCTTTCATACAACTCAAAAACAAAAAAAATACCGTCCATATATATTTATTTATAACATTTTCTACATATTAAAATATAATTTTCAGATCTTTATGCAGAAAGTATAACATTTTTCCTGTACCTTAAAAAACAAACACATTTTTGCACTTCCGTATGAATAAATATATATATGTAAATTAAATCCATGTAAATAAATCTAAACATTCCCCTCAAATAACACCAAAATCGAGGCCGTTGATTTTTCACGTGGAAAGCGGCATCAGCATTGTCACCGCTTCTCATGAATTGTAAATATGAAAGTGAACCAAAGAGAATGTATGCGTTGTGCTTTGAGTACGTAATGTTGGATATACGTGCTAGAAGGATTGCGGGACTCAAGATTTAAGAGTGTTCAAAAGGAAAAACACCTTAAACAAAAGAATTACGAAATACATTGGTGGAAATGTTCGGAAAGTCATGATTGTGCGTTTGGCTACAGGTACAAGAAGTAAAGAAGATGTTTATTAGTATCATAAGGATTATATTATTATGTTGGGGATTGGATCTGGATTGATCCAGAACTAGAATTTAAAATTAAAGTCCATGTAAGTTATGGGACTTACAGTTCGACCCATCATTCACGTTTTTAAAGTATTAAAGTTTTAGTATTTATGTATAAAAAATATTGATCGAAGATTTCAGCGAATCACAGTTCTTATTTTCAGTATGAAAACTTCAGAAAGTAATCATATATGGTAGATTACTGGGTATGAAAAGACAAAATCTGTTTAGTCCTTTAGGTAGATAATAAAAAAAATATTGGACAAGTATTTTTTTCTTTTATAATATAAGAAAAAAACTAAGCAGATAAAGCGTATCAAAGATCAGAAGTGAGGGCTAATGACATCATGCTTTCACACAAAATGTATAAAATCGTGACGTGATGCGACATTTCTAATCAATGTATCATCGTAAGCTTTGGTTACGTCAAAAAAAAATACGTGTCTTAAATTTGTTATTTATCTAACTGACGAACAAGAAAAATATAATTAGACAATTACTCATTAATCGCTGATTCTATTACGTAAGTAGTAAAAATATCTAATGTCATGATAAAGATATAGCTGGTTAGTAGATGTCTAAGCCAAAAGCGTTACATAGTTGTAGCAGTCTATTTTTATTTAACTCTGAACGAGGTCGCCTCGAACTGAAGCGTAAACCTCATGAATAGGGGCTGAGGCTAAGTTAGGAACTAGTCAGACGTATCCAATATATGCACGTAAAGAGATTGCTGTCGTACCTTTTCTTTTGAAAGAAGTAAAAGGATAGTTCTTATATTCCGTTTTGTTCTTAGTATGTCGGTCTTTGACAAAAATGTTACAAGTACTCATTGGTCAGTGAAACATGAAATTAAAAAAACATTGTACTAGCTTATAAATTTTGCGGCAAACAGTACTCTGTCGTTTTTTGGGGTGCAAGCATACCTCATGCCAAATTTATTCATAATCGGGTTAGAGGTAAGGCTGTGAACGCTCAAACAACAAATAAAGCAAATATTTGCATTTAAAATGTCTGCTTATGCGACAAAGGACTGCTTAATTATTTAAAACAAAACGGTTTACTCAAGCATATTCTCGGGATCGCCCGACTAGTTTCAGACTCAATAGGAGTCCCTAATCATAAGCTGACGACACGACGGCACGACGAACTGGCAGTTCGACTTGCGACACCACCGCCGCTGCGTCAGCTCTCACTAACAGAAAAAAGTCAATTCATTGTTTGAGATTCTTCTTTATTTTCTTTTTTTTTTTTTTTAACGGCACGTGTGATATCATCCAAGATTCCTGAGATTAATGGTATATAAATAAGATATGAGGGAAAAGTTTGAATGTATTTCTGATCTAAGTTGAACGAAAATCCGTCACGTAATCATAAATATGTAGGATTATATCAATAAAACTCTATTGAGCTCAAAAAAACTTTTGACTTCAACCAATTAGATGCGAAAACTTTTGATCATACAGTTTTCAGATTTCAGATAGAAATTATACGAAGACTGAAATAGATAGAGGTCACAACAATGACAGAAAGTTAATATAATGCAACCGTAGGGAAATCAACGAACGCATCTTATTACAGAGCAAGTTAGGTAAAAGCATTGATTTCGTAAATTAAGATTTTATGAGGTGGTAAATTTCTCATTATGTCAATCTCTGAATAAGTTTCGAAAGAGCTTCAAATAGAAAAAATAACCTCAAGAAAGGACACAAACCAATTTCTTTACTTGTTTTCAAGTCGAAATACTATTGACAACAGTATAAATATAAAAACAACCTTGGGTTGAACTTTTTGACATTAACTTTTGAATTATATAAAGTGGGCTTCTAGACATTTAGGAAAATAAGTTGAATGATAAGTAGTATAAATAATAAAGAGACTCGTCTTATGAGAGTCCCAAAATTAAGCTTATCATTTAAAAAATGAATTAAAATTTTAATAGACCAATTTCATAATTATTTTTATAACTCACCCTGACTAGGTAGGGAAAGTAAAAATATATATTTAATAAATAATATTAGACACGTAGTTTTTGCTTTTTCAAAATAAGTAAAAACGAACAAGATAACGCGAATAAAATTTCAGAAGTGGGTTATTACGTCACTACCTTGCACAAAACGTACGATTTCGTGACGTCGTGTGACATTTCAATACATTGTCTTGAGATTTTGGATACGTAAAAAAATAAAAATAACGCAGCTTTTATTTTTTCTTAATCTAACGGACGGCTTTTTTTTTAAGTCTACGTCCCTATTTAACGACAAAAGATATGAATGAGAACGATTATCAATAAGGATTTTATCAAGACTACTATTACTTTATCTATTTTTTTATTATTACATAAATCTCTTTTTCACGGGCTATCCTCAGTATTGAGAATACCCGGTCCTTTGAAAGGCTTACGTGGGGACACAGGTCCAACACGCAGTGGCCTTGTTGAGAACTTTACTCTAAACTGGGATGGGGCATCTACTAGGGCCCATCCACCTCTGCTCTATGGAAGAACAGATATGAATGGTCCAAAGTTGATACAGAGCTATTGTAAATTATGAATGGAAAGTAAAAATTTAGGCTATGTGTAGGTGAATGTTAGTGGATTGGTTATTAGAACTAAATCGGAAAACTATGGCACCTGCCTTCTAACACATATTAATGCAAGTAAATTGGCAGGTGGTGACTCGCCAGCTCACCAGATGGGCCCCCAACATAACCGCCACGGTAGGCAGCAGGAGCAAACACCAGTGCGAGCGGCTGGTATCGAGCGGTGCGGCCCCGATTTCGCCATTTCTTATTATGTATATTATTACTTTACCTACTCACCTAAACAGTAGGTAATTTAATAATATTTTAAACCTATTAATACAAGTAGTAGGTAGTGTTATGATTACCTTTAATAATTCCAAAATGTCAATCAATTTTAACGTTTTATTATTCCGCTCTATCGTTCAAGTTTCATCAACTCACAAAGGTATCGTTAAAAGTTCTAAATGCCTCACTGGAGATCATCCCAAACTTTATACCTACATAACAAAAAAATATGATATCGCTAAACTTCTTCCTAAAACCATCCAAAGAACTTATAACATGTTCCATATTAAAACAACGTTGCCTTTAAAAAGTTTTAATAATTCGCAACAAGGGGAAACTTTTTTCTTTTTCTCGAGAGCCACTAGACGACAATTATGTACGTATTCCCGCTTTACAACGTTGATACGGAAATCTTTTAAAAAGAAAATTTTACCTTCCATTGGGCGTAACTTTAAAACTCCCTTGAACGTAATTTTGTGTAAAAGGGGTAGTTGCATTTTCTGTGTCGTAGTTTTCTTTCAACGAGTAAAGTATATTGTCGGATTTTTTTGACTATTTAAATTGATTAATATTGTAATGTGTTTCTTGTGTCTTAATTAATTAAAATAAAAACATATCTTTCTAGCAGTTTTTGTAACTGTAGGATCATTCAGGAAAACTGTGAAACAAAATCAATACTTTTAAAAAGTCTTTCATCATCTCTAACCAAAGTATTTTTAAAAGTTTTTTATTTGGAATGTATGTATGTTTTTTTAGGTCAAATTTTGCAAACTAAATTAGAACGTCTTCTAGACATCCGATTGAGATAAAAATTTGCATACTTATAGAAATTCGGTGACATTACAATAATGTCTTGTCTTGTCTTGTCTTGGGACAACTCACACACGGCCATCTGATCCCACACTAGGCAGAGCCTGTATTATGGCAACCAGACAACTGATAAACATACTTATATATTTCTAAATACATACATATTATAGATAAATTACAATATTGTGGTACTTTCAAGCTGGTCGGATGATGGCGCCGAAAGGTGGCCATAGGAACTCTGTAATGAAACGATGCAATCTCATCGTGTTTTGACTTGTTTGATTGAACTAGTACTATGAGCCTAGATGATTTAAATAGCTTGTGTTTATAAATACATTAAAAAAAACTTATTGAACGTTTTAAACAAACCTAAAATCCTTGTTTCTTATTATAATAAACTAGCTGTTGCCCGCAGCTCAGCCCGCATGGGTGTTGGTTATCGCGGCAAAAAGTGGCCTATGACCTTTCTTAACGTCCAAACTTAACCCATACCAAGTTTCATTAAAATCGGTTCAGCGGTTTTGCAGTGAAAGCGTAACATACAGACAGACAGACAGAGTTACTTTCGCATTTATAACATTAGTATATATTATTCTTACCTGGATAACAATAGTAAGTTAATTAAGTATTAGTTACTCCAAAGTGTACGCAATAATTGAAACATAATTTACCTGAGTTGCGAGATTTATACTTCACACATCAACGTTTATTAAATTTAAATGAATATTTATATAATAGGGATGTTTCCTAATTTTTTTTTATGTCCGCCTGTTAGATTAATTAATTTTATTGGACACGTATTTTTTATTTTTTCCTGCATACAAAAAATTATCAAAATACAGAGAACGGAAATTACGCGTGACGTCACTCCTCGCTACGATTTTTACCAAGGCGTGGCGTCATAAGCCCCCACTCCGAAACTTTAAAGCGCTGTATCTTTGTATTTTTTTATTGTTTTGATAAAAGAAAAAATACGTGTCTAATATTTTATTATTATCTAACTGACGGACTAAATAGATTTTAACTTTTCATACCCAGTCAACATCCCTATTAGTAGCAATTTAAAAGCAGCACTTTAATATAGCTTAAGTTTTTGTGTTTGTATAAATTGTTTGTGGTGTAAAAGCAGCACTTTAACAATATTTTCTTTACCTATTTGCTTATTGCAATATCCATTTAAGCAACAAGGCTACACAAATACGGTGTATGTAATGACCGGTCGTTATCGCTTTGCCTTCACATCGTTATCTACCGTGTATTCAGACTAATTGCGCAAATAAAAAGCATACGTCCTGTAGTTTAATTAATATTTTCTTTATTTGCTTAAAATTATTATCTATATTTATTTATTACGACTCCCGCTCTCTTGAATTAAAATACTGTATTGCGGGGAATTTCCCAAACATTCAATTTACGTACACAAAACCCAGATTTGGAACAAGCAATTGTGGATCACACAAATGCTTGTTTATTATTTATTATTTATAGTTTATTTATATTTCGACATTTTTATCACTTATTTATTTAATTTTATGCCATATTTCGATATCATATATACGAGGCCCAATTAGACTATACAATCAATAAAAATAATATTGATTGCGATTTCAATCTCAAAAGCAGGAGACTTTGTATATCCCACAAATAATTCATTTGAAATGAGTACCTAATTAATAAGCTTAATAATAGAAAATTTGTTTCCTTATTATCAAAAATAATAAAGATTTATAGCAGTGTGTTCTATTTTATATATAATTTCATATGCCTCCAGGTAGGTATATGAGACGATGTGCAGCTATATAATCCCGAAAGAGCACGAATGTACTTTTTATTCTTTGTCCTCTAAAATAAAATACGTGCCTATTGCCTACTACATACTTTTGAAGTAGTCGATTCGCACACTAATAAATTAACTTCGTGCGAATCGCTTACAGAAATAATAATATCATAAAAAAAAAAATACGTTTGGCACATTTCGTGCGAGTTCAATTCGAGCGAATCTCAATATCCAATAATCCATTTATATATTAATAAAATACTCGTTATTTTATTATAAACATTATGAAGGTACCTATAATATACAAGGTCCTGTTACGTAGTCTAGTGTAGAACAAATTTCCGTTAGAGCAAGTAAACTATCGATACATAGAGTTGGCAAACGTAATTTAGGTAGGCTATGACGCCCACCTGTCAAGGTCTGATGAAGATGTCAGATTGAACACGGCCTAATAGATGATAAGGTTAAGATTGTTAACTGTTAAACGAGGCAAATTAAACCGTACATTAATGTAATAAAACTGTTTTTTGAATAACTGTACTTACTCGCTTAAAATATTTGAGCTTAATTTCAAAACCCGATGGACACTTATGTGGGTCCCCGTTTCATATAGTCTATCGGTTTTAAAAATTATCCTACCGTAATGTAATCTATTATGTAATTATATAAAAGATCTTAGAATGCGCCTTATTTTATTTTATGAGACCTAAGTTGACATTGTTTGTTTGACTTCCAATTCTCATGATCATATGAAGAATTATATTTTGAGGATTTTAATCCTTGTTTTGCGAGGGGTTTCACAACACACAACATTCAAATTACTTGTTTAAAAACACCTGGACTTGGAACAAGCATTTGTGGATGTCGTAATTAATGTTTGTTTTATGGGGGATCGAACCGGCACGCCGCGTAGTGATAGTTAGCGTGGTGCCCTATACCACTCGGCTATCCGTGCAGTCAATTCATTTAAAATAATAAGTATAGTGTACTACCAGACGAACGGAATACCAATATAATTATACGTATTCTTAAAACAGACTTAAATAAATGTGGCCAACATCACATACATTGCTCTGAACACAAAGTACGTAGCTGTTTGTCTGATTCCATAAAGCAAAGCACTTGTTTTATGGAATCAGACACAACGATACCACAAACACCCAGACCCTAACCAATGTAGAAAAGTGGTTTTCTAAATTGACCCGTCCGGGGATCGAACCCGGGACCTCAGAGCCGACACCTTGAAAACCGTGTACGCTACTCGACCACGAAAGTCATCGATGATCGGCTTGTTGTTCCATTTCAAGCCACGCGGAGATGAATATGCATACATTTCCATGTTTTCCTTTAATAGATTCAAAGTGCTCCTTGAATCTATTACTTATCTTATTTCATTAGATAGGTTGAGATTGCTGTCTCACCCTGTCTAATCAAATAAGAGCCGGAGATAAATTTTATTGATTTTAATTTACAACAAAACATTTTGAGCCTATTTGGAGATTCTAAACATTTCTTATGCATTCCTTATAATATTTATTACACATGCGATTACTGGTTACCTAGTATCAGAGAATTATCTCTGTAACTTTCTGTATTGGTAAAAGGCCTGGTTCGAGTCCCGTCTAATTTTTAAATTTTCCTTTCTACTATTTGTTTTTAATTTGTAATGCATTTAAGAGGAATAAAGAAACTATTGTTATAAAATAAGAACAGACGAGTGAAGAAAGTTCTTGTTTTTATTCTTGAAAACTTAAATAATTCCTACGCATAATATTTTAATTCTTTGACAGCAAATACATACAAATGTAAACAAAAAATGTCGCTTATGCATGCAACATGGAACGAGGTGACGATTTCCCATGGGAACCCCTGCCGTGGAATCCTAGATACCTTTGTCAACGATATAACAATAACGGAAAATTGTTTTGTTACAAAAACCTTCACGATTGAATGTTTTCTCTAATCCACAAGAGAAAAACTTGGCAAATACCGACGTGACCTTTTCAATGTAATGTAAATTTCGGACTCCAAAAACTTGCTGAAGAAATATTGTGGGGAAACCTTAACTTTCTGATAGGTTTCATGATCGATGCTTTTTCTTTTTTTGTTGAGGAATAGGATTATTCCAAAATACACAATCGCCGCTCTAAGACTTGTGTTATTGTATCAAAAAATTTGGTTTTATAGTTTCAGATGGGTTTGTAAAAATATAGGTTTACCAAAATCACAAGTCTTCTTTTATTGCTAAATTCCAAAGCACTTCCAAAGATTTTGTTTAACATGCCAAAAGACATTCCATTTCAATGCTACACGTGTTCAGTACATACTAATTTGAAGCAATTTTGCTACGTCGGAAGCCCTAATGGCAGATTTCACATCCAAATTACATGAAATTTGGCACAAAAAGCGCTAAACTTACACCAAAAATTACCGAACCCATTCAAATAAGACTACAATAGCATGCCTAAGTTAAAACCAATTTCGCTGAGTTATACGAATGTATTCGGCAACCAGACGGGGTTGGCCATTAACATATTAATAAAGGCTGAGAATACAGACAAAAACAATATCTTGAAAGGTCACGACACATCTCTATAAAATATGATTTATTACTCTGACATTCGGGAGATTTTGGAAGATCGGGCAATGTTCCAATGTGAACCACGCTCGTGAAGGTTAGATACTGCTGAAACTGGGGACCTCATGTTTTACGATTTGTTTTATATACACACACACCTACATTAGAATTGTTATAAAAATGAAGTATATGCTATAGCATTCATTCCTCTGCAGGATCAGTAAAAGGCAAAACCATTCACAAGTTTTTGAAAAATGGAAACCAAAATACTTCCGTCCGAAATCAAATCGTTATATTCCTTAATTCCAAATTCCAACACAATATACAATAGTGCTTAGATATTCAAAATTTAACTTCCATCCACCCTATTCAGTTTCTGAAGGCCACATCCCTAGATTTGGCAACAGTATCTTCTAGACTTCATCAGACATCAGGGCGCCGGCCGTGGGCGGGAAACCATATATCACAAATACTATTATATTAACTTTGCTACATTATAATGACGCAATGTCAATGACCTTGAACGGAGGAAACAGTACGAGCCAAATAAATGTTTTTCGTTTAGTCATAGCTTTTTGTCTGGCTTGAATAGTTATTCAATTTGTTGGTCCTCAGATTTCTCGGCCAATTGCCAGGGTTCTGAACAAACAGCTCAATTACAAAGATAATGCTGCTTATCTAAGTTCTATTTATTTATCTTATTGGGAACTAGGGTTTTATTCATCCATATCCATGTCCATACTTCAATATTAACATTATAAATGCGAAACTAACTCTTTCTGTTAGTTACGCTTTCATGGCTAAACCACTGAACCTATTTTGATAAAACTTTGTATGAGAAAGGACATAGGTTATTTTCGGACGTGATAACCGACACCCACGCGGGCGGTGCCGCGGGCAACCAAAAGGTATTTCCATTCTCTGTTTCTGAATATTTATTTATTTGTTTAATGCTGTATAATATGTTATATACAATGAAAGAGAAACAAATGCCTGAGGCATTCTCTATCAGTCAATCATGAGGTGGTGCAGCGTTAGGAAGAAGTAGATGCATCATACAAAATGAATACAGAATAACCTAATTTTGTTGAATTCACATTTCAGAATATTGCAAGCAACACAGTTTTATATTTATAGGGTATACTGCAAAAATCATACCCAAAAATGTCTCAAAAAAAATCGAAGTAGACAGAAAAATGTACGGCAAAAAAATGCCAGTATAATAATAAATAATGATTTAAGGCCTTTAATATCAAGTTTTTTTTTTTGGTTATATACTATTAAGATTAGTTTGTTCCTCCGTACTAAATTTTATTAAACAAAAAAAATTCTGCATGGATAGCCGAGTGGTATAATTCACCATACCAATTACCACTGTGCTCGACGTGCTGCGGGTTCGATCCCAGCATGGGACAAACTTATATTGTGTGATCTACAAATTCTTGTTCTAAGTCTGTGTGTTCTTTATGTGTATGATTTGAATGTTTGTGAAACTTCCCGCGACACAAGGATTAAATTCGCCAGTGCGGGAGTCGTTTTTTTTTATTTATAAATAATAAAGTAATTATATATATATATTTTTTTTCATTTTGCCTCCTTCTTAAACGGTATGTTCACGGTGCGCGATATCGCAGATATCTTCGCACGGGCGACGACCACAGACCGCGCACCGTGTCTTGCCCACGGTACGCCCTGCTGAGGCTTGAAAATAATCAAACCGATTTTTTTTTCGACATAGTTTGTACTTCCAGTCGCAGTGGGTTACGACGGACGGGTGCAGACGCCTCTACGCTATCATGGACGAGCCCCTTCCCACGGTGCATGGTGTAAAGCGGGCTTTAGATTGACCACTCTGAGATTTCAATACAGAACATTTATAGATAGCCGACGACATTCAAGTTGTAAAACAATAAGTTATCCAAGTTTTGTTTGGCCTCCCACTACTTCCCATAAGTGCTACGAAGCATTCATATTTCTACTTCTGTTACTTTTGTTAAGTAGTTTTTCTTACCCTTATTTTCCATTGGAGTGCCCTTTCAAGACGCCTATAAGTTTTTGTTCGGGAAAGATTATTTATGTGTTGTTTTGGGCGATTGTGAAGGAAAAAATAGATTATTTTACGTACTTTACGAGTTCTAGATCCGCCATAACTTATGATGAAAGGTCATTGCTTCTTTGGATGATTTTATCTTTTTCTTGCTTTTAAGAGAGAATCCAAACTCTAAACGAAAACGTTAAAACATTAAATTTATCTATTTTAAATCAGGCTCTTGCAAAAGTAGTAGGATCTATCATTTAACGATTTCATGAAAAAACAAGGTTCTCAATTTTTCAAAATCTTTGTTTTTTATTCTTTCTGTGTTTCCTGATTACTCTAAGAATTAAGACTTTTGTTGGACATTATATACTTTATAAAAATTAAAATGTACCTTTTGACCAATAAAAAAAAAAAAAAAAAAAAAAGAAGCGTGGAAGAATGAGACATTTTGAAAATCCTTTAATGTTTGAAAAGTTATACTTCCCAGGTGGACCCATGGTCAACAGGTTTCTTTCCAGTGAAATCGAGAGCAATGTTCAATTATTATAGGCACGTATTACCTATATAATTTTAATTTAAAATGATTATCCCTTAATTTGAAGTCGGTTTTTTACATATACGTGTAGTTAATTATAAAAAAATATCGCTAAAGGTATCTTACTTTCCTGTTTTCATAACAATACCATAAAAACAGGCAATAACTACTTTCTTTATTATAACACAATAGCGAAATAATCTGCCGACTTGTAGAAATAATTCGATATAATAACAAGCCATCACATTTTTCTTTTCATGATATTATCAGGGTATTTTTATCTCATCCCTTCTTTACAAAATAACTACAAGGAAAATGTGTCTGTACGATAATAAGCACAATTGTTACGGAATCACGAACGGGATCGCGAAGCGGCAGATGTCTTAAGTTTTGTTTTGTTTTAACCACAGATAAGTAAACTAATGGAATTACAAAATGCAGCTAATAAATCAATATTTTTAAATTAAAAAAATTAAAATTTATTTTTTATTTTATTTATACAATTATCAGTGTTTGTAAATTGCTAATTTGTTATTAAAAATTATATTTTTAATTTAATTACATGTCATTAACGATTTTCACCACAGAATAATTGTGCTGAGAATAAAACTACAAAGAAATTTTCAGAATTGACTATGTCTATATAATTTAACTAATGTCAATAGCTATTCAACTTACATCTAAGTATTCATGCACTAAATAAATACTTATATTCTCTTGTAAGTGCCTCTAAATAGATAAAACCCAATTCTGAAAATTCATCTTTGATTTTAGCTTTTCGCTGAACCTAAGTATATTGAACTTACAGACAGCAAAGAATCAAAGCATATTCTTATATAATGTAGACCCTTTTCTATTAGCTCGTGGTTTAAAATAGACGCAAATTGACATTAAATAAACGCAAATAAACTGTTGTTATTATTATAAGATTTTTATTATAAATATATAAGACTAGCTGTCCCCCGCGACTTTGTTCGCGTGTTTTAGTTTCAACGGTTTTTCATTTTTGCAACATTTTTCATTTATGCTCCGCTCCTATTGGTCGTAGCGTGATGTTATATAGCCTATAGCCTTCCTGAATAAATGGACTATCTAATACAAAAAGAATTTTTCAATTCGAACCAGTAGTTCCTGAGATTAGCGCGTTCAAACAAACAAACTAACAAACAAACAAACAAACAAACTCTTCAGCTTTATAATATTAAGTATAGATAAAATAAGATTATAAGATTTAATCATAAAATTACCTAAAATGCCAAAATAATTTGATTAAGTTCAATCACCTTACATTATACTTTAATGTACATCAAATAAATTACTGCCTTTCTATATTTAAAGTACGCAGAAATATTTATTTATTAATCATATAGTTTGATAAAAAGAAATACGTTCTCAGAATTTATAATTAGGAAAATGTAAATAAAATTATTTATTTTATGTATACCACTTTAAAATTCTCCATCAATATTCATTCTTATATTCCAAACGCTTCAGTTGTTTGAAATTCCACTTATCTCTACACTATTTCATTTCTGTCTAAAAGTAATAGCACGCGAACACCTATGCCCAGATTCCTGTGCTAGCCCAAATTCCGTCTAATTGGTGGTTTTCTGGATTAATATACGCAGTCTGCAGCATTTAGGAGGGTGTATATCTACTTCACCACAAATTATCATTCCATTAGCTCCATGCTCTGTGGCACAGAGTTTCGAAGCTACGTGTGGGCGAAATTATATTAAAACGGAAATTTTAAGACTAATGAACAGTTTCGCAATTTGGATTATATTAAGTAAAACTTAGTTTGGGTTTTAAATGATTTATGAGAATTGGAAGATTAATTAAATTGTATTGTAGTTAAATCGAATCTGTCAATCAATTTAGATTAAAGTTATTTAAATAAACTTTCTAAAACAACTGCTAATTTTAATATACTATTTGCATTGTGGACGCGTGGACGCATATCTGTAACAAATATTGTTCCTACATTTGATTGAATATCGTATAAAATCTTATTTTTAAAAGGGTAGGTAACCTATGGAGTATCTTGCCGGTTCTTCTCCATAGGAAGAACATTTTGGAACCGCGCAACTTTAGTCATTTAGATTTGTTACTTCAACGTTTCTTAAGCGCCTTTTTGAGGTTTATGAAAAATAAAAACTCTTAAATTTTGATTTTATTCTAAAATCTAAGAAAATAACCATCTCAAAAGTTATCGCGTCTGATAATCTTTAGTTGATTAAAATTTGACTTTAATTGAATTAAATCAAATTTTATCTTGATTAACACAATTTAAATTTAGTTATAATTTTTGACGTCAATTAAAATTATTTCTACATGAAAAACATAATAAATGTATAACATTTTTCTACTAAATGCGAGTTTAGCTCCATTCATTGGTATTCTCACGAAAACTGCGCATGCAAGGTTAAACGAGTTAGAGAAACGTAATTAGTGTGTTTGTACATCAGGGTACAATTGAGTTAATTATAATAATTAAAAAAGGTTGAATAAATGTTCGTACGCAATTAGCGTACAGTAAAAAGTTCTTGTGTAAAGACGTAATCTATTTAGGGTCTAGATTTATGTGCGTATCGTAAATCTAGGTAACAAAGAAATTCTTGATCTTCTAAAATAGATAGACATTTTTTTTCGAGTTTACTAGCAATCTCTCGAATTCATATTGCTAGCAATCATGTTAATCCCTCCAAATAAGCTAAATATGCTTGAGACTGGAGTGGGTTCACGTCAATAGTACAATGTTGGAACCTGCGACCTCTCGATCACAAGGCCGTCAACTCTAACCATTAGGCCTTTGCCGCTTGATTTAGATCACATGTGTTTTTTAATTGAATTACCAAAGGCTTCACACATAAAATTTTAAGAAAAAAAATATATTTGCTTAGGTTTTAGGTCACGGCGTGAATGTCATAGTTGGGTCATTAATCAAATTTGAAAGCACATAGTTGCAGGTTTTAGTAAATCCAGGCTAGTGCCCACGTTTTACAAATTTGAAACTTATGTCGTTATTCTTAGGTACCATCGAGTGATGTTGAAGGAATGTCGTGGGGAAACTGATATTTAATAATCTCTTAACGGGAACTCCGCTCACCTTAAATAAGAGTAGTAATCATTCTGTGCTCGTTCCTTGTGTGTATGAGAAAAAGTGTTTGCTGTGAAGACTGATAGGTACTTATTGCTGATGTCTATAAACATTTATCTACCTAATGTTGACTAATTAATCAATACCGCGCTTTAAAGAAATAAAAATGATCTAAAAATAAAATATTATCTTGCGACAAATCACACACGGTCATCTACTCTTTTATCCCAAACTAGGCAGAGCCTGTATTTTGGCTACCAGACAACAGACTGATAAACATACTTATATATTTCTAAATATATACATATTGTAGAAAAATTACACCCAAACACAGAACAAATAATCATGCGCATCACACAATTTTTTGTCATGGTGGGAATCGAACCCACGACCTCTGGCTTTGCAGTCAGGGTCACTCACCACTAAACCAACTGGCCAGTTAAAAATAGAAATGTTTTTCTTTCATTGTCAGATTTGCGTAAAAATATTTTATTGTTTATACAAAATCGGTTTTACGTTTAGCAGATGTAAAAGGTTTAGCATCTTTTTACTGCAACCTATCAAACCTTCATTGAAGGATTTATAACTCAGAATAAAATATGTGCACTCAAAATGAATGGTGTTTACAATTCACATGTAAATATCATATTTTATGCTGTTATCGGACCCAATTATTCAACATGACTCTGTAATTTATGTCTGTCAAATATCAACTTAATATCTATACATAATAATAATAATATAATATAATATCTTGGAACATCTCACACACGGTCATCTGATCCCAAACTAGGCAGAGCCTGTGCTATGGCAACCAGACAACTGATAAACATACTTATATATTTCTAAATACATACATATTATAGATAAATTACACCCAGACACAGAACAAATGATCGTGCTCATCACACAAAGATTCGTCCTGGGTGGGAATCGAACCCATAACCTCCGGTTTAGCAGTCAGTGTCACTAACCACTAGACCAACAGGCCCGTCAAAACGTTTTTAAACAAAATTCGTCGCCGCTTCTGTACGTCTGACTAAACGCAAAAAAATAAGAAACTGTGTAACGTATTCTTCTTCCAACACGGTAACGATAAAAGATTCACTATGATAAGAAATACACCGTAATAAGTTGTTTTTTTTGTTTTATTACAAACTGCATTAATAATCGGATTTTAAGAAAACCATTTTTGGATGTCAGTAAACAGCGCACATTTTTAAAATCGAAATCATTGTTAAAAAAAATCAACCTTAGAATAATAAATACATGAACTGTTGGCACTAGTATGAACATGAACATGTTAAATCGTAAAATTAGTATCAAAACAGAGCTCACCGTTTTTTTAAACTATCTCGAAACTCGGAACCGTCGATATTTCCGCATAAACGTCTGCCATCGCACGGAAAATCACATAACTCAGTAAACGAGCGTAGTACATTTAGTTTAAAATTTGCTTACGTTTAGCATAAGGCTACTAGCGATGCCAACGCTCTATGCTTGTCTATGATTACTTTAAAGATTCAACACAATCAACATGACATAGATTGCGCTGAACCAAAAGTAAGTAGCTTAAGCACTTGTGTTATGGAATCAGAGACTATGAAGATACCAATAAACACAATCCGAGACAATGTAGAAAAGAGTTTTTTTTTACATTGACTCGTCCGGGGATCGAACCCAGGCGACAACTCGAATACCAGTGTGCTCGCCACTCGACGGCTGAGGTCATCTAAAAATATATTTCATACTTGACGTGAGACGTAACGTACTTCTGTAGGCGTGTATTTGAATAAAAATAAGTTACTGATCCTATAACTAAAATGGCCAAATCTAAGATTCAATTTACACATTCAAATACTTTGTTATACAATGAAAATACCTTTCTACACCCTTACAAAGATCACACTCGCAAGGGTTAAAGATTAATCAAACTTGTGTAAGTTAGACATAGCTTCGAGCCCTTTAGATTTATAACATTCCTGTTTATTGGGACCTCGAAGAAAAATTATAGATATTGGCTGAAACCTATTCTTTGTTCGCAGAGAAATATATTTTATACTATTCGTGGATGTTACGGTCTAGTGGACAGCTTGGTTATTTATGCGACCACGAAGTTATAAGTTGTACGTAATAGGGGTAGAATACTATGGACTGTTAGTTTAACTACTAGGTTTTTGACGTAAAACCCAATTGTGACCTAGAAATCAAAGACCCTACAATACATTTGCGATTTTACCTATTTGGTAATTTTGAGAATTCTGCTTTTCTGAGAATAACGACGACAGATTTTTACTTAAAATTTCTGTTACTGGTTTTGCTCTTTTTCTCTTTTAATCTACAAAAATCTCGTGGCATAGTGTTTGTTATCGAACTGCTCCGAAACGGCTTGACCGATTTTTATGTTTTTTTTGTGTATATTCGGTAGGTCTGAGAATAGGCAATTTTTTATAACCCTAGGTGATAAAGGTGGCCCTGTCTAGATTTTATTTTGTAGACAAATTTATGTGGCATAACGACGTTTGCTGAGTCAGTTAGTTATAATATAAGTGCTCGTCATTTTTATTTGTTTGTAAAATAACAAAAGACAGTGTTGTGTTTTTAAATGTGCTAAGATCATCAAATAATGGATTGCCATTACTTTAATATTGTTCGCAACTTCGTACAACTTGAAATTGTGTCAACCTTTGTTTAAATTAAATTAAATGAAGCCATATTTTAGAACAAAGCACAATAAATAACATGCCTACTGCCATCGTACAAAATTGCCGATGTAGAGGCACTATCTGAAATCCAAATATTTTACGATGCCGATCGGTAAATTGGTCTTCCGATAAAATTGGAATTATGAAGCGAATCTTTATGACGACTTAGATTTACGAGGCTCTGTCTTTGCTGTACAGTTTCAATAACTGATATGGAAGTATTGAAATGAGGGAGTTTTATTATCGATATTTATAGAGTCGGGTAAAATGATGTAGATGTCAAAGACTATCGATTGGAATTTGGAATTGATTTATGCAATGTTGAAAAGTGTTGGGTAAATTGTCATAATTCTTTTGTTTGTCATTTGTTTTTGATAACATCATTTGTATATTTGATTTGGATACATACATGAAATGTATTTTTTATAAATTATTTAATCAAAATTAAATTTAAGTAAATAATAAAAATATGGTTTACAAATATTCATAAAATAATTTTAATTGCCTGATAACGAGACGCGCACATATCTGAAACAGCCATTCAACGAACGCACTTTTTACGAATTTCATTCAAATGGCACATTAATAGTAATTTTATTACTAAAAAGGTTATAATAAAAATATTTTCAATAATAATAAACAATACAATAACAATATAACTCGTATTTTATTAAATGTTTGATGTGTTTTATATAAACGTAAGTAGTAGTAATTTTATCAATGAAAACCAAGTTTATAATAAAAATGACAATATTTTTATGACTATAATAAGTGAGGTGTTATAATAAACGACCGCTTTAATTAGGAAACTACGAACTGTTAGGCATAAGAGTAAACCTGAAAATGATTTATATATCTATACTTACTAATATTATAAAGCTGAAGAGTTTGTTTGTTTGTTTGAACGCGCTAATCTCAGGAACTACTGGTTCGAATTGAAATATTTTTTTTGTATTGGATAGTCCGTTTATTGAGGAAGGCTATTGGCTATATAACATCACGATACGACCAATAGGAGCGGAGCATAAATGAATAATGTTGCAAAAATGAAAAACCGTTGGAACTAAAACACGCGAACAAAGTCGCGGGGACAGCCTGCTAGTATAGTATATAAATCAAACTGACAAAAAAAACGTACCCACTATCACCGAAACGTGTGATATCTTGAATAAAGCCGCTTCGGTTAAGATAACCAGCCCATTAACCATAGGGACAGCGTTTAATTTATATTGTTTAGAAGTGCCGACCTTAGGATGCGTCCAGATTTGACGTATGAGGCGCTTGCAAGTCGCGCGCCAGCTGACTCCGCGCAATTGATGTCACTCACTCACTGCTCGTTCATTTGTTATTTTATATTACTGGATAAAATCACCTGAAGGTCCGTTTGCACAGCGGCGAGCAGCGCAATGTTTTGACGCTATAAAAAAAGACGTTTGAATCGTTAAAATAAGGTTGATTTTAACATTTAGCCATTCTAACTTTAAAAGAAATGAAATGTAAAAATCAACCTTATTTCAATGACCCAAAATTCCTTTTTAAACGCGATAAAAAATTACTCTGCTCTTCGGTCCTGACTGTGTGAACGGATCCTGAGTGCATCTCCTTTCCTTTTAGTAGCGACTTGACGGTACATATTTGTAATCTAACGTAATACGCGGCGTTGGAACTGTCTTACCAGGATCCAAATCTACTACTATATAGCTCTACTACTATATTCGCTAGCCTTGTGCGAGGCGTATTTATAGTCTCGCCAACTTAGCCCGGAAGCAGTGATCCGTTCCTCGAAATAAAATCGTATGCAAGTTTTCGCCAGATCTGGACGCTCCCTAAGACGCCGCAGGGCCGAACATTAAATAACAAGGTCTACGTATGTATGGTATACGCTCTCAAGTGCTGGTTTCTTCTAAGTAATTAAGTTCGCGACTCGTGTTAAGGGGATGTTTTTTTATTGTGATTAAATAATGACTATTGTAAATTAGTGAAAACTATCGATTGTGAGCTATTAGTTGGCACCTAATACCACCACTTTCATCTAAATATTAAAAAAGAACTTGAATTATCCATTTTAAGTCGGTCAATGAAGTGGATATTTAGTGAAACTTAAACATTATTTTTAAATTATTCCAGACGCCTACTATTCAACAAATTCTTTCTTTTTATTCATGCTAGATAAAATTTTGATAAATTGAATTTACTATATATAATAAAAGAAAATGATTTTTCTTTGTGTAGTTGCGTAAAATTTGTAACCATTTTGTAATAAATATCTCTCAATTATCATACATAATTTATTTCATTTATACGGTATTTTAGAAAGGCATAATGTAACCGAATTATTTTTTTCCTTCCCTATTGTCATTGATCTATTATCGCTGATCGTTAAATTATTCCATTACATTTAACTCCTTGCGGTTTTATGATCGCTTTCAAATAACTCAGTGTGTTACGGAAAGGATAAGCCCCAAAAATGCAGCCAAGAGTAAATTAAATAAATGAGGAGTGAATAAAACGAATGAAAATCGAATGAATTGTATCAACTATGAAGGGAATGGTTTTAAGAGTAAAATTTATGACTGAAATAAAAATAGAAAAAAGTACATAAATAAATGTTTCAGAATTAATTTAAAGTGAATTTCAAAAATAAATGAAAAAGAAAAAATAAAAACCATTTGTGCCAAGTGTGTGGAATGAGAATGAACAAGAGAGAATGAAAGCCAAATTAAATTGATAATAATGAATGCAATTACACATTAGTTTTAGCACCACAATTCATAATAATTCTGTGGATACCTACCTACCTGGGGCCATTCACGTCTGTTCTTCCATAGAGTACGGTTGAATCGTCCCTGGTAGATGACTAATCCCATATTGGAGTAAAGTTCTTAACAAGGCCGCTGTGTGTTGGACCTGTGTCCCCACGTAAGCCTTTCAAAGGACCAGGTATTCTAGTTACTGAGGATAACCCGTGAAAAATAAGAAATGCAATTAATGAAGAGTTTTTTTCTTATAAACCTCAAAAAGGCGCTTCAGAAACGTTAAAGTTACATAATTAAATGACTCTAGGTGCGCGGTTCCAATGTGTCCTATGGAGAAGAACCGGCTAGAAACTCCATAGGTTACTTTATTATGACAATACATCAACGAAAGAACATCGCCTTAACAGCCTTGCCTAATTGTGTGGCTTTCTTAAGTCGGTCGCGACTGAGACTACGAACTCGGAAGGTGATGCTCCTTGATCACGTACACCTGACGGTATAATGTACCTGAAGACACTAAAGGACCAGTGCATTGTCTCCACTTATAATAATCGCATTTGTTTACGAAAGTTTAGAAAGTTTCGGGTCGGGCTTAAATGAGTTTGGCAAAGGACCGGGCCAAATTCGGCACTACAAAAAGAACGACTCGACAAGGGCTGTAAATAATGATGCACCTTCTATATTAAACTCAGGTGGATAAAATTAATGAATATCATGATGAAAAATTAATAAATGTGGGCTACATTACATACATTGCTCTGAACCCAAAGTAAGTAGCTAAATGCACTTGTGTTATGGAATCAGAGACAACGAAGGTACAACAAACACCCAGACCCGAGACAATGTAGAAAACTGGATTTCTACGTTGACACGTCCGGGGATCAAACCCGGGACCTCAGAACTAAGCTAAGCAGACACTTTGAAAACCGGTGTGTACGCCACTCGACCACGGAGTACATCATAATTATTGAATGCTAACTTTTTATACGACTGCCTACAAAAAAATTGTAATCTTTTTAGCATTCATGTTTTACTTTAGTTTATTATAATAACAATAGTTGTATTTGAGTCTCTTTATCTATACTAATATTATAAAGCTGAAGAGTTTGTTTGTTTGTTTGAACGCGCTAATCTCAGGAACTACTGGTTCGAATTGAAAAATTATTTTTATATTGGATAGTCCGTTTATTGAGGAAGGCTATAGTCTATATAACATCACACTACGACCAATAGGAGCGGAGCATAAATGAAAAATGTTGCAAAAATGAAAAACCGTTAAAACTAAAACACGCGAACACAGTCGCGGGGGATAGCTAGTTGCACAATAAATTCTAAGTATATCGTCAGAATCCTTACATCAGCCTGAATGACACTCACTGGCTTCAAAAGGAGGAGCTTCTCAATCCGAGGTTGTTTTTTATTCTTTTTGTATATTTTTTACGCGACCATTTGCCATTACTTCATATCGTTTATATTTGACACGTATATCGTACTTAATACTAGTTAGTTATTGAGCAAAGTTTTGTTTGTATATACGTTAAGGGTTGACACTAAACCGGCTTATCCTTCTAATTTAAACAATCCTGCTCAAACTTGGCCTAAAATCTCAAGGGACACATAACACCAGTAAGTGATACGTCATATTAGAATATAGTATCGATTAAACCTACTAATAGCGAGATTATTTACCCTGGTAACTATTCTAAACTAGCTGTCCCCCGCAATTAATGACTAACTTATTTTGAGCAGACTTTTTGTAAACTAACATCTCTACAAGATGTACTCTTCACCACTTTTTGATAGATATAAATTTTCTTAACAGCTTAGCTGTTTCCCGCGGCTCCGCCCGCGTGGATGTCGGTTTTCGCAGCAAAAAGTAGCCTATGTCCTTTCACAGGCTCTAGACTATCTTTGTACTAAATTTAATTTAAATCGTTTCAGTATTTTTGACGTGAAAGCGCGACAGACAGACAGACATACAGACAGACAGACAGACGGACAACAAAGTGATCCTATAAGGGTTCCGTTTTTACCTTTTGAGGTACGGAACCCTAAAAAACAAATCTCCGCTAATATAGCTCAAAATAATTAATTTCATTCGAAGTTATAGTGGTTTTTAAGTTGGTGAAAATATGGGGGAGCTAAAGAATAATTTATTCACAAAGTGGGCAGTAGACAAAATAAGTTTGGGAACCCCTGCATTAAACGAATATACTTTATTTTGTACCTACTGTTCATATGAAAGTGATATCTGTTAAATTTAGCCATAGCAGAAGAAATAGGGACAGATAGCTTTATTTATTTATTTAATAAGTATTTTACAATAAGCCTTATGTAGGTACCAACACAATGCCCCACAAATCCGTTTACACAGTTTTTGTTTGGGTGTAAAGACAACGATGACAATACCACGGTAATTATTCTAATGACTTAAGTAACTAAACTTAGATGGGTATGTTTAAAGCTACATATTGATTAATAAATGTTGTTTTAATAATTTAGAAAATATCTTTTTGTCGTTTATATTTTTATATCTGGAGGCAAACTGTTAATGAGGCGTATATTCTGATTCTAACACCCAAACGCTCCTAACTAAATTCATTTCCTGTTCCTAAATAGCCTTAGAATTCCTCGCTCCTGATCTCTTAGCATAAAATACGATTCACATTCAGCGTTTCCATTTTAAAAGAAGCCATTTAATTCAATTGTCGGCTAAGTGTATTGAGGACTGCTATTAATAATTCATGCGATGCCGGCGAAGGGATTCCACATTTAAAAGCCAGCCTGGATAAACTTTATCTTTCGTTCTTTCCAGTTACACCATCAATTAAGATAGTGGATGAGGTATTTTTACCAGCCAGTAACTGTCCCAGCCAGTAAGTGTCATGGTGGTCTAATGTTCAATGAACGGATTTGTGTGCACAAGGTTGCAGGTTCGAACCCATTACAGGCAAGTACTAATGCGTTGTTCTCAAACATTTGTATACTTTCTTAATTATTCAATTTATGTACTTTCTTAATTATTCTAAGACATTATTGACAATCGGTGAAGGAAAACATCGTGACGAAACCTGGATTCCAAAAAAATTGGTTTCTGAAATCGCTAACTCGCAATGAGGAAGCGTGGTGATCAATGCTCATTTCTTATTTATATGCGAAGAGGCTTGTGCCCAGCAGTGGGACGTTTATAGGCTGGTATTATAACTGTCCCAGTTAAGCCAACCATGCGCCGCCCATCGTCAAAACTGCGTCAAATAAATAAAATATAATTATTTTTTTGTATCTTTTCGAAACTGAGCATTTTGGGGTGCGTTCAACGCTAAATATTGACAGAACAGTTCTGCAAGATAAAAGCTTGTTTTAAAACAAAGAAGGATCGAGGATTAATCACAACGGTTTCTCGTAGCGTATCGATGAAACAGATTACATCCAGGTTGCATCCAGTTTGTCAGTGATGTCTTAGAGTAAATAAGAAATTACATGTAATTTTAAGAGAAGAGTTATATTGTGACTTGATTGTTTTCGAACCAAAAATCTAATGAGGGAGTTATCAGAGTAGGTATAAATAGTCGGTAGTGATTGAAATTTTCAATTTAGTTGCAATGTTGACACAACGTCGAAATAGATGGATTAAAATCAGGTACGTGTCGTTTGCGTGGGATTTGATCACGGGAATAGATTTATGACTAGTGATTTGTATTCGTTTTGAAACTGTAAATTTTAAAACAAGCTTTGTACTATGTATAGTAAGTATAGTCTGTTACGTTGATAGTTTGAGCTATCAACAAAGGTTTAATACATAACCTAATGCACAACAAACGTCAGTTACACCGCTTTATATTATAAAGCCATGCATAATAGCTAACTAATTTATTTTGTACACAAAACCTTCAGCATATAAACACAACAGCTAATGAAAAAAGCCAGATGTCTATGAAAATAGAGTCCGTTATTTTTTAATTCTAAAAAAAAAAGAAAACAGCTTTACAATTATTTTTAATTTGAAATACCGGAAAAAGATTTTGCAAAAAAATTCAAATGATCTTTAAATTCCAGTATTCATTCATCTCAGTAAATCTATGATCGTATTCTCCACAAAATTTTATTTAAATCCGCATTTCTTCCGCAGTTCCTTTATAAATAGATATCCTTAACGATAATGATTCAAAAACCCCATTCAAATTATATTTCGCCGGAAAAAATAATATTATTTTAACTCTCATTACTAGCTTGGAAGTTAGACGGCTCGCGTTTTATGGCAGTTTGTTATTCGGTTACTGCACCCATCTGTGCTTCATTTTGATAGCCGATTTGTACTACTGGATACGTAAAATATTTATTTTTATTATTTAAACCTAATTAGTTACATAATTCTTTTTTTATTAATAGTTTGATGGCAAAACATCGATGAGAAAAATATTTTTTGAAAACTATTAATAATACCGAAGATATCACATAACTAACATAAAAAACTTTATGGGTGCAGCAAGACTAGGTTTACAGTGCACACCTATAGAAAGATCTACTTAACTGTTTAATAGTTAGTTTTAAATTAATATTATTATTACGAAAATTACTGTTAAAAATATTTACAAGTATATCGACTACGATTTATAAATTAAGCAATCCAATCCCAAGGTCTGGTTTTTACCTTGGACAGAGGATAATATAATAAGCATTGCCATAAAACGACGCAATGCCACCAGCCTTTTGGGCACACTGTCGACAGCGATGTGAACAAATTTTTCGATACCATATTTTAGGTTTTAATTAGTTAATAGTTTATTTTTTTAAGTTTGTTTTAAGACACGTTTTAATGTATTAAACAAAAAAATAAAAACTATGGGATTAGTAAGCCAATATCTATACGTTATTACATAATATATTATAAAATTATATTATGCATGCGACACAATAAAAGGTCCAAATCCTTTTCTAATGTTGTGTCTATTCACCCCCTAATCATATTTATTTACCCCATTTTACGGTAGTTGATAAATATAACCCTAATATCTACTAACCAAGTAAGCTACAGGATTCACTTCCAAACATACCTTCAAAAGATGACGATAATGTCCGGTTTTGTAAAACACCTCTGGGAAATATTCCTTCGAACATTTTTTTCTTTTATCGCGTTCGTTTCTATTATTGTAGTGTAAGTTTGTTTAGTATCTAGAAGTTTGTAGTAAGGGTACAGTTATACCTAGTATTTGCTACTAATGTAGCTGAAATGGCCGTAGAGGTTCTAGTGAAAGCGATTATTGAAGAAACTATGTTTTTCTTGCTTAGAGTAAATAAGTAAAGACTTGGATAGACAATGGGGATATTGACTAGGTATGAAAAGTAAAAATCTATTTAGTCCGTAATTTAGATAATAAAAAAATATTTAACACGTATTTTACAAAAAACTGGTAGGTATTAAACTAATGTCAGTTCAATCACAAAGTTTTGAGACAGCAAGATATACATAAAAACTAGCGGGCCGCACCGGATTCGCACGGGCGGACATTTATTTTTAAAAATATTATACAGCTTATGTTAATCTGGAATAATGTAGCATTTTAAATGGGAAAGGAATTTTCGAAATTGGCCCAGTATTTTTTTAGTTTATTCGTTACATACATACACACATACATACAAATCTTTCCTCTTTATATTATTAGTATAGATATCATCGGGATTATAAGGCAATGTATAACAATCTTAAATAGTCTCGTTTACAATTTATTTAGGCAATTTTATCTGACGTGTAACCTAAATAAAATACTATCTTAATTCTTTCATAGCAACCTCTCATCATAAATTTTCCCTCAGACGAAATTCATAACCAATAGCGAAAAATTCTATCCTTAAGTAATTACAAGAACCCAACTAATATTATTATCACTCTGTCATATTGACCTACTTTGTTCGATCAAATTATCACATGGTACGGAAAAGGGTGAAAAATGTTATAGATTGTTTGCATGAGCTTAATATAGTATAATGGATTGATACAATGTGAAATGACGTCGCATTTATTGCACTTCAAAAGGTACCCTAAGTAAACAATTGAAAACTTAGCAAAAATTTTCTTTTACTTTTTAGGCTTCCGTATTGGAAGTATGCCAACTGGACCCTATTACTGTCTCTGCTGTTCGTCCGTCCGTCTGTCTGTCAGCGGGTTGTATCTCATAAACTGTAATAGCTAGAGAGTTGAAATTTTACAGAGTGTTTAATTCTGTTGCCGCTATAACAATAAATAATAAAAAAAAAGTAAGTTTAAAATTAAAGATGCTCCATAATATTGTACTGGTAATGGAAATCTTCACGCGCCAGTTCGAGTCGCACTTACCTTGTTTTTATTCTTTCAGAGGATCCAAACCATTTTTCTTCGATCGAGCAAGCCTTAAATTCATATTTAATGACAGGTAACTTCCATCCACTACCGACCAACTTTACTCGGTCAAGTTTCCAAGGGAACCAGCTGATACTGGTTGGTTTTTAAAATAACTTCCAAACTATCCTATAACAAGCGGATTAGAGTTCTAAGCAAATGGTTTTAAAGACGTAATTTGAATTTGCTATTAAAACTTTTATTTATGTTTGAACAAACTAGAAAAATGTTAAAGATAACTTTTAAAATAAAAATTAGAATTAAAGTAATCTGGATTTTTATTTTTACTAGCGACCCGCTCTAGATTCGCAGGGGTAGACAAAAAAACATTAAATTATATAGGTTAAGGAGGCAACAGTGACTCATGTGTTTTTCGAAAAGCTAAATTAAATATAAATCCTTACTGGATTGATATGAAACTTATACATATTATTCATTAACTATTATAGTTTAACACTGCATCAACACAATTCCATAAAATAGGTTTAAAATAAAATAAATAATAGAAAACAAAAAAAAGATTTTTGAGCCACTGTGCACACCCAGGTGTCCACAATGACTCATCAAAAGGAGTAATAAAAATAGTCAAAATAATTCAAGTTTTATATATTTATTAAAGAAAAAAACAAGTTATTCTAACAGTCTACAAACTCTTTGTCTTACAAACAATGCTAACAATGTGACTTTTCTTATAAAATTAAGTTAGTATTAATATGTCAAAAAATGTAAATAGTTTTTTAGTGTAAATCGTATTTATGATGGTATCGTTTTAAAGTGGCAAAGGAGACTCCAACATTTTTCGAAGCCCTACGTATAGATTCTCCGTTTCGAATTAATAGCAATCCCTCTCTTATCCTCCCGGCAGGGACATTGCCTATTATTCTCTCCTTTTGGGGTCGCGGCATTCTAAAATAAAAAAAAAATGCCTTTAAATGTAGCAATTATAAGTATTTAAATTACTGGTGGTACTTTTTAAAATTGAGTCACTGTGCACTACTACGCCATTTTGAAAACTTTGTTTTGTAACAATAAAACTAAAATCCAATTCTTATAATAAAACTGTATGAATGAAGATTATACAATATTTATCAACCAGCAAATATAATAGTCATAACCAATTGCCATTATTTTACGTAAAAAAAAAAGAGAAACTTACCTTAAAATCTAATTTCATCCAAGCGAAATTTGTTTTCTCTCTGTGACACAACACAACGACACTGCACCGGCCGGCCGACTAGTACAAACACGTTTGGGGGTTACGTGCTATAGTGTGCAAAAGAGACAAACCTACTTTATGCTTTGTCTAACCTGGAAACATTAATGAGTCACTGTTGTCGACTGAGTCACTGTTACCTCCTTGACCATACATAAAACTTTCTCTTGAATCACTCTATTCATTGGTAAAAACCTTTTTTAGTTTATCCTGTTTAAATAGACAGACGCGGCGGGGGACTTTGTTTTATAATAATAATATGAATAGATGTATAGATATCGATTTTACGATACTAATAGGAGAAAACAGTTTTAATTGCAGGCTGGGGTTAATCGTAGATTTAAATCTACGATTAGATAATATGGCATTAAGGCCACCTCGAAAAATATACTTAAACGACCTACTTACCTAAAGTTTATAACATACACATGGTCAAAAAGTAGATAGAAAAAGAATTCTCTCATGCTTTAAGTTAAAAATATACACACTTATTTATTCAGTCGGTAAATTGTCCAGTCTGCATAAAATTTTAAAAGAGTTCCACCCATGCTTGAGATTAAAAAGAGTGCATCCCAAATGCATGCGACACAAGCATTTGCAAGATACATGATATTTTGTTGAATTAATAATCCTTTTAGATTCGTAGAAAAAGTTGACAAGCATTGATACGAATTTAAAGAGAGATTAATATGAAAAAGTAACTAACGAAGCAATGTATTGCTTCGTTCTATCCATCACTGATTAATTTATCATGCGTGTGGATATTATTTAGTTAAGAAGACTCTTATGTTAATGTAAGATTCGATTATTCTAGATTTTGTAACAATCTGGCCATTTCTTTCCATATTCCATAAGCTTCAAAATCCATATAATATTTATACAGAAGATAGTGTATTGTGTTCACCTAAAACTCAAAAACTATTATCCCAATTGATATGACACTTTACACACATATATTGGGCGACATGACCACTTCGACGAACATAGTTACGTTAGTACTGGATATGAGGCGCTGGTGGCAGTGTTTTTAGGGTTCCGTACCTCAAAAGGTAAAAACGGAACCCTTATAGGATCACTTTGTTGTCCGTCTGTCTGTCTGTCTGTCTGTCTGTCTGTCAAGACCTTTTTTCTCAGGAACGCGTGGAGGTATCAAGCTGAAATTCATATCAAATACTCAAGTCTATGGTCTCTTGGAGCTGTGAAAAAATCAAACTTCTAAGTCAACGCGATCAAAAGATACTCCCGTTTATGCCGCAAATTTTCGACACTCGCAAGGGAATCAAAACCTACAGGGTACTTCCCGTGAACTCAGAATCTTGAAATTTGGTACGAAGCAACGTCTTATAACACAGATAAAGGAAAAATTGCGAAAAGCATAAATTTTTAGTTACATCATATAATAAAAATATTTTTAATAATTTTAAACTTATTACCCCTTTACTCATGAACGCGTAGTGGTATTATATTGAAATTCTTAACAAATACTCAAGTCTATAATATCTTTAAGCTGTAACAAAATCAAACTTCTACGTCAACGCAATCAAAAGATACAGCAATTAAAGCCGCATATTTTGAAACTCGCAACTACTCGCAAGGGAATCAAAACCTAAAGGATACTTCCAGACGACCTGGAATCTTGAAATTTGGCATGAAGCAACGTTATAAAGTACACATACAGGAAAAATTCCGAAAATCTTAAATTTTTAGTTACATCACATAGTATATTTTTTTTAATAATCATAAACTTACTAGCTGACCCAGCAAACGTTGTTCAGCGATTAAAAAAAAAAAACAGATGTTGGCCGATTCTCAGACCTACCCGATATGCACACAAAATTTCATGCAAATCGGTTCAGCCGCTTCGGAGGAGTTTGGAAACAAACACCGCAACACGAGAATTTTATATATTAGACTTGCTGACCCAGCAAACGTTGTTATGCGATTAACAAAAAAAAATAAAAAAATAGATTTTGGCCGATTCTCAGACCTACCCGATATGCACACAAAATTTCATGCAAATTGGTTCAGCCATTTCGGAGGAGTTTGGAAACAAACACCGCGACACGAGAATTTTGCTTCCCATTCCCTCTCGCTCCACACCATGGTCTGAACCAGGGGCCCGGCCCTACGAATGCTTGTCTACATAGTGTGCGTTTTATGCATGTTTTAAATTTTGTCTCGTTCAGTTGTAGAATCCGCAGTGGTATTTTATTATAAAATTTTACACAATTCCCCATAAAAGAATTTCGTACCTTAGCCAATCTAAACCGAGATTGATCCAAATTGTGCCTATTTCTAGTATTAAAATTATGTCTATCACTTCTCTTCTTAAAGAGATGAAGATTTTTCCGAACATACATAATGTTTTCATATATGTATTGACAAGGTACCGTCAGCTTTCCACATTGTTATGTTATGGATTTCATTTAGCAATAAAAATACCATAACTTTTACTTATATACCTACAGGTTTGTACGGAACCCTCGGTGCGCGAGTCTGACTCGCACTTGGCCGGTTTTTTTTTTTTCTTTCGAACTATATCTCGAATTTTAGATTTTTTAGGTGAAGCGAAGCGAACCGGACACAAGCTAGTTAACTATAAACCAATGTATTATGTAAGGAATTAATGTATAGGACCGAAATCATAGTGTAATATTTGTCCAGGTTCCGAAACATAAAACCTGAACGGAATATAAACAAATTTGTAAATGTAACCCTTTTTTTAAGATAAACTAGAGCCACAATACGAGCTCTGCTTAGTTTGTGGCCCAATCGAAAATGTGTACCTATTTTAGTACTTTGAATAAATAAAAAAATATTATTATTTTCACTAACATTTCACTAGACGTTAGTGTTAAAACTGTTGGTGCGTACATCTGCAGAGCACCTCCTGTTTTTCTGCCATCCGTTTTGAATCTATACTATATAATATTATAAAGCTGAAGAGTTTGTTTGTTTGAACGCGCTAATCTCAGGAACTACTGGTTCGAATTGAAAAATTATTTTTGTATTGGATAGTCCGTTTATTGAGGAAGGCTATAGGCTATATAACATCACGCTACGACCAATAGGAGCGGAGCATAAATGAAAAATGTTGCAAAAACACGCGAACAAAGTCGCGGGGGACAGCTAGTAAGTAATAAAAAATAAGCTACATAATTTACACACATGACGTAATATTTTCATGTGTAATAGAATTTGATTGTCAAATGTTCAAAACACTTCGAATAGGCAAACAAATAAGCACACTTTTTTAATACTGCCTCGTCACCAAAATATAATAACGTTACATACGAGAAATAATCCGCGCTCGCAATCGGGCGTCACATTAAAAACCGCTCACGCCATAAATTTTCAGCCGTAGAGTATATATAGACAAGCATAGAGTGCGCGCATCGCTAGTAGCCCGTTGTGCTGAGCGTAAGCAAATTTTTAACTGTAGATACTATGCTCGTTTACTGATATAAGTGATTTTCGGTGGGACGACAGACTTTTATGCGAAAATAATATTAGCGTAATTTGAAATAGTTTTAATAAAACGACGCGCTCTGTTTTAATACAAATTTTACGAATTTGCTCGTGCATACGCCCGTACCCACAGTTCATACTCTGTTAGGGGCACTCTATAGTTAACATTTTTTCTCTAAGCCTTTGCATACGGGCTGAAATACAATTCTTCCTTGCTACTAACAAAAGAATAACGGTTTTAAAGGCAGCAAAATTTTAATAAAGTATATTTACATAACATTCTGGAGGTTGATTTACGTGTTGGCTGTATTGGACCAATATGGTTTAGAAACTAAATTTCCTGCATGTATTTTTCTATTCAAAATAGATAATACTAGCGGCCCGTCCCGGCTTTGCACGGGTGGACATTTAATTTTTGAACAGTAATAAATTTTGCATTCTAAAAATAAAATATTTTTTGAAAACGGTCCAGTAGTATTTGAGTTTATTCCTTACAAATATACAATAATCAAATCATTTCTCTTTATAATATTACTTGCTATTTATTACCCGCGGTCCGCCCGCGTGGTTGTCGGTTATCGCGAAAAAAAGTTGCCTATGTCTTTTCTTGGGATTGAAGCTTACCCCATAACAAGTTTCATCAAAATCAGTTCAGCGGTTTAGCTGTGAAAGCGTAACAGACAGACAGAGAGACAGGGCAGTTTCTTTCGCATTGTTTTATTTTTTTAATTATTTTGCAGTTTTCTTAACTTATATTTTAAGATGAATGCAGACAACTCATAATTTTTAGCACAATGGATCGAGTTTCAATAAAATGTTGAAGAAGTAACAATGGAAGCTCTTTCGCTATCTATGCAGGATCAATACAAATATTACAAAGAAAAACATTTCTAAACGTTGTACTTTATTCTTGTAAGCAAACAGTAAGTACTGCGGTGTGCTGAATAAACGGGTTGCAAGAAATATTGAAAGCAGCAATAGTGGTTGAGTGCAGTATTTTTTATTTTTGTTGACTTCAGTGTCTGTACTGTGAGCTCATATAGGATTTCGTTGTTGTGGAAGCGAGATGGCGCAATACACTGCACGTAGCGGCGTCTCGCTTATACGACGGGATAAGCTCTTCTTCAAGAGTTCATAGTAGGCCCGCTGATCCAAAAATAACAATTACATTTTTGGGATGATGACGGCTTCTTATGTAACCTTATCAGGCGCCGAAATAACTATAATAATTGTATGGATAACCATGCTTGCTTGTTTGAATTACGAGGAGTAAGTTTTCCAGAGGTATTTTTAAAGCCTTTTAGGTGTCCCACTGTTGGGAAAAGGTCTCCCCTATTTTGCTTCTGTCTGGAGGTGCTTCACACCAATCTATCAACTAGGTGATTATTAATATATATTGTATGTATGTATAGTATAAAGTACCTATAGTTTTGTATACCTAGTTTATAGGTATAGAAACTAAGTATTCAATGTAGCCTCAGCATTACAAAATAACCGAATTCTACATAAAACAAAAGAGTCTTCTAAACTAAAGCTGATGTGGAGTTTGTTGCGCCGTTTCTTCTCCACAGCTATAGCACTTAGGAAGCGGTGTAGGGTCGGCAAATCGGGTGCTGTCTATTTTATTATTTTGACGTTTAAAAAGTGCTACTTTGTAGCCTAATTTAAATAAATGAGTTTTGATTTTGATTTTGATTGATTTTGATAAATAATATCCACACTCATAATAAATTAATCATCCGTGATTGATAGAATAGGTAGGGGCATTAATTTAATGTAACATTTAATTAAGATCCGCATGTCGTCAACGTGTCTCTGTGACGGACGCCGGCCGCTGGAAGCCAATATTCGATGGTTATTGACTGGTACAGAGCTAAGAATTGATAGAATAGACAGTTTTATGACAAGAATCGATTTGAAAGGTTAATTATTAAGGGCGCGTATTCATCGACACTCACAATGTTTTTTGATATATATACGAAAAACCAATAAAACTTTGTACTTTAATACTTTAATATATATAAAAAATAAAAATGTAAAGTTTTTTACAGACTAAATTCTTTTATAATAAAGAGATTTTCTATTTTGTAATGTCACTATAGGATAGAGTTGGTTGCATACCGAAATTCTGCATAGAGTATATTCTCAAATTTCATCATCATCGTCATCAGCCTATCTTCGTCCACTGCTCGACATAGGCCTCTCCTATGACACGCCACTGAGCTCGATCTTCAGCTCTTAGTCTCCAACCACTCCCAGCTACTTTGCGGATGTCGTCGCTCCATCTAGCCTCCGGTCGTCCTACACTACTGTTGGCCATTCTCAAATATAGCTTGGTTAAAAATTGTATATGGTCAGATGAGATGGGTCTAAGCATTCGTAGTTCTACACAACATTTACATCGTATATTGAGCGAACACATGTATCTTCATGCTATACCTAAGTAAAGAGACTGTGGCCACTAAATGGAGAACTTAGCAAAGTACTATTAGTGGTCTCGCTACTGTAGCTCGCTATAAACTTGTTTGTAAATGCAGCGTTTTTAAGTCAGCTTTTAAAATTGCAATTTTTATTCGGATCGCGTAAGTTTGCGGTTATTTAACAGGCAATCGTATTTTATATTATTTTTTTTTTAATTAAAAGAGTTATTATTAGAATTTAATAACATGTCATTTTAGGACACCTTAAAATAAAAGAAGATCAAAAATTTTGTTTATTTATTTTTATCTCATCTTTTCTTCAGTCAAGTTTTAGCTGATTTTTGTACACCAATTTTTTTTTATGAATCTATTATCGTTTTTCATTCAGCTACCGCTCTTTTGAGTTTCCTTTGACCCATAAACCATTACCTAATGGTCCCTCACTAGTCTTAGTTCATCTCAATATCAAGCACCGTTGGACGCCTCAACAAACTATGGCAACAAAGCTGCGTGAAACATAATTCGATTACGTCAATCTATTTCAGTTCCTCGCTGTTCCCGTGGCCTTTAACTGCTACACAATATAAGTTAAGATGGTATATTCCACTTTGTTCAATTGGTTGATATCACCCAGGTAAACAAAGTGGAATTTTGCGACTCCTCATTATACCTCAGAAACGATAAACAAAATAAAAATCCCATTTATTCCAACTAGGCTACAAAGTAGCACTTTAAGAATCTTAATACAATGGACAGCACCCTGATTCGCCCATCTTTCCCCGCTTACTAAGTGCTCTGGCTGTGGAGAAGAAACGGCGCAACAAACTCCCCAGCAGCACGCTGTCATGTAAACACACTCATGTGATATCATCCAGATGATATAAGTTGATAAAATTAGTGTAATTTGTTCATCTTAGAACTATATCCACCCAGGTGAACAAATGCGACATTTTCCATATTCAAGTGGAATTTTATCACCCTCAAACGCTACAAAGCTAACAAAATTAATATTTAAAATTAGTTTATTACTGACTTTGCGACTTTGTTCGCGTGTTTTAGTTTCAACGGTTTTTCATTTTTGCAACATTTTCCATTAATGCTCCGCTCCTATTGGTCGTAGCGTGATGTTATAATTCGAGGGTATAGTGTTAAAACCCAATAAGTGCCAAAAAATCAAAAATCGTTTTATTAAAAAATCTTAATGCATTTTTTACGCTCTTTCCAGTGGTATAATCCAATAAGTGGAATTCGCAGTAGAAAGAAAAGTACTTGAGGTAATAACCCAATAAAGTGACCGCGTTTAGTCAAAATTTAAAATCTCAAACCCTATAAAGTGTGTTATCTTGATAAATAATATTTTTATTTCACGCTCAAACCATATAAAGCTATTTATTGGTATTGAGTGTTCAATGATTTCAACTAAAATTACTCAACGGCATAAAGGCAATAACCACTATTTGTATTTATCGGGTTTTACCTTTACATACGTAGGTAAGAAAACAAACAAAACCAAAAGCTAAATCAAAACAAATGTGTTTGTCGGGTTTTATTGTACGATTATATTTCAAAAGAAACAATTTATGTTTAGTTATATGGTATTCACTCACTTCGTCAACTAACTTTCTTTAAACTTTGTTGGGATAAGAACCCAATAAATTAATTAGACCTATCAACTTTTTGCGCTACCTGTTGTCAGTTTGCGACGCGCATACTGTTTAGGCCAATTGTTTTCGAAATTCTTCTGTTTAGTGTTTGTGTTTGCTACGATGGGTGATCGAGGAAGAAAATTAGTGCAACTATCTTGCATTAATCCGCTGATACCAGGTAAAGTGAGCTAAATCCAAATATTTAATTTGTTTTTCTTTTTCGGCTTTCACGAGGTTCTCGTCATGGGGTATAGTGATATCAACAATCATTGATTGACGCTCTGATCGGTCTATCACCACTATATCAGGCTTATTGGCTACAATAGACCTGTCAGTGATGATAGATCGATCCCAGTACAATGTGACACGACCATTTTCGAGAACTGGGTCGGGAACATACCTGTAGTACGGTACCTCAATTTCCACAAGTTGGTATTTCAAAGCAAGCTGCTGGTGGATAATGCTGCTGTCCGCTATCTGTTTATCTGTTTCCAGCGAATTCTCAGATACTTCGGACACGTCGCTCGTAGAAACCCTGACAGCCTAGAGAAGCTGATGGTAGTTGGCCAAGTCGACGGGAAAAGATCACGCGGTCGCTCACCTACCCGCTGGTCAGATCTGATAAAGTCGCTTACTGGCCTGCCAATTACCAAGGCGATTAAGACTGCCGAAGACAGAGACACGTGGAAGTGCACAATAAATAAAGTGATCAAGACTTTCAGACTAGACACGACCTTCAGTAATGAAGATGCCGACTAAGAAGAGATGCAAGTATACACCGTTAGTAAGACAAGAACAACCCGAAACTATATGCCTTAAGGATTCACCCGGACAGTGACATGCCCGACAGATGTCAACTGTGCCATCCTTTATGATATACTTCGGTAGTTGTTTGTCATGATAACTTCATCCATAATTGCACATACAAACCTTTCAGTTTCTCCGAAGAGGTCACCGAAGCGTAGCCAAGCCACGGACGCTAGGAAATCTACGTCGGGCCCATGGAGGGTCCGATAATAGCGTCAGTGTAGCTCTTTGCTTTGCCATACATGCTTGCGGTTCTTGACACTTAGTACGACAGGTTTGCGCCAGTTCTCCTTGCCTAAGGAGAGAGGTGTGAGGCTCTTATCCACTACTACCACATCTCGATGCATCCCCACGTCAACTTGGAGGAATTACTCCCTGAGGTTACATACCTCGCGATTATGGAGGGTCTTAGCATTCAAAAAGCCCCGACCCCCACATTTTCGCGGAATAATAACCTCATTACCGATGACCGTGGGTGGTGCATTCGATTTGCGGTTAGTAGTGTGCGGACTCTCCTATCCAAGGCGTCTAACTCAATCTGAGTCCACTTGAGTGTACCAAAGGAGTACATAAACACTGGCATGACCCAACCATTAAAGGCACGCACCTTGTTACCTTCTGACACAAGACTTTTCAGTACTTTGTTCAGGCTGCCAAAGAAACGTGTCTGTAATGATTGTTTTATGTGAGCAACGTTGATGCCTAACGCCTCTGACATACCCAAGTACTTGTAGGTCTCCGTTGCAGAGAGCGACCTTAGGTTTATAGAATCCGAGAGCTGTATGCCCTGCGATTTCATAATCCCGCCTCGTTTTACATGCATGACTGCACATTTGTCAACACCAAATTCCATTTTAATGGAATTACTGAAGCTTTCAGTGATCTTCAGTAACTTCAATAGTTGGAATTTATAAGAAGCAAATAGTTTAAGGTCGTCCATGTATAACAAGTGGGAGATGACCCGGCCCCCTCTCCGCAACGAATAGCGTAGCCCTAAATTATTATTATTTTAAATTTACTTTTTCAGACTGATTTCTAAAATTTTTATAATTGATATTTTATTTGGAAACAAGAGAAGGATGAAAAATGTAAGAAAAGCGTTGTAAAGTTTCTGATGATAAGAAGTTAAAATTATATGAATTTAATCTTATATTGCGCTTTGTTTAACCCAAGTCAAATCGCATTAACGAATCAAACACCGTAATTCTCGCATAATACGTTGTTGACAAATTAAGTTAGTCTGAATATAGAAAAAATGTATTAACGAATTAAGCGGAAAAAAGGCCGTTATTGCGAAATCTAGTACTGTACCGTAAAAAACTCTCAATAAGTCTAAACTATACACATTTTTATACCTTCAAACTAAAAATTATATTCATAACATAAAAAGTCTACACACAGCGGTGATTTTCATTTTGAAAACTGAAGCTAAATATCTCAATTTGACCCAGGTGTCGCTTAATCTGATATTCCATAACTACGTCCAATTACATTCCGGTCAATTACCAATTAGCATTGCTAAAAAGAAGGATCTACAAAATATGTGCGAAAAACTAATCATATCAGAGGAACTCCACGCATGGATACGTGGTATGAAGACGTACACCAAGCCAACAGCCTTCGAAAGAATAATTTACCATGTTTTCTTTTCTGTTTCTTAAAATAAACCATTTATTAAAGTAATGTTAAATTATAATATGTTGAATTTCTTTTGACCTAAAACCCAATAAGTCGGTACCCTTCGCCACTTTACACTTTTTTATGATAAAATGGACCACCTTGGAAACTTAATAATACTGTTATACACTAATTCAATGTATACACATTTACCACAAATACTCATTATAACGATATTATTTGAATAGAATAGGTATTTTTGTCCTTAAAACTTAAATATTGAATATCTCGAAAGTGACAATTTCATACTTATTGGGTTTGAGCACTATACCCTCGAATTATAGCCTATAGCCTTCCTCAATAAACGGACTATCTAATACAAAAAGAATTTTTCAATTCGAACCAGTAGTTCCTGAGATTAGCGCGTTCAAACAAACAAATAAACAAACAAACAAACAAACTCTTCAGCTTTATAATATTAGTATAGATATAGTATAGATTGTAGGTACTAATCTAAATATAAGAAAATATTTAAACTATACCGTTAAGATGGCCATTTCTGACATTTCTAACAGTCTTAATACAGCAGCTAAATTTCGAAATCTGTTGAAATTAACAAAATTCTTCTTCTCTTGCCCGTTTTCCATGTTATTTATAATTGGGTGTTTGAATACTATCGAATTATTTATTTATTATATTATCGAATTATTTATTATGTTATTATATTTATTACAAATATTTCTATTTATAACATTAAATTGAATCAGAACTACGAAATAACGTCAAAAAAATATACACGAATACTAAAGTTATAAATTTTTAAAGTTATTAGGTGACGCATGTTCTAAATTTTTTTCGCAAAACGACGACTGTTACGGGGCAGCCACAGATTAGTATAGAGAAAAGAATAGTGACGTCACATTATGTTATAGCTCTCTCTGTCTAATTAGCAATATTAAAATGCTTGTAACTAGTTCAATATGAAAGTAATTAATAATTCTTGTAACTAGTTCAATTGTATTTAATCTACCGTTTTTACATCTAGACAAATATGTCTATCGAGTATGTAAAATAAATATATTTTTTTAATGAAATATTAAAAATACTTGACAAATATCTAATTGGCACAAAATGTTATTTATTATACAGTGTTTTAGTTATATAGTGGCTCACTTATACGAAGTTAGGAAGCTACTTAAACGTTTTAAAAAGTAACTGTTACTATTCAAATGTCCAAGAACCCTTTTTCTGAACCCTTTCATACATCACTCCTCTATTAATTAAACCGCAAACTAATTCGTAAATACACCTTTACAACTACCGATATATACACTCAAAGGTGGTGGTGGCCCAAAGGCTTTCATTTATTCTGTAAGCAATATATACGTATGTATATTTTACTCGGTTTGTACACACGTAAACGTATCTATTTTAAGCTCAAGCAATCGTCTAATGAATGAATTCACGTGATTCTGTTGAGTGTAACGCATTGTAGGTATACGATTACCGGTTCGTTTGGTTATATGAGAATTGCTTAATCATGTGATAGATTGAATGGATGTAGATGCTCAATTTAAGTAAGTTATTATTGACTTTAAAAGAATAAAGACACAGTGAGTGAGATGAGTCTAATAGATGAACAATTTGTAATACCTACTCTTCTCCTTCTAATGTTTTTTTCCTTCGATTCTACCCTGTCATGGTATTATTAAATTCTTTTTATTTAATCATCTCTTCTTTCTCCCTCTTCATCTATCTACATTATAACTCATCACATTTTATTTTACAAAAGTGTAGCGTAAAACTATGTTTTACAAAATAGAGGAGGTCGTGGCTAAGTGACCGTACGGTTTGGTCGATAATATAGCTTAAGCCGCGCTCATCGCGGATGGTCCGTGGGTAGGTGAACATTTATGAATATTTCCGTGGCACAGAGGGGTCGAGACCCGTCCATACCGCGGAAAAATTGATCTTGACTGTCATACTTTGATCCGTCGTTACAATTCTGCCAACCAATGGGATAGTGTTACCCAGTAAAATGGGTTGTGGAGTTCAAATTTGCAGTCGCTTCACGTAAATCCGGTAAGACTGGAAGCCTACATAACTTGAGAAAAAGTCTAGGCAGAATAAAATTTTAAACACAATAATAAAAAAACATGTAAATGTAATCCTTTGTTGTATAAAATCTGTGTCCTGTGATGCTACATAATATCTTCTTATATTATTTACTTATTATATTTATTATTCATGCATACTTAATTGCTAACACAACGTATAAATTATCCGATTAATTAAATAGTTTTATTCTCTAGAGCATAATAATATAACAAGCGTGATGATCAGTAAAAGCGATATCTTTGTGTGTTATCTTAGGAGCTGTGAAGCTGATTGTGATGCTACGCGTTTACTCATCGTCAGCTTAAGATCGATACGGAGAAGATGTTACATCAAAAAGAAAAATTTATATAAAATGCTAATTTATTTATTGGCTGTATATTTCCCAGTTTATTTATTAGTATTACATAGCTAAAGCGAGTTAAAGTTCAGGAACGAGAGCTCGCTAATATAAAATTAAAGGGATTTTGTTTTGTCGTCAATTTGATTTAAAAAAAAAATTCAGTATACTTATAACTAATGATACCTGACCTCAAAATGATTAAAATTTTTTTAACGAAGGATAATCTTATAAAGTTGTCACTTCTGTGTTGCGTCGTGCTGGTTATATCCCAGTTTACACCGTCAGGGGAATTAATTCGGGTGGAAAGTTTGCTCTCCCCTGTATTTTCGGTATACCGTCTATTTACGTTAGTTTTACTGTTTTATTTGTTGAGCAATGAGATATTGTTTGAGCTACCCTGGCTTCCCTGGCTGCCCTGGCTTCTGCTTATGGTTAATAGGTGGAAGTTGTCAAATAGTTCGTCTAGTCCTAAATTCCTTCTATTTGAAACAAAAAAAAAAGAAAGTAAAAAAAGAAAATCCTGTCCAAAACTTTTGCTGACCATTGCTGCAGAGGAATAAAAAAAAATATCTGATTTCGATTAGAAGACTTACCTTTACTCAATAATTATAGAACAATATTTTTGTAAAAAAAAAATGCGTACCACATTTCAAGAAAAATAATATAAAAGACTGCTCAAAAACCTAAATAAATGAAATAAAAAAAAAAATATAATTATGTTTGTATCTATATATTTTTAATCATAAATACCTAATGAAATTTCCTAAAACATATTCATAAAATTCCTTCCCGTAAAAATGTATTCATCAACAATATCTAAAGGTCTGTTAAAAATCATTTTCGCCTGATATCTCGGTATTCAGCAATCTTGTAAGGTTAAGTGAAAGCCCTAAAGGCTGATTGGATTAGTGGTTAGAGCGTTATCTTATCAAGCTAATCTAATTGGTCCTTAGAGGCTGCCTCTAATAAGCCGACGCGTGTTGTTTTGACAATTGCTTATCTTATTTCATAACTATAAGTTCTATAATAGGAATAGTCTAAGCCTAGGTTTAGGCGTTTGCGAAGTTACTTAGTACTTAATTTCTTATACTTTGTTACGTAATTGATAGTATATATTATCTATAAATATAATCAACACAGACGTAATAAATAAAATTGAATTGGCTGTTTGTAATGTCAAAACAAAAGTATTTTTTAAGCTTATACGGTTGTTTACACGATACATATGCCTGAAAACCAGTTGTATTAAATTTTGTTTGTCTGTCTGTCTGTTTATTTTGGGTAATCTACAAAACGGCTTGACTGATTTTGAGAAGATTGGCAGGCAGGTAGCTAACTATATGAGGAGTGATTAAGGCTTATTTATTTATATGAAATTAGGGACAAATTCCGATATTCGATGAAACTATATCTTGCGGAAAAGGAAACGCGGATGAAACCGCGGGGCTCAGCTATTGTTTTATGAATATTATTCTATATGCCATGTATTTAGCAATTTTTTTAAATTAAACTTAGTTCTGTGTTATCTTAAACTACATACATCATCTTCTTTTCGTGTCAATGAACCTTAAATTCTTTCTGACCAAAAACTCGCCAAACTACACACTAGAATTTGTTTTGTAAACTCATATTATAATAATAATAATATAATTATTTCATTTTACATGCGCATTATTTAAATTATAAAATTATTGCTGTATAATTATTACTTTATTACTTGTACTAAGTCAGGACATCAATCTTGGTCAGTTACATTGCATGGCTTTAATATAAATTAATTATTATGAATCAGGGTGACAATTACAATATAAAGCTATTCAAGACTTTGCAAGTACTAAAAGGCATTGCACTTAGAGTAAAAATAACTATACTATAGAGTGCACCTAGCAAGTATGAACTGTGAGCACTAATACAAACAAGTGAATTCGTAAAATTTGTATCAAAAGAGAGCGCGACGTTTTATTAAAACTATCTCAAAACCTAATATTACCCTAATGATATCGGAACCACCGATATTATCGCATAAACGTCTGTCGTCGCTCGGAAAATTACTTAAATAAGTAAACGAGCGTAGTAAGTACTTGCTTACGCTCGGCATAACGAGCTACTAAGGATGTGCGCCCTCTATGCTTAAAAGTTGAATAAAATTGACCTCTTTAAAATACTTTTCCAAATATTAAACAACGACCTCCGTGATCGAGTGGCGTACTCATCGGTTTTCAAAGCGTCGATAGGTCTGAGGTTCCGGGTTCGATCACCGAACGGGTCAATGTACAAAACTATCTTTCTACATTGTTTCGGGTCTGGGTGTTTGTGGTACCTTCGTTATCTCTGATGCCATAACACACGTTTAGCTGCTTATTTTGGGAACCGAACAATTTAAGTGATATTTTCCACATTTATTATTTACTAGCTGTCCCCCGCGATTTTTTCCGCGTGTTTTAGTTTTAATGGTTTTCCACTTTTGCAACATTTTTATTTATGCTTCGCTCCTTTTGGTCGCAGCGTAATGTTATATAGATTTCTTCAATAAAATGGGCTATCCAACACTGAAATATTTTTTTAAATCGGACCAGTAGTTTCTGGGAAAACGCATTCAAACAAACAAACAAACTCTTAAGCTTTATAATATTAGTATAGATATAGATTATTATTAAAACTGAAATCATCAAGCACCTAAAATGGCCGTTTTGCGAAAATGTTATATAAAGTACTAAAAATGAACGAAATAATCGAGTCAAGGGCAATTAACAAAAATTACGTGGGCTTGTTACTTTGTGGCAGTCTTTCACAGAACCGAAGTTAATATACTGAATTCTTAATGTACACTGAATTAGAATTTTCTGGGTTGCCTTTATAATGGATAGTACACTTTTAAGGGTCAATGGTTTTAAAAGGAATCGAACGTTCGCCTCATTGATTTTAGGGTCACAAGCCGGGTTCACTTGGTAACTTTTGGAAACTATCTAAGGAGAGCTAGCGGTAGGTATATATTTAGTTTGGTACTATGCGTGACGTAAGTGTTTGATGGTTTTTTGGAATCTTCTGCAAGGCCTTTTTCCTAACTATGTTGGGATCCGCATCCTTTAATCGGTCTCAGCTCAGATACTATAATTTTATTTGGTGTGAATGCATGAGATATGAATAAATACTCAATTTCTTCACTCCCACATTCCAATGCTACGAAATTCCAAAACGACGAGAGGGAGATAGGTACATTATTACACAAACAACACATAAAAAATAATTAATTTGTTAACTCGAATACTACAATATATTAATCAAATATGTATGTATGTATGTATAAAACACCACCATTTATAACTCAAACACTGCCGGACCAAATTACATGATTTTTGGTTTGTTAGATTTGTCTCCGTCTCGAATAGCAGAATAACTGTCAAAAATTTAGGAAAAAAATTACAAAAAAAAAATTATAACTTACGGGAATGGATACTACTTACGCGGGTACAACTAATCCTTACTAATATTATAAATGCGAAAGTAACTCTGTTTGTCTGTCAGTCGCGATTTCACGCCAAAACTACTGAACAGATTGAAATGAATTTTGGTACATAAATAGTCAAGAATCGAAACCTACGCGGGCGGAGCCGCGGAAACAGCTAGTTATATATAAAAATCTTTATAAAGGCAATAATATTTCTGTAATGATATATTCTTAAACGTAGCAGTTCTTTATGAAAATTTTACAGGATTTCTTACAAATACAATATTCTATAATCCTATACCGCGAGTAAATATTGTGCATTTGAAAAATGAGTTCCAATACCGGTGGAGGTAGGGAAAACTTTACCAGAAAACTTAGGTGTTGGTATTTTGTTCGCGCCGCAGATTCAGACGGAGCGTGTAGCCGAATGCTTTGTGTGACCGAACAACCTGTGTGGCGCGCTGTACTGTGGTATACTCAAGTACCTAATTTTGGAGATATAAATAAATATATATCTTGATAGGCATGTTTTTTATCCGCACTAAAATTTTAAATGCGAAAGTAACTCTGTTTGTCTGTCAGTTACGTTTTCAGGGCTAAACCGCTGAACCGATTTTTATGAAATTTGGTATGGGGTAAGCTTGGATCCTAAGATAATATAATATATTTTTGTTGCAATTAACGACACTAACGCGGTCTGCGCCGTGGGCAACATCTAGTTTAATATGTAGGTAAATAGATCATACAGTTTGATGCGACAAAATAAAAAAATAAAAAGTCACACTCATATTTCTGCCTAACAAAACTATATCTCGTAAAAAACCTTCATAAGAAACACCAACAAATGAACAATTAATAAACGTTACCTAATGAAACACTCTCGCAAAGGAAGAAAAAGCACTAATTTGCGTAAACAAATCTTTTGTTTATTGTTAATAACTCTTACCAAGCCGATATTATTTATTTTCGGCGAAAAAATGGTTGAACAAAAGTAATTACGTCACTTTAGATCGTTTGCAAAACACCAAATATTAACCATTTCTTTTATGCATCCAAACTCGATTAAACGCGAAAGAGAAATTGTTTTTTTTTAAGGGCAATCTATCTTATGATTCGATTATACGTCAGGCAGTCACGAAGAATCGAGTTGATTGATTCTAATGTACTTACCGAGATGTAATATTTGTATTCCGATGTGTTATTTCGCAATTCTGAATTCCTTTGAATATAGGGAGAGGAAAGTTCTTTTTGTCATATAGATAAGGTAAAAACATTGATTGCTACTCACTTATTAATCACTCTAAGTTGCACCAAAAGTAAATATTCTGTATAAGGACGCTAATATGCTACCTGCACTAATAAAAACCGGGTGATCTTACACATATTTATCGTATGCGAAGTTAATCTCAAGCGGCAATGGTTTGGGGTGACGGCCTTGTGATCGAGAGGTTGCATGTTCCAAGCCTACCTATTGCACTATTGGCCTGAACCCAATCCAGACACAAGGATAGTTAGCTTATTTAGAGAAGATAATAAGTTTGCTAGTATTGTGCATTCCACCCACATTGCTAGTAATATATACGCAAAGCACTAAACCACAGAATTCAAAAACCCTAAAATCGTGTTCACTTATTTTATGCAGAACATCTTACACACTCGGACAATTAAAAGCAAAAGTGCTAAAAGTAAACCTACATCACAAATCGCGACAGTACATTTAAAATCCACTACACTAAACACTTCTGTCGCCGTCTACCCTAGTGTTTGTATGTGAATGGTTATTCGCGTCACATTGTGGACCCAAGACTATTTCTACGCTCGTCTCCACTTGCGCCTCACAAAAGAATACCGTGGCATACACAAACACTGTGTACGCTTTCGCTATGAGATTTCAAAAGTTTGTAGAACACTCTATGCTACAGTTGGAAAACGTTGACAGTCAAACAATTGTGTTTTGTTTTATTTTACTGTTTTTATTTTATTGATGTGCATGAGCATGGGGGAATTCCTGGAGTTCTTAGAGACTAAATTTATGGCGTTAGAAGCAGCAAAGGGTTACCAAAAAGATTAGAATTTATTCTTGTCTCATTACTCCTCACTGTGGCCAAGATACCTTTCGCCATCTCTGATCAGTCCTGTGAGTCTGCTGGACTGGCAGTGAGTTCACCCTTCACCCTCACCTGCTAAAGTTAGTGCTACAAAAATCGTGTGTGTTTACGTCAACGCATCTCGATCGTAACTCCAACTTAAAACTTATTACTAATACTGCAAGTGTAAGGTGCCTACTACTGCGGGACCTTACATTTAATGTCCCGAATGCTGAAGATCGAGCTCAGTGGCGTGCCATGGTAGAAGTTTATGTCCAGCAGTGGACTAATAAGAGCTGATAATGATAATACGAGCTGTTGAGTCACAGTCGAAAATAATGTGTATAAGTATAGTGGTGTAAATAATAAAAAATTGTCAAGAGTCGGAAAACGGTTTATTTCTGTGTTCAGTTAATGATCTCGCGGTAATCGTGAGAAATTATCAGAGTTAGAGTCAAATCAACTTAAGTAGTATTCATCCTCAGTTATTGGTATTCTATACTAGCTGTATGCCGGTTTGACCTGCATTTTTGGACATATTAAACAGCCTTTAATCCTTTTCAAGAGTTGAGCTATCCCAATCCGAATCCGGTTCAGAAACAATTCAAACAAAAATTCTTCGACTTTGAAATATTTGTATAGAACTAAAAATTTATTATATTGAGTCACAGAATTCAGCATGACTAATACATTTATTTACCCACTATAAAATGTGATTTCATACGCTCCTGTTGACGTCATTTTACACAAATATGTCACAGGATGCCATTATTTTCGAAGTCACCAGCTGTTTTTAGCCACAAACAAAGCAGTGAAGCATAAAATAAACAACCGTCGGAACAAACATGACCTATATTTGCCGTGACAGTTAAAAAGTATTGTTTAAAATTACTGAGGTGATTATGCAAACGCAATGGATTGTTTCCATTGAAGGACCTCTAGTTTAGTTACTAGCTGTTATTGAATTAATTTAAATAATAATTAAATAAATATTAAGCTGCGTTTAATACTGTGTTACCCAGTAAAATGGGTTGTGGAGGTCATATAGGCAGTCGTTCCATGTAAAATACGGTATTCAGTTGAATCCGGTGAGACTGGAAGCCGACCCCAACGTAGCTGGGGCAAAGACTATGCAAAAGTTAAGTTGCGTTTGCCGCGATTGGATACCGAGATTTCTTTGTTCCTCGGAAAATACCTTACGTACGGTTTGAAAGTCTGTCAATACAATAATAAGTAAATGTGGAGTTTTGATTGGCTCCAATGATACAAGTACATAAAAATGAGGGTTTTTTCAATAATAGTTATCTTTTTTAGTTACGTTTTTATCCTATCTTTTGTACTATTCATTAGTGCAACTTGACAACATTTTGACATATACCAGCCGGTTCAGATTTTAACGTCGGTACCTATGAAGGCAACATAATATCTTTTGTATAATATCATTGATTCGCTCCATGTGATATACCCTTTTAGACTTTTGACTGGAATCCAACCTTAACACAGTTTGGGAAAAGGCTAGGCTGAAGAAGATTATTTCCATTACGACAATTTAATGGACGAAACTCAACTCTTTGAGAGCAAAACTTTATTATATTAAAACCAGCTCGTAAAGTAAATAAAAATCTGGAATATCGTTTGCATTTCCTCTTGAACGGACTGCAAAGTAAGCGCAGTTGGATGAAAAGTCCGACTAATTACTAAAGAGCTATGCATTGGGCTGGCGACAACCTGCGCGGTGGATCTTTGAATACTTGAAATTGAGCTAAGGATGTTTTTATAATGTTATAGAAAGAAAAAACCTTTATTGTCACACCAAAGAGCGCCGGCTTATTAACTAAACGTAACTTAATATATTTTATTATTTAAAAAAACAAAATCAAAAATCTATACTTATCTATACTAATATTATAAAGCTGAAGAGTTTGTTTGTTTGAACGCGCTAATCTCAGGAACTACTGGTTCAAATTGAAAAATTCTTTTTGTTTTGGATAGTCTGTTTATTGAGGAAGGCTATAGGCTATATAACATCACGCTACGACCAATAAGCACAAATGAAATAAAAACGATACGAAGCATAAATGAAAACTGTTGCAAAAATGAAAAACCGTTGAAACTAAAACACGCGAACAAAGTCGCGGGGGACAGCTAGTATAAAATAATGTGAAATTGCTAACCCGCAAGGAGCATGCGTCGTGATCTATGCTTGTTTCTTCTCTATATGAGAAGAGGCCTGTGTCCAGCAGTGGGGGTGGATATTATTAGATTATCTTCATGATATTATTATATTATCTTCATCATAACTTGGAGTTTTCGCTACTACTAACGCTTATCTGTCAATATTTATTAGTGTTGTTATTATTATTTATTGACAATTTATGAATGATTTTGAGCGGAGTTTATCATAAATTATTTGCCAAACTCCGAATAATATTTATTGTGCTAATATTATTTCATAATTACACTAAAGCATTATTAATGATATATTATATTATATTTGTGATTAGTCACTAGCGGACAAACATAATGTTTGTAAACTTTTTTACTAGCCAGAGATAGTTAAACATTATAAATATTATAATTCCATCATCGATCACTAACTTAAAACACCACAATAGGTAGTACGTCCAGTTATCTTAAAAAAAAGTAGGGCAGCGATGCATAAACGCCTGAAAAGTTTTATACACAAATAACATGTCATTTTACGGTGAGAACAGAATGGATTTGAGAAGGGAAAATCCTTGACGTTAACTTGCTTTGATCTTATGACTGATGTGGTTAAGGCTTAGCATACAGTGGAATAGTCACTGTGATCTTTTTTGACAACTCTAAAAGTTATGTCAAAGATTTTTTCGGCTAACTGAACTGTATATCTAAAAATCGCGGATGTTTTAGTTCTAACATTGACAGGATAAGCCGTGTTTCTGTACAATTTTTATTTACACTAGCTGTGCCCGCTGCTTTGCTCCCGTCAACTGACTACCTACTTACCTACCTACCTGCGTACCCTGGCTACCTACCTGCCTACCTATTTTCTAATTTACTCACTCACTTTTCGTAAAATTAATGTTAAAAAAAAATAGTATTTCTTTTATTTTTTTTACAGATATCTGGCCCTGACAGTAGCAAACACACAAAAACAAATTATCCAAATTGGTGGAGTCGTACAGAAGTGATGCGCGTACATACATTTTGGAGTTTCATTTTTATATATTACTAGCTGTCCCCCGCGACTTTGTTCGCGTGTTTTAGTTTCAACGGTTTTTCATGTTTGCAACATTTTTCATTTATGCTCTGCTCCTATTGGTCGTAGCGTGATGTTATATAGCCTTTAGCCTTTCTCAATAAACGGACTATCCAATACAAAAAGAATTTTTCAATTCGAACCAGTAGTTCCTGAGATTAGCGCGTTCAAACAAACAAACAAACAAACAAACAAACAAACAAACAAACTCTTCAGCTTTATAATATTAGTATAGATATAGGTTTTAAGTTATATTGATAGGTATTATTCAACAAATCAACTTTTTAATAATGAATACCTATCTAGTTTAAAATTAATTTGACTGGCCTGTTGGTCAAGTGGTTAGTGATCCTAACTGCTAAACCGGATGTCGTTTCGATATATACCCAGAATAAATATTTGTGCGATGAGCATGATCATTTTTGTTTTCTGTCTGGTGTATTTTTTCTATAATGTTATGTACGTATTTAGATATATATTAGTATGTTTATCAGCGGTTTGGTTGCTATAATACAGGCTCTGCTTAGTTCGGAATCAGATGACCGTGTGTGAGTTGTCCCAAGGTATTATTATTTTAATTTAAAATTGTACTTATAATTTTATCTCAAGTAAGTACGTTTATTATCTTGTCGTAAATTGAGTAGTAAAATGCAATTAAGTTTCCAAGTGACAGACAAATAAATAAACCATCTAGGGAATACAAAAGCACTCGAAACAAAACTGCCTGTAAAAACACTTAAAAGAACCAAGCCGAGGCGTGTATGATTTAAAAAATGTAGGTCTTCCCTTGGGAAATATAGGCTGTTACAAATACATACCAACATTCTGCTACACATTCGGCTCAAATCCGTTCATCCGTAACACTGATTCAGTAACTAAGCCTCTCTGATTACGTAGTAACGGTTTAACGGATTTAGATTAAATTTGGAGCCGAGGTAATGTTACGTACTAATGCCCAAAGTTCGCTTGAAATGTTTAATTTCAGAGATTAATTTTAACTTAAGAACATCATCCTCTATTTACTTTCATATACACTCTGCATCTGTCTCATTAAAGGACCAAGAACTCTTTTTATATAAAATAAACTACCCTGATTAGCCTAGAGATAATGATTTAATTTCTTAATGAAAGATGCCTTATGATTACAAATCGGTGAATCCATTTCATCACAAACTTTACTATTACGTACTTTACCTGTACTTGTAACGTTTATGAATCCTGTTTAAAATACGACGACAAACAACGGATTGCTTTAAAAGATAAAAACCCAATAAAAAAAACAATTTAATTAATTAATTAATTAGATAAATAATTTATTAAATATTAATCAAAATTTAAGGGAAAAACAAAATACGAAAGTTCGTTTTGCCATTCCTGGTAAATACTTTTTCAATCAAATTAATGAATCGATTATGATTAAATTTATATCGGACCACCTCTAATGTACCCTATCGATGGCAAAACTTTTTTTAAAAATTAATTCTCAATTGCTAGAGATAAAGCGTAAAAACAAAAAAAAAAAGCACACAGACGCATTGAGACTTTTAAAGTGTGTTATACAGAATATTTGAGTGAACTAACATTGTAAAAAGTTGGTTTTTTCCCTGAGGTTAAAAATCTATCTCTAACAATAGATGTGTGGGCACATATCTGTGGGCATATATCTTCCACTGTTTTTGAGTGAACATGAGCAATTTGGCTCTATTTAAGGGTTATGCGTTGGCGTCTAACCCTAAAGGTTATGTGTAGGTGTTTGCGTGACAATATTGACAGACAATACTGTAATATAAGTATTGTCAGCAGATTTGGAAATAGTTAAACTCGGACCGAATTCCGAAACTTAAGAATTAATAATGTTATTATCCTATCTGTGTTAGCAAAAAAATAAAGATAAACTAACGAATGTCAAGAACAACATGACGAGTATATAATTCGCCTGAATTAAAAAATACTTTTTAATTCAGGCTAGTTCGTTAATTTTTGTTTTATATAATTTTTTGACCCAAGGGCTGTCTTTTACCTTAGACAGAGAATAAGCATTTCCATACAACGTGGCAATGCCGCCAGTCTTTAGGGTACACTTCCAGAAGCCAGCGACGTGGATGAATTTTTTGACGCTAATTTTTACAGTTTTTTATTAACTAAGAGTTTAGTCTGGTTTTAAGTGTATTTATAGTTAAGTTTGTATATATTTAAAATTGTAAATAATTAATATTAATTTTAAAGTTTATTTTGAAGCTGCTTATGTTTTCTAATAATGTAAAGAATACAGGTGATTATTTGTTGTAAAAAATGAAATTTCGCGATATCAGAAATACCTTTGGGTGGTTTTGTTTATCTTAATTGTTTTGCTAAAACGGATAGGGTATAGTTATATTGTTGTCGGCTTAACGTATCTCGGCGTACGTGTAATCGCGGTTAACATTATTTTTTAATACTTCTAGGTTTTTTGCACAAACTATATCATACTTCGCAATAAATACCTGAACACTTAAGATACCAGCCCTGCTTAGACCAGTGGCTTTTTGATCAGTGTTAACGATGATGGAAATGAACGCTTAAATGACATTAAATATATGGAACTGACATTTCATTTCGATTATTCACGTGACTTGGACTTGTCACTTCCATACATTCGAGCGATTCGATCAGCGTTAACGTTTGTCGAAATGCTACTTGTGTAGGGGGGCTGAATTCAAATATAGAATGTATCTGTTTCACTGTAGATCGAAGATCTCTTGTTACTCAAACTACATTGAAACACAACATTATTTTGCACAAACATGCAAAAAAAAACTCGAAATCCTTTTAATCTATATGGAGGCGTCTATAACCAGTCAAAAGACTTCTTGGGCCGCATTGCTACGCAAAATCGAGTCATTTCTATATAATTTGATTGTGCCCCGATCGGACGTGAGTTGATTCGTAAGGTGGCAAACGGCTCGCCCTTTTCTCCAGCAAATACTACGTGCCTCAGGCCTCGCAAATTGGCAACGCTTGCCAACATCGCTTCGTTTCTTTAGATTTTGGTATTACAAACGCTTTTAGACTTTCGTCATGAATGGAAAGTTCGTTCTCAGGACATTCTCTAAAATTGGAACTAAAATACTTGTGAATGACAAAAGATTTTGTTTAAAACTTTTTTGAAGTAAAAACTTCTTTAGGCGCGTTGGGCATTTTTTGAGATAGGGAAAATCAATTGAATTGGCGACACTGTTACCTTTACCGACACCTCTGTATATAAGTATCTTTATATATCGTAATTGTTCAAGTTTTTACTTCTATCGACACTGTTTTTTTCCTTTTTTTTGTTGTCCGTTGTGCCACTGTTTTTTTATTTTGTACTTACTACTACACGTATTATAAATTTAACTTCACTTCAATAGTAGTACAATCAACCGCACTTGACAATTACATATTTTCGTCTTTATTACTAAACCGTAAAGTCCATTTTCCTAATTTGGTGTCCTAGTGACATGACCGTGTTATGACCGTAAGTAGTAACCAAAAAAAAATATCTGTAAATTCATTTCAGCTGCAACGTGGTAATACCATATAGCCCTTGGGGAGTTAAAAATCTTCCAGAGTGTTGCACATTTCTTAGAAAATCTCATTAAACTAACTGGAACAGTCATACCTAATGCAGTGGGCAAGTTTAATCTATACTTCTATACTAATATTATGAAGAAAAAAGATTTATATTTTTGTTTTTTTTTTTGTAATATTATTTCCACTACTAACTGTGTCTCTACCGATTTCAACAATTCTTTCACCATTAGAACGCTTCATTATGTCTAAGCAACATAGACTATATATTGCAGTGCTTTCCGCGCGAAGCCCGGACGGGTCACTAATAATATTATAATAGTTATGATGGAACTATCTAATTAACCAGGTAAGGATGTGTGATGTATGATGATTTGTATGAGAGTACAAAGTGAAAAAACATTCTACTGGAACAAAAAGATAAATCTTATTCTTTCTCATACATTTTGACACGAGAAAAATAAGTTTTACATTACATTTTTCTAAAATGTATTTATACTAGACGCTTCAGATAAAACTTCAAAGTAAATGGGTAGTGACGTCACAACTGTCAGCAGGTTCGAGAAAACTACAAAAAAGAAATCTTTTATTTTATTCTGAGACTTTATCAAACAAAATAAAAATGACTGCTTCGACATTCACGTACATGTCTTATTTTACGTCGATCAGCTTTTTTTCTTACAATGATTTATTTCTTAAGAATTTGAAAATTATGACGTCATGCTCAAATCTAGCTGAATCTTTACTACGATTCCTTTATGACAGATATGATGTTCCTTATTACGGCTGGCTTTATTTATGACTAGCTGACACCCGCGACTTTGTCCGCGTGTTTTAGTTTCAACGGTTTTTCATTTTTGCAACATTTTTCATTTATGCTCCGCTCCTTTTGGTAGCAGCGTAATGTTAAATAGCTTATAGCCTTCCTCAATAAATGGGCTATCCAACACTGAAATATTTTTTTAAATCGGACCAACAGTTCCTGAGATTAGCGCGTTCAAACAAACAAACATTATTATTAGTAAACGTGCTCTCCTTTCGTTGAGCAAATTCGAACTATTACAAAAATAATATATACCAATTAAGGGCAACACAGGCGAGACTGCTCCTTTTCTTTCATTGATTACGCAAAAAAAAATATATTCACTTAAAAATTTATTACACTACCATTGCTGCACCTTATGATGATACAATATAAATCTAAGTACATATGTACGCCGACAGTCCATAATGTAGGTGTACGCCTGTATCGTCTTTTATTCCTTTGTGGTTAGTCGATAGAATATTCTGGGATCGTTTGAGTTACGTGTAAAGTAAGGATACTTTATTTCAAGTATCCTTGAGTTTGCAGTACTTGGAAAAGGTTTTCGAGGTACCTTTTTCTTTGTCATTATCATGTACACGTGTTTTCTTTTTTTTTATTTATTTAATAGTATTAGAACTTTGCCGCTTGGTCTTCTTAGACCGTCGACAATAACTTTCTATAAAATACAACAAACAAAACTTAATCATTAAAAACTAAATTATCAAACCAATAACTGCTAACTTGTACAGTACTTTAGCATGTTTGAATAAAGGAGAAGCTAATATACTGTTCACGGAACCCATATCGGCATTTATTTTTAGATATTGCCGCCCAAATGTCTCGTGCTGGACAAACTCCGAGGTGAAATTAGAAGACTCAAAATATACCCTTTATTCATATGGTTTTTATCTTCAGCAATCATTAGGATCATGAAATTTATGAATTAAATCTAGAGAAATATATATAATATTATCTTATATACAAAACTTCAGCAAGTTCGATAATACATGCAACATGTTTGACAATATATGTGTACCATTTGCAAACTGGACGAGAGTCGTCCGGAGCATTTGTACCTATATTGGCTCGCTTTAGAAAAGTCTGTTTCTGATCGGTGACATATATTTTATATGCATTTTCAGTTGCATACTGCAAGCGGAGCGTAGTAAATTGATATGAGGAACACAGCTATCCAGAAGTAGCATTATGCTGTTGTATGCGTTGGGGAACTATGTTTGATCGTTTTTTTTTTTTTTTTTTCAATGTATTTTTGGTTTGAGTAATCAAAAATAAATTATTTTATTTCTTTCAAACATGGTATAAAAATGTTAAAATTGCATTTTGTGAATTGAATTGAATTGCAATAGCCAATAAAAAAAACTGATTATTTTATTATTGATTCGTATCGAGAATCATTAGCATAGTTACCTCCTTGAATTTGAAGAGAATGCAAAACGACACGTTGTAGATACAGAGTATAATACCTATTGTAGTGATAATAACTTGGCCAAGTCAGCCAGTCAGAATTTCTCCGTAAAGTTCAACGAGAACATTAAGCTATATTAGTTATACCTCACCTTATCACTTGTTGAATACTACACACTTACAATATTCCAAACCTTATGTAGGTACTCGACGTGTGTCTAAAGATCCTGACTCATTATTAGCGTAAAAATAATGTATATATTTAACAAGACGTTAAAATTACAATATTTTTTTTTTCTTCTTTATAAAACGACTCCCGCACTAAGGAATTTAATCCTTGTGTCGCGGGGAGTTTAACAAACATTCAAACCACATGCACAAAGAACACCCAGACTTGGAACAAGTGTTTGTGGATCACACAAATGCTTGTCCGAATCGAAATCTTGTCCTAATCGATTGTCGGGATCGAACTCGCGGCACGTCGCGCTCAGAGGTAATTGGCGTGGTGACCTATACCACTCGGCTATTCGTGCAGTCAAAAGTATACATATATCAAAACAAAAAAGAAAATATATTGACGATTGTCTTAAAAACAAGGATCACGAACTTTTATCTATAGCATAATAATGCCTCGTAGATTTTTATTATAAGATGAAACGGTCCAAAGTTTTTCGGCGATGCAGGTGTTCCGTCGTGTTTAGCATTTCTATGTAATCTGCGCTCGACGAATGTCAGATGGTACCGTCCGAAACATCCACAACTTGAGACAAGGTTAAGTACCACAAGATTTAGCTGGAATCTAATTGGGGACAGTTGGGACATTGTTCGCTTGGACCAAGTTTTGGACTATAATTTGGTGGCCATTGTTATTAATAGACATAAATACGGATAATTAAAGGGGTTGTCCATTTATATAGCCGTATCTTAGGGTCTATACGTAGGTTTATTTCAAACTAACGACCCACCACAACTTCGGACGGGTAGACAAAACATTAATCTATACTTTTTATAATATTATAAAGCTGAAGAGTTTGTTTGTTTGTTTGAACACGCTAATCTCAGGTTCGAATTGAAAAATTCTTTTTGTATTGGATAGTCCGTTTATTGAGGAAGGCTATAGGCTATATAACATCACGCTACGAACAATAGGAGCGGAGCATAAATGAAAAATGTCGCAAAAATGAAAAACCGTTGAAACTAAAACACGCGAACAAAGTCGCGGGGGACAGCTAGTGAATTATACACTAAAAACTTCCTCTTGAATCACACTATCTATTGGTAAAAACTATTTGAAAATCCATCCGGAATATTTGAGTTTACCGCGTTCAGACAGACAGACTTAGCGGGGTACTTTGTTTATCATACGCATAGATAAAAATTAATTTTTTGGAAATTGAATATTGATTGAACAATAATGTAGTTTAAACAATTATTTAGGTTTTTAAAATACATACACAACCTTTTCCGTAGTAAGTAATCATCTAACATGAAAAATAATACTGTAACCCTACATAAATAACCCTATAAAAGTACTGTTGAAACTTTACCTAAATCGCAATGCAGGCTAAGAAATACCTAAAACTTTTGGTCGTACTAAAGCTGACAGATATACATTTTTCTGTCTTTACATCTTTACATAAGTCGCGTTGAAAAATGAGAATATATAAATACCTAAAAGAAGCATTAAAGGTGGTAAAAATGTATGCAATCTTCCTTAAGGTTTCAATGCCTTCGTCGATACAAAATAGACTTTGTAGACGATGAATTTTTCAAGGCTTGTTAACCATTATTTAAAAAAAAATATGATAATGGTTAATAAGTTTTGTTTCTTTTATTTAGATTCAGTTTTATTTATATTATAGGTTTTAAGTTTTTATAACTGTTTTTTTTAATAAATAGTTTGTAATTATTTATTCAATTGACTAAAAAAGTCGTAAAGTAACAAAAAAAAATATTGCAGTCGAATATTGAATATTGCAAAAAAAGTATTTGACATAGATAAAAATCACATAAAAAATCTTTTAACTAAAAAAAAACATGTTGACGACGCGCGATGTCTAATTGAAATTACAATAAAACACACAATATTTAATATTATGTAGCGTTATCCCCGAAAATTTTAATACACCGTTAAACAATTTTATAATAGAAAAAACATACCTATTATTAAAGCAACCTGTTCACAAAATGTGTCGCGTCAACACACATTGCGTCTGTTTCCTTCGCGACGGATTTAGAAAATTGTCAGCGACTCGTCCCCTCATTACTTTCAGCCTTTTGTATCAGCTCAAAATCAGAGCTTACGAGACATATTTCGCGTTTCAATTCATAAATAGAAGCTCACTTTGAATGTTCGAGAACTTTACTTTATAGGGAACGATCGTCAATTGTTTGGTTGGACTCTCAGTTGGATTATAATAGAAGTATTGTGGTTTGAAGAATCTTGATATTTATGGAGCTATTAAAAATAATGATGACGAAAGACGAAATAGTTTTGGAGTTTGGTCAAGCGTTCTTAATATGGTTTATTATTGTGACGGAGAAATGTTGGAAGATTTTGATAATAGGTTCATTAAATCAAATAGGCCACTTAGCTTTTTATTATGCTGAATCAATAAATAAACATTTTCTTGGGTGAAAACTGTGACAAAGAAATATTCTTTATTGTTTATAAAATATATTTTATATAATTATGAAAATAACTTTAATAACATGTAACTCAATAACAATCAATAAAGTCAATAAACTTCAATATTATAAAAATAAATTCAATATTATAATTATAAACGACTTCTATTTTTGACGGACAAATATAGAGACGAATGAAAACAAATTTTAACTAATAAAATTTAATATGAATGTTAAATTTATTATTTATAAAAAATTCAATTCATGAAAATAAACGCAAACATAATTTCATTAGAAACAAGTTGAACAAACCCTTTAGAGACATCCGCATGTTATTGCGCGAGAGACGACGCGTTAACGACGCTACATCCGTCACTCAAATGTAAGATGTCACTATAAAAATCCCGTAATTAGGGTTGGCATGAACACTAAAAGAAAAAACTGGTCAAACTAATAATTTGATGAGAAAATTATTTTATTTATTACACAATTAATCTAAGATGTTTTAAGTCAACATGATTTTAGTTTTAAAATGATTTTACTCAGAATTTATATTTAGAACTTTACTAAAAAGTGTTAAATGTCACCATGTGTATGCAGATAATCGACGAATTCCATATTCAAAATTTATTTCATTGAACTTTTTGGGGCGGTCACATACGTACCTACGGAATTTCGTTCCGGAATTTCGAATCGAGATTACGAATGTGGTAAATTCATACAAATCTCTTACATACGTACAGTTGGTTTTTCTTCGAAATTTTCTCTGATTCTGAATTCCGAATGGTAACCTGAGCGTTCGAACCTTCCCGACTTTAACAACTGTAGCAATCCCAAATAAATATTTACGTCCCGTGTGGTGAATTTAATTGCACTGCAGTACATGACTCTTTTATGAGCTTTTTATGTTTTCGTGTCCTCTTTTGTTTTGTGTATAATCCATAGTATATTGTTAAATAACATTGTGTTGCCGTGTGTTGCGGTAATCCCTGAAGGTACAGGTTTGTTGCTGGTTGGTATTTTTCATATACAAGGTGAGTTTTGGTCGTTGTACAAAAGAAAACTTTGACCTCTCTATTGGTTGTAAACACGATTGGTATCAAAAATTAAACAAAAAAACATCGCGAATGTCAGTACTATTATCGTAAAACTCTTTTACGGCTACAGTATTGAAATTCGAGTTTTTTTTTTTTTTTTTTTCATTTGTTTCTGTAACCGATATAGAAGTCATAGTTTTCGCTTGTACAACGACAAAAAACTCACCTTATATCATATTAAGCGAATATAAAGGCGTTTTCAAGACCAATTTTTAAGGCAATGTTTAATATTTCGGGTCGTATTGAATGAAATCATCTATAAAAACCTTAAACATTAAACCCTAAATACCTACAATTGCAATCAACATTTCAATGCAATTATTTTTATTATTCGACAAAATATTTAAGTACCACATTTTATAGCTACAGAATGAAATTCACTCATACTGTAATTTGGATGAACAATAATAATTCAGCTAACAAAATTGTATAAAGTTAAATCATGGCCTTGCAATAGCGCTCCGTATATCGATAATATTAACGTAATAAAATAAATAACAGTAGGTACAATGCATTGCTTTTGTTTTACTGTTCTCAAGAAATTCAAAAAATAGGTAAAAATATCGATTATTTCTTATCATAAATTTAAGACAATTGACCAGACCTTTTGATCGTAAAGCAATAAAAATATTTAAATGTTGTAATACAATTAAGTACAATGAGAGTACATGATAAAAACTAACTTACAAAGATCAAAAATTATAATTCTGATACAAGACATACGTCTTGGAACTCCATAATCCGTTTGTCAACCCTAACGACTCTCACGGGAAAAACGGAAGAATATCAAAAGTAAAAGAAAAACACGACGGCTTTATTACGTATCTGGCAAAAGCAAAACGAAAAAACAGCAAATTTTGCACAATAATCGGTACATAATATATTGCGCTAAAGCGATACAAATTAAAAGCTTGACAGCAATAATTGTGCAAACTTGGCTGTCGTTTTGCGTTTACAAGGTACGTAATAGACACCGTGGAATATACCTTCGATATAAAGTTTTCTGAATTCGTCAACCCTAGTTGTGATTCAGGGCGTGCCGTGGCCACAATGAGGCGTGTTTGCAATAAAAGAGCAATACCGTGCACGGTCGGCATCGCCGCGATCATGTCGCGATATTTGGCTCCCTTGCTCTATAGAGTTGCAGGTGGATAGAGAAGGGAATTTGTAATTTTGTTTCTTTATTCAAAATATAATATGAAGCAACAAATTTCAATAGTAGGTTTTAGGTTAGATAAACATATATAGTCTATAAATGCATAATGATATATTCTATGATATGATGCTTAAATATTATGGTATCTTATCAATGATACTTTATCATGATAATTGCTTTACCCTGGTCTCACTCACATGCGTGCAAACATTCGAAAAAGGTTCGTGCGTTTTGTTGTCTGTCAAAAAACCGACACAGCTTGCAAATGAAATTATTTGCAAATGTCATCCTTCAGAATAAATACGATTTAAATATACCCAAAAAAAGTTATCCTACTTAAAATAATACTAAAATATTAGTAAAAAAGAGGCAGCAACAGCTGAGACATCAAAAAACCTGTAGATTTTATCAATGAAACATAATTCTCAGCACATTTTCGGTAAAGACCTTATCAATTCCACAAATTTGTACTACCAATAACGGTCGCAAAATCTGGTAAGCGTGTCGCGACGTCGCACACCCTGAATCATAACTAGGGTTGACAGAAAAATATGCGGCTAATGAATTCCAAACATTTCATCGGGTTACCGACGAAGAAATCCAATAAACTTAGGTGATTGAGGATACGCTCAATAAATATCCCGTTGGAAGACGTATGCTTGAATATGACATTTAAGGCAGCACTTTTAACAAAGACTAGGTATATTGTTTTATATCAAATACGAAATTGAGTAGAAAATGGTGTAACATAGTCATTGCCTCGTCTTGTCATCAGAAAAAACTTTTTGTAAAAATGTAATGCTTTTTGTGGTTTACACAAATTTTAGACATTGAAATAAAAACTTCCTTTTAAACGGATTCTATCGAGGTTTATTTATATTTTGGTTCCCGTTTCAACGCCTTTGCAGGTGGCATGGTCAAGGGCAGACTAAAACTAAAACTAAAATGTAAATAAACTGCGATTTGATCCGTTTAAAAATACAATTTCTTAGCACAATACTGTATTTTTTTTAACATAGTATGTAAATACGTTTACATGTATTGCTCTGTATTGTTTCCTGCTTAATTAAAAACGCATTTTATACTTTGAGTAATATAAAGGCACCTAAAAACTTATTGTAGATAAATCATTTCCATCATTTCGAATGACATTGCCAACTCTTCGCAGACGAGCGCGGATGAGTGTAATTGTCATGATAAATGATAAAATGTCTGGACTTAAAATTCCTTAGTCCCCGAACCCCGAGGTTTTGGGCATTTATTTTCACACCTAGTTAAACATCAAATCCATTGCATGCTAATAAAAAACTGCTTAAAACTATAATAAACTCATTAGTTACTAAAATGAGCTCAAGAATTAAACTTTACTTTTGATATTTTTATCGATTTACATTGAAATTTTTATGTAGATGGAAAATAGTAGTAATATTATGTGGATTTTTTATCTCAAGTTGTAGAATATAATAAACAGTTGACAATCATGGTATTCCAGCCCAGATAGCTCTGGATATACTATAGAATTTAGACCAATTTAGGATGGCAATTAAATTGATGCCGAAAATAAAGGATAACTGTTGTATTCCAGGGGAAATCTGGTCAATTACTGGTAGGGAATACCAATCCCTCTATAATATCAGAGGTCTTGGCGATGCATGGGGTAAATGACTGGCTATGAAAAGATAAAATCGAAGAAGGTACCTAATATAAAAAAAAAAAAAAATAGACCCGTATTTTCCAAAATAAGAAATAATCTAAGATATAGCGAATCTAAGTTTAGGAGTAAGGGCAAGTGACATCCTAATTGCGTACAAAATACAATAAATTGTGACGTCATGCGACATTTTAAATCATTATTATTTATCGTCGTGAGTTTTTGGTTACATTAAATAAGAATACGTACCTAATATTTTAAATTGTCTATCTGAAGAAAATTAAAAATAATGTTATCTGCCTTAAAATATTTCAATATTTAGTGCCACGTCTGAAAATATTCTGTCACCTCGTACCAACGGCATTGAGACGAGAGATTGTTGGTATAATGAAAACTTTGCATTTGAACGCCGGTTCCATGTTGAGTTTTTCTGTGAGCCTTGTTCCTGTTTATATTACTAAAAACTGTGGTGGACAAGCTTTTTTATAATACCGCTGTTGGAATTTCCATTTTAAAAGTAAAAGATAAAAGGTTTTTGTAACGAGTAAAGATAAGAGGCATAGAAAATTTAGATAGTACCTATATTATACATCTATAAAGTTTGATGTGAAATTATAAATAAATATAAATAAAACACTCCCGACCATTTTTAGAAAATTGCTGATATTCTTTAAAATACTGAATAGATCTTCATAAATTATAGCTAAGAACCAAATCGACCACGATAACTTATAAATAAAAATACCGCATCGTAATCGATCCATTCATTTAAGAGCTACGATGCCCCAGATAACCACGTCAAATTTATAGCACCCTACTTTTGCGTTGGGGTTTAAAAAACCCTTTTTTTCGAAAAAAAAAAAAACAGAAACCATTGGTAACTTTTTTGGAAACACAGTAATTAGAAATTGTATCATCCTACATGGGACTTTATTTACGTAATTAATGTAGTTTTTTTTTATTAAATTACAGGCACTTAATTTGCAAATATAAATAGAAGCCAGCATAAAAGCCAGCAGGTATAGGTACTTTATTATACTTTAGTAAACACCTACACACGTAAGAAAATCTCTATAACATCAAATACCACAGAAAATAAATCGCCATCGCCATACGAATAAAAGCTTAACTTAACGATTCTCGATATTGGCTCGAGACAATCTCATTTTTATCGATACTATAATTCACTAAGGGCAGTATAAAAAGTTAAGGGCAAGTTTAACTGTTAGCAGTTTATGGAATCGGGGCAAAGTTTCGGGTTCCTGTTAAAAAAGAAGCCATTACTGTAACTAATGGCATTGTGATGTCCGAGGCAGTAGATCGATTACTTCAATTAGCAGTTCTGTAGAATGCAATCGACATTGATAGAGTTAAACTTATCGGTTAGAGAGATGTTCCTATAATGGGTCAATTATAATTGATTTGTCTAATTGTAGATCTGACGTTAATCAATTAGAACGATTTGAGATTTAATGATCGAGTGGCGAGATCAACTCAAAATTGAGTTACCGTAACCAATATTTGAAGTGATAAAGAAATTTAAACATTATAAAATTTACGGCCTGTAATGCGCTCACCAGTTGGCGCCACTGGCGCGTCAGCTGTCAAAACCCACCAGCAAACTATGGAATGACCTCGCGTGCGACTAGCGCTCCTGGTGGCGAAATTAATAACGGTAACCCTCATTGTGTTACTGCAGGACCAAGGTCTCATACAGAAAGAACAACCATTGTGTGTACTTGCTCGCCTTTTTGATATTTCGCTGGATGGAGCTTGAGAAAGGACATAAATGCTACTTTTTGCCGCGATAACCGACATCCACGCAGGCGGAGCCACGGGAAACAGCTAGTATTATAATATGTAATAATGTATAAATTCTTTACCTAATAAAAAAATATACCCTCTCCCCCTATATAGAGCTATCTTGTGATTTTGTTTACAAGAAAATAACAGAATCCAATGAAACAATTTTATAACAATCAAAAAGCGTAAGAAATAAAAAAATATGTAACAAAAATATTGGCCAGTGGCGCCAAGCAGAAAAAAATATCCTCCCACCGTAAACCTTAACTTTTTTATTCAGAAAATTCAAAGTTATCCGTGTACAGTACTATGAAAGATTGTAAATTACAACCCTGAGATAAATTAGCTCCTGAAATAAAACTTGCAGTCAAGCTAAAAGAGACTTTAGGGCTTTAAAATAAGGTTGTTTATCAAGTGTATCACGATCATCGGAGATCACGTCAAGCAGTCCAAAATAAGGTGAAACGTGCCTTCATTTGAATTTTAGTGTTTTGGAATCCGATATTGGAGTTAAAGGGTTTTTTGCTGTTTCTTATAAAGTAATTGGTATAGGAACAAAGTAAATTGAATAATGAAACGGGAAGTTAATGATGTATTTATTTTAAGCTTTGTAAGCAATTTGTGTGGCTTAAATTCTATTAGGAAAACAATGAAAACGTATTGATATAATAATAACTTCGTGGTGGCCTAGCGGTTTAACGAACGGATTTGTTTGCATAAGGTTGCAGGTTCGAATCCAATACAGGCCAAGTATGACTTTTCCAAAGTTAAATGCACTTCCTTAATCAAACTAATACATCATTGACAAACGGTGAAGGAAAACATCGTGAGGAAATCTGGATTTCAGAAATTGAAATCTGTAATCGCCAACCCGCAAATGTGCAAGCGTGGTGATCAATGCTCGTGCCTTCTCTACATGAGAAGAGACCTGTGCCCAGTAGTAGGACATTTTTATAGGATATTATTTTCATTATATTATAAATATTATAGTCGCTACGCTACAATATAGTTCTTTGACCAATTCCTTTTGTGTTTGTCATCATTAAAATTTTCTAATCTTTTCATAAAAAAAAACAATCATTTTCCAAGAAGACTTTCAATGAATGTTTGATTCATTTTATCTGCCTCACTGCAATCTTTCGATTCTTTTCACTAAATATTAGGTAGATAAAAAAAAACAGATACCGTTGAATCTAAACCAAATGATCAGAAACATGCCGCTTACGTCATCCTAGCCAATTTACTTCTGTATACGACAGGTGTCCTTCGAGCTTCACGCATTGGTAAGCAAGCCCTTTTGTTTATCCTACGTGATGTGCCGCTTGCCTTAGTTAAGACAGGTAATGATAGAAAAAAAATGGAATCCATTCGAAGATTCAAGTTAATTAATTGTGATTTAGAGGCTAAATAAAACTCTACCTTCTTATAATCATAATCAAAATGTTTTAATTTTAAGTATTTTTTTTCTGTCAGTTTCGAAACGTTAAATGACTCTAGTTACACATGAATCCGTAAAATTTTTCAGCAAAGTCTTGCTGACATCGGATTTAAACAGAATTTGGAGCTACCATAAGCATGTTGCTGATGTGGCGGATTTAAAAATCAAAAAGATTCTGTAAAATTCGCTAAAACTTACATTCTAAGTATATTGAAATATACTTGCTCACTTAATAACGACAAAAGCCTAGTAAAATAATGTCAGTAGTGTAATCACTTCTTGTTGCAAAACATTTTTTTTTAATCATTTCTGTCCCACTGGAGGGCAAAGGTTTTTTTAAACATCCTTCCGTCCTTCCAACAAAAATTTCAAAACAATTTATCTGAGTTACATAAAACATTTATTTTTGCTACACGAGGCTAGGTAATACAATTACAATAATTTTAGAAGAAAGATGTTACAATATCAAGCATTTGAATAGATCATGGATTCGAATTATACATTTCGCTCTTCATTAGTCAACCGATGACATCTGACGAATATCCTGACGAAGCGATAAAATGCAACTAAAATCGACTTTGTTTAACGACTTAAGTTTATAATAAATGTCGTTCAATCTCTTGTCAGCAGCTGATATCAAACTCACTTGAATGACACGAGAGTCCCTTTCTTCCGGGACATTTAACTTGGGCCTTACCCTTCGGATTTATGATGCAAGTCCGTATTACAAGCCATAAAATATATTTGTTACGGTAGTTAAAACTTGCGACTATTGATTTGTGATGTATAACCCAAGTTTACAGACGATATTGCTCCAATGTCAGATATAGGTGACTAATTTGAAATCATTTTTGCAACTTAGATATCGAGTATGAACTATGGTTAGTATGAACATTTAAAATCGTAAAATTAGTGTCAAAACAGACGCACCGTTTTATTAAAACTATATCAAAACCTAATAATATCGGAACCGTCAATATTTTCGCATTAACGTCTGTCGCCGCTTGGCAAATCACATAAATCAGTAAACGAGCGTATTAGATTTGGCTAAAAATGTGCAGACGCTTGATATAAGGGCTACTACCGATGCGCAAACTATATGCTTGTCGGTGTTTACTCTAAGTTTTTGCAAATGTTAGCTGGCTTCCCACTGTACGCGATGTCGCGGATCACCCCGCGCAGCCGACGACCACGGACAACGCACCGAGGTTCTCCCACGGTGCGCCCTGGTTTGTGTGAGTCTTGAGAATAAAACCCAATTTTAACCGATTTAGGGGGTACTTAGACACGTGGTGGTTTGCGACGGACCGGTGGTGATCAAGTATTAAATATAAAGTGATTGGTGAGAAATAGAACCAACAGGTGTTATACATAACCCTATAGACTGATAAAAGATAATGATGACGTATTTTTTTTAGGTTCAGTTTATTCTCTAGTAAAAAAGAATGTAGTATTTCACTCATGACTCAAAGTTCTGGACAAATATGTGCTAAATCTACAGGCATAAACTTGACAATTATTTTCCGAATTCAATAAAGCTTTTCACGGACACCGAATATAACTAGACATGTCATGTTCGACAGTTTCAATATCGTTTTGTTTTAACGAGTTGGTACCTATTTTCGTCTATTTGGCAAGATTTTAGTGTAACATTAAAAAAGCCTTATCTTCATAGCTGTAAGGGTGATTTACGTGAATTGTTAGCGAGCACTAAAGACTGGTCTTAATAATCCTTCTGTTATAACTTGTGAATAAATACAACAATTAATTCTGAATACGTAAATAATATCTCTGGCGGCTTTTACTTTCACATGGAGATAAATTTAACTGAATAATTTACTTTTAAAGCTGAGTGTTGGCTGAGGATAAATTTTATAGCTTTCACTCGGACAAAATGTCGAGCGCTTAACATTGGATGGGCGTTACATAAAGTAATCATTTGTTTTCTCTCGCCCTTGCGAACTGTCAAAAATGGTGGATTGTTATTTTTAATTGTTTGAAATGTACAATTGATTTAATTCATTAAATATCATTCTGGTTTATATTGGTTTTTAATAGTCTTTTTATTGCATTAATTATGTATAGTAAATATACAATTTAATATAGGAGACAAAAAATGTTCAGTCCAATGATATTACAACAGAATTGTACCAATATTTAAATAAACTGCGTAAGTTTACACTTATGCGTATTTACCTACGTAAATTTACACTTTTCTCAATATTTTTTTTATTTTTTTGATTGATTCGTAAGTTTTGACACTTGGTTAACCTAATGTTAAATAAACGTCATTGCTCATTGCACATATACATATCCAACACCAGAGATCATAGAGATAAGCGTTGGCTTGATGATGACGTATATATTTAGGTACGTCCTCTCTTTCCTTGTCTTGTCTTAATTATATTAAGAAC